>OX465090.1:28439017-29639017 GCA_949987675.1 Chymomyza fuscimana | reverse complement strand
AAAATTTATATTTTTTTCAAATTTAATTTTTTGGTCCTGCCCATATAACATTGCTACAAAATAACATAACAATTTGTATTTTTTAAAAAAAAAACGAACTATCTTAATATGTCATCAAGTAACTTGTACAAATAATTGTTAACTTATAAAAGGCGCTATTCAAGTGGCGCGGAGTGTGCATAGTACAATTATACTGGTTTGTTGTGCATAAAGCGAGCGTCGCGACGGCCGCAATGCACGAGCAAGCGGCTGCTAGCCGAACGTAAAAACGAACGACCCGAACGACGGACGCCGCGTCGAACGACAATCAAATGGTTACTGTTTCTTTGCATTAGTGTGTACATATGCATGTGTGTGTGTGTGTGTGTGCGTATGTTTGTGTGCATTGCACCGATATTGCTTCCTTTTGCCAGCTTTGTCATCACCTATGCAGCGTCTCTCCGCAGAGCTCCCTTTCTAAAAACTCTTCTACGCCTCTGCCGGCATTACTCCCCCCTGGGCGCAACATACTGAAGCAACTTTAGTCTAAATGGATTTTGCACGCTCGTTCGTTCGTTTTGGAAATTTTGTGCGCTTGGCTTTTGCTTTTTTTTGTTTTTGTTTTTTGCTATATAATTTGATAATGTTGTTGTTGCTGTTATTGCTGCTGCTGGTGTTGAGTTACTTGTGGCAGGCACTGTGTTGCGTTGTTGTTTCATTTGCCGCCTGAACTAATCCTGCGCACAGGTGGGCCAGACACAGCCGCCGCCGCCGCGCCGCTGCCAACAAAAGCAACAGTAGCAGCAGCAACAGTACTAAGAAAACATTAAAGCAAAGTAAGAAGAAAGGGAGCAAGCAGCAGCAGCAGTGCCAAAAAACTTTCTAAGGTTTCGTTTTCGTTGTTTCAAGTTCAGCCATTTGAAGCTATCATTGCCTCATAATTAATAATCAACTCTCTGCCATGTGTTTGTGCCTACAACTCTCTTTGTATTATATATGTATGTACATACATGCATATGTAAGTATGTATGCGGATGTGTATATGTGTGCGTGTGTATCTGCGAGAGCAAAGCAGACAAAGAGACGCAACGACACGGCGACACAACGGCAAACGGCAATAAAATAAAAGGCACAAAGCGTCGACGAAAAGGGCGGCGTGCAGGAAAGGAATAAGGACAGCGTGTGGTATATGGACAGGGATACGTTGAGAGGGAACAAGCTGCGGGCGCCGCACGTAGGCCAGAACGTTTGTTTGCCAGTGGTAGTTGTTGTTGTTGTTGTTGCTCCCATTGTTGCTCTAGCTGCTGCTGCTGCTTGACTGTATGTAGTTGCAGGGGGGGAAGGGCAGGTTTGCTGTCAGATTGATGCGGCCTTTGTCCCAAGACACACACAACGGAAAGAAAATAAAACCAAAGTCAATGGGGGATGTTGTTGGAGGGGCACAAAACAAGTCGTCGCATGGAATCTTTTTTTCTTTTTTCTTTTTCGTGCTTTTCTGAAGTCGCATTTATCATAAACTAATATGATATAGTATACATTTTATTTATAGCCGAAATTGTCAATGATTTTATATCGATAACTTATAACTGTTTTGTTGTAAGCATATTACATAAGTACAGTATCAGGTTAATAAGACTTAGAGAGAGTGCAGAAGAGCGGACAGTCAATTTTAAGCAAAGACAAAGTACTTTTAAAGGTAGAAGGGAATATGAATGAAAGCAAATGTTAAAGAGCAGCTTAATGCAAAAAGATCTTTTACAGAAAATAAAAATAGATTTAAAACAATTGCAAAATGTTATGTAAATACTTATATGAACATTTTTAACTCAGTCCTCGGATGTAAGTTCCCTTGGTATATGATTTAAAAAGAAATATGGAAGCACCAAATAACGTCTAAAGGCCCATACGGGATATCCCAAATGGGATTTTTTTTTTTATATGAAGTTTTGTCATTCCGTGCGAAATTTTTCGAACTGCGTATGGGCATTAATAACAGCAATAGCCATGCACCATTAGAAGATGGATCCCAAAGAGAGCAAGACCTGGGTAAAAAGTTGGAAAAGTCTTTGAGAGAAGCCGCCATAAAAGTCGAAAGGCGGCACAAACATTTTTCTGGATATAGACTAAAAATGCAGTTTATCGTTAGGGGCCATACCCAAACTACGTGACCCAAATTTTGCACTTTTTGACCCCCCCCAGCGTGACCAACCGTAGTGTAAAAATTTGAACCATTTCGGTATAGCCCTTTATAGTTACACTTATAGCAACATATCTATTTTAGGGGAAAGACTTGACAAATGCATCTATAAAGTTAAGATGCATATTTACTCGACAAATCGGAATCGGAAACGAAATACAGCACAGGCTGAATATCAATGTAATGAACCCTGTATACCCTGTATCGTAGGGTACAAAGGGTCTATTAAGTTTGTGCAAGCCGAAAATGTATGTAACATACAGAGGGAAACGTCGGAGACCCCCCAAGTTACCTACAGTATGATCAGGGTGACTAGAGAAGTCGATATACCGATGTCCGTCTGTCTGTCCGTCCGTATGAACGCCTAGATCTCAGAGATGGTAAGAGCTAGAGCAACCAAACTTATATAGCTCCCATAGGGGTGTTTCAGACGACCTCAATCAAAAAGTTTTAGATAATTCGTTTGTTTATGAAGATATCGAAACCATATTTGGCATTCGGAAGTCTTTTAGAGTTTCCAGCACTGAACCAAATTTGATCAAAATCGGTTGACTATATCATATAGCTCCCATAGGACCGACCGATTGGTTAAAAAACCGTGTTTGGTGCAAGCTTCGTTCTGTTTCGTTTTTTTTACCAAGTTATCGTAACCAAATTTGGTAGCTGAAAGTTTTTTAGTGTGCCCCAGCACTTTACCAAATTTTATGAAAATCGGTTGACTATATCATATAGCTGTCGTAGGATCGATCGATGAAAAAAACGTGTTTAGTTTTTAGGACATAACTCGGCGGTGGTACAGGGTATCCCAAAGTCGTCCGTGCCCGAATTTAACCTACGCCATCTTTTTATATAATTTCATTCGATTTATCACTAAAAAAAAAGTTATTTGATGGAAATTTTAAAGATAAATATTTTTATTAACCCAATCTTTTAGACATTTCATTAAGGAATTTCCCTTTTTCACAGCAGCTTAAGGATTAGCTTTATGTCTTTGTTTACACGGTTTTTTCTGGAACGTATCTACCGTGTTAAAACAGAATTAAGTGTATACGTATTTATATATTTAATACGTATTTAGCACGACTAACACAGCCACACAAAAAGAAATTTCGTGATCTGAGGACGAAACATTTATTTTCTTATCTATTTCGGCGCTCTCAATACGATTCCGCTAAAAGAAATATTTCAACGGATCTTGGTTCTATGCCAAACTTAACAAAAAAAAATATTTTTTTGAGACCGTTTCTCCAGCGATGTTTTTTTTGAACTCACTGTGTGCGAATCCGTCCAGGACGTTAGCATCCGCAAAATACCACTTTTTATAAAGATTTCTTAACAATGACATAATCTAATAAGCTAGGGTTTCTTGGAGCTCGGATTTGGACTCAGCGAACCCAAAAACGTACAGACGTACGTCATAGTGCGGCTTCTGAATCTGCAAATTTTTTTTTGTATATCAAAAAGAGGCTTTTTTGAGTTCTGATATTAGATATATATTTTTTAAACGTTTTAAGTGGTCGCTGTGTCCGCATCCGAGATTCAAAAAACCCCGCAGTATGTTAGGGTTCTGGGATAACCATCAAAATAATTTGTTTTATGGGTTTCTTCTGAATTCTGAAGCCAACTCAAAAGCATTAGGTAAACATGGTCGGATCTGCTCTGGATCCGAAAATCAGTTTTTTTTTTTTTGTGTGGCTGTATTTTTTTTCTTTTGGTAATACCAAATATTCATTTTGAACTTATTCAAAACATGCTTTAATCGATTTTTTCTTTATAAATATATCTAATCTAATGTATATTTTGCTATTGACACTTATTACAATTATTCTATTTTCAATCGTTAATTGATATTTGATATTAACGTAATTAATATTTATGGCTGTGTTGCTAAGCTTTGCGTCCAAATTGTGGCCATTGTTAATTTTGGTGTGACCGTGTCGGATTCCAGTTAATATCTTTCAAAATAAAATATTATATATTACATGTTTATTAAATTCCTTAGTTGTTAACAGCTGCTAGTGGAATTGTTGTTAATTTTAGTAAGGAACACAATTGATTAAAAATAATTAAACAGAGTAGTATCAGAATTCAGGTATCTTCACTTTCGTATATTTGTTTGTTAATTGCCTAAATCCAACTACGTCAATGTTTTAAAGTTAATCTCTGATTAAGAATTGTAATTGAAAGCCGCTAGTTCCAGGCAACAATAGTACTCAAATTCGTGTTAAAGCCTTAATTATATTAACTTAATTTAGAAAACTATCTAGCACATTTTATATAATAGTAGAGAGCTCCGCCCTCTGTTCGCACGCCAACCCTCTTCGCGCTACCCTTATATATTTCAGTACATCCCGACTATATTATTCACAGTACTTGAATTAATTTCTAAAGCGTTCATGCGAGTAAGAAAGCCTGCTATTAGCGTGTTCAGTAAAGATTTTATTCGTACGAACTGCAGCAATTCAAATCGTAAAATATTCACGTTTTCGAAAATTATTGCAAAATTCAATGGGTGGCACTCGGCGGGTCGTTGCTCTTCATTTAAGCAATCTATGCGAATCGGAAATTAAATTCGTTTAAATGACATATCGCTTGGAATTATGGGAAATATCGGAATGTGTAATTCCCTGTAAGCAAGTAAGCCTTTTGAGATTTTCACGATTTCCACACTTTTTCGCCTGGATTTTCGGATGTTTTTATTTGTGCTAAAAATAAACCCAAGAAATCAAAGAGCATAAAAATCGGTCCAGCCGTTTTTGAGTTATAAATGCTGAAACGCTTGGGCATTTCCACAGAAAGTTTCACCATGACCGAATAATTAAAAGTTAAATAAAATGTTATAAGATGTTACAAATATTAACAATATTAATTATATATATGTACCGGTGTGTGTATGCATGCAGCTGCTGACCAAGACGGACAGGTAAGTAAATAACATGTACATGTACATATGTATGTATGTGTGTCAGCCAGGTCGGCTGCCTTATCAGAGCTATTTGTTATGCCAGCTAATCTGCCTGTTAGCCAGAGTTTGTTTTTTTTTTTGGGTTTTTTTGGCCAGTTCGGCGTTGACAATGTTGACAACTGTTTCATTTGCTGCGCACGCCACAAATTCCGCCGCAGTAAATGTGCCCCATAAGCCACTACTACGCTGCAGAGTCGGAAGTAGACCAACTCCACAACCCACCCCCCACACTAAAAACGTACACACACACACACACAAGTTGTGTGCCTTAAAAATACAACAACTACGAATACTTGAAATATGTTTGGGTATTGGCTAGAGAAACGCAGAGAGTGGTTGTGGTGGTGCACAGTGGGCGCGGGGGGTATGGGGCAGAGACGCACGCACTTTTTCACGCGTTGTCAAAATATGTTGCTGGTGATGGCAATAATAATAACGATTGCGAAGGGAAGCAGCAAAGAGCTGGGTCGCAGCCAAAGCCAAGCATTGATACGCACACACACACAAACACACACACACAGTTACTCACGTTAATATAATGAAAACACTTGGCGGCAAAGTACACGGCATGCATAAAGCAAGAGAGTAAGCATGAGCGTGAACAAGAGCACAGACTATATAAGAGCGCGCATGTTTACAACGCACACACGCTGGCACGCTAAGAGCATAAGAGTATGAGTAACTGCAGTCAGCGTTGGCGTCAGCGTCAGCGTCAACATAAATTTGAAAAGCTATCAGCTGTTAAAAAATTAATACAGCTGCTGCTGCCTGCGTTGACGTTGCAGTCAGCGTCAACGTCCGCTTCGTCAGTTGCATGCGGGAAAGCAAGCTAGACAGCCTGCATGCAGCACACACACGCACACACACATTAATGTTTATGGCATAATACAAAAGTGTCGCTGGGGGTTGCTCTGTTAATGTTTATGTAGAGAAGAGACCCAAGACCAAATCAGTTGAGAAGCCGTCGTCACTTCTTATCGCTGCTGAAAATCATTTTGAGGCCAGAGATTTGATTTTTAATTGGAAATCGCTCTGGGCGGCATTTTCAATGCTCACTGGAAATTCATATCTAAGCATTCTCAAGAACCCCGTTTTTTAATCAATTCATATGGGAAAATTGTACAGCTTCAAACAATACACAGATACACACACACACATACACACAGATTGTATGCATGTAAGTGAGTTACTTGGACAACCCATTGAGTAGACCAAAACGATTAGCAACAGCACAGATATTAGCTCAAATATGGCAGTAAAAGCTTTTGGTCACATCTTTGGAACTCCGAAGGAATTAGCCTCAGCTGGCTTTAGTTACATATACGTTATGTTTCTTTTTGGGATTACAAAATAGTCACATGGCTCTGGATCAGCTGCTCAATGACAAAAATCTGTTTTTTCCTCAAAAATTCGTTAACTTTTTGGTTTTGTGAGCTAAAGTAGTTAAAATGGTTTCAAAATATAATTTTCTTGTTTTAATTTGCGTTTACTTCCCTGCGCCTCAAAAAAAAAAAAATTATCTTCGGAAGGTATGATGATTTGATATTTGGTCTTGGCCGCGGAGATTCTCTCTCCCAAATGGTTTCTGGCCTGAGCCAATTGGTAATCCCCAAGGCTACTGAAGAACTTCCCAACGCTGAAGTGAACATCCCCTGTAGTCGACGTGCTTCAATTGGTTTTTGCTTACCTTTTTAGCTGACTAGCTTAGTGTTATCGTATAGCTCATACGGCTCGTGGTACATTCGAATTCGGAATTTGTCATCTACATTAATCGCTCTAAAGATGCTTTGAAGGATATTCCTCTCGAAAGCCCCTAATGACGTCTTATGTTTCAGAGCCATTTAGCAGAAGGGATCTGTAAAGTGGTTATTTTCGTATGTCGAGAGAGAGCTCTACTCCTCACTGTGCCCACCGACATATTTTGACGTCATCATTGATGTTAGTTACCAAGTTAACGAAATCTTTAACAACTTCAAAGCTGTCACTATCTATTCCAAGTGGTGTCGTCTCCTTACTTGTATATAGGAGTATGAGCGCAAGACGAAGTCCATGTGTACAGCTAACACTCTTTTTGACTCCTTGTCAATTTACAAGAAAGCTCCGCTCTTAGGTTGTTGCTAATGACGTCATGACACTCTTATAAAATATATCCGTCTGCCGCAGAATGGCTTCTAACAGCAAATTAAAATAGTCGCATGATAGCGTATCAGCCTAACTGAACCCTCTTTTGGTATCGAATGGTTCGGAGAGCTTCTTTTCTATAAAGAAGAAACTGCAAGCTTCTCAAACCGAACTAGCTTTGCGAAGACACCAAGCTCAGACCTGGCTGCGTAGAACTTCATTAAATATTATATAATTTTTGGGTTGACCATGCTCAACCTAGTGTTGGTAGCCCTTTTTTTATTACGTATATCCCGGTTAGCAGGGCCGTAGGGAGAAAATCCGGGCCCGAGGGAAAAATATACAGAGGGGCCTATTACAACTTTAGCTTGAATCACGAGAGTATGACAATAATTATACCGGGCACCTGAGAAAACTCCGGGCCCGGGGGGAATCCTTTCCTTCCTCCTCCCCTCTCGTCGGGCCTGCCGGTTAGTTTTTTATATTATTATTTATTCCTTGATACATTGGAGACAATGTATCGCTCCTATTCGAAACATAGGACGGTTGGTTTTTACGGCTGGGTCACTGGCCCAACGCAACCTACTGAACCAGTAGAAGACCGACAGGATATTAAGGCATGTTGTCATGGATTTCTGGACACGTTTTTATAGCGAGCCGTTTGCGAGAAGATTAGACACCCGCTTTTAGCCACAACTAACCTTGTAAGCAGACGCTAAAGTTGTGGATTGCTCTTTGCTTCAGTATTCATCCCCGACCTTAACGGCTTGGAAGGCTCTAGCGGTAGCTATGCTACCGCCCGACATTGCTCTTAGGATTACTATACGTACTTAGCCCCCTCCCCACGGCTTCGTAGCTATATGGCCAATCGGTCGCTCAGTGCTGAATATTTCAGGCCTGAATTCAGGCATGAAAAGTAAGCAAAAGAGTAGCAAGTAAATGTACCAAAATGACGCTCTCCCTTTTAAAAGCTCTCTTTCAAAGTGATGTCTAATTGAGACTTAAAGCGAACTGAAGGGGTTTTCTGCAGCAGCGTAGCCCTAGAATAGTATAACATTAACTCTTATTGTTATACTATATAAATATGTTTATACTTTGCTTTTGTGTGCATTTATCAATAATCCAACATTGAGTTGCATTTCTTTGGTTACCATAGTTGCATTTAAATAAGTCCTCTTTAACCTGACGGCTGGCTGGCTGGCCTTACCTTAAAAGATTTGCATTTTGCTTAGACTAATTAAGCCCATAACAACCATATACCAACGACGAGGTAACAAAAATGGGCGTAATGAGAAAGAAAAGCCTTATAAACGATAAACGATTTTGCGGGCTACTGCATTAAACCCCATCAAAGAGTGTGCAGGGAGTAGGTACATACATACAAACCAACATACACTCGTAGTATATATATATAGTTTATCGACAACAATGTAAAGAGCCTTTCAATCGGAGGGTTGTTTTTTGCCTTACCGAAAAAGCCGTATCAAGCTGAGTTCCCTTGTGGTTGGGGGTTGGCACTGGACTTGGGTATTGGTATTGGTATTTGGGGTGTTGTTCTTTCGGCTTTTCGGGCAATGGGCCCTAAGCGATGTGCTTTCAAGTGTGAAAAATCAACACATACTTATTTAAAGTCGCACTAATTACGCGAAACGAAACAAAAGTGTTTCTGAATTCAAAGAATTTCAATTTGTGGGGAGTGATTTTTTGTACATATTATCTGATGAATTTTAATGGCTAAAAGGTAAGACAAGTGATTTTTTCTTTTTACCTTTTTGTCATTTAAGCGTGTGCGAAGTTTTAAAAATAAATTCTTTACATAAGCAAGAATGTATTATATAAATTTTATAACAATACAAAAAATGTACCTATGTAAAAATAAAAGTTTGAAATTAAAGAAAATTCTTTAAAAGTTGCTTTTGATAGAATTAAACTTATTGGTGCTTACAATTCACAACTGCAATAAACGCACAATTTTTTGACCGATTGTTACTATTTGGCTATATGACATAGTCAACCGATTTAAATAAAATTTGCAACAGTACAAAACTTCCCAACGCCAAATCTGTTTACAATGTCTTGCATTTAAAGCTTGCTCTGAAATATCCCTCATGGGAGCTATATAATATTGCCTCTATATGGAAAAAAATGAAAATAAACTTGTTGCCAGTGACAAAATGTGGCATATGATTTGAAAATATGTTTGATCTATCTCTCTGAGATCAAGGCGTTCATACATACGCTAATTGTGGTCATCTGGCAAAAACGCAACCTTAGATGATTCCTGACTCCGTATATTCGAAAATCTCAACTTTTGTGTCAGACACTACCAAATTAAATTTTGCTGTGCCGGTGAAAACCTATTTGTTAAGTCCTAACCCACCCGCTCTACTCAGCCGACATGGCCAAAAATGGGTTGGATTCTTGTATAGTCTCAAAAGATAAAGATATCTTAAGCCAAGGATAACAGGTGCTACCTTGGGCTCAGTAGGCAAATGTATAGCAGAGCTCTCTCTCGACAGACGAAGTTAAGACTTTACAAGACGCTCATCTTTCCAGTGCTTCTTTATGGTGCCGAGGCCTGGACAACAACACAAACAGATGCAGCTGCTTTTGGGGTGTTTGAGAGAAAAATTCTTCGCAAAATCTTCGGACCTGTTTGCGTTGACGGTACCTTCCGCATTCGATGGAATGATGAGCTATATGAGCTGTACGGCGACATTTATGTGATAAGGCGATTGAGTGGCATGCGACTTCGCTGGCTGGATCACTTCGCGCGTATGGAGGAGGTAGTTGGCCTCGGATACGTTGGCGAGACCAAGTGACTGAAGCCCTAACATCACTTGGAATTACCAATTGGAGGAGGCGCGCACAAAGCAGAGACGTGTGGAGGCAAATTGTGCATCAGGCAGAGACCCAGTAGGGTTGTTAAAGCCAAATAATAATAATAATAATTTTCCGATGAGGTATTCAAAAAATTGCTATCTCTAGAATTTTTTATCGGCGGAAGTTCTAAACTATGCTATTCCTCTTACTGTGCTATGCTTAGTTACAAGATGTATCATCCATTTTATAGTATGGCTGTAAATCATGCAAGTCTTCTACAGCTGCCATTTCCAGGACATCGACAAGAATTGACAAAACTTAACTGCATACTAATGTGCAGCTTTTGGTAAGATTTGGTTTCGCTACCTTTTATAGTCTGGAATATCTGCGTGTTCAAACAGACGAACAATGGGAGCCATTTTGGTATAAAGAACTCATGGACGGCCACCCATCCCTCTGCCTAAAACCATAATAGCTTTGACTTTATGGGTACAGCAGCCTAACATACCACACCTACTACTCGTAGTAGACCATCTACTCTGGATAGACTCCTTTGTTTGAGAAGTAGGGGTTGTCCACAGAGCTTTTTGGCCAAAGCACTATATTTCTTGTTTATCAGGCTCACATGAGTCTGTTAACCCAAATTGGTGTCTCTTAGCCATCCAACAAGGGCACGTTCTCATCGCTGGGCTCCTACAACAGGCTCACATGACTATAGGTATGCCCAATTAATACAACGAAGACACAGTCTAGCCCATCGCTGGATTTCTACAACAATCATTTTGAACAGCTTATACGATAAGTTCAGAAGCGCAGAGATTTACAAGTTTTATTTTTTATTATATCAACAAATTATATTTAATGTAAAGCTGGATTTGAGAGCAAAGTTTAAATATATAAGCAGCTAAGAAAAATTGTGATTATAGCCAAAGCCCGCATGAAGAATTCCATTATGTGCCACGCTGCCTGAGCTGGTATATCAATATTAACAAGATTTTTAAGCTCATCTAGCTGCTTGATTACTTCCTGTACAGTCTGAAAAACTCCTGGATTATTACTATCACGAGAATATTGCCGAAATTTTTTAAAGTTTATTTCAATTTTATTATATAATTCCTCTATCTTCTTGCAAACCCGACGTTGTTCATAATAAAGGAGAATTTGTACCATCCAGTAAAAAAATATAACCAGCATGGAATATATCACGAGTAATTGAAACTTAGGCAGCGCGAAAAAAGTTTTCAAGGCATCTTGAAAGTATGTCTTCATTACATCCCATGTGGTATCGGGAAAATAATCGAAATTGAAAAAAGCATTAAAGGATACATCATGATAAAAATCCTTCACAGAATTCACGGTCGAATACATGGTTTTAAATTTAAGTCGGAAAAATTTTTTGTGAAACTTGAATACTTTTAAGACAGTGACCAATTTGGCTTAATAGTCAAAGGGAACTAGATTTTATTTAAGACTTTATTTTATATTTTATACTATATCACAATTTAGAAAAAAAAAAATTTAATACCTCCCAGACATGGGTGGTAGAAGGGAACTCAAATAGCTCCCGCGGACCACACAAGCCTTTTCGAAAAACAGGCTATCACTTTGAAATTTGGCTCTGAGTTTGGGCTCATATGCATAGATCCATGTTTTGCCAACTAAGAGTGAGGTACCTTGGTTCTATTTATCAATTATTTCTATGACCAATCGACATGAGTCATTTGTGATCTTTAGGAAATGATGGTCACGAGTTAAGCCCCTGTACATACCAGAGAAGTGATTTTCTAGTCAGCCGCCATGATGCAATGAATTTTACAAGGTGACGCATAGAAGCGCGCGAGTATGATTGCACAGAAAACTGGTTACATTTTTTTGCATATAAAATAGTGCAGCCATTCAGATCAAATTTCACACAAATTATTAGCCTACACATTTGTGTGAAGTTTGATTAAAATTGGCCCACTATTTTATATAGCTATCATACAACCATTGAACCTGCGCTCTCTATTGCAGAACCTGACCTTGTAATTATTGGATCGTGATTAGCCTCATTGTAAGTGAACAACTTTTAAGCTTAACGCCTCAAATCTCTTGTTGCTATAAACGTTCGTATATAAATATTGGATACTCATCGGAAGACTGCTCTGAAGTCAATCTAAGAATGGCTGCTAAGTGCGAAGCGTGGTCGAAGCCCTATGCTCCACTGGGAGTCAAGGATAGCAGAAGAAGAAGAAATGCAAACTTCAACTGCTGAAGAATAATTTTTTATGATAAATGTAAACCCATAAATTTTTATTAAAATAACACCATTTAATACAAATTATTAAAAAATCTTTTGTTGAGCAATGTTAATATTTTTATATTTAAATACAAAATAAATCAGTTTTTTTCATCATAAACACAAGAAGTATGTACTCTATAAAATATTAAAAAAATTTATTATAATTTTTAACATCTTTTGACAAAAAAAAAAATTGTTTTTCAAACATTTAAAAAAAAAAAAAAAAAAAAAATTTTTTTTTATTTTTTTTTAACATTGTTCCACCAAATCGATTTGATTCACAAAAAAAATGGTGATTGACATATTTAAGGAACATACTTAAAAAAAAAAACATGAAATTTTCGTATTGTTTTTTAAGAAAATGTGTTGGTTAAAAAAAAATGTAATATTTTTTTTTAAATTTGCCTATTGGTAATAAAATAGGTTTTATTAGTGAATTTAATCAAATCTCAAACAATCTTTGGATTTCAAAACCGTTCAAGTCTGTGGCACCAAGATTTGGAATTGTCATGAAATTGTTTTCTGTGGCAGCTCAGATAATTTTTGACTTTTTTTGAAAATTTTTTCATACATTTTTAAAAAAAAAAACATTAAAAAATTTTCGTTTTATTTTTTTTAAAATTTTTATTTAAGGAACATACTTAAAAAAACATACGAAATTTTCATTTTTTTTTTTTTTTATGAAAATGTGTTGGTTAAAAAAAGTTAAATACTTTTTTTTAAATATCCCTATTGCTAACTAAGATTAAAAAAAAAAAAAAATTGTTTAAAAATTTTCAGTAGTTTATTCACAATTAAATAAAAACGAAAAACACGTTTTTTTAAATTAAGCCGCAACGCGTTAAGTTTAAAAACAGAAATTTTGCTAAAAATTTTTATTTTGCCATATACATCGAATTGCATTATTAGTTTGCAAAAATCGTTGGGGGCAGTTCCCAATACCTTATAGAGCTAGACCCTTTTAACGAAAAGAAAATTTATTCTTTCAAGCTTTCAAGTGCTTCTTCTTTCTTGGCAGCTCACATTTTTTTTTTTTTTAATTTGCAAAATTAGTAGAAACACGTACATATATTTTTATGAATTGCAGGTTTCTTATTTTGTGGTCGCCAATCCAGCTGGTTTAGCTAGAGATGTCTTAGACGTATCAAGGAGTTCTGTCAATCAGGAGGCCATCATTTGGTCCGCTTTTCTGTCGGTCTTCTTTTCGTTTTGTTTCAGTTAGGCGCCTGTTGGAGCAGATTTTTAAAACTTATATTTTTAAGCCTTTTTAAAGGATTTTCATTTAAAAGCCCTTTTGCCAGCCTATTACGGTGTCTTCTTAACCTTTCGTTGTAGTTGTAGTCTCCAGTCTGAGGTCATGGTGCAAGGTCGAATTCCTTACATACCATTCACACCCAGTAATAAGGCGTAAGGCCCTGTTCTGAAGTGTCTGAATACGTGATCGACTCGAGCGAGCCGCCATACTCCATTTTTTTTTTTTGTGTTTATTTTTTTTTTTTATTTAGTGTTTTCCTTAATCCTAATAAACAAGAAGCTTTATGTGATATTATTTATACAGTGTCTCTATCGAGATCTCGAGTATACTTCAATATTTATAATTATTATCTAATGAAAGGAATCTGATAATTATAATAACATAATATAATGTATAAATATATTGACATTCGCATGAAAAAATTTACAAAAACATGAGTCTAATATTTGTTATTTATAAAATAAGAAATGTTGGAATCAAGTTCCGTTTATATCTACAACCACCAGAATTTGTTGTTGTTTAAGATAGCATCGTTTTGCGCGATGCTCGTACTAAATCTGAGATTTGGTTCTTGGTTAATTTGGATTTTTTTATCCGTTGCTCTTCTATATTGATGATAGAATATAGGGATTCCGTTTTGGCTTTGAATTAAACCCCTTCAGGAGGGGGAAAACCCGTTTTCTAGACTTCTCAGAAGGTATTCCTCATTGGTATAGTATGGCGCTTTGATGAGTTTGTTTTCTTGTTCAGATGTGCATTGAAGAATATGTTGCCTAATAAGTTTTATAATATGCTTGTCAATTCTGCTTATCTTGGTTGAGTCATATAGCACCTTATTTGATATGAACTTTATATAATCGCTTTTAGGGTCCCTGAAGCACATAGTGCAAGCTCTCAAGCATGATCTTTCAAATACTCTTATGCGTTCCATGTAAGACGGCGAGTTATTAAACCAGATTGGGCAGCCAGCCATAGGTTATAATAGGACGAACTAGTGTTTTGTACATAATTATTTTTGTTTTTTCCATTATCGATCTTGAATAAAATAGTTTTTTATAAGCGAAAAAAGCTTTTTTGGCTTTGGCGATTTGGGTGTTTATGTGCTCATTAAAATACAAAAAATTATCCAAATAAATGTCCAGGTACTTGACAGTTTTCTTATTAGGAACTGGCTCTCTTGAGTGGTGAGGAAAAATTCCAAATTCTTTCCAGTGTTTTCTTATACTCGCATTGCATTTTGCCACTGCGGGTCGAAATAGAATAGTTTCACATTTTGAGTTGTTTAATTAAAGATTCCAGTTTTCTGTGTATGTTTCAATGGCATTGAAGTCTTTTTGAAGATTTTCATTTATTTTTCTAATAGAATTCTCCGACCTGTATATAATAATATCGTCAGATAATGATCAGATCCAGAATATATATATTAAATAATACTGGTGAGTTAACTGTTCCTTGTTGAGCCGCCATGCCCCAGATCTGGAGCCACTACCATTTTATATAAGGCTCTTTTGCATCGGAGTGGGAGACGGCTGCGATGGTTCATGAGCCAGTTCATTTTAGACATCTTTAGCCGGCAGTTTTTGACTGTGCTTTCTATATGTTGTCTGAAGGTCAGTCTGCTATCAAGGGTAGCTCACAAAATAGGTCAAAAAATAAAAGAGTTGACTTCCATTCATATATTGATGATAAAATGTCTAACTCTGCGGTTCAAGTTCAAAAATATATCGGCAATTGAATCTTCTGCTAAGTTTTTAAAACTATTGGAGTGCTGTAAAAGAATGTAATTTTTTATCTTTTCACAATTTTACCCACTCTTCCAATCGAATTTAAGCTACGAAATTTTACATCATTACTTCGTAAAATATTCCTAACGATGTTCCCAACAAATTTTATTGCTAAAAAATGTCAGTTACAAGGCTTTATTGGGGAGCTAGGAGGCTACAAATGGAATTGAACGCAAGTGAGAACTAGCTGCTAAGAAGCATCCTGCGCCTAAGTTTCGTGCGCCTAGCTCTTTTGAACTTCCAGAAGCATGCCGTACAGACAGAGGGACTTACGAACGCGGCTTAATCAGGTTCTTAATTCATTCTGATAATTTTGCTATAAAGTTCGTTTCCCAGCGCCCAAGAAGAGAAAGTTCTAATGCAGTAGCGAAATATGTAGGTATATAAAAGGCAACCCTCGTACATACATATATACATATGTATCCACTAGTCGCACAGTTAAGCGTATGAAGTACAAAATGACCTGATTGATATCCTTAGACATGTCATTGTAGTGGCAGGAGGGGAATAACATTTGCCTGCCGCCGGAAAGACAGCCAGCCTCAGACACACACACACACGGAACAATATAGTACCTAGTACCAGGAGAAGGCACAGTCCATTCATGAGCATGTTTGCCAGCAAAGCGTGTGCTGGAAGGGATGGCTGGCAATGCCAAGTAGCTTGACTCACACACACACACACACACACACAGAGACACACACACGCAGAGACGCCGTCATTTCTTATATGAAATGTCGCCCGACATTTCTCCCGCTGTTTCCATGTAATTCGCTTTACTTTCTTGTAAATAAAATAGATGAAAATCAATTTGACGTGTCTTGAATTCTGTTTTAGGTTTAAAGAACTCGTTTCACAAAAGATAAAAAAAAAATAAATAACAAAATAAGAAAAAAATAAGAAATACATGCATATAACTACAGCAACAACTGCACACATACATAGGTACCAAAAAAAAAAAAAAAAAAAAAAAAAGAAGCGAAACGCGGACGAAAATGTAGGAAGGAGGGCAATGAGAAAAATGGAAATAAACTCGAATTGTGTACACAAAAAAGTATGCAAGAGACGTGAGAGAAAAACGTGTACAAAGCGTGGAGAGGGGGAAAACATAATTCTATGGGATATGCGCCCGCTTATGTCTGCACGTGTGTATCTGTGTGTAAGTGTAAGTGTATCTGTGTGTGTGCGTGCGAGTTGTAAAACAAACATGCCACCAAAGTACAAAATATTGGATTTTCCTCTCAAACATTTAAGGGTGATGGCGGCATAATTACATCAATCTTTTTGCCATTTAAATGAAAACAAACAGAGCACTCAACAGCTGAACTAAACACACACAGACGCACACTGACATATGCATGTATCTTGTATCTGTATCTGAAATGATGCGCTGGAAAGTTTCCAGTGTGAACTAACACAAAATTTAGAAACTTTTAAACGCAAATTGTTTTGTTGTGTTTTTTAAAAAGCTGTTGTATTAGTTAGTACTGCCTTGATGATGATTTATTTCTTTACTCCTAAGTGGAGCATAGAGTCTCCTAGTACTATGTTATACAACTATACTGCCGCAAAATAGTTTCTTTCTAGCACTTTGTTTCGCAAAGCCAAAACAGTCGGTCTAGGCGTATCTAATTATTGAAATTAAAAGCGCTTTTATTGACTTTTTTTTAATAAAACTGGGGGTATTACGGCCATAGCGCGAAGACACTTTTTTTCCTGACATCATCCATCATTATATTATTATTATACCTATATCTTCGTGATCTTTGTAAGTGTAGCATTTGATGAAAAATTTGTATGCGACATTTTATTCCGACATTTCATCATATTTAATTGACTTTTTTTTTAATAAAACTGGGGGTGTTACGTCCATAGCGCGAAGACACTTTTTTCCTGACATTCAATCATCATTTATTTTTCTGAAAAAATCGGGCTCTTAGAAATCAAGGCAGAAGACCTTAAAAAGAAGTTGTCTTCCAAATTCAAATTACTGCGTTCAAGAATAAGATTTTGAGATCTACTATTAAGAACTACCTTGGTATTGCTAAACTGTCATCCGTTCCAAAAGTTTTTAAAAGCTTTGTCATTCCACTAAGGTGCTACTTTAATATCGGTCATGTTTACATTTAAACTGACTTTAGTAAGGCCGACGACTGAGTAAATCTTAGTCTTAATCTTAATCTAGCTAAACTCTCACGTTTAGCAAATCCTCTGTGTCTTTCAAATTAGATCGCTTTCTATTTATCTAAACGTTTTCAGAGCGTTATTTTTAAAAGCGACTAAGACTACTACCTCTGGGATACTTCAGCTAGCCAGCCATCTAGTTCCTCCAATTGGTATCTTCATTATTGACGATCTCCCACAAGTAATCTCTCTACTTGCGGTTAAGGTTAAACTTTGTATCTCATAATCCGAAAATAATAATTTATCTCTTTAGCTTGATCTGGATAGCATGTTATCTTGATCTAATGTCAATCAAATCTTGATCAACAAGATGACCCTGGTAACGAGGAGGCCGATGAGTGTGCCAGGATTGGTTCAGCATTGCCAGGCAAACTTGCGATTACGGATATAGGAAGACCATTAAAGGACGTCGTATTAGAAATTAGGCGGACTGCCAGACAAGCCCGTCGAGAGAGGGGGTTTTTCCCCCGGGCCCGGAGTTTTCTCAGGGGTCCTGTGTAATTACTGTCGCAATACAATTTTCGGAAATTTCAAGCTAAAGATGTAATAGATGGGCTTGTACATTTTCTCCCCGGTCCCGGATTTTCTATCTACGGCCCTGCTGCCAGAGCTCAGGCGGTTGTCGCATCTGCCGAGCACTATGGCCACGGTACAATCCAAAGCGAACATCTGAACTTCTGCGCTTTCACAAAAACAGTACCAGCATGGTGGTAGGAGTTGTAATGGTGCACTGCACCATAGGCCAAATGACTGAGAGGCTGCATGTTCCACATCAGCTGCGGAGACGAGGAGGAGGCAGAAAGCATCGAACACCTGCTATGCGACTGCCCGGCGAAAACGAACCCGGTTTCTGGGTAAACCATACTTTGTAAACGTGGGCGGTCTGGCAAATCTGCCTATAGCGGATCTGGCTGCTTTTATCGAATCCTCAATAAGAGAGACTTAGGACTGGAAATGCCCAATAGTTTTTGATCCTGTTATAAACCTAGAAGGATTCCCGCATTTATCAAACGTTGGTCCAAAGAGTTTAAGGTTTCTTCAATGACCAAACTGCTTTACATTTCTCTGCTCCGTTCAATTTTAGAATATGCCTCTACGTTTGAAGCCCTCAAAACATAACATTAGTCTGATAGACTTCTTCTTCGAAGTATAGCCAACGTAAGGAGCCAAGTTATCGTAGCTTTTAAATTCTTCAAGATCCTTGCGTTCAAACAGACAGACAAAAAGACAGTTAGAAAGAAACACAGAAAGGCAGATGGGAAGACAGACAGACAGAGGGACATACATTTGCACAAACCAAATAGATTTGTTACCTTAAGGTACTGGTAGATACAAAGATCACTTGAAGAAGAATGCGACACTACGTCCGGTTGTAACATCACTCGAGCACTTTGAACTAGATACAGTCCAAAGCGAATGTCCGAATTAAAGCGGACCAGGACCAGCATAGTCGTTGAAGTAGTAACAGAGCATTACATCATCCAAGCCATTCTTTGAAGAACTGGGCTGGTTTTGTTTGTGGAATAATCTTGTAATGGCAGTCAAAGGAAATGCCCATCGACTTTGACATCCCCACTCTCTCCACTATTTCTTTTTAAACGATTATTATGCATCACAATGGGTCGTAGCGCCTCTGATCTAACTAACACTAAAAGGCTTGCAACAGAATTCTGTAAATTCTCGTAATTTTGAGAATTAAATACCCACAAAATTGAAGAGAGTGGAAAAAAGTAAACCATGTAACTATAACAAAGTCTAACTTCTTTATAACGAACTCTTTCATATTAGGAATTTTTTCTCGAAAATAATTTTTGTATAACAAACCAATATTCTGCTGTAAATAATTCTGGCAGGTAGCATCATTAGGCAGAAGTCAAAGCTGCCAACTTTCGATTAGATACCGTCCGTTCTGAGACAGTCATTTAGTATACCATCGTATCCAGCGGCTTTTCAAATTTGTGGTTTTGCGTTCAAACCCCTGCCAAATATGTTTTTCTTTAAGGATTTAGCTTTTTGTTGTTGTTCAGCGTAACGATGTAACTTGTCCAAAAATTTTGGATGGTAGCCTTTATTTTTTGCTTGGCTAATGGAGTTCTTAAATAATTAATTTTTTTGTGACGTTTTTGGGACACGGCTTATCTTTATGATTCCCCAACTATAACTAAATATTGATTTTCCGCTTAAGCTCCTGCGCCTGATTTCTGGTATAACTCGGTGTATTACGTAGTGCTTTGGATCGACCCTTATAAGAATCGTGACACCAGATACCGACAGCGTCTTCCTCATTATTTGCAGTAACCTACAAATTCTCTTCCTGATTCCATAACTAGAAATACATATTGATTTTCCGCTTGAACTCCTACGCCTGGCTTCTGATAGAACAGGATCTATTCTGCGACATACGTATAGGAATGACCATTGGACCATTGGAAACTCGGTCCCTTTTAAAAAAAAACCTGAAACCGATACCTGTGCGGAATGCTTTTTTTTTTTAAACCCTTGCCCATCCTGTCTATTTCCCATTACTTGCGAGATCCACAGCATTGTCTTCGGGGTTACACTACTAGAAGAAATGATTCTCCGCTTGATCTCCTGCATCAGTAAAATCACGCTCTTTGTAGATTTGTAGAGTTGTAATGCGCGTAAGGCTTGGAAACACCCTCCTGTTCAATTAGCGACCCTTGTAAGTGTCTAATCTCTCGTACGTGCATGTCCTTATCGACTGAATCAAAAAGTAACAACTGAGTGCATTGAAATTGTAAGCTAAGCGTGTACCTGGGACCTGCCACGCCTTACGCGGCTGTTGCATACATTTATACCAATCTAGTGTAGCTGCTTTCGCTAGCCCCCACCGTTACCCCCTAAATGTTAGAGGGGAGATTAGAAAAAAGCCACTGGAAAAACAACGGTGGCACTCGACAATCGGCAGCCGGCAGTTGTCAGTCAGTCAGTCTCAGATTCAGAAGCACCGCAATGAACAAATCGTCATGCACCACCAACAACAACAACAGCAACACGGAGTACAAGAAGAACAACTACAATACAATGCCCACCAACAACAACAACAACAACCATCATCATCATAATCATCATCATCACCCATCGCCACTATCGCCTCCGGGCAGCGGGCATCTCATATATGTATGTACATAATAAATACATACATACAGACATACGTACAATGCGGTAAGGCTGAAACCCCGAACCCCGAACCCCGAAGTCGCTGTGACTGAGGCTGAGGCCGAGGCCCGAGAACAAAACAATAAAGTCGAAAATGTTCGTGCAGCCAGCAGGCAGGAGGCAAAGGCAACGGATGAGGTAAGGGCAAGCAGCCGGATTGTCGCGACGGGGCACGGGCATGAAATGGGAATGGGAGAGAGAATGGGAATATAGTACGGAATGGTAATGGGGTTTTGAGAAACGACGGCTATGGGTATGGGAATAGAAGGAACGCGCAGAGCAGGCGGCGACAGCGACGACAACGTCTCAAGCACAAAAGGCAACAACTATGTAAAACAACAACAGCAACAAAAACAAGAGCCAGCAAAGAAACACAATGAAAGTCAGGCCAAAAGCGAGCAGGAAAACAACAGTAAGCAATAGCAAAGGAAAGGCAAGTAAAGGAAAGGAAAGGAAAGTCATGGCAAAAAGGATGTTTGATAAAGCAAACTCAAGAACTGAGATATGATTAATTGGGTTTTACGATGCATCCATATACTACACGTACATATGTGTGTGTGTGTGTGTGTGTGTGTGTATGCATACTATGTACTAATATGCGAAATAATACACTGATAAAAAAAATATAAAAGCTCAAAGCAAGATTTTTAGCATTCTCGGCTTTGATTTTTGCATTGGAATCAAAAAAATACGCCGATTGCCAACTGAGTAAGGCAGCCCGAACTACTGCCAAAGTTAAAGACAAAGCTGCCTGCCCACATTTACAGAAAATTCCATGTCCTGATACGGCAGCATCAGTCGTCAAACAGAACTGCCTTTGCTGGAGTACTCCAGACAAGTGTCCTCCCACTAATGCTATATAATATATTTGCGGCCGACCTTTCTGTGCCCAGAAGCAACATGGGGGTATTACCTTAAGGGGCCCTTTGCCTTAACTAGAAGCCGAATTTAGGACACTAACTAACCTTCGAGCAGATGCTTCTTGCCGCCTAGGCTAACGATGTCTGCGTTCTGCACTCAGATTCTTGTGAGTACGAGCAATTCTGGAGTAGACTATGAGCCAGACGTTGGAACAGTGGCATATCTGTCAAAGCACGTTTCAAATGACGGCCTAAAATTCCGTACGCAATTTTAATCAATGATAATCCAATATTACTCTGGAGCAGCGACTTATATATCGTGTCCACAAGAGGAATAGACTCCCAAATAAAGGGGAGCAAGGCCTAACTTTGCTGCAAACGGATGGTCTAGCAACAGATCATAAAGCCTAGCTGTAGATATGATATTCAGAGCTGGGGAAACTTAGCTAAGTCAGACCACTCTAGATTCAAAATTATACAGAATAAGGTAGTCGGGACGCGAATGATATGTCAGTATATGACATTGCATTAAGACTTTAATCTGAGCACCATAGAGGACCACATCTCATTTAGCTTAAGCAGATACAATGATAGACTGATAGCAACGCAAAGGGACTTGTAGGAACAGTCCCAAGCAGCAGACTGAAAAGGAGTAGCTTCTAATTTCTTGCAACAGTTTGAAAGCTACATATACTGTAACAAATATGGCAATTATTTTAGATTAATTTATAATTTAATCTACTTAAATTTAATTGTGTC
The DNA here is from genome assembly GCA_949987675.1 of Chymomyza fuscimana. NCBI lineage: Eukaryota > Metazoa > Arthropoda > Insecta > Diptera > Drosophilidae > Chymomyza > Chymomyza fuscimana. The sequence goes on along the minus strand of OX465090.1, from coordinate 29,616,629 downwards.
TGGAATCGCACCCCCTGGAAATTCAACCCTAGGTTAGGTTAGGTTAGGGCGGCAGCTGGGACCTGGCGTCCCAACTTACTTAGGACCTGGCGTCCCAACTCACTTAGGCAAAAAAAATAGTCCCGTTGTAATACCGCAATGGTGGACTTTCTTCCACCCTTGCACACTAGAGAGGTCCTCTAGTTGTTCTAATTCACAGCCATCCTGAATAAACCTCGAAACGCATTTTGGACTCTGTTCTGAGAGCTGGGAAAAGTCGTTTAGAAAGTGTGACTTGAGGAAGTGGAACCTTGTCCTACACATTCCCGGGCAGTGACAGCAGAGGTGCTCCACCGTCTCCAGTCCTTCCTCATCGCCACAGCTTCTGCAGAAGTCGTGGTGAGGAGCGTTAAGCCTTGATGCATTAATTCCCACCAGCCAGTATCCGGTGATTGCTCGAATTACTTTCGAGCATTGAGCTTTATTTAGAAAGCAAAGTTCCTTGGTTCTTTTCCTGCAGTACACCGGCCAAGTTTTCCATGAGACCCTGCACGTATTGAATATTCGATTCCACGTTTGGTTTGCAGTGTGAGCGAAATGGGTTTTTATGCTTAATTTGCAGCTGGCCATAGGAATACCCAGACGCTGCTTGTCCTGTAGGATGCTGGTAGTTCCTTGTCTTGCCAATTCATCCGCAATGCCCTCAATATCTCTGTATCCCGGGACCCAAATGAGGTGGTTTGAAAACTGTTCTGCCATCTCCACCAGAGACGAGCGACAATTATTCACTGACTTCATGCATGATGTCAAAGAGGCGAGGGACTTAATAGCTATCCCAGTTAATACAGATAATTTTGTTACCTATTGTTAAGTTTTTTATTGTTGTAAGAGCCTCCTGTATTACCGTGACCTCAGCCTGAAAAACACTGCAATGATCCGGGAGTAGAAACGATATTCTAACGTTGCGTTCCTCAATTTAAACGCCTCCGCCAACGAAGTCGTCCAACTTGCAAACGTCCGTGATGATCTTAGTTGAGCCAGCCGGTCCCGGTAAGCCAACATTCCACTCATCCCCATTTGGAATATGGGTTTTGAATTTTGTTATAAAGTGCTCCTATGGGGTACAGTAGTCCTTACTCTCAGGAATCCAATCCTAAATTGATAATTAATTTCTGCACTTCTTCTGGGCATAGACCGCATCAGTTTTCAAAAATTACGAAAGGTACGTTCGCCTGAAGAAGCCTTTTTGGTGCGTGTTTTTAAGTTACCTTAATCGAAAAAAAATGCTTCAATTTTCAAAAATAATAAAAGTCTTAGAATCAAAAAAAAACGAGTTTCAACTCGAACGATTACGTTTATGCTTGTAGACTATACCAGCATCCCAAAATAGTCGATAGCCATAGAGACTACAGCAAGGTGACGAAAGATACATTTCAATTAACTTGTTTAGGATTGTATATGGTCTTGCGGTTGCAGACTACCAGTTGTAAGGGTTAACCTTCAATCGAGACCTGCCACAGCAAGAGTTCACTGTGTTTACGAGATCTCAATATATTTGTGGATTAAATGTTTACAAAATATAGAGAGAGAGAGAGAGCGTTTTCAAGCAGAGCTTAACCGCTAATGGGTGCTTCATTATCTACGCCTCGGAAATTATGGATTATGGTATTTATTGAGGCCTAAGGAAGGGGTAGGTACGCATATTGTTGCAGTGTTTAGCTGGGATAGGGACAGGGATATATTCTTATTAGATAAAATGAACAAATTTCGATCATATTGCTTAGATACTTAAAAAAGAACTTTTGCATGTTAAATTTTATCTTTATTCATAAACGAATTATGCTCTTATAAATTATAACTTAATATGCTCTTTGTATCTTACAGGAACAGGGTTTAAAAATTGCATGCTCGAAGAAACAAAAAATGTATAGCTTAAAGTTAAAGGGATTGTGTACTTGCTCACGAACTAGTTCATTGCTTACTTTTCGTAAACTTCTGGATAATTACTCTAAAGTAATTTTTTCAACTACGTTACATGAAACAAAAATAAAATTATGCTGTAATAAGCTTATGTACAATACGGATATTGTACTTTTTGTGGGCGAGAGTGCAACAATTATTAAAATTTTTCAAGAGAGAGGAGAGCAAGAAAAGAAAATGGAAAGGAAGGAAGTAGAAAAAATAAATGATGGACGGAGAAAAAAAAATTACACATTAGAAGAGGCGCAAATTAGTGCGAGTGTTCTTGCTCACGAACTAGTTCATTGTGTAGTTTTCACGCATTAAAATGATGTCCCTCGGCGGAGCTAGTAATCATGGACAGATACGGGTGGTAGAAGGGAAATCAAATAACTCCCGCGGACCACACAAGCCGGAGAAAGCCCACTCCATTATCGAAACCCAACCAGAGAGTATTGCTAGATGAGCGGTTCTAGTGTATCAACGGCGGTCACCTTCTAAGCACATGCCACATCCTATTGCAGAGCCTGTTCACCAGATCAGGTTCGGCTGCGGATCAAGCGGTTCGCAATATAAATGTGCATTATTTCTCCACACTGGAGTACCCACGGTCGCCCCACAGACCTTAAAGTGTTTTGCGTTGGGCTAGTAACCCGACCGGAATAATCCCTAACTGAAGAAAGGAGTGACACATGATAATGGAGTGGGCTTTCTCCGGCTTGTGTGGTCCGCGGGAGCTATTTGATTTCCCTTCTACCACCCATGTCTGGGAGGTATTAAATTTTTTTTTTTCTAAATTGTGATATAGTATGTGCCACATGTCAAGAAATAAACAGTAATTACAATGTTGTGAAACATTTTTTGAAATCACTTTAAACTAGTGAAAAACAGCGTAGGCTTAGCATAAACTGATTAATATTATAAACTCGCATGATTTCATAAAATAAAGTCTTAAATAAAATCTAGTTCCCTTTGACTATTAAGCCAAATTGGTCACTGTCTTAAAAGTATTCAAGTTTCACAAAAAATTTTTCCGACTTAAATTTAAAACCATGTATTCGACCGTGAATTCTGTGAAGGATTTTTATCATGATGTATCCTTTAATGCTTTTTTCAATTTCGATTATTTTCCCGATACCACATTGGATGTAATGAAGACATACTTTCAAGATGCCTTGAAAACTTTTTTCGCGCTGCCTAAGTTTCAATTACTCGTGATATATTCCATGCTGGTTATATTTTTTTACTGGATGGTACAAATTCTCCTTTATTATGAACAACGTCGGGTTTGCAAGAAGATAGAGGAATTATATAATAAAATTGAAATAAACTTTAAAAAATTTCGGCAATATTCTCGTGATAGTAATAATCCAGGAGTTTTTCAGACTGTACAGGAAGTAATCAAGCAGCTAGATGAGCTTAAAAATCTTGTTAATATTGATATACCAGCTCAGGCAGCGTGGCACATAATGGAATTCTTCATGCGGGCTTTGGCTATAATCACAATTTTTCTTAGCTGCTTATATATTTAAACTTTGCTCTCAAAACGAGCTTTACATTAAATATAATTTGTTGATATAATAAAAAATAAAACTTGTAAATCTCTGCGCTTCTGAACTTATCGTATAAGCTGTTCAAAATGATTGTTGTAGAAATCCAGCGATGGGCTAGACTGTGTCTTCGTTGTATGGATTGGGCATACCTATAGTCATGTGAGCCTGTTAAACATAAAATATAGTTCTTTGACCAAAGTGACTGTTGTAGGAGCCCAGCGATGAGAACGTGCCCTTGTTGGATGGCTAAGAGACACCAATTTGGGTTAACAGACTCATGTGAGCCTGATAAACAAGAAATATAGTGCTTTGGCCAAAAAGCTCTGTGGACAACCCCTACTTCTCAAACAAAAGAGTCTATCCAGAGTAGATGGTCTACTACGAGTAGTAGGTGTGGTATGTTAGGCTGCTGTACCCATAAAGTCAAAGCTATTATGGTTTTAGGCAGAGGGACGGGTGGCCGTCCATGAGTTCTTTATACCAAAATGACTCCCATTGTTCGTCTGTTTGAACACGCAGATATTCCAGACTATAAAAGGTAGCGAAACCAAATCTTACCAAAAGCTGCACATTAGTATGCAGTTAAGTTCTGTCAATTCTTGTCGATGTCCTGGAAATGTCAGCTGTAGAAGACTTGTACGATTTACAGCCATACTATAAAATACATCTTGTCACTAAGCATAGCACAGTAAGAGGAATAGCATAGTTTAGAACTTCCGCCGATAAAAAATTCTAGAGATAGCAATTTTTTGAATACCTCATTGGAAAATTATTATTATTATTATTTGGCTTTAACAACCCTACTGGGTCTCTGCCTGATGCACAATTTGTCTCCAAACGTCTCTGCTTTGTGCGCGCCTCCTCCAATTGGTAATTCCAAGTGATGTTAGGTCTTCAGTCAGTTGGTCACGCCAACGTATCCGAGGCCGTTTTTCCTCCTCCATACGTGCGAAGTGACCCAGCCAGCGAAGTCGCATGCCACTCAATCGCCTTATCACGTCAATGTCGCCGTACAGCTCATATAGCTCATCATTCCATCGAATGCGGAAGGTACCAGTCAACGCAAACAGGTCCGAAGATTTAGCGAAGAATTTTTCTCTCAAACACCCCAAAAGCAGCTGCATCTGTTTGTGTTGTTGTCCAGGCCTCGGCACCATAAAGAAGCACTGGAAGGATGAGCGTCTTGTAAAGTCTTAACTTCGTCTGTCGAGAGAGAGCTCTGCTATACATTTGCCTACTGAGCCCAAGGTAGCACCTGTTATCCTTGGCTTAAGATATCTTTATCTTTTGAGACTATACAAGAATCCAACCCATTTTTGGCTATGTCTGCTGAGAAAATAAATAATAAAATAAAGTCTTAAATAAAATCTAGTTCTCTTTGACTACTAAGCCAAATTGGTTACTGTCTTAAAAGTATTCAAGTTTCACAAAAAATTTTTCCGACTCAAATTTAAAACCATGAATTCGACCGTGCTTTTTGTAAAAAAGTTGTATAATAATGCTTTACCCAAACTTCCCGTAGATTCCATCACGCGCTTAATAAACTATTCGGAAATGCTAAAAAACATTGGTTGGATGTCTTACTCTTTTGCCGTGACTTCTGTGAAGGATTTTTATCATTATGTGTCCTTTGATGCTTTGAAAAATTTCGCTTATTTTCAAACAAAACGTGCTCCCGATACCACATTGGATGCAATGAAGACATTCTTTCGTGATGCCTTGAAAACTTTTTCCACGCTGCCTAAGTTTCAATTACACTTGATATATTCCATACTGCTTACGACCATTATTTTCTGGCTGCTAAAACTTCTCTTTAATGATAAGAAGCGTCGGATTGGCATGAAGATAAAGCAATTGAATAAGAAAGTTATAAAAAACTTAGAAAAATTCCAGCAATATGCTCGTGAAAGTAATATTCCGCAAGGTTTTCAGACTGTACAGAAAGTAGGCGAGCAACTGGATGATCTTGAAATTCTTATTAATGTGGTATCCCAGGAACGTGGCGCATAATGAAAGTCTTCTTGTGGGTTTTGGTTGTAATCACAAATTTTCCTAACTTATAATTGTGTTATTTTTAATCTTTTCTCTCAAAACGAGCTTTCCATTAAATATAAAATGTTGATGTAATAAAAAATAAAACTTGTTAACCTCTGTGTCTTCGTTGTTTGGATTGGTTATATCTATAGTGTCATGTGAGCCTGATAAACAAAAAATGTAGTTCTTTGGCCAAAGTGACTGCTGTAGAAGCACAGCGATGATAACGTGTCCTCGTTGGATGCATAAGACACACCAATTTGGGTCTAAAGACTCATATGAGCCTGATAATCAAGAAATATAGCTCTTTGGCCAAAAAGCTTTGTGGCCAAGCCCTACTTCTCAAACAAATGAGTTTATCCAAAGTAGATGGTATGAAATAGGTAGTATGGTATGTTAGGCTGCTGTAACCATGAATCTTTTGAATAATTTACAATATTTGGGGCAAGTTTGGTGAATTTTCTGACGTTTTCGGATACCACAAATCTCTCTTAAAGCGTGCAAACAAATATAGACATCATTTAAAAACTTAGTACTTACATATAAATTAGAATATAAAATCATTGTTGCCATATATATACTATAATTATTATTTCAGCTGCTGCAATGTGTCATCTGGTTGTGTTGAAAACCTCAGATACGCCCCCTTGGAGACGTTCTCACAAGCACACACACACATAAACACACGCAGGAAGTGCACACATGTTTAAACCTTAATACCAAACCAAAGAGCGCACTACATGAGCTGATCTGAGAGCTAAGAAAAGCAACTCTCCTTAGGATACTTGTCTTGCCAAACTCCTCGCAGGATAAAAACCAGAAGTAGGTAAGTACGTAGATACAAAACAATCCTGTTGGTGCATTGGCCTTCTGCTGAAGAAGGGTGCAAAGAGCACAACAACAGCAAGCAACTAAATACTATATAAAAGGCGGCAGGTGTGTGACGTCGTCGATACGCTGAGCTAAGGTAAATGCACCTACACATAAGTAAACTGCTTTTGCTTTGGTATTTATTTTTTTTTTTTTTTTGTTTGCACATCGTTGTGCGTGTGTGTGTGTGTGCGTGTGTGGCATGGTATTTCAGACCTATTTGATAATGAACCTCTTTTTTAATATCCATCAAGAGAACGCATAAAGTTTACCACAGTAAAATCGACCTGGGGGCGATATACTCATGCAAAGCGTTCCGTTGCCTTTGTACCCATGGCCAACAAAAAACACACACAGATACTCATCACACACACACACAGATACATTCAAGCAACGACAGTTGTGAATCGTGCTGGCACAGTCAGTCAGTCAGTCAGCCGTTGGTGCACACAGTTCATAGCTATAAAGATACATATGAGCGCATATGTAGATACATATATACTTGTAGATAGATGTGCATGAGATGCAAAGATACATAGAACACTTGCAGGCATAAGTCTGCGTGCAGTGCAAAAAAATATATGAAAAAAATTTTTCGCGGTTTTTTCAATTTGTGGAAAAAAAAAAAATTAAAAATAAATATATATTCTAACTTATTTTATTAAGGAAATATTTGCAAAAGTTATGCCTGAAATAAAAGCGTTTAAAGCTTAACTTATTACTTGATTAATCTTGTAAGAAGGCTAGAAAGCTCGATCAGACTTGCCTATTTTCAAGAACATCTTCTTTTTATTATTTTCTATTAATTTATTATAATTTTTTAAAAAGTGAAGTGCACCAAATTCGTTTTTTATACGGTAGATACGTTCCAGAAAAAACCATGAAGTAAATCCTTAAGCTGCTATGAAAATTAATTGGAATGCGCAATTCCCTAATAAATTTCTAAAAGATTATGTTAATAAGAATATTTTTCTTTAAAATTTCGATCAAATAATATAAAATTTATTATCTAGACGGCGTTATTTCAAAACCGTGGCCCGCGTGGCCAGATTTTGGCCAAAAGTCCTCCAGATGAAAGTCAAAATTGGGACAAAATGCTATTTCAATATGCTTTTATACATATTAAGGTATCCTGTGCAGAAAAAATTATTAAATTATAATTAATGGCTTTTAAGTAATTAGCCATCAAAGTTGACATTTTGTATTTTTTGACCTTTCGCGATAATTAACAGAAAAAAAAACTGCATTTACCATGATACGTGTAGCTACGAAATCTTTATTCACTTTGTTATTTATAAGTATTACTTCAGAAAAAAAAAATAAAACTGAGCTTAAAAACTTTTTGGTTTAAATATATGCGGGTAGTTATAAAGATTTTGTTGTTTTTTTTATCATTTGGCTACTTTGCTTTAACGGTACCTCCGACTACCACTCGATATTTGATCGAAAAATATTTTATAAATTTCTTCACATGTTTTAAAACAAAATGTATTTCCTCCCGATTTTCGGAAATTGAATTTTATATCTAAAAGTTGAATTTTAAAAATTGACGCCCAGGAAATTTTACTATTTTTTTAATTTCTTAGCTACCTAAATGTATGCTTTAATAAACATTTTTTCAAAACTTGTACTAAAATGTAAAAAAAATGTAATTTTTGTTCAAAACACACTACTATATTTTGTAACGTAACGCCATGCGTAGTTTTGATTGTATCTTTTAATCGATAAAATAAAAATAAAAACGTTTGGGTAAACTTTCCCTAAAGTTCGAAATAAATGTCGTAACTCAAAATTTTTCTTTGTTTTATTAAAATTTTTTTGAAACATTTTTAAGAATTGTTTTGAATGCTGCGTTTTATTTAAGTTAATTAATTTATTTTCAAATAAATTTTGAAAGAACTAAGCGTTTTACCTACGGGCACATTGTACTGATGTTTCTTTAAAGTTGAAAAGAATTCAAAGAACCTTTCACTTTTTGGGGAACTCAGCTGAACAATGTATCAAATATGGGCTGATAAGATCTAAAACAAACAAACTGTGGGCTTAGATACTTTATTATTGCAATAGAATTAAGTTTTATAAGTTATTAACCAAAAGTTTTAAGGGCATATCGTAAACGTCATCAAATTTGGCATTCGAAAATTGTTTTTAAAATCGGTTCACTATATAATAAGGCTGCCATAGTACCGATAGTTCGAAAATATATAAATAAGAGCATAGCTCGTTTTTTCATGTAGTTATCGTAAACGTCTACGGCACTCAAAAGTATTTGGAATTACCTAGGCCCTATTGGAACGATATCGATTCATTTATTTATTTGTTTGTTGGGATGGTACAGGGTATCTCAATATGCTCCATTTTTATTATTTTTACCTGGTTACTTTAGTGAGAGAAGGCAGTAGAAAAAAATAAATGATGGACGGAGAAAAAAAATTGCACATTTAAAGATGCGCGAATTAGTGCGAGTGTTTTTGCTCACGAACTAGTTCATTGTTTACTTTTCATAAACAACTGCTTCAAATGGCAAGTATTTTTTTTTTCATCAAATATGTTTCTTTGCGGCATTACAATGTTGTGAAGCATTTTTTGAAATCACTTTAAACTAGTGAAAAACAGCGTAGGCTTAGCATAAGCTAAATCGTATTATAAACTCGCATGATTTCATAAAATAAAGTCTTAAATAAAATCTAGTTCCCTTTGAATATTAAGCCAAATTGGTGACTGTCTTAAAAGTTTTTGCTGCTTTGAATTTCGAAAAAAAAAGAATCCGTTTTTAAATTTAAAACCATGAATTCGACCGTGCTTTTTGTACAAAAATTTTATAACAACATTATTGAAAAACTTCCCATAGACTCCATCACGCGCTTAATAAACTATTCGGAAATGCTAAAAAACATTGGTTGGATGTCTTACTCTTTTGCCGTGACTTCTGTGAAGGATTTTTATCATTATGTGTCCTTTGATGCTTTGAAAAATTTGGCTTATTTTCAAACAAAACGTGCTCCCGATACCACATTGGATGCAATGAAGACATTCTTTCGTGATGCCTTGAAAACTTTTTCCACGCTGCCTAAGTTTCAATTACACTTGATATATTCCATACTGCTTACGACCATTATTTTCTGGCTGCTAAAACTTCTCTATAATGATAAGAAGCGTCGGATTGGCATGAAGATAAAGCAATTGAATAAGAAAGTTATAAAAAACTTAGAAAAATTCCAGCAATATGCTCGTGAAAGTAATATTCCGCAAGGTTTTCAGACTGTACAGGAAGTAGGCGAGCAACTGGATGATCTTGAAATTCTTATTAATGTGGTATCCCAGGAACGTGGCGCATAATGAAAGTCTTCTTGTGGGTTTTGGTTGTAATCACAAATTTTCCTAACTTATAATTGTGATATTTTTAAACTTTGCTCTCAAAACGAGCTTTTCATTAAATATAATTTGTTGATATAATAAAAAAAACAACTTGTAAACCTCTGCGCTTCCCAACTAATCGTCTAAGCTGTTTAAAGTGACTGTTGTAGGAAGCCATGGATATGGATATGGATATGAAGACTCTATGGTCATGTGAGCCTGATAAGCATAAAATATAGTTCTTTGGCCAAAAAGACTATTGTAGGAGCACAGCGATGAGAACGTGACCTTGTTGAATGGCTAAGAGACACCAATTTGGGTATACAGACTCATGTGAGCCTGATAAACAAGCTATATAGTGCCTTGGCCATTTATGAACATTGCATAACAATTAAAACCAATTGAGTTGCTCAATAACACGAGTTTACAAATTTAAGGGTCATCGAGTGAACCTTTCTAAAAAAGTGTTTTTTTTTAGGGTAATTTGGGGTCGAGAAATACGAAAATGGCAACCTTTCTCTTTTCTTAAGCAGCGTTTTCGAGATATTTTCGAAAAACATGTTTTTGGGCACTTTTTTCAGTTATTCCTCAATATCTAGTTAACAAAATTTTGAGTTTTAAGAATTATTTTTTTTGTTTGCTTTATTTAGTTGGAATGCCTTTAGTCAATTTAATTTCTAACTTTTTATACCCTGTACCGTATGGTACAAAGGGTATATTGTGTTTGTGCAAGCCGAAAATGTATGTAACGTACAGAAGGAGAAGTCGGAGACCCCCCAAAGTTACCTAAAGTATGATCAGAGTGACTAGAGAAGTCGATATACCCATGTCCGTCTGTCCGTATGAACGCCTAGATCTCAGAGATGGTAAGAGCTAGAGCAACCAAACTTTCAGATAAGATCCCTTATTAATCCATAGGAGACAAGTTTATTTTATTTTTTTGATAGCGGGACTACATTATATAGCTCCCATAGGGGTGTTTCAGAGGACCTCGAAAAAAAGCAAAAGTTTTAGATGGATAATTCGTTTGCTTATGAAGATATCATAACCAAATTTGGCAATCGGAAGTTTTTTAGAAACCCCCAGCACTGTACCAAATTTTATCAAAATCGGTTGACTATATCATATAGGTCCCATAGGATCGATCGGTCGAAAATTTGTTTTTTGTACAAAATTCGTTGTGTTTCGTTTGTTGTAACCAAATTTGGCATTAAGAAGTTTTTTAGAGTTCCCAAGCACTATACCAAATTTGATCAAAATCGGTTGACTATATCATATAGCTCCCATAGGACCAATCGGTCAAAAAATCGTGTTTTGTACAAAATTCGATGTGTTTTGTTTATTTGTGAACATACCGTAACCACATTTGGCATTAAGAAGTTTTTTAGACTTCCCAAGCACTGTACCAAATTTGATCAAAATCGGTTGACTATATCATATAGCTCCCATAGGATCGATCGGTCGAAAATTTGTTTTTTGTACAAAATTCGTTGTGAATCGTTTGTTTGTAAAGATATTGTAACCACATTTGGCATTAAGAAGTTTTTTAGACTTCCCAAGCACTGTACCAAATTTGATCAAAATCGGTTGACTATATCATATAGCTCCCATAGGGCCAGTCGGTCAAAAAAACGTATTTTGAACAAAATTCGTTGTGTTTCGTTTATTTGGCAAAGAAATTATTTTTTGGAGTTTGTAAGCAATATATCGGACTTGATTGCAATTTGGTGGTACAGGGTATCCCAAAGTCGTCCGCGCCCGACTTTAACGTACGCCATCTTTAAAATCCGTTTCAGCAAACTTAAGAGATCGCTCCGGGGACACCGTTTTGACTCAATTGAGATAATAAAAGCTGTTTCGCAGAAGGCTTTGAAGGCCATTTCGAAGTAGGACTTTGCCAAGTGCTATGATAACTGGCAAATTGGTTGGCATAAGTGTATTGCAGCGGCAGGGGATGAAAAAGATTTAGATATATAAATAAAGATTTTGAAAATATAAAAAAATTTACCTTTCAATTTGATTAAGGTAGTATAACTAACTTTCTTGACGCTCATCAAAATTGAAAGAAACTAACGGAACTTAAAAAAAAAATTTTCCAGTTGCAAAGTTCTTCTATAGGGGAAAGGCTTGTAAGTTGGCACACCTGGTCGATTTTAATGTTGCAGCAATGAAAAAACCAAAATTCCAGCTGTCTTCGATGGCAAATGCGCTGTAAAGAATTTTAATGTGTTTTTGATGTGTGACAAAATATAAAAATTGTTTTTAAAGAAATCTGAAAATAAAAAACATTATTTTTGATTGCGCTCAAAAACTGATCAAATCAAAATAAAAAATCAAGGAAAATATATGTGTTGGAATTGAAATTCACTGAACATTCATAATCAAAAAAGGTTTTCGGACATACAGTGTATAGACAAATTTTTTTCAATGCATTCCAAAATGGCTACAAAAATGTAAGTTGTCACACCTTTTGGCTTGTAAGTTGTCACACATCTATTTTCATTTTTTACATTGCTATGTTATTTATATGAATTTTTTATTGTGTGCAGTAATCATTGAAACTAATTTGAATTCTTTTTAGTGCATTTTTCTGCCATCTTTGGAGATATTTTTGCAATATTTTACGTAACAATTCATTTTTGGCATAGCGTCCAAGAAAAACCGATCATAAAAAAACACAATTTTGACTTCTCTGGAAAGTTCAAGTTTTCTTGTTTTTTTAATTTCAATTTAATACTCAGTTAAATTTATAATCAATAATGCGTTTTTATTTCAGTTTTCTCAAATTTTCAGCGATTTTTGCAGGTGTGACAACTTACAAGCCTTTTTTTTGCTGGTCGTTTTCAAGCTCTTTTGAAAATTGTCTGTAAAATGCTTATGTTTATAAATTTCAAATGATTTGCTTATTTTGGATTAGAGCTCTTTCTTTTTTCTTTCCAATGGTATATTTATATTGATGCCTATGTGTATTCAATGTCGAGATATAGCTAAAAAAGCTATGGTGTGTCAACTTACAGGCCTTTCCCCTATATTTATGGGTACACACTGGCGTGCTGATGCAATTGGGCGTTGCTACATTAAAACGTGTTACAAAAATGTCCATTGAATTAAGGATCTATTGATTGGATTGCTTCAACTGATAAACAAGTTGCACTTTATTAACTTTCAACTAGCCTACCAGCTTAAATATTTACAGTCAAAGTTTTTTTTTTGTGCTGTACACAAACTTATGCCGGCAAGTGTAGACACTTTTTGGCTCCTTGCCTGTGAATATTTACTCAACCTCATTTTAGTGTGTGTGTGCGCGTTTTATGCAAAAAAAAAAAAAAAAAAAAAAAAAAACTAAATTAAAATAAAATAATAATAATATTTGAGTTATAAAGGCTTCTACAAATAAGAGTGCCTTATATGCTCACAGGCAATCAAATTCAAAGAAGCGTGTTTTTTGCAACAAAATGAAGTGTTAATACGGATTATGTTGTATATAGGGCTTAAAGTCATGTAAATATTTAGCTAACTTGTTTAAAATTGGAATTCTTCTCAAAATTGGTTTATACTAAATGCAACAGCAAACTTAAGGAAGGCCGAAAAAAATATCTAATTTCACGCTCTCCAAAAATTTGTCATGACTCATGTTTTGAGTTTATGTATTCGAAAAACGCCGTTTTTCGTGTACATAACCTCAAATATCTTAAAATACTGACATGATGGGCCAATTCTGATCCCAGATTCGGTTTCTATGCAGCAAATTACTTCGGAAATGACCCTAAGCTTTCCAACAACTGACATGACCCCGGTATTTGTAGGCCTGTGTAATTAACATCCAAATAACAACCAAGATATCATTAAATGACTACGATGATTATCTGCAAATAGTTCAAAAATTTTCTGAATATTGAGAAAGTAATTTGAAGCTCTTAATTAAATAATAAATCTAATCTAGTTCTTTACAATTATTCGCATAATTTTTGCTTGTATTAAATATAAATTTTTCTGTTTTTTTTTTAAAGCTTAAAGCTTCGACTTTAAAAGTGTGCGAATAATTTCTGTTCTGACTGTGTACACAAGCACCCCAAAGTCGCTAAGCTGTCTAGTGTGAGCCTAATAATAGACAAAATGTTCAGTTTAACTCGAAACTATGCTTAAAAACCCATGAGTTTTTTTGTTTTTTTTGAGATAAGTGGCTTGAAAAATGTTTAGCCCATTTTTTAAAATATTTCAATTTCAAAATTCGCAGACTCTCTGCTGAAAATTTCTAGCAAAAATAGTTGTAATTATATCATATTTATTATTAGATATTGTTATTTTTATCACATACTTAATTAACTAAGTTCAACAAAAAAAAAAAAAAGAAGAGTTTTTTATAAAAACTATTTCTCTTCCAAGTCGCATTATTTTTATGTTAAATTTGTATCCGTTGCTAGAGCGTTTTCGGTTTTATCAAAATCTCCCATGTCCGCCTTATAGAGTATGCTATTTATGTGAAATTGTAGTGTATTCTTAGTGCGTTTCGAATATTTACTAAACTTGTTAGCCAAATATCGTAAATAGTACGCATCATCGGCATCATCGCTACCAACATATGAAGTCGCACTGGAAGGTGACAACATATGTTTAGCTTTAGGATTCGATTGATTCGAGGTGGTGGCCATCATTGTTTCACAGTTGCTAATGCCAAGTAGAAAATCCTTAGTGTCTGGTTTTGAGAAATGTTCATCTGATGCTTCCGATTTGCCAATATAAACGGATTCGAATTGTTCATTGGAGCGTTGACTTAAGGAATCATCATCGTCATCATGGGATTGATCAGCGATTTCCATTAGTTTGTTGGGGTTCTGAAATTGTAAAAAAAAAAGGAATAAGAGTTAACTTAATTTTTTTATAAATAAAATCGTGTCTTGAGACGAGAGACGGATATGGTTAAGTTGATGCCCGTTCGATGGTCTAAAAATTGCTTCAAGAAACAGCTAGCCCAAGTATGCTCTAGAGAGCTGCGCAAGCACTGCACAAATGCCTTGTAAGCCATCAGCTGTTATTTCAAGCACTTTATGTCTTTGGCTTGAACAAAACAAAACAAATACTTCAGTGTCAAAAGTGCTTGGTTAACAACAAGCAATAGAACATCAAAACAAAAGTGAAATAGAACAAACCTGAAGTAGAACAAAATGGAAGTAGAACCAAACTGAAGTAGAACATTTCAAGCATAGTGAACGTTTTTATTGTTGCAATGATTCTGATGATGATCTGCTTGTGGCTTAATATTATGTCTGCTGCGCAAAAAATCGAAACATTCTAGTGCACTCGCTATGCTTGCTAAAAATTTGCTTCACTCAAGCATTTTGTGTGATGTGCTAATGTTTTGAAATATTCAAGCACTGAAGCAAAGGCAGTTCAAGCACTGAAGGTTTTGTTTTTCAGCAAACAGAACATCAAAACATTTTGTACTGCTGTCAGCTCTGCAGTGAAATACAGTGCTTGGAAGTACTGTGCAGTAGTGAAGTGCGACCTTTAGAACATTTTGTGCAGCTCTCTAGTATGTTCACCACAACTCACTTCACCTAATGGAAAGACTAAAGTATCACAGAGCTGTCTAAATACTTGTAGCTGGATTCAAAGGAGCTTCTTCTTTGAATATACTAACAGTTCTCGAAACGCTTTTATCATAGTCTTAGGAGAAGGAGCTTTACCAAAGGCTGCTCATAATCCCACTTCGGATGAAGCTTTTGAATTATCTCAATATCTTAGCAGAATTTTGAATTTTTGCGTCTCTCTTTCGAAAGTGAATAAACTCAAAAAAATATAAACGCCTAGTCGATGGATATATAATGTTTGGAAACGACACAATTCCACATGGATATACATATGTCATCACTAGATTCGCGGATATATGTATGTATATGGTGATAGCAAGCTTTAATTGTTTGGAGAGTACAACAATAATGAGCACCCGTCACGGCTTCCCTCTCGGATTTCGAAACCAATATTGTCCGCAGTCCTTCGTATAGTCGCACCTGTTAGCGCATAGTTTGAGCAAAGGAAATCAAATGATAGCCATCGCTGCTAGGCGTCAAATTTTCTGTCACGTCAATGTTAACTGGTGGCAGAGGATAAACAAGAGGTGACGAAAACAAAGAACAAAGAGGAAACTTACTTTTGGCGCGTGCCAGTTTTTCATATACTTACGCACATGAGGTAAAGAAAAAGTAGGTGGCGCAAACATATGTATGTATGTGGCAACCAGGTGACGTTTGGTTGCCATCAATCGTTGGCTTTGTGCATATTTGGGCTCCAAATTAATATGTATAAAGCTTTTAGAAAAATTAATTGCACCTATTTAGATGCACAAAAGTTCACCTTACGCATTTTAAGAGATGAAAAAAGTTAATCCATTTTTCGTGTCTCTCTGAAAACTGGTTCAATATTTGTATGTTGGTAAAATAGCGAACCAATTTTTTTACATATATGTGTAGACTCATATGGAAATCTTAAATACATAAGTATTAAAAAAATTTTGTTATTTTTTAAAATATTGTGACCAAATTGATGTCAGTTGCATTTCGTTTAACACTAAACATTTAAGTGAATTTTGAACCACATTGGTTCACAATTTCATATGGCTGCCATAGAAAATTGAACCAGTTTTTTGCGCTGCCAAACTAGCGCACTTCTCTACGCCAAATTGTAAAATTCATTGCATCACTTATACCATACTATATTTTTTATTATTTATATAGTTGAACTTCATTGCAATTTTCTATACAATGAACAAAAAGTTAGCTCCGTGCGAGTTCGCTATAGGGAGTTTGACAGCGTATAAAACACGAATACATAAACACTTTTTTTTAACAGAGGTTTTTATAGTGCTAACAAAACCTGCAACCAGCTTTGAGGTTTTCCAGTTCCCAACAAGAACATGATTAATAATTTTTAGCTAAGTATAATAGCTGACGTCATACATACATATTTTTATAGTGCATTTTGCAGATTGACGTTTTAAAATTTATTTTTTACTTATATTTTTGTAGCTACTGACATTATTAAGCTTAAGAAAAAATTAAATATTAGTAGTTTCTCGCAGAGCTATGACTTTTGGAAACGACATATCTCCGCGTGGGATTATGAAGTCTGAAAACGATAGAATGTTTGAAAAAGACATAGCTCTGCGCGAAGATTTGACGTTTTAAAACGGCGCAGAAAATATGTCACTACCTAGTCAATTTGGCCTATCTAGTAGAAGAAAATTAATGGCTTTCAAAAAAAAAAAATCAAGCTTTCTCTATTAAATTTGAAATTTTGAAATATTTTAAGGTGATACATATAGCTGGAAGTTTGGTCAATTTCTAACAACTATATTGTACAGCTGCTATAAAACCCGAAATTGGTTTTGGCTATATCTCCATCATTTATTATGCGATATCAACCAAATCTGATATAAATTTGAAATAAAACCCAAATTTAATCTGAATCGGACTACAAAATTGTATAGCTTTCATATAATATGAAATAGGTTTTGGCCGGAACTCCGTCATGTACCAACCAATGTTCTTCAAAATTTACATTCTTATCGTATAGCTAATATATCAATGCCATGCTAAAAAGTCGAGAATCTGCTGTTAAGAGTAGCACCTTGCGATAGAGAATCCTAAACATTGTTCAAAAAAAAAGACCAGAACGACTACTGTAGAAATCCTAAAGTTAAATTTCAGGCAAGTTCAAAAAAATATTATTAAAACAAGAACCGTATGTTTGACAGCTTCTAACAAGAAATAAGCACAGTTCAAGAAACTATTTTGTTTTTTAAATACTATATGCCTTAAACTTAAAAACAAAACATATTTATGATCAAGTAAAATAAACTTTTGAAATTTGCAAGCCAAATCTACTGACTAATTTAAAGTAGTTGCTACAAAAAATTGTACGCTTGAATGCTACCAGAAGAGCATATAACAAAATTTATTATATATTTTTTTTTTTATTTATTTTTGCTCCAAATCGACCACTGTGCGACTGTAAAACGAAAATTTGTTAAGCTTTATTTAAATTTGCCGATCTCTATTACTTGATAACAGCCACTAGATGGCTTTTAATAAAAGACGTGCTGTGTACAAAAAGTTGCCGCTAGATGGCGCCTGATCGCTGTTTGGCTTTGTTGCTTCGAATTTAACCTTGATTAACATAGCAGCACACAAACTTGCGCATATCTATGTGTATTATATATATGTGTGCAAGTGTATGTGTGTGCGCGTCTTACCATGTTGTAATATAACTGCTGCGGGGAGGCTACAAATTGATACATGGGTGGACTTATGCCCCCAGATTGGTTCAATCTTTTTTGCATTCTCTTTTGTGCCGCCTCTTCGTAGAGTTCCGTATGTTTGCGTTTTAGATGGCGCATAAGATTTTCCGAATGTTTGCCAGCCATATCGAAATTGCATTCTTTGCAGGTGCTCTTTCTGGTTTCCGTATTATATATAAAATACTCATTAACTGGGTTTTTCGACATTTCTGCTAGGTTTCGGGGTTTTTTTTTTTTTTTGTTTTTTTGTACGCGTAATTAGACCCTCTCCTCTGAACACTTAACAAAAACGTGCTTCGTATTTGAGCGAAACAAACCAACTGAACAAAAACAACAGCTATGTAGGCACAGCGTACAAAAAAAAAAAACAAAAACAAAAAAAAAGCAAGATATTGAAACCGGTTCACGAACCGTTGCTAAATCATTTTTTATCCCTTTCACACTGCTGCTGTTGGCCATGTGACTACTTTGGCGTGACAACGTCATTGCTATCAAAGCAATGTACGGAGAGCGCAAAGAGAGCGAAAGAGAAGCTTGCAGTCGGTTCGGAAGCGGTTCGCTGGCTATACAAACCGCAGGTAGCCGCAGAAAGCAAACCAAACGACACACACACGCACACACGCACAGAACACAAACAAAACTGAGAGCAACAGCGAACCGGTTTGAAACGTTTTGCAGCTGTTTGTATTTAATTGAAACAACAGCAGAAAGCAGAAACAAAACAAACGAAAAATGTGAAACCAAATTGCAATTAATTTTTTTTTGTTTCTTTTTAGTACTTTTGTAGAATTTTTGTGCACTTACCTTGGTACGCATATTTGGCGTAAAGTTCTTTATAACTGTCTGTGGATGATTCGTCTTGTAGTGCCGTCGTATATTACCCGTAAGATAGGCTAAAGTTTTATCGCAAAGCAAACATTTGCAACGCTTTTTATCCGGAAAAGCTAAAACTAAAGTTGATTTATCCACTGTAGACGGACGACCCATGTTTTCTATTTCCACTGCCTGTTCAAAATGAAACCGGCTTCTAAGTAAGTGCGAAAAGCGTAAAACGCGCACAGAACGCAAGAAACGAAACAAAATCTATGTTAAGAGCGCAAAAGAAAAAAATTCTCTCACTCCTTACACCGATACACAATTGAGCAAGCAAGTGTCTCTGCGTGTGTGTGTGTGTGTGTGTGCAACCAACGTGGGGGATGCAACGCACATAAAATACATACACATACACATAAGCACTTGTATGAGTGTGTGTGTGTGTTGGTACGATACTGAAACGAACTGCGCAAATGCCGTTTTGTTTTTGTTCTTTGGTTTGGAGAACGCGTTCCTCTTCTTCTCTTCTTATGTCCTGTTACTCCTAGTGGAGCATAGGGCCATCGTGAATTGTTTCCATTGATCACGGTTGTGAGCTAGAGCTTTTCGTTCACCCCAGGTCTTTCCGCTATCTTCAACTTCTCTTTGCAGAGTTCTTCGCCAAGTTGTTTTCGGCCGCCCTCTGCGTCTGCTTCCTTGTGGATTACAGTCCAGTGCTTGTCTGCATATTTCGTTTGGTTGTTTAGGAAGGGCATGGCCCACCCACCGCCATTTCCTAAGTTTAATTTCATTGGCGATGGGCATCTCTCTAGATCTTCTGTGGAGATCTTCGTTTGATAAAACATTCGGCCACCAGATTTTCAAGATTCTTCGCAGGCAGTTATTAATAAAGACTTGAATCTTGTGTGTTAGACCCTCTGTTGTAAACCAAGTTTGAGCGAAATATACGTAGTTTCGTGTTGAACGAGAACATGGTAGACCTACAGATTTTACTAAGCTGTCCACACTGGTACCTCCATCTTCCGCGATTATACTGCCAAGGTACGTAAAATTGGCAAATTCTTCAATCGGACAGTTATTTAGCATAAACGGGAGGGCATTGTTGTTTGCTTTTAGACAGAGTTTCTCGAGTTTCCAAAAATGAAAATTTTCTTCCAGATAAAGGACCATACGCAGTTCGAAAATTTTCGCACGGAATAACAAAACTTCATATAAAAAAAAAATCCCTAATGGGATATCCCAAAACCGTTTGCTAATCACAAAATATAGCTGCGGCTTTAATTTTTTTACTTTATGAGATATCACGGTTTTAAGTTTTTTTCTTTTTTTTTTAAAGCAAACGAATTTTTTATGTGGTTTGCAATCGAATGTTTTGTTGCAAGACGAATTAAATCGAATCGGTAAAATAGGTTTGAAAAAGTACGAATTTTATATTGAAATAATTTTTAAAATATGCTTTGATATTCTTAGTTTGCCACAAAGCTTTTTGACCAAAGAGCTATATTTCTTGATTATCAGGCTCATATGAGTCTTTAGACCCAAATTGGTGTGTCTTATCATCGCTGTGCTTCTACAGCAGTCACTTTGGCCAAAGAACTGCATTTTTTGTTTATCAGGCTCACATGACACTATAGATATAACCAATCCAAACAACGAAGACACAGAGGTTAACAAGTTTTATTTTTTATTAGATCAACAAATTATATTTAATGAAAAGCTCGTTTTGAGAGCAAAGTTTAAAAATAACACAATTATAAGTTAGGAAAATTTGTGATTACAACCAAAACCCACAAGAAGACTTTCATTATGCGCCACGTTCCTGGGACACCATATTTATAAGAATTTCAAGATCATCCAGTTGCTCGCCTACTTTCTGTACAGTCTGAAAACCTTGCGGAATATTACTTTCACGAGCATATTGCTGGAATTTTTCTAAGTTTTTTATAACTTTCTTATTCAATTGCTTTATCTTCATGCCAATTCGACGCTTCTTATCATTATAGAGAAGTTTTAGCAGCCAGAAAATAATGGTCGTAAGCAGTATGGAATATATCAAGTGTAATTGAAACTTAGGCAGCGTGGAAAAAGTTTTCAAGGCATCACGAAAGAATGTCTTCATTGCATCCAATGTGGTATCGGGAGCACGTTTTGTTTGAAAATAAGCGAATTTTTTTAAAGCATCAAAGGACACATAATGATAAAAATCCTTCACAGAAGTCACGGCAAAAGAGTAAGACATCCAACCAATGTTTTTTAGCATTTCCGAATAGTTTATTAAGCGCGTGATGGAGTCTATGGGAAGTTTTTCAATAATGTTGTTATAAAATTTTTGTACAAAAAGCACGGTCTTATTCATGGTCTTAAATTTAAAAACGGATTTTTTTTTTTTGAAATTCTAAGCAACAAAAACTTTTAAGACAGTCAGCAATTTGGCTTAATATTCAAAGAGAACTAGATTTTATTTAAGACTTTATTTTATGAAATCATGGGAGTTTATAATACGATTTAGCCTACGCTGTT
Source organism: Chymomyza fuscimana (assembly GCA_949987675.1). NCBI lineage: Eukaryota > Metazoa > Arthropoda > Insecta > Diptera > Drosophilidae > Chymomyza > Chymomyza fuscimana. The sequence goes on along the minus strand of OX465090.1, from coordinate 29,595,248 downwards.
TAAGTGATTTCAAAAAATGTTGCACAACCAAAAATACTTTACACTAAGTAAGTGTGGCTTTTTTTTGAACCCGTTTGTCAGCAAGAACACTCGCACTAATTCGCGCCTCTGCAATTTTTATTCTCCGTCCAACATTTATTTTTTTCTACTGCCTTCTCACACTCAAGTAACCAGGTAAAAATAATAAAAATAAGAATGTTAGTCGACTTTGAGATAGCCTGTACCATAAACTAGTTCGTGAGCGAGAACACTCGCACTAATTGGCGCCTCTTTAAACATGCAATTTTTTTTCTCCGTCCAACATTTATTTTTTTCGACTCCCTATCCTTTCTAAAGCTTGTTTGCAAGACTATTTTTTTTCTTGCTCTCCTCTCTCGAAAAATTTTAATAATTATTGCGCTCTTACCGACAAAGTGCACAAAATCCATATTGTACATAGGATATCATTGCTATCAAGATCTGTTTTTCTTTTATATAGCTTAATTGCAAAAACTATTTTACTATAAGTCAGTGTGGCGAACTAGTTCGTGAGCTAACTAAAGCACCAGCTTTTTGAAACTGGGCCTGAGTGAGTAAAAGACCAGTTCAAACGTTGCAAGTGCTATTGAGTTTTGAGAGACTTCTATTGCTTAAGGTTAGCCCAAAAAAATACTCTACATACATTTGCGTAAACCTAAGACTCATAGTATAAGGATACTAATGCTGAACAGAAATCCTTTCAGTATATTAGCATTCATGTGAACAATACGACGGTGCTAACAGTTCGGACAGCTAGTAAATTAGATAAAAATTGTAAACCAAATTCTTATATCTATGAAAATCAAATCCTTGGAGATAACTCGAAAATCGCACGAATTTAAAAGTTCATCTACAAATGTCAAACTCAAGCCAAAACGACCAGACCCAGACCCACACCCACACCCAAAACCCACCCAACAGCAGTCCATGTTTCCTTCAAGTGGCATGCGGTCCGCAAATGGTTCATATGTCTGTGCCTTTGATCCAATGTCTGGTGGGGCGTGAGTCTTGTTGTGAGGTATATCACTCCAACGACTGACGACTATGGCTTGACGTCTGGGACAGGGTATGACTGTTTATGGGTGGATTTCTGTATTTGTGTGTGTGTGTGTGTGTAGATGTCCTTGTAGGACTTCTGCTGCTTGGGGTTTAACTTCTAACTATGCACTGAGAAAAAAAAAAACAGATAAGCCAGTTGTGCTGGAGTTGTTTAGTCCAGATGGAGTCAAATTCCAGAAATGCTTGCTTTAAGATTATTTAAGAATACAATGCCTTGAGGTTTTCATAAAGAATATTTGCATTTTTTCGATTAACTAAATTATTTCTAGGCAGATATGGAGACCACGTAGCTAATAGTTCTCTTTTACGATACTTTTTGCTCATACCGTCAAAGCTTTCACAGATATGTGCAGAGTTTATAAAGGCCATAGAGAACATAAGATCTTTTCTCGAATTAAAAGTCTAGTGTAGTCAGTGGCGGATGCACAGGGGGTTTCGGGTCCGGACCCCCCCCCCCCCCCCAATGTTGAAAAATTGCAAACTCTGATATATATGTATACACTTTGAAGTGAAGAACCCTCCCTAAGACCAAATCCTGGATCCGCACTTGAGTGTAATATATATAATATAGTTTATAGTATAAAATAAAAAATACGATCATACAGGGTTGAAGAAAACGAATTCTCTCAAATTTCAATTCTCGTTAAGATAGACACCCTTTTGGGGCACCATTTAAAAATCTCTATTTTTACTAGAGATTTGACTTCATTTAACAATAAAACAAATTTTATTCAAAAAATGGAAGCATAAACATTCGAAACCTATTGTACGAAACTTTAAATCTATCAAAATTCTATACCAACTACGATTTAGGGATCTGGGATTTGCAAACAAACCTTACCCAAAAATCTCTAGTGATTTTTGTGTCACCCCCAATAACCTTCAAGGCCAATCCAGCTGCGTTCTACCAGCTGACAGTGGATTTTGGGCCTATGTCCCAATCACTATCTGCGGAAAATATTACCGATCAATGAATACCAATTTCTTGTACTCCAACTTTGAAACATGTATAGGTCATGTGTTTTCCACAGAGAGTTGCTTCGTGTCCATTTCGAATGTTCAAACCAACATACTCCACAAGTTGTTTAAGGGCATGTTTGGGTTGATTGAGATTAGGTTTTTCTTAAGTCACTGTCCTAAGATTGATGTCTTCAAAGTCTAGCTAATCCAAATTTTTTTTTTCGAACTTATGGCATCTTTTTTATACCCTGTACCTGTATGGTCCAAAGGGTATATTAAGTTTGTGCAAGCCGTAAATGTATGTAACATATGACGTTAGAGACTCCACAAAGTTATCTAAACTATGCACAGGGTGACTAGATTTGTCGATATACCCATGTCCTTCAGTACGAACATATAGATCTCAGAGATGTTAAAAGCTAGTGCAACCAAACTTTCAGATTAGTTGACTTAGTATGTGACGGAAGTCAAGTTTATTTCATTTCTTTGATATCGAGGATATACCTATTACGGAACTCCCTTAGGGGTGTTTCGAAAGAAAAACCAAAAGGTTTAGTAGGGCCATTAGTTATTTCATAAAGTTATCCTAAAAAAATTTTGCGTTGGGGAGTTCCCAAACACAATATGAAAATTTATTAAAATCAGTTGACTATATCATATAGCTGCCATAGTAGGGTGAATTCGGAAGTGGGCTACGGAAACGCATCCTAACGCATTTCTGAGTTGACTTTTGAGTATGACACCATTTTTCAAATAAACGTCATGACCGACGCTAGTTTTTGATAATACCCCGACTCGAGTACTCAGTATAATTTTTCTTAAAAAATTGCTACTTTGAAAGTTTTATTTGAAGTTTTTGTGTCGCTAAAATTTCAACATTTTCTCGAGTAAAATCAAATGTAAGTATATCCATAGTATTATTTAGACTCTATACTTCAAAAATGCTAAAGGATTCGTTTCGATTTTTGCAAGCCACCACAATGACGCTACTCCGTTTCGAAAAAGTCGATTTGGGGTGAATCGGGAAGTTTTGAAAAGAGCCAAATAATTATTTTGAATATAATTTCAGCACGGATTTCAACATTTTTTCTGTCACAATGTCGAGAACTTACAAAAAAGCGAAATGAATCAATCCCCATAAACCGATTTCAAGTTCTGATGATTTGTTCGAAATGCTGAAGGCAGTGAAAATCCACAAAAGGAGTGCTGTTTCAGACGATTTCCCTCTTTTTTTAAAATAACATTTTTTCTACTAGGCAACAATTTTTTTTATTCCACATTCATCTCAATGTTTTATTCAAGCTTTTTTTTTACCAAAAATAAAGAAATAAAATGTTTGCTATGAAATTTTAAGGCGATTTTTATTATTTTTGGGCATTTCCGAATTCACCCCCAAAAAAAACGAAAATCGCGAAATCGGCATTTTTTGCTCGGATACCAATCTAGCTGACAAAAAATCTTCGTATCGATCTGAAATTTTGACACAATGTAGCTTATTCAATGCTCAGAACGACACAACTTTCAATTTTGTCACTCCAAAAAATCTACGAAATCACCCCATTTTCCACTACATAATTCGTTTCTCTGTAAAGATATCCTAACCAAATTTGACTATCAAAAGTTTTTTTTTTGGAGTACTTAAGCAATATACCGAACTTGGTGGCAATAAGTTGGTACAGGGTATCTCAGCGTCTAAGCCATTATTTTATGTAAATTTCGAAAAATTACGCACGGAATGGGATATCCCATTTGGTATTTTTTTTTTTATATGAAGTTTTGCCATTCCGTGCCAAAATTTTCGAGCTGCGTAAGGGGCCTTCAAACAAAAATTTTTCATATCCTGAAATACGTGCACTTTAATTCGCTTTATAGCATTTTTACAGCATGGTAGGGATGGGCGATAGTGTTTCGATATATCGGAATATCGATATTCTTTCTTTGGAAGTCGACTATTTTGTATCGATATCCATTTTCGACGATATATCCGATATCGATATTTTCATCCGATACTGACGATATTTACGAATTCGGCGCCAAAACTAAGCGTGCAAGGTGGAATGGCCACTTTGGGCATAGAAAAAGATTTGACTGCATCGGGGAAAAAATTGGAGACGTCGGGAAACAACATTCTGGCTAAGTCGCTGCACATTACCATTTCATCAGAAAAATTATTTTTGGGAGAGCACATTGTTGCCGTGAGCAATCCTGTATTGCATTTAGATACGGAAGATCCAAAAAGTATTGCGAGAACGGAGATGAACATTTTTTTTCACGCCAACAGTCTCCGCTGTACTTCAATCCACTAACCATATGGGAGCCCCTGTCGTCACAATTCTTGAATCTTTACAAACTAGCAAGGATACTTGTTCCGGCTGTTGCGACGCGTCTGTTACCTCGGAGCGACCATTTTCCCTTGCAGGGAGAATAATGACCGACGAACGGAACCGGCCTTTGGCTTGTGTAAACGATTCTTTGGAGCCTTTCTAATTTAAACTAAACACCAGCCTTTTGGAATAATTGTAAGAAATCCAGATAAACTGATTATTTGCATGTGTCTGAATTTATGTATGACTTATTATTTTAAAACTGATATTATTCATAAAAATTTGTTGGGTCGATATATCATCGGTTTCATCCGATACACATCGATACTGAATATCGATATTCGAGTACGCGATGCCCATCCCTACAGCATGGGTATTTTCCATAGGATCTTAAGACACAAACCAGGCCAGAGATTGGTGCGAAGTACTGCAAACATAGCCTTCATAGTGAGCAGTATCGAAAAAGAACTGAGCATCGCCAGAAAATCAATCCAGCTAGCTTGAGTGGGCTCCGACGTGCCCAACTCCGTGGATTACCTACAATTTTGAATTGTACCCTTTGTAGCTTAGGGTACAGGTTATAAAAAGTCTGTCAAAATACTAGTCTAGTCAAAATCGTTAATTTGTAAATCAATAATAATAATAATTTTCCCTGACTTGACTATTTTGTTAGTCGCCCCTAGGTGGAGCATGGGGATCTCTATTAATAATTGTTCGAAGAGGACAGGGATCTACAGTTTATTGCTGAATCCGAACGGCGGTGTCTTCAATTAATAGAGATTTTCTTGGGCCTTTTCTAGTGCCTTTGCGGGGAATCGAATCACCAACCATCGGGTTAAAAAGCGATGGCCACAATTTGTAAATTACGCAGCCACAAAAAAAGTGTCGTGAGCTGAATCCGAATCCGCTGATAGAATTGGTTGAGCGGGTCTAGGTTCTACCCTAACCTCATGAAGCCCGCCCGTTGGTCCGGCGATGTTTATACCCTGTACCTATAGGTACAAAGGGTATACTAGATTTGTGCAATGTATGTAACGGACAGAAGGAGGCGTGGCAGACCCCAAGTCCTTTATACCAAAATGCTTATCATAACCTCGGGTAGCGATTGAGCCATGTCCGTCCGTTCGTCCGTCCGTCCGTATGAACGCCTAGATCTCGGAGACTATAAGAGCTAGAGACACGGAACTTTTCCTGCTGGTTCGCATATTTCCTAAGCAGATGAAGTTTGTTGAATCATGTCAATATCTTTCCCCGTTCCCCCGCTGTAGATTTTCGCGGTTTTTAGCCACACCGTTTAATATTTTCATTTGAAATTTAACAGAGCGGTGCGTTGTAGTTACATGCATCTATGTGTAAAAAATAAACAAAATCAAACAAATACAACAGAAGTTATAGTCAAAAACGTGCAAATTTCATCTCCCCTTGCCAATAAACTGCGTCAATATTTGACTCTACGCAATTATGGCTACAAGTGACCTAGAATCACATTGGTACGCTCATTCATGTGGCTCTAATGAACAAATCCACATTCAAATTTTATCGATGCTGTCCGACCACCCCCCGCAATCGATTTACCGTGTTTTCTCCCACACCCCTCAACATATCAACTTGAAACTTACCCAATATAATTAAAATAGCTTCTTTGACGTAACTTTCGATTTTAGGTATAAATATCGTTTTGCACCAAAAAAAAAATAAATTCCAATTGGAAAGTTCTTAGATGGAATATGCAGGAAAAATTTTTTTGACACAAGAGGTACAGGGTATTCCACTGTCGGGCACCGCCTCGACTGTACCACATTTTTTTTGTTTGCTCTGGCTATGCTATAATTTTTGTATTTCTCTCAGTGTAGTCTGCTTGGAGAACTCTACTGCCTAGCAATGGCCTTTTAGTTCGCAATAGTTGTTTTTTTTTTTTTTTTGTATTGCTTTTGCCGTTTTGTCCGTTTCCTCTTACAATTCCTGTGCCCATAAATTTGCATAGGTCTAGCAGGAAGTTTGGTATAAAATATTTTCCACTACTTATATGTGATACTTGGCTAACATTTTTTGGTTACATCTCTGATGCGGACTCTGTTGCTTTTCCAAAATACAACCCTCCGGTTTTTTCAATCGTCATCATGCTCACACTTTAACACACAGTCAAGCATGCCTCCCACACGAACTTCGGGCACGCTGTTTGCCTGTCCCAGGACGCTGCCTGTTGGACCCCCCCCAAGCAAACTTTTCGTTTCGTTTCGAGTCAAAGCCGCGACTTCCGTATTGTGTGTGTGTGTGTGTGTGAGCAACCCTAGTCTGCCTAGAGCCCTTCAAAAAGGGGTGCCGCCGCCTGCTCTCATGGCTCAGCCTGGTGCCGTATTACCAAGTCGTTGTCGTTGTCGTCGTCGCCCTCTTTTTGTGTGTGTGTGCATCTTCAGCTTTGGCAGAGCACGGTGGCTGTTGAATGTTCCATATATAATATGTATGTGTATGTATGTAGCACGGGGGTATGGGGTATGCCTGGGGTGGCGCGTCTGCCCGGGTGTCGCAATTGTTGTTTTTATGAGTGAGAGCCGGTTTAGGACAAAATCATTTGCTTAAATGCGATTTTATTGCATACAACGAGTTCCGGTTTGATTTTGAGATCGTCGCGTTTTAGCTTAAAAACGTTGCACATAACAATTAACTTAACTGCTTTGGAGCCGTAGCAGTCATGGTGTAGTTTGTCAAACATATTTTGTCACTAACAGATTTTCATAATTTATTTCAGTAGCATTTTTTCGTTCGCCGCATTAAGATATATAATTTCCAAAAATTTTTTAAATTAAATTAAATTCAAAAAAAATTACATTCATTATTATGGCTAAGCGGGCTGGTATGCGTCGCTGGTTTCAGCAAACATTTGGCCGTGTACGCCTGGAGGAAGCAGTTCCGGCCGTGCCTAACAAAAATGAATCGAGTCTACTGGTGACTGCATTCAAAAGGCTCTTGCCTTGGCTATCGGTATGGCAAGCAAACAATGGTTTTAGCCTTATTTTATGTACCTATTATATATGCAGTTTAAGCCACAACCATTGCCATCGAAGCCGCAGCTGGAACCATCAACGTCGTCCTCTTTGGTGGCCGACATGTCACATACAGCTCATGATTTATTAAAATCTAGAAGTGACGCTAAGACTGCTAAACATTTGGATGAGCACAAGGCTGGCGTTATTTTAGAGAAATCGAAGCAGAAGAAGCCTATGCGTATACGTCAACCTTTTATTGGACGTAATATCTATTTTATGCGTCTCCGAACGAAAGAGAAGTAACAAGTGCATTGAATTTTTCCAACTCTATCTCTGGCGCATAAAATAACCCAAATGAATGATTTGTTATAATTTCTATTTCAAGAGCGTTTTCGTTTTGCTTTTTTTTTAGTAGACATAAATTTTTTATTTCTTCTTTTTTAAGAAGAAATGCTCTCAAAAAGCATCTATTGCAAATTAAGTATTTCGTTTTATTTATTTAAAAAAATGAAGTTATTGATGTTGCCAAACAAGAAAGCATTCCTAAAAAACCAATTCGCTTTGTCCCTAAGTCACTCTCTTCTAGTATACAAAACCTTATTAAACGCAGAAACAGTCACCGTCGCAATTGGCAGAGATATAGATATATGGCTGACTTAGTACTATTTAAATGGCTAAATCAACTCATCACTCATATGATTTTTCAATTCAGAAATGATTCTTGGAATAATTTTTTATCATCATTAGATAAAGGTTCTTTCGCCTTTTGGAAACTTGTTAAAGTTATAAAGAAGAAACCAGCAGATATACCCACATTAAGAACCAATGCTACTCGATATTCTACCCCCGATCAAAAAGCTAATCTAATAGCTCAAACGTTTTCTTCAAATCACTCCATATTTAATCATTTAAATGAAGCAACCACTGCTGCTGAAGTCGCCAATAACATTTCCCTGTTGGATTCAATTTCACCCAGTATCCATGATTCGTACTTTGTTGGTCCTGCTGTCATATCCAAAATCATTAAAGCCCTCAAATCTAGAAAGTCCCCTGGGCTGGACGGCATAGAGAACATATACTTAAAAGCTCTACCTCGCAAAGGAGTACAATTTCTTAGAAGAGTCATAAATGAGTGCCTGCGCTTTAGCCACTTTCCCAAGGCTTGGAAACTATCTAAAGTAATCCCTATTAGAAAAGCAAACAAACCTGAGGAGCTTCCTTCTTCGTATCGCCCTATAAGTCTACTGTCATCAACAGGCAAAATACTAGAAAAAATAATTAAAAATAAATTATTAATAATCATTGAAGATAAGGATATCTTTCCTGCGCAACAATTCGGATTTCGAATGGAGCATAGTACTCTGCACCCCCTTGTCAGAATTAAAAAACTAGTTAAATCCAATTTTGCAAGATCCCAATCTACGGGTATGGTCCTCTTAGACATTAAAGCAGCTTTCGACTCTGTTTGGCATGAAGGACTTATTCACAAAATGTATCTAAATGATTTTCCGACTGAACTTCTAAAAATAATTCAAAGTTTTCTCAATGACCGATCCTTTGCTGTTCATTTAGGGAAGACTCAATCCCAACAGTTTGATGTAAGTGTAGGCTGCCCACAGGCGTCCTGCCTTTCTCCTGTACTTTACAACATTTTTAACTCAAAAAAAAAAAAAAATAAAAGATTCCGTGTGAAGAGAGAAATTCTTAGCTTGGAAATGTTACGAATGATTTGAAGAAGTGCTCTCAAAGTGCATTTTGTGCTCTTAGTAAGAATTTGTAGTCAGAGAGAAAAAGAAAGAGATAGCAAAATTCTTCTAAATTGTAGAGTCAAAGAAACTTGTTTTAAGAGGTAACACCTGTATGGAGCATGGGTTTTTAAGATTATTTTTCGATTTTTTTTTTCAAAGAAACTTAAATTGACGTTATATTTACATACATATTTCGAGCTACAAAAATTAATTTTTCCAAAGTAATAAAAAAGTCATAAAATATGACTCATTTTCGGAGAAGCCGCCACGGCTGCAGCTTTTTGACATCACCATTGATCTGAAACATAAAGAAATTTTTTTCCTCTTAATCTATGAACCAAAAGCAAGTGAACCACGTAGCGGTTTTCAAAAATATCAACTTACAAAAAGATAACATAAGTTTGAAAAAAACATTTTATTTTCGTTAAAAAATATCATGAAAAATGAGTTGTAAAACAAAAAATCCTACGTGGCTTACTAGAAAATATTGTTATAAAGATCGATCGGATACAAATTGACCGAGTTATACGTGTAAAGTAGTTTGGAGAAAAACGCGTTTAAAGTTTTAAAATTGGCTCGACAGCACGGCGGGATGCCAATACTTTTTTTTTTGTTGAGAAATCGCTTCGGGACATCCTTTCTAACATAATTCTCTACCAATTTAGCTAAAATCAAAAACATCGATTTTTTACCCCTTTGAACTTTAATTATGCTTGGTACTTTTCTCTGAGTGTACTATTTTTTAATCCAAAAGAGTTAAAAAATTATGATGCACTTCCAATCTTTATAAAGCTGCTTGAACCACTGTTCCGCGAAAAAAAAAAAAACGTAAATATGCCTCAATCTGGGAACGAGACATATGTTTTCTCACGTATTTCGACGCGCTGAATCTGAATCGGCTTAACGAGTTCCATCCCAATCTCAAAAAACCACACAACAATTTTTTTTCGAGACTGGTTGTCATGGAAAGTTTTTTTTTAAATGTTTTTGGGATCGCTGAATCCGAGTTCGAGGTCAAAAAAGCCACAGTACGTCAGGTTTCTGAGTTTAACTTTTTTTTGGTTTTTTTGAGATTATATAAGAATCCTGACGTGCTTGGGTTATTTTGAACTCGAATTCGGATTAAGTGACCTGATCCGAAAGACGGGTTTTTTTTATGTAGCTATTTATAACATAACCTCGAAACAACCCATATAAAATATTTTTAAAGTCATTTTATACGGCAATGTTATTTATATGTTTTTGGGATCGCTGGATCAGATTCCAGTATCGAAAAAAACACTACCACGTCAGGTCTCAAAGATAACCTCAAAAATCTTACTTCTTACCAGAGCGGTCTTTAAAACACCTTCCCTTTGCCTTAAGCCCACACTTCTTCTTCCAGGGCGTCGACAGTCCGTGTAGGACCTAAGCCTGTCGTATAACAGCATTTCACTCTTCTTTATTTCTAGCTCTGTCTTTCCAATTAGTGATGCTAATTCTTCGTAGATCCTCCTGTACTCCGTATATCCATCTCTTACGTGGTCGACCTCTTCTTCTGTTGCCTGGTAAGCTGCCCGTAAGCCCACACAACAATACCATTAAGAAGAATTAAAAAACACTAGAACATATAAATTACTATGTTTCAGTATAAGAAAACTACATCTTCAATATTTGTCAAATTTAGGATAAGCTTTTTGCTACGAAGAATCTTATATACCCTATGAGTACAGTTCATTGTCCGAAATAATTTAAGTAGATCCACTTTTGAGGATTTTTCTATTTATGCTTTCACTATTATAAAGGGTCATCAATCTTGAGTTTTTTTTTTTTGTTAAATGCAAAAAAACACAAAAATTTCAAATGAATCGGTAAATCTTTATTATCAATAGAAAGAACCATTCTTGCCATTCACTTTTTAAAAATAATCACGCCGTAGCTCGTCCAAGCGGTGGTTCCAATTTTCGCTGACGCGATCGAGCATAATCGGCGGTTTCTCACGAATAACACGGCTTATGTTGGCCTCTAATACCTCAATCGTAGCTGGATTATCCACAAACACTCTCGACTTCCCCCAAAGGAAAAAGTCTGACGGTGTGATATCACACGATCTTGGTGGAGCGTGAAATGAATTGTTCACCGAATTGGTTCCTCAATATGTCCATTGTGTCACGAGCTGTGTGGCATGTAGCGCCGTCTTGTTGAAACCAAATGTCATCGAGATCTCGGGCTTCAACCGATGATTCCACCGGCCCATAAACTACGCGCTGGACGATGTCTATTCGGTCGAGTGTCATCCAATAATGAATATCTCAAATTTGATTATGTCGACCATAAAATAGCCTAAGCGCGCGAAAAACATTCTTTACAGAACGCGAATTTTCGTAATATAAATTTTACGATTTGTAAACGTTGTTTGGGTGTAAGTTTTTCCATGATGAAATGGCAATGAAAACTGAATAAAAAACACATGGCAACTTGACAGTACTCACGCGTGGTTTATCAAAAAAACCTCAAGATTGATGACCCTTTATTTAGCATTACAGTGTGGCTTGAAATCGAATCCGTAAGATTCTTGAGCTATGCGTGACGCAGCAGGTAAAGTTGCTAGTCACTTTTTACCACTGTTTTCCAACACTACAAAATCATTAAATTTAAATCGAATTCGACGAATTCGATTGAATAATCCTTGTCGCAGACATGACTACCCTAATCTACTTATAAAACAAAACCAAACCAGAACATAAAAAAAAAAAAACTATTGAAGCAAAAAATTCTTGCTAGATATGTATATGACAATGTTGCTAAGGATTGTATTTTCCGCTTCATCCAATAACAAAAAATATATTAAATTAAGAAACCGAAATAATATTACCTACTTGTTCAACATAATCATGTACATTATATTTCCTTAGCTATACACATGTATGTGCTTAAATATTAAAGTATCTAATAGCTACAACTCATAGCGGTTGATTTTTTTTTTTTTTGTGTTTTTATTAATTTTATTCATACAGCCAGCAGATACAAATCCCCCCTGGGAAGTTGAATTCAACTTTCAACCTCATTAAAATCAGCTGGCAAGGCGGCTATAAGCGTTATACATAATTTGCAGTCATTTGACCCCATTTACACCAACTATATAAACACACACACACACACAAACACACACTTGCACTCGCACTCACATAAAAAGAGAGCGCAGAGATAGAGCAAGGGTGGGAGACACAGTGACCCAGAGTTGTCAAGTGTGCTGCTGAAAAGTACGCGTCAGCAAGTCCTTTTGAAAAGTTTGGAAATTCAATTGAAATGCCTAACAACCCAACCAAAAAACCCAACCCAACCCAAGCATTATCCATTATCCTCTTCCAATATACAGCTTTCGAGCCCAAAGAAGGGTTGGGATGACCATGCGCTCATCGGTTATTTGCATGTTACATTGACATGGTGCAAGATATTGGCCTGGTTGGGTTGCCACAACAGCGACAACAACAAAATATGCTGAATGGTAAAGTGTGGTGTGTACGACCTTGGGATACACTATAATCTCACAAAAAAACAAATAAATTAAGTTATTGAAATATCTATAACAAAATACTGTAGATTACACTAGTTTACAAATTTAAGGTTCATCGAGTGAACCTTTCTAAAAAAGTGTTTTTTTAGGGTAATTTGGGGTCGAGAAATACGAAAATGGCAACCTTTTTTTTTTAAGCACCGCTTTCGAGATATTTCGTAAAACATGTTTCTCTCTCTCTCTATTTTGCATTACAACCCTTGGTGGGTCAACGCTTTCATCACAATGCCTCTCCAAAACGCCCGATCCTGTGCTTTGGCTTCATAGCTTTTAATATTCATCTTATAGAGATCGCCCTCAGCTGCGTCCAGCCAGCGGCTTTTAGGGCGCCCTCTCTCTGTACCTCCTTCTATACACGTCTCCTTCCAAGGTTGGGCCGAATATCCTTCGCTGAATTTTTCTCTCGAACGTTGGCTAGCTGTTTAGAATCGGTGGAACGTAGTGTCCAGACCTCGCATTCGTACGTTAATACTGGCCGCATGAGTGTTTTATACACACGTATCTTTGTGCTTCTAGATATAGTTTTTGAGCGAAATAGTTTTAAATGCGAGCATTTATTTGCAGCATTTATCTATCTCTTTTCGCACTTGCTGAGTCGCCAGTATTTGAGAATAGCACTCCGAGGTTTTTAAAACGTTATTCCTCAATATCTCGTGAACAAAATTTTAACATCTACAGTTGCTATCCGATTTCGAATATCTTAGACTCGAAATGTTCGTAAAAGAGTTGCCTTTCAGCTCAAAGCTTAACATAATTTTCAAACATTTTTTTCTTGTTAATAAAAAGAACACTGAAAATTTGTAATTTTTAAAAATGGTCGAAAATTACACTTTCTTTCAACTAGAGTTGCCTGTAACGTCAATAATTTATGCTTAATCTGTACATATCACTGAAAAGAGCACATCAATACCTTTCGACCTAATTATCTTTCATGTCGATACAAAATTTTGTTCACGAGATATTGCGGAATAACTGAAAAAAGTGCCCAAAAACATGTTTTTCGAAAATATATCGAAAGCGGTGCTTCGTGTTTCTCGAACCCAAATTTCCCTAAAAACTTTTTTAGCAAGGTTCATTTTACGTGTAAACTAGTGTTATCGAATTTGCTTACTATATCTTCACAAGTAAACGAATTATGATCTTAAAAACATTTTTTCGAACGAGCGTTGGTCTATTGGATGCTATAAGACAATATCTTCATTATTATTATGCTCTTAAAATATTTTATCGATCGATAGTTCTTTGTAACTTAAGCAGCATGGCTATTTAAAAATTCTTTTGCCAGGATCTTTGATCCAAAGATTGCAAGCAGTTAGAAAAAAGATGGCGTACGTTAAAGTTACCCTGTACCACCACATTGTTATTAAATCCGATATATTGCTTCAGAACTCTAAAAGATAGTTGTTTGCCAAATTTGGTTAGGATATCTTTATTACCAAATTTTGTACAAAAATCGATTTTTTGGCCGACCGGTCCCATGAGGGCTATATGCTATAGGCAACCGATTTTGATCAAATTTTATTTAGTGCTTGGGTACTCTAAAAAACTGCTGAATGCCAACTTTGGTTATGATACCTTCATAAACAAACGAAATACATCGAATGATATTTTAAAAAAATTTTTTTGACCGAGTGGTTCTATGGCAGCTATATGATATAGTCAACCGATTTTGATAAGCCCGATATCGTAAAAATAAAATAAACTTGACATAATAACGCATCTAATCTGAAAGATTAGTTGCTCTAGCTCTTACCATCTTTGAGATCTAGGCGTTCATACAGACGGACACGGTTATATCGACTTCTCTAGTTACCCTGATCATACTTTAGGTAACTTTGGGGGTCTCCGACGTTTCCTTCAGTATGTTGCATACATTTTTCGACTTGCACAAACTTAATATACCCTTTGTACCATATCGTAGAGGGTATAAAAATTAGTTTCAACTGGGACCCACGACTCAACGCGACTTAAAGTTTTGGGTTCAACACTCCAGCAACTTAGCTAACCATATAATTGTCTCCAAAAACTCCATATTGGGATTATACTCGACATTTATGACCCGATTATAACAATCCAAAGATTTACTTTTTTTTCGCATTTTATCTATACAATCTAAAGCTGAGACTTTGAAGTTGTAGACAATATATCGCTTCGATCTTATTTGGGTTGAAAAGAGAGAGGCTTCCAAATATCATGTTTGTTTATACTAGCTCTTATAATATCCAAGATCTAGTTGTTCATACAGACGCACAAAACGCACTTGTCTATATGTATAAGTTTTTTTTTTGATCTCCTCTATCATATGGTAGTTTACTTTTGGGGTCTCAACGACATCTGCTGCTCTATGTTACTTATCTTAAGACAAAACTAATACATCGCTTAGCTTAAGTTACAGTGTATCTATAATAAACTAATAATGATGACTCGGTGTGTAACTTTGTTGTGCCAAAAGCTCGATGTTCTCTCGCTTAGTTTATTAAATTATTTCAAAAAAACTTCCATTAGAGCATAGTATTTAAGTTAGTAATAGTAGGTATATATTTAAAAAATATTATTATTATTATTATTAATATTATTATTATGTTTAAAGTGCATAAAATAATTCATTCTAAATGATTGCTTTGGTTAAGCTATTCTTCTGCATTTTGTTTGATTGATTGATTGATTGATTGATTGATTGATTGATTGATTGATTGATTGATTGATTGATTGATTGATTGTGAGTGAAATGATATACATAGACGAAAATGCTTCAATTTTTTTTTTGTTTTTTTCCTATACTGCTCTAATCGGGAGCACAGTACTCGCTGAGCTCATAGTAGCCGCAGGGTTTACGACAGCATTCATGTGTGGGTCCATTTTGTAAAGGTTTATAGAAGATCTCCTCGGGTGAAGCCGTTCTCTTGGCGCGTCCAAAGCTTTCAGCTGTTATAATAAAATATTTAGTTAGTTGGATTGTCTGTCACATATAAAAAAAGAGTAAACTTACGATATTTACCCAGTAGGGAGCGTGTACGACCATTACAGATACTATCTATGGCTTCGGAGAGCTTTTCACTGCAACGTTGCTTAGGCTCAAAGTACAAATCTTTGTTGGTCACCGGGTACGCTGTTGTAGTCAGTGGCCAGAAGATGGCAACACCCATAAGTGCCGCCAAGAAAATGAGTTTTATGGATTTCAGCATCATCTAAAAAGAATAAGAGAACGCATTTAATTAGATGTTCTATAACTATCATGACAGTTTTGGAAGTTACTAAAGCTCATAGAAGAATTTTCTTTCTTTTATATACTCTGTATTTATAGGATTGACAGGGCACTCGGATGCTTCCCTTTTTGAAAACCACAAGGGCTTGTTAGATCGAGTTTAACCAAAATGTTGTTCTTATTTTTCAAGTCTTGTTTGTTTCTGACTCCCTTTGTCCGCAGTAGAAATTTACGGCTTACTATCATACAAATAAGTCTTTGGACGTGATTTATACTATCTTCTGACGTAAAACATTCCTCCGAACGTCTCAGCTTTACGCACGCCTTCTACACTTCGTAATACCTAAGGTAGCTAGTGAGCTTACTACCTGGTCCTTCCAACAAAGGCACGGTCTACTCATTTACCGGCTTCCCCCAACAACCGCATACAAAATCTTAGTTGCTGAAGCCAGACGTAAAACGTTCCTCCAGGCGTCTCTGTCTTACGCATAGCTTCTCCACTCCGTAATATCAAAGGTAGCTCTAGTGGTCCTTCCAACAAAGGCACGGTCTACCCATTTACCAGCTTCCCCCATCAACCGCATACAAAATCTTAGTTGCTGAAGACTCTTCTTCCATACGAACAACAGTACCCTGCCAGCGGAGCCGCTGAAAGTTAGTTCGTCGTTCCTTCGAATGCAGTAGTCGTTCCCAACGCGTAAAGGATCAAAGATCAAACGAAGTACATCTCTCTGAAATACTGCAAGTATGTTTGCATCAGACAGGGTTATCACCTCATCATCATCAGCGCCATAAAGCAAAGCAGGTGCTTACTTTATCCGTCAAGAGTGGTTCCTGCCCTACTAAAACCTAAGTAGCTTCGATTGCAGTCTGCCAGGGTGGTTCTTCAAGCGGCGGGACGCAGCGCGCAGATGATCAGATTGCTGTTGAAGACTATGCTTCTGGTTTTGTCAAGGATTTTGTCTATCTTGACCTACTAAGTCCTAAGCAACATCGATTGGCAAGAGTCTGCCAGGGTGGTTCTTCAAGCGGAGGGGCGCAGCGTGCAGATGATAAGTAAAATCGATTAGCAAGAGTATCTTGCGGGTATCTTCTGCCAGGGTGGTTCTTCAAGCGCAGAGAGATGGCGAGCAGATGATCAGATTGCGTTTAAAAACTATGCTACTGATGTTGTCAAGTATTTCGTCTACTTTGACACCACCATCAAAACGGAGAATTACTCTGTCCGATCGTTGGTACTTGGGCTCAGTAGATCAGGCAGATTTTATTTCCAATAGCTGCAAAAGCTCATGTAACAAAGACATCAATAGCTTTGATAGGAGAGCAAGGGCATAGCCAGAGGGAAACCATTGCCAAATTCTTCAGCACAGAATTCCAAAGTTTTCAGAATGCCAAATTGGAGGTGCCTTGTTGTCTGGTTCTGAGTTTGGTATCGCTTCAAAGTTGATACGACTCTATCAAGCTAGAAAGGGTTTTTTAATACCGTGCGATATTTCAGTTGTGGTGATCTCTTTAGCTTTATGAAGAGCGTGTTGAGAAAAGCCGAATTGCATGGAAATGGTATTAAATTTTGGAAAAGTTTCCAGTCGTGCCGATTATATTGATAGTAGAATCTAACACTTTACTAGCAAATTCTTCTTCATAATTTGCTTAATGGCACAGAATTGTGGGAGAAGACGTAGTCTGATGCAACTGCTCTTGGGGTTGTTAGAAGAAAAGTGCTGCGGCAGATCTTTGGATTTGTAGAGTTCGATAAAACGATGAATTTTAGCAGCTCTATGTCAAGAGCGGTTCTGCCAACTCGGCCTTGGGTATCATGAAGTGATAAAGTCATGTAAAAGCAGAGAAGCTACTTCTTATAGGCAGTCAAGCAGTATATAATGTAAAGAAAGAGTTGTCAGTACTTTCGGAGATTTCTTCACAACTAAATCAGTCGTGGACTCAGCGTAGCTCCCGAACAGGGATTCTTCTTTGGTAGCTCGAATACCAGAACATTAGATTAACTTCTACACTAAGGGTATCGAGAACCAAGTTTGTGGGAACCGAATAGTAGTTGAAGGTGAGTCTCCTGTTGATGCTCTTGGAGTGTTTAAGAGGAATGTTCGATATTCAGATTTATCGAATAAATTTGATAAAATTATGACTTTTACAAGCTCTATGATGACAATAATACAGTCAAGCGAATAAATATTGTTCCGAGGCTCTCAATGCTGTGAAGGATTAGAGTGTGCCTACGTCATAAGTTGTTATATCCAGCCAAGTAAAATAATGTAAAGAAAGAGTTGTCATCACCTTACGAAATTTCTTCACAACTAAATAGTACGAGGATTCAGCATAGCTCCCGCACTGGCAATCTTCTTTGGTAGCTGCAATACCAGACCATTGGATTAACTTCTACACAAAGGGTATCTAGAACTAAGATGGTGGGAACCGAATAGTAGTTGCAGGCGTAGTCTCCTGTAGATGCTCTTGGAGTGTTTAAGAGGAATGTTCGATATTCAGATTTATCGAATAAATTTGATAAAATGATGACTTTTACAAGCTCTATGATAACAATAATACAGTCAAGCGAATAAATATTGTTCCTAGATCGTGTTAGTATATTCAGTCAAGTAGTTTAATGTAGAGAAAGAGTTGCCAGCACTTTACGAGATTTTTGCTTAATTGAAACGGTCAGTGGAGCTCTCATAATATCTGAGTTATTAATGAGAAGTTTGAACGCTTCTCTTTCTGATTCAACTTCAATGCCAGAACCAGAACGTTTAAAACTGAAAGCTTTTTAGACTTGGCTTTAGGATCAACTTCGTAGCAAAGACAGCTGAGAATTAAGAAAACTTTTGTCGCTGAATCAGAGCAACAATCAATTTAAATAACGCCTCTTAGTCTAAATTTCCATGAACTCGGATGTGCCAAGTATATCAAGGCTAAAGATTTCTAGATTGTTTTAAAATTATGCGCCATCAACTGCAATTTTTTTTTGTATTTTTTTTTTTTTTTTGTATATACTTATATACTATGAAGACATACTAGTAAGTACATATGTGCCTCTTAGACTTAGTATATATTGCAACTAGCATGCTAGTCAGTTTGTCGGGGTGCACGACGACGATGACGCTGCTAACTGCACCAAGTCCAATAGAGGAGGAACGCTATCAGAGTAGAGCCCCAAGAGTCTGAGACTCACACGCGTCTGGTCAGAGTCGTCTCTCTTATCAGTATCAAATATTATTGTTGTGTTTTTCATATTCCATTCCTTTCAGATTCTGTTTTTGTTTGCGTTGCGGGCCAGGAAATATTTACATAAACTTCAATGTTTAAAAATAAACCGCGCTGCAGCTTATCATTTGGAACATGAATTTATTAAAATCAAAAGTAAAATAATAATAATGCGTGTATATAGTATGAAGTATATAAGAACAAGTATGTACACATAGATGTATGTACATACTAATGTGCGTGTGAGTTTGTTTGTTTGTTTTCTTGAAAATCGTGCGTATAATACACAGGGACATCCAGAGTACAAATAGTACTATAAATACATATGTTCTTTTATAGTATATACTATTGCTATGTATTTAGTTTATGTGGTTCAATGTTTTTTTTTTTTTTTGTTGTTCTTTTTCTTTATGTTTGTCGAGGCCCCGACGACAATATTACAAACATATGTATTGATATGGATACCTTAAGTCAGGGTAAACAAATTGAAAAGCACATAAAGTGCAGATGAGTTTTGTAGAAATGCGATCTGTTTACTCAAAATATTGGATGCGTGAGTGGAATTTTTTTTTTTTTTTTGACTTTCTAGTCAGAATGTATCATAATTTTGCCAAGTTCTGGTTCTAGCTGATTCTAAAGCGAACTTTTGCTGAAGTTTTCAGAAGTCGCGTCTACTGCGGACTGGGTCTGAGACGGAATTGGCTGAAGGGAAGACTGTGCCAAATAGAGTATTGTTAAGGCGTATGCTTTTCTTCTTCAATAGAAGACTTTGGATTTTTCTCTTTTCGAGCAATTCTGCTGGCTTTGAGGGTTCTTCTACTGCGGTTTTGTCGGCATTTGTTTGGGATCGCGAAATTTTCGCGGGTCTCGAAATTACCGCCGGGTTCCAAACATTTTTTTATATTATTACAATTTTCGAAACAAATTGTACTTTGAGGATAAATCTCCAGTTCGTGTGGTATACAAACTTTTCAATCAATGCGAGAAGAGAGCAAGATACGGGCCCGCTACTGACTATCTAACTTAAATGTTTAATACTGCTTTCAAAACTGCGTGCCCCCTAACCCTCTGTCGTTATGCCTGCTCAGATGTAATGAGTGGAATACCCTGTACCTTTTGTGTCAAACAAATTTTTCCTTCATATTCCATCTAAGAACTTTCCAATTGGAATTTATTTTTTTTTGGTGAAAATCGATATTTATACGGTATAAGTTCCGTAAATTTGTAAAGATTTTGATGAAAATCGAAAGTTACGTCAAAGAAGCTATTTTAATTATATTGGGTAAGTTTCAAGTTGATATGTTAAGGGGTGTGGGAGAAAACACGGTAAATCGATTGCGGGGGGTGGGGGGACCGCATCGATAAAATTTGGATGTGGATTTGTTCATTAGAGCCACATGAATGAGCTTACCAAAAATTGTGATTCTAGGTCACTTGTAGCCATAATTGCGTAGAGTCAAATATTGCCGCAGTTTATTGGCAAGGGGAGGTGAAATTTGCACATTTTTGACTATAACTTCTGTTGTATTTGTCCGATTTTGTTCATTTTTTACACATAGATGCATGTAGCTACAACGCATCGCTCTGTTAAATTTCAGGTGAAAATACTTAACGGTGTGGCTAAAAACCGCGAAACTCTACTGCGGGGGAACGGGGGAAGATATTGACATGATTCAACAAACTTCATCTGCTTAGGAAATATGCGCACCAGCTGGTAAAGTTTCGTGTCTCTAGCTCTTATAGTCTCTGAGATCTAGGCGTTCATACGGACGGACGGACGGACGGACGGACGGACGGACGGACGGACGGACGGACGGACGGACGGACGGACATGGCTCAATCGCTACCCGAGGTTATGATAAGCATTTTGGTATAAAGGACTTGGGGTCTGCCACGCCTCCTTCTGTCCGTTACATACATTGCACAAACCTAGTATACCCTTTGTACCTATAGGTACAGGGTATAAAAATAGTTAGCACCTAGATATGCCAAATAAAGCTGTCTAATTCTAAAAATATATATACGTACTTATATACGAAATGCGTTCTAGAAATAGTTTTTCTCTTTTGATGTCATCTATAAGAAGTACTTTTATAATGAAGTTTTAGTAAGAACTTTTTGATATTTGGGCTAATAAGAGCAAAGCTATGACGTTTAAAGGCCTATACGCAGTTCGAAATATTTCGGATTTTTGGGATATCCTATGGGAATTTTTTTTTCATATGAAGTTTTGTCATTCCGTGCGAAATATTTCGAACTGCGTATAGGCCTTAAAGCGAGAAAGAACTCTAACTATTTTGGTGGCGCCATCTATATGCCATTTAGTGAGATACTTGAAAAAACTTGCACTTCAGGCGCAATAACTTTTCTTCTAATAAATCAAATATCTTAAAATTTTAACTGAAAGTAGTTATGTACATAATGTATGCTATGCATACTAAATTTCAACAACAAAAAATAAATGTTTTAAAAAGTGCTAGTGTGACCAGCTAGCAATTACAATTTTAGCAATTTATATGTTTCAAAAGCTTTGAAAGTTGCTAATAATATCACAAAGTCAAAAGGTGTGTACACACTTTTGTATTTGCAGCCCTTAACCAGACCAAGATTGGTGTAAAGCTGTGGTCGGCAGGAGCCTAACTCACGTATATAAGGATTAGTAAATTCGGCGACGTTGACACACGTACAGTATACGCACACGTTGCATGCACTTGTGTGCACAGCAACAGACACGTGGCGGCAATGTTGAAGCCTTGTGACGTCACTGCGCCGCTTATGAGCGTATTTCGTACCGAACACTGGTGTAAAGTAAAAAAAGGCCGTCCTACCTATTTAGATCAGCTGAATCTCACCCAACTTTATTTTCGGTTGGTTTTAAGTCTTTATGCGTATAACGAATTGAAGTTGAAAGTCTTTAGACATAGCTGGAAATGTTAGTCAAAGATCGATTTGGACGAAAAATTATGCTCTTGGACTGCCAGTGATGCCAAGGCGGCTTCAAAATAAAGCCAGCATAAATTTTATAGCTCCAGCTGTTTTTTATATATGTATGTAGTTCTTATCTGGTTGCTCAAAACTTTTAGCATTGACCAGCATTATCTAGATAATTACTAAAGTTTTGAGCATAAACCAACGTTTCTATTTATACTTTATACATTCTCCGCAATATGTAGAATCAGATGATACAATTCTACTCTAGACTTGCGTTCCATTAAAAAACAGCCATGTTCGATTGCTTTTAAGCCTAAAATAGTAATTAACTAAAGGTTAATAATGTCTAAAAGGGGTTGATAGATATAAAACGAAACATGGCCAAAATTATATTGAAAACCTAAAATCTACACTCATTAAAAAGTTAAAAATTAAATTAAGCTAGGCAATGAACCATAATCTTTTGTTAAAAAAAAAACGTAGTCCAAAAGAAAACAAAAAAAAAAACCATACCCAATAAACCAAAAACAAAAGAAGTTCGTATATAACTAAAATTAATTGGTGACACATATTTCGGTGCGATTTATAGCTTTAAAGAAAAAGCGAATTTTTGTCACATATTTCTTATCAGAAGTATGTTTACTTTAGTTGTTTCCAAGATTATTAAAAAAAATATATACATAAGTATATTAAAATTGTGCCATTCAGAGTCGTGGTTCACAACACGCCATAATTCTGGCAAATTTCAAAATTGCAAAAACAAAAATTTTCCATTTAAAATGCTATTTTCGACAGTTAGTTTAAAGCGCTGAATATTTCCGGTTCAAAACAAATGCGTTCTTTTCCTATAGCAGTTGAAATTTTCACTTAAAAAGCTACAAAACTTAAAATCACTTGAAAAAAAACGATTTTCGTAAAAAGTTTACGTTTCGAACGGAATGACAAAATTTCATATAAAAAAAAAAATCACATTTGAGATATCCCATTTGGGACTTTTTTTTTAATATGAAGTTTTGTCATTCCGTGCGTTAATTTTCGAACTGCGTATGGGCCTTTAGGCAAAAAATTTTCAATTGATTGATAAATTTTTCTGATATGGGTATAATATAATGCTTAAGTTTCAATTATAAGCAGAGTCTCTACTAAGATTTCGGTTTCTTTCAAAAAATATTGCAAAGAAATGGTCTTTGAGTTTAAGCACGTTTTTGTACAATTGCAAAAACGAAAAAAAACAAAAAAAAACGTTGTTAAATTGTCCAAAAGTTCACACGTCGGGCCAGAGACAACGATTAGTTCAAGGCTTACGTTCTATTTTTTAAAATAAATTATTTTTATAATCTGTTTCTATGGCAAAAATAAATTTTTCACTGAATAAGTGCCAAATCTTTACAACATGCGTTTCTTTTCTGCAAGTTTTAAAAACAGCTGTTTTTAGCTGACAGCAGTAATCAAAGTAAAACTTTGCTCAGAGCACTTTTTAGAACAGTTTTGGAAGCCCTAACAATTTGTGAGGTACTGTAGCTAAGCTTTACTTAGAAAACTTCTTAATACGATTTTTAAACCAAACAAAATAAAAACTTTACTCAGCAATTCTTTTAAAACAGTTTTGGAAACCCTAAAAATTTCTGAGGTACTGTAGCTAGGGGGCTTTTTTTACTCAATAGCTAAATTTTTTATTTATTAAGTAACTCGCAGTAAAGCTTTTACATAGAGAACTTCTTAATACGATTTTTGAAACGAACTAAATAAAAACTTTTGGAAACCCTAACAATTTGTAAGGAACTGTAGCTTGGGGTTTTTTTTTTACTCAATAGCTAAATTTATTATTTATTAAGTAATTCAAAGTTAAGCCTTTTATTACAGAACTTCTTAATACGATTTTGGAAACGAACTTAAGGCCTATACGCAGAATGCAAAAAAATTTCGCACGGAATGACAAAACCATATATATCCCGCATGGGATATCCCAAATGGGATTTTTTTATATGGTTTTGTCATTCCGTGCGAAATTTTTTTGTATTCTGCATATAGGCCTTAAACAGTTTTTGAAACCGAAAAAAAAAGTTCTGTCGCTTTTTTTTTTATTATCATACAATTTTTTTTTATTAAATAGTTCAAAGTTAAGCCTTTACTTAGAGAAGGGCTTAAGCCGGTTTTTGAACCACTTTTAACAGAGTGAAAAAAAAAAAAAAAAAAAATTTAAATCTACAAAATTTCTGGGGTTTGCAGCTTGGGTTTTTATTACTTATTATTAATACTATAATTTATAATGTTGATGCACAAAAAGGTGATAAATGCTTTTTTTAGTGAACCACAATAAGTGAAAACTTTTTTCAGAGCAGATTTGCCCAAAAAAAAAAAAACTTGGGAAATTTCAAATACAAAAATATAGTAAAAAAAAAAAACTTTTAAGAATTATGCTCTTTTTACTTACTTTTAATAGTTGTAGTTGTTAAAACAGCACTTAGCTCGTAATAAATGATAAAGATGTTGAAGGTAAATAATTTTATTATGCGGTAAATTTTCACGTGGTTTTCACAGCTTTTTGTTTTACTTTGTGTTCAAACTTTTTTAGAATTTTGTTACTTATGTAGTATGTGTGTCTACTTTAGTTTTTTGTTTTTGTTTTTATTTTTTTTTCGAAACTTATCACTTGTGTAAGGAACTTTGTTTTTGTTTTGTAGATCTTTAGCGATCACACAGTTTTAAATCACAATGTTTATCAAAAAAAAACACAAATAAAAACTATGGGGATCAAAAAAAAAAAATAAAATAAAAATAAAACGACGTACAATACTTTGGCTTCGTGCAAAAAAAAATAAAAATAAAATATAGAACACAATGCTGGATATAATAAGTTTTGCGATATTGTAGTATACAACTGTTAATTTGCGAGTCAATTTCTTTTGCTGCGATTTGATTAGTACGTTGCCCTGGATAATAGTAACTAATACAACTGCTTAGAACGGCGACTGGAGTTGCATTGCGGCTCTTTTGCATCTCGCGTTATGGCTATATCGTGCACCGTGACCGAACTTGGCCAAAAAGTGTGTGTTTTTTATTTTTTTTGTTGGTTTTGAGTGAGTTTTGAGCACAAGTTGGCCGAGAGCGGGCAGTTTGGCGAGTGTCTTGCCGTGGGTGTGTTACCCCCTGGTGTATTGAATTGCCAATTGAAGACAACTTTTGAGTGAGCGTACAATGAAGCGTACGCTGCTGTCTGGCGGCGGCCGGCCGAAACTATAACTTCGGCTCGCTCTCACGATCGTTAACGAGCGAGCGCGCACACACACACACACACACACACACACACACACACGCATGTGGCACGCATAGATCACGAAGCGGCCACTGCTCCGTTTGCTGGCTGCACTTGTTTAACAGCAAGCAGCTGTTGTTGTTTTGCTCGCTCTGCAGACAAATTTGGGCTCAAGCCGCTCTCAGCTGGCGGGCGGGCGCTCTCTTGTTGTTTGTTTGTGCGCTCGCGTTTGTTATCACTCAGTGCTGTTGTTGTTATTTGTTGTGTCGTTAAAGTAGTAGTAAAATGAGTAAACAGCTGTTCCTCAATTGCATGCTTTGTCGCAGTCGCACACGCGTATTACGACACAGCAGCAGCATCACACACACACACACACACACACACACACACGCACGCACACAAACACACGCACTTTACACAGCAGGCGCGTGTTTGTGCGCTGTGCTTATGTGTGCTTTGTTGTTTGTTTGTTTGCTCGCTTCAAATCATCTGTAATTGTATGTACTTATTTTTAGCGCTCAATGATGCTATAATTAGACTAAAGTGTTTTGGTTTTTTTTTTTTTTTTTTTTTTTTTTTTTTTGATTTCTGACTATGCCCTCCTTCTTATCACACATACTTCAGCGCATGTACATAATGTATATATGTATATGCACTGGCCTGTTGTTGTTATTGCTGCTGTTGTTCTTTTTTTTTTTTTTATTATTTTTGTCCACGAAAGTTTGCAGCAAAGTTGTTTGTTTGTTTGGCAATTCTGGCACTTCCTGTCTTTTCTACAAAGCGTTATCAACACACGCAAGCAACAACAACAACGACAATAAGTACAAAAAAAAATACAAACTATGCAAGCTTATTACAGTTTGAAAATACACAAATATTATAACTGTTTTAATATTTATTGCAATTTTTTTTTTATATTGTGCGCCACACTGCGCTTAGTTCTTTGTTGTTTCACAGCCAAATTGAAAAAGAACTCATAGTTAGGAACGAGCTCAGCTCGAAGCCAAGCCCAGCATCTCCATTATGTCAGCGTTTATGTACTTTAATATGTATATATTTACTTAGTATATACATGCATATTTACATGTTTGTTAGCCGCTACAGACTGATTTATATACTGTATGTACTCATATAGTACATATGCTTATATAATTTTGTGTGTGTGCGTAAGTACATTGCTTTCAAGTCTATTGCAAGGGCATGCCAAACCTTAGTTCTGTTTCGGACATGGGCATTTCTACAAAGAGTTACACCATGACCAAAAAATTTTTAAGTTTAATTAAAACACTTATTTAATTAAAGAAAAATATTAAAAACCCACTTGGATTAGCAAGTTTTTCTCACAGCTGAGCTTATAAGCTGGCGGGAGATTTGTTTAGAAAGCTAAAAGTATACATATGCGTCCTTTCTTTTTACATTATTTTAATTTTTTTTTAAAAAGAATCTTACTAATAAATTTGGATTGAAAATCTTCGTTTAGTTCTTGACAATTATTATTAGTTCCTTCACTACCTTTACAATCTCAAATTTTTTTTAAGTTCCAATCTTACAACTAAGGTTTATAGAACTTTTTTAATTTGAAAGTCTGACAATTATCGGAATCGAGTCATTTTCGATTGAAGAACGCATTTAGACTATAAAAATTGTGACGTCATATTGAAGCAGAAAAATCATGCTCAGCGCTGGAATTCATTTCACTTTGAGTAGGCCGGTCAACAATCAAAATTAACGCATCTGGGCCAACCAGAATTCCCGTGAATATCAAGAGAAGCTGATGCATCCTCAACAAAGTGACTGTATGGTGTGCATTATGGTCGAGTTTTTCGAGGATGACGCTGGTGACACCGGACCGATACCATTCGATGGTAAATGAATATTTTGTTTCTCAATTGGCTGGAATTGACTTGGATGATGTTTATTTTCAACAAGACGTTGCGATTTTCAATCAATTTGAATGTGTTCTGCGAAAATCGCTTCGTGCAATTTGACGCCATTAGACTGTTGTTTTTTAAGAATTTAAGTATACGCCTGTAGTCCAGCTATCATTTAAGACCTAAAAATCAATATCACCGATGAGATACGTGCCATTGAAACGTGCTTATTAAAAAAATAGCAATGAAAATTTTGACCATCGGATTGACGTCTGATTATTTATCGGCTATAATATTTCATACTTATCGATGAAGCTACAAAATAAAGTACTCTACATTGTTTCAAATTAATTTTATCTGTCTTGCTTATAAAAACTTTTTACGCTTTGATCCCATCTAATTGGCGATCCCTGACTAAAATTGTGCAAGTTAATTAGGCTAGAAGGGTATTTTATAGTCGCAATGTTTTGACTGTAATCATCGCAGTTGTTTTCGATTAAAATTTTGTGTTTACAAGACCCATATTTTTTTAATTAATTAAGACATGCGCCGAAAACATCTAGTATTAAAAATAATATGTATATATAAAAGGCTATATTTAGTTCATCAAAAGTATGTAATAGACGAAAAAACCCACTTTCGACATTATATAGACTATCAAGGGTTTGTAAATAGCTATGTCTAAACTTTGTTGGAAGAAGAAACTCTGATTATATAAAACGGCAACTCTCTAATTATTTGATAATTAAACTCAGCAATAGTTTATAATTTACCTTGAAGGTCTGCCACATTTGGAGCCATGTCGAAATGTGAAAATGGCAGCAAATTAGATAGAAGTTCATCCAGAGAAACTGATTGTATCAAACTCAAAACTGGATCAGCATAGCTGGCCTATGACAGGCTCGGTTTTTATGATCTCAAAAGAATCACAAAAATCTTTTAATTGGGCAAGCATTCCCTTAGGATACCAACTGAGTTACTTAAGGGGCACTGCAGGCTCAGTAAACATAGATAGATTCAGGAAACATAGATTCTAACACCTATAGGGTCTGTGAGATGATGGAGAAAACCTCCCAACAGGCACTGGAACAAAATGTGCATCATAGATTCTAACACCGGTAGGGTCTGTAAGATTAAGGAGAAAACCTCCATACACATACTTATTGAGTGTGACGCAATAGCCAAAAGAATTCAATACCTCTATTCATATGATCTGGATGCAATTTTTTACCAGACTAAAACCATCCCAGACCTTTAAGTTTATCTGTAAACTTGAACTTGCTGGGAAGCTCTTAGGCTAGGAAACATGATAGATGCTAAGTATCGCACTTCAGTTTTTCCAATATCAATCTTATTATTTTTGCCAACTTACTGTTTGTTGTGGATTCTAGATAAAGTCGACAGACATCACTCAGCTATTCATTTTTGAAATAAAAGTCCTAAGAAAGGTCTATGGTCCTGTCAGATTAGAAGATGGATCGTACCGAATAAGATATAATCATGAACTTGAAGCAAAAAAGTCAACGTATAAGATGGCTAGGCCACCTTAGTAGAATGCCTAAAAACAGAGCGGTCAGGAATGCATTTCACAGACAGCCGATTGGAAGAAGAAGACGTAGACGTCCAAAAAAAAGGTGGCTGGATGTAGTGGAAAATTATCTTCGTTCTCTTGGTGTCTTGAGCTGGAGGAATGCAGCGGTCGATCGAAGAATATGGAGAGGAATAGTTGCGGAAGCTATGGTCTGCCCAAGACAGTAAAGCTAGTGATGATGATGATTCTAGATGGGAACCAGCATCATTGGACCTGCATACATCTTCCAAAACTGGAATGGACAAACGGTATGCGGATCTGAATGAGTTGTGGTTTTAACAATACTTCGTAAAAAATGGTTCCAAAACGCTTTATTTCTAGAAAAGACAATGTGGTATGTCCGCCCGGAACTTGCGACTTAACAATTTTCGGATGTGTTCTGGAATGTTTCCATATTACTCAGTTGTTGCCTGAGTGTGCAACGTCCTAATAATTCTTGCCCAACTGTCAGCTATATAAGATATGGGAACCCAGGAGCTGCTATGCTTGCCTTAGGCCTTAGGATCTCTTCTCCGCTCGAGGCAGCTGTTAGATGAAATGTCGCCCAGTCCCGTAGCATCAAAAAGTAGTAGAACGGAGTTTGGGTAGCGCGAACGTAACGTTGGAGGGCGGTCAGTCCATCTGGGCGTGGCCGTGAGAAGACTACGGCTACGTCATAATATTCTGCGTCAAGCTCGGTAGAGCCGCGACGAAGACACCCCAAAAGTTAAGGGACGCCTACGGGGATACAGCCATGAGCCACTTAACAGTGTTTGGTAGGAGCTCGTCAAAACGAGCAGTGCGCCGCTCGGGTCGCCCCTGAACTTGAAGGATTAATGAAAATGTGGTCAAGTGAAGGGCACTGCTGGACTCTGAGCGGCGCACCAACATTCGTCTAATTGTTGATTAGTTAGGGATTTCGCAAAGATGAGGAAGAGGTAGCATCAGTAGAGCATTTCTTCTGTTCCTGTGAAGCTCAAAATAGACGCGGGAAAAAGCAACTGGGAAATTACTTCCTTCAAAATCTAGCGGAGCTAGAGTTTATCTGTCCGAGGAGGATTGCAAGTAATATCGCAGCAACAGGCTGGGACTCCTTTTAAGAATGCTTTCCAGTAGAAGGGTTTAAATAGAGATCCGTTTCACAACGAGTCGGTCTAGGCCTAAGTGTGCTGGCTTTTTAAGGGATTTCGTACAGTTGCGTCCAAAAAATTATGAGCGAAGATTTGGCCATGCGAAAGGTGTACGCCAGGTGTGAGCGCGGCTGGTAAGAGAGTTTTAGGTCAAGCTCAGGTTTGCCTTGTTACGTCAGAGCACAAGTATGATGAAGCCCTTTGTTCCAACTACGAGCCCAATTATGATTATGCTATTTCGGGGACTACTAAGAATTTCTACTGACAAGTTCAAAAAAAAAATGTTTAATTATTTCAGTACAACTACTTTTTGATCCTAGCCTGTAGAAAGGTTCAGGCGCTATTAGTCGCTTCGCAGCAGCTCCTTTCGACAGCTTATCGGCTACTTCCCATTCGGAGATGTTCGTATGTCCCGGGATGCAGCTAAGCGCGAGGTTATGCCATTTCTCTAGATGATTTAATTTGTCACTCTCTACCGAACCAATTTGGATTTTATTTTTAATGCTCTCTACTCTGTCCTAGCCCGCGATATAGTCAAATATGAAGAACCAAGTTTAACGAAACATGCCAATAAATAAAAAATTTGTTTTTCTTGATGCTGTTATCTTATAAAATAAAATTTTTAAAGCATTTCGGTTTCCTGCCCAATTTGATACAATGTTTTATGGACCTTTACCTTATGTTGTGCTTTTCTGATGACGAATCTTGAAACTTATCAATTTTTTTTCATGGCTTGAAAATAATTTGGTTTACATAAATAAAAAAAACAACCTAAAAATAAATAAAAATAACATTTATATATAAATAATTATGTACGTACTTATGTAAATATAGACGAAAGCATTTGAACAAAGTACGAGCACATATATGCACACACATACATTTAGCGATAAAGTACATATATATATATATATATATATGTGCATGTGTGCGTTATCAGTACATACTGGCTTGAAAACACAAACAACAAGAACAATTAGAGTGAATACATCAGAAGCAACAACAAAAACAACAACAACAACCAAAATAACATTATTTGACGACTTTGACAGCAAGAATAATCCCAAAAACCCCAACAGTAATAATATTAAATAAAATTTGAACCTATACGCCCTTATTGATATTGTAGCTGTTGGTTGTTATTCTCCGAATTAGAGTACGACCTGAGTCAATCAGATCAATAATCAATCATACACTCGAAGAAATTAGTCGATCTTAAGTTAAGTGCGCAGATTTTTTTGCTTCCGAATTTTTCGAATTCTTTTTTTTTTTTGAGAGCACTTCTTTTCAAATCTTCTCAAATCCAGTTTTTGTGTTCTTCCAAGAATTTAGAAGTATGTATGGGTCTACATACGCATCTTCATTAATTTAGAGCTTAGGGATCATCCATAAACTACGCGACGCTGATTTTCGTCAAAATAGACCCCCCCCCACCCCCTCACAGTGACGGAATATGTTTGAAGATTTTCCATATGATCGTGACGCTTTGCCAGACTCGCCCCCACCCCCTGCAGCGTCACGCTGTTTATGGATGATCCCTTATCTAATCGAACGTTTTCGATTTGAGTTGAGTTGAGCATAAAATACTCTTAATTCTAGCATTAAGACTAAAAATTCTTACAAGTCTTAAGAAATACTCTTTGAGAGCAGTTCCGCTTAAAATCATTCCAAATCTTCTCAAACAAAGTATTTCTAACTTAGAAGCTCTCTCTCCACATCTTTCTAGACTTTCTCAAATAAATAATTTCTGTCTTTCAAAAAAAAAGAAACGCTCCCAAAATAAGAAGAATTGTCGAAAAATCTTCTTGCACACACTTTGGTTCACAAAAATCTTTTTTTTTTTTTCTCAGTGTAGATGCATAGATTAAAACAATGCTGCTAAGTGCATTTTAACAGATAGTAGTAGCTTATAAACTATTCTAATTAGTTTTAGATTACGATTGTTTATGCTCAGCGAACACCTCTAATTACAGAATTCCTATTAATTGACATGATCAAAAAAAAAAAAAAAAATTAATGCAATCGTAAACAATCATTTTGAAGCCATGTAGATATTGAATTAATATTCCGTGGAATGGTTCGTCTGTACGTCGAAAGATAAGCTATATCAGCGATTTTTTTTTTGTTTACTCTAATACGGCTTGGATCCTAAATGAGCCAACAATTGGTTTTAAAATTGCCATAAGATGTTTGTTTTTCTTTCTTTTTTTGCTGAGTATCCTGAAAAATAAAAAACAAGATCAATCGAAGCCCGTGTCTGAAACAAAGCATGTCTGGGTAGCATTCTGTCTGGGGGTACTTGGGAAGATTTTATGGTTTCTGTGTATGCAGCACACGCCTGATAACGATTGTTGTTTATGTTATTGTTACTGCAGCGAGCCGTGAACGAAGAACGGAAACCCGAGACAGACGCGTTCCCCCAGTGCCCAGCCGGGAGTTGTCAGGCAGGCGGGGGGTTGCCAACAGCAGCGGCAAGCTAACGCCAGTGAAAACGTAAACAACGCCAACGTGAATTCGACGTGATCTACTTTCAATTAAAAATAACAGCGCGCGCCCAATCGTAGACCCCTATTTTTAGTACAATCTTTCGAAGAAACTGAGACCCAGAGAGAGAGAGAGACAGAGAGAGCGAGAGAGAGAGAGAGAGATAGCGTCATCAAAGCCAGAGAGTTGTAAGTCATCGTACAACATTACGATAAGCCTCAAAAGAGAGAAAGAGAAAAACACGAGGGCTGCGTTGTGTACGCAATACGGTACAAAGTCTAAGGCAGAAACAAAGCCAAACGGCGGGAGGATGAACGAATTTGAAAATTAAAGAGATGAGCTCGAGTGTTTTTTTATGAATCCGAAATTCTCGCAAATTCCAAAAAGCTTTTTATTTTTGTATTTTATGAAATTTTTATAATGGAATATATTAAGCATAGATCTGAGTGCTAGAGCTCTAAGAATGATATGAGAAATCTTATTTTTCAAGAAAGTTACAAATAAGCCGCAGTGAGCTCATAACTTTTTAGAGTTTTTGGAAAAAAAACTTGTTGGTATTAATTGTTCAAGAATCATCGGGCAACTGTGAGGAGAGTATTTTCTAGAATACTTTGACAAACTCTTTCTGGGACGGCTGGCTGAAAATTTTGAGTAATACATTTGTATTATCAATTAAAAAGAACCAAAACAAAATCAAGGGGACTTCGCCAACTGCATGATTCGCATTATTTCAAGACATACTGTTCACAGTTCAGGTCTTGAATTCGCTCTCGATTAATCGATATACAGCGAGCACTACTCGAATGCCGTCTTGGGATCTTTAAAATTTTCTTTAATAGGACACTTTTAGACCCACCTACTGTTCGCAGCTCTGCGCTTGAATTCGCTTCCGATTAATCGATATACAGCGAACACTACCCTAATGCCGACTTGGGATCTTTAAAACTTTCTTTAATAGGACACTTTTAGACCCACCTACTGTTCGCAGTTCTGCGCTTGAATTCGCTTCCGATTAATCGATATACAGCGAGCACTACTCGAATGCCGTCTTGGGATCTTTAAAATTTTCTTTAATAGGACACTTTTAGACCCACCTACTGTTCGCAGCTCTGCGCTTGAATTCGCTTCCGATTAATCGATATCCAGCGAACACTACTCGAATGCCGACTTGGGATCTTTAAAATTTTCAATAATAAGGGGTCTAGATACCCTTTTTTGGTATCTGTAGTTCTTTCACAAAATCTTTTAAAAATAAATTTAATTAGACTGAAGAGTAGATGCTTTAATCATCTTCAGATAACATTCCCTACCCTTTGAAATTATGAAACCAAATTTAAATAAGGAATGAATTTGTTTTTA
This sequence comes from Chymomyza fuscimana, assembly GCA_949987675.1. Lineage (NCBI taxonomy): Eukaryota > Metazoa > Arthropoda > Insecta > Diptera > Drosophilidae > Chymomyza > Chymomyza fuscimana. Next base: position 29,561,574 of record OX465090.1, on the reverse strand, counting down.
AAGCATCTTCTAGGCAAAAAAATTAATTTGGTGATTTTTGGCTATAACTCCTCATCGAAGTTTAGTAAAACTTTCATCCAGGGATGGGTAATGAAAAATGTATAATATTTGTCGAGTTTAACTTGCTATAAAAAAGGTTTCGGAGTAAATAGTAAAAAGCTTTTACGATTTAGGAACAGCTTTATATTCATTTGCATAAATTTTTGGGAAATTCTCCCACCGAAGAACAGTGCAACATATTGACTTCAATCGAAAAACTTGTTTTGCCTGTAGATAATGCGCATCTTTTGGTAAAATGTGTGTTCTCTAGCTGGAAAAACATCGATGTATCGATATATCGAAGTTTATATTAAGATAATATACACCTCAATATATCGATACATCGAAGTTCATATTAAGTTAATATAAACCTCAATATAAGGACACATCGATTTTTTCCACTTAACAACATGGAAAACATCGATGTTTTTCCAGCACTGGAATAGCCAGACATGGCTTTATCGGCTCGGCTGTTGATGTTGGTCAAGTATATATGGTATAAACTTCGGGTCTGTCAGGAGACGTGACGCATGAAGTTAAAAAAACACATTGAATGAAAAAAATTTCGGACGGTATCGAGTCAAGCGGTATGCATTGAATTAACACCGAGACAGGTTGGGAACCTTAAAGTGTTTTTTCGAAACGTAGTCGAATTTCCTTGTCCGATGCCATCTCAAGAGTTACCGCCTTTCTAGTGCAATTGTTTAATACCGATATCCTTTAAAATAAACTGAACATTCATATTAGCGTACAAACACCCTGTAATTTATTGAGCGACTGATAAAGACAAGCCGTCTATGGGCTTATTATGACTGGGTTGGGGTTGGGTAAAATCGATCTCTTGAAATTGATGACGGCTCGAGTATAGCGAAAGATCGATCATATTAATATTGTTTACTTGTGCTAAAATTGGATCTTCATTGATTGACAACTGCGGCAAATGGGCGCCAGCTTGCGCCCCAGACGCAGATTATTGACCTAGAAGCTGGAGGAGTTGTTATTGGCGCTGGAACGTCTACAAGCCTGTCTAGCATGAAATCGATCGATCAGAAAACAAAAATTCATATTTTTGCAATAACTTTTAAAGAAATGTATTAAAAATTTGTATCGACAAAAGTCTACAGTCGACGGCATAAGTATTTGGACAAAGTAAATAATATTCTATTCTAATCTTTTATAACTTGTATATAACTTTTTTGAACTTGAATTATCAGCCGTGCGCCGGAAAACGAATGTTTGGTACTCCCGAATTGGTGCAAACCGAATTTTTCATGTGGTTTGAAACCGAATTTTTTTGTTGCAAGAGGAATTAAAACGATGCGGCAAAATAGTTTTCAAAAAGTACGCATTTTTTACTGAAATAATTTTTTAAATATTCTTTGATAATCTTATATCTTATGATATATATACATATGTATATATTTTTGTTAAAGATGAGGAAAGCTTGAAAAACCCAAAAGTGTGAGACTTGTTTTATCTCATCCACTTAAGCTGCCATCTACTCACTGTTTTCCTCTCACGGTAGCAACGTCGCGAGGGGGAGAAGACATGAAAGCCACATCTCGATTCTCAATCTCAACTATGGTATGAGCTTCAACGCTGGCGTTCAGAGCGACGCAAAGATTTTAAGTTTTCTGCTGCCATTATTTCTATTTGCCAAGTATTTCTATCAAGCCAGAAACTTTGAACGGTCCCCCGATTCCTAAGCTTAGCTCTTCCGATTCGGCAAGTTAGTTCGCTAAGCTCCAAAATACCTCGCTTTTTGGTATTTTTTAAGGTTTTTGCCAGAGCCGTGATTACCTGGAGTTTTTTTTTTTGTTTCCGGATTCGGATTCAGCGACCCCAAAAACATGTAGATGATAGGGGTTGGCTGTGAAAAGCAAGCCCCAAGAACGCACCTGGATCCGCACCTGCAACTGAGTAATGGGGGGGGGGGGAATCGACTGCAATTAGTGAGACATTGTATGTTGTGATGGTCTTCTGGATGGCAACTTTTAAGTCTTCTTTTCCTAGCTTGATGTATTGTGGAGTTTGTGACCATATGACGTCACCAACTTTAGGTATTTTCAAGTCTTTTTCAATGTACCTTGTGCGCATGTAACAAGGTGCCTTGCGAATTCTGCTAAGAATTTTGCATTCGTAGTGCCGGAGTGTCACTTTGTATTGCTAATGAGACCTTATCGAGCTGGCGAATTCGGTTTAGGATCACCCTTTCCTTCAACTTACCCAGTGCAGGGAAAAGGGAAATTTTTTTTTGTCTATTTAAACTAAGTTTAAAATCTTTTTTTGTATAATATTTTATAATGAACTTAATTAAAAAAAAAAAAAGATTTTAAAATATTCAGTATTTTAGCTAGTATTAAAAAAAAATTTGAAAAATACGTTTTTTTTTTTGTGAATAAAAGCATAAAGGCCCATACGCATTTCGAAAGTTTTCGCACGGAATGACAAAACTTCATATAAAAAAGAAAATCCCACTTGGGATATTTATAATAAAAATCCCATTTGGGATATTTATATTTGTATGAAGTTTTCTCATTTCGTGGGAAATTTTTCGAACTGCGTATGGGCCTTAAAGCGTTAAGATTAAAAAAAATAATTGTCCGAGTTTCATTTTTGGTGCCTTATCCAGCTAGACCCTTTGGTATAAGCCCAAAAAGCCTTAAAAACAGGAACACATAGTTTTTGAACGAACCAGACTTTTTTTCAGTACGTGAATTCTTCTAGAAGTTTTTTGATCGAATTTTGGTTTCAAAATTTTTTATTTTTTTTTTTGGATCTATCCGGTACCCGACTTCAATGCTGCCGCGCTAACAGATAAAGGCCCGGGCGCGGGTGGTCCCTGTTTATAGCTGTATTTGGCCACATAACCCTGCTTGCCTGCCTCATACTGTACCAAAAGTGTGCCATCCTCATAAATATTATAGATATTGCCAATTCGTTTTGGACCCTCCTCGGTCAACTCCACTAACTCGATGTGATGACCGCCATTCGGTTGATCGATGCTTTTAGAGGAAATTTTTATTGTTTATCAAATGTTTGTTATATAAAGCGAACCGCTGCCTACCGTATAAAGTAAGAATTTGCCTTGGGTTGTTGCTCTATGCCAAACGGAGCCATGTGCGCCAACTGACACAATATTCCAAGCATGCACAACTAGTTGGGGTTAAAATTTAAATCTTGGGATTTCCAAAGTAGGCCGCTGCTTACCGCCAAACACAATTTTGCAAACATGTCGAACTCTAAACGTTGCTGAAATACGACTAATACAACTCGTCTCTAAAAGATGGTCAAATAAAAGTCATCTTGAAAATCTAAACAAGTTTTGAGACAACAAAAACCTTCAGCTTCAAGAGCATATTTATCTTGTATCATGTTTGGTATTGTTTACAAATATGTTTTGGACCGCCGAAACTATGCGAAATTCCGTAAGAACAAGAAATTTTTGATATGACAAGTTTAACCAGTTTCTAAGCGAAATTAGAATTTTTGATATTGATGCTAGTTAAATGTCTTATCAGTTAGATGAACCTTTGGCATATTGTATAGAGTTAGACGAGATAGCTAATAAATTAGATCGTTTAGTAAGTAGTCTTTGAAGCGGCATCCCCAAATTCTCAAAAATATGTAGCAATAAACTCATGAATATATCTATAATATAAGAAATAAGTGGAGAGAATCAAATTTTAAGTCGCTCTCTAATATCTTATTGAATTTATATTTAATGAAATTAAAAATTTAGGCTGACATAGATAGTACATTTAAATGATGTTCGTTATAAGATGTTCTAAGAACTTGTAATTAATATTTTTGCGAAATCAGACTGCAGCAATAAATGCAATGTGCACAGTGGGCTAAACCACAAAATTTAAAAAAAAAAAAAAAAAATTTTATGAGCGAATTTTAGCTATTCAATGCTGGAGTAAAAATTTTCAATATTCATTGCTGAATAAAAAAAGTTTTAGGGATGACAACCCTAAAATTTTCACAAGCTATGATCAACAAAAAATGCACAAAATAACAAACCATCATTATTTGTGTAGAATAACAAGGGCCCAAAAAATGTTTTGAACTTTTTAGTTCGAAAATTTTCGCACGGAATGACAAAATATGAAGTTTCATATACAAAAAAAATCCGATTTGGGATTTTTCGAACTGCGTATGGGCCTTTACATGAAACAGGCCTGCCTATACGTATAGATTTGGCGCCACTGAATCAGAATCCGAGGTTCAAAATACCCCATTACTCAAGGGTTCTGAAATAACCTCAACAAACCCCAAACATAAAAATATTTTGGAAGCTATCTCATTACTCTGGGAATCTGATGCTCCGGAAAGCGAACACTCCATCCAACATCCGACTACTCAGTTGCAAGTGAAATCAGATCGAATTGACAAAATAGTTTCAAAACTGCACGCAATTTAAACTGAAATAATTTTTTAAAGTTACTCTTAGATTTTATTTATGCCAATTTTAAGTTAAATATTTATTAATAAATATTTTTAATTATTTATTTTCTTTTTTGTTCAACCAAATAATTAGCATGCACAACGTAAAACGAATTTTTGGCTTACGCTCACATGGTTCATGTCTTGCATAAAAAAATATTCATTCTTGCATGAATGGCTCATGTCTTGAATAAGGAAAAATTCCCCTGTAAAAAGTTTTTGTAGGAAGGGAAATATGAGCAGATTTAGACAGGAAAAAATGTGGAATTTGTAGCACGCAAAAACGAAATCGAGCAAAATTTATTCGTTTTCCGGAGCATGGAGCACTTTTGGTCATCTCAAAAAATTATTTAAGTAATGTGCTTTCATATTTTTTTTTTTAACAATTTTTGATCTCTGGTTCAATTCAAAAACATTTCCCTGCTGCCCTTTTTGGTATTAAAATCACTTTTAGAATTTAAATTAACCTTTAATTCTAGATTTTCTACAGCATGTTTGTTTTAAAATAGAGAGAAATATTACATTATTTTATTTGGAAAACCTTATATGCTGGGATGATACAGAAATCTTTAGGGACTTTAACTAATCTCTTGTAAGAACCCAATCGTAGTTGACATAGAACTTTGAAAGATTTAAGTTTTCGAATGTTTATGCTTTTATGAGCATGGCAGAAAAGAGTTGCGACTATTCAAAAATAATTTTTGGTACATTTAGACACTTATTTAATTATATGATTTTAAAAGTAATTTAAGAACGTTAATTTATTATAAGATTGTTTGGTAACTTATAGCATATTTTTTATATATTTTTATATTTTTTTGTCAAAAAACTTTCCAATAAAGAAATTAGTAAATTTGAATATTTAGTCCGCCCAACACAGTGCTTTATATGGTAACCCTATGCATTTGCACGTTAGAAAATAATTTTCAAAATGCCTAAGAAACAGCTGAACGAAAATAAAAAGAATTTTTATAATTTTGATGATTTTTTATAATTTTTATAATTTTTATCATTTTTATAGTTTTAATAATTTTTATTGTTTTTATAATTTTAAATTTGTATACTTTTTATATTTTTTTTTTAATTTTTATAATTTTTATAATTTTAGCTTAAATTTTACAGCAAAAATTGCGTTTAATTTTTAAATAAATAATAATGAAATATAATTTATTGTTTCCAAGACTTGGTGGCAACTACCTAGTATTATTAATTATAATTTTTATTATTTATATAATTTTTAATTTGTATAATAATTATAATTTTTTTTTTTTTTTTTATAATTTTGGATTTGTATAATTTTTACAATTTTTTTTTTCAATTTGTATAATTTTAACTTAAATTTCACAGCAAAAATGGCGTTTAATTTTTAAATAAATAATAATGAAATATAATTTATTGTTTCCAAGACTTGGTGGCAACTACCTAGCATTATTAATTATAATTTTTATAATTCTTATAATTTTTATAATTTTTATAATTTTTATAATTTTTATAATTTTTATAATTTTTATAATTTTTATAATTTTTATAATTTTTATAATTTTTATAATTTTTATAATTTTTACAATTTTTATAATTTTTGTAATTTTTATAATTTTTATAATTCTTATAATTTTTATAATTTTTACAATTTTTATAATTTTTATAATTTTTTTTTTTTTATAATTTTTATAATTTTTGTAATTTTTATAATTTTTATAATTTTTATAATTTTTATAATTTTTATAATTTTTATAATTTTTATAATTTTTATAATTTTTATAATTTTTATAATTTTTATAATTTTTATGATTTTTATAATTTTTATAATTTTTATAATTTTTATAATTTTTATAATTTTTATAATTTTTATAATTTTTATAATTTTTATAATTTTTATAATTTTTATAATTTTTATAATTCTTATAATTTTTATAATTTTTATAATTTTTATAATTTTTATAATTTTTATAATTTTTATAATTTTTTATAATTTTTATAATTTTTATAATTTTTATAATTTTTGTAATTTTTATAATTTTTATAATTCTTATAATTTTTATAATTCTTATAATTTTTATAATTTTTACAATTTTTATAATTTTTATAATTTTTTTTTTTTTATAATTTTTATAATTTTTGTAATTTTTATAATTTTTATAGTTTTTATAATTTTTATAATTTTTATAATTTTTATAATTTTTATAATTTTTATAATTTTTATAATTTTTATGATTTTTATAATTTTTATAATTTTTATAATTTTTATAATTTTTATAATTTTTATAATTTTTATAATTTTTATAATTTTTATAATTTTTATAATTTTTATAATTTTTATAATTTTTATAATTTTTATAATTCTTATAATTTTTATAATTTTTATAATTTTTATAATTTTTATAATTTTTATAATTTTTATAATTTTTATAATTTTTTATAATTTTTATAATTTTTATAATTTTTATAATTTTTATAATTTTTGTAATTTTTATAATTTTTATAATTCTTATAATTTTTATAATTTTTACAATTTTTATAATTTTTACAATTTTTTTTTCAATTTTTATAATTTTAACTTAAATTTCACAGCAAAAATTGCGTTTAATTTTTAAATAAATATGTAATAATAAAATATAAATTATTGTTTCCAAGACTTAGTGGCAACTACCTAGTTTGGTGGGTATTTAGTATATTAAATTATAAACATACAGATAACTCAGAAATTGAATAATATTTTTAAATAAGAAATTTTTTTTTTCGACTAAAATTTATTTTATTGAAGAATTTATTCCAATCTTGAGTAAATTTACTAGAAATTTTCAAACTGTCCCAAAGGGATATCTGTGCCACTGAGAATTGAAATTCTGGCGAAATTTGGTACAAATTGATTACTGTGTCATAACTGATTGATTATTTTTGTACTTTAACTACTGCTGGTTAAAACTAAGACTTGTTTTTTTTTTTTTGTTAATTTCGGAATCCAAAAAATATTACGTATACGCCAAGTCGCCTGAAGCCTATGAAAAGTAAAGTTGAATGTGAAAATGTTATACATGCTACGATTATTCTATCCACCAATGCATTCCAAAAATTTGGCAGAGTGACAATTTAAAATTCTGCGCCTTCCCAAAAATATTACGTATACGCAATGCAGTCTTATAAAGTAAAGTTGAAGATGAAAACGTTATATATGCTATCATTATGCTATCCATCAAGTTTTTCAGCTCTGTTTGTTCTAAGGCATTCCAAAAATTTAGGAAAGGGACGTTGCAAAATTATATGGCTTCAAAAAAAAATACGTATACGCAATGTAGCCTCATATGAAGAGTAAAGTTAAAGTTGATAATGTTGTATAAGCTGTCATTATCCTATTCATCAAGTTTTCTCTGTATAAAGATTTTTGTAAATCATGCCAAAGAAGTTGTTTCTAGCCACTAACGTCGACGGAGTAGCCTTCGCAGTCTTGAGACTTAACCCCAATTTAAAATTTTTCTTCCGATATTAAAATATTAACCATGAAATAATTTGAAGCTTTGGAAATCGTCGATTTTTCAGGGATGCAGTGCCGCAGACTTTAATAGCACCTTGAAGGTGACGCCCAGATATTGTAACTTTGAAGGTTGCTATAGAATCTTCCAGCAGCTTGAAATTATATTTAGGCTGCGCTTAATAGAATAATCAGCCGTGCTCCAGAAAACGAAAAAAACCAAACCGAAAAATTTTATACGGATTCGTTATTGCGTGCTCCGGAAAAGGAATTTTTTTATCGATAGTTTGCTTTTTATTTTCGATAAGTATTATTAAGTATATTTGCCTAATTTTCGTGATTTTTTAACTTTTTTTGCGGATTCGTTTTAATTCCGCTTGCAACATGAAAAATTCGGTTTGGTGAAATTGGAAGCGCATTTAATCCGAATAAAATGTTCGGCCGAATAACTGAGAAATTTAAGTAAGGTACAGGGTACATCATAGTCGGCAGCTTTACTGATTGTAGCCATTCCTCTTGCTTTAAGCTTTAACTAAAAATTTTAGCATTGTTTGTGGCTCTTTGAACATATTAAATTAAATACTAAACACGCAAAATAAAAAGTATTTATAAAAATTGAAAAAAAAAAAGAAAACAGAATTAAAAGCAATTTGAAATTATCGCCAAGTCAATAAACTGCCAAATGACCGAGCCACCGACCATGAGGGCACAACCACAACAAAAACAAGAACCACAATGAGCCAAAAGCCGTTGACACCAAAGTCTGACTGACCTTAACCACCAGCGGGCATAGACACACATTCTCAGTTTGGGCTTACTCCTAGCTCCAGCAGCCAGTCAACCCATCGACCCATCAACCCGTCAACCCGTCACCCCGATCATTCATTCAACCTAACCAAACGGTTAGTCATCTTAGTCAGCCAATGAACTGCATTTGTTTTTGGCCAAATATTCCTGCTTCAAGGTCAATGTTTGGCATACAAACAAAAAAAACTGCAAAAAGACGATGCTGCTTCGGTAGTAAACTTCGCTTTGGTTCGGGAGTTCTCGTCGAGTTCAAATCCTAGCAGCCAAATCCCATAGCAGCTGCGTGTCATTGTCTGCGCCAAAATGTCGTCGCTGACCTTGGCCACATGCCTCTACACCTACACGTTGGCTGCATGGGCATTGAACCAATACCAAAAGCTTTGAAAGGTTCATTGTCTGGCTGCCTGCTGACCTTTCAACTTGGGCGACAGATTTGGCAACACGTTCCAAACCAAATCGGATCACAGCAAGCCACGCAATCGCATGGAATCACTTGACTGGCGCGTGGAAGCAGTTGTAAACACAAAACACCTAACTTTATACATATGTAAATACTTATATATATATAGAGTACATAGTACTAATGCATGTACTTAACATATACTATGTATGATTAGGAATAGATTTATTATTATTTCGTATAATTCATTAGCCGCGTTTTCATCATCTTCAACAATTAATCACGGACAGCCACAACAGCAATAACAATAACAATAAAGTGGCACACACTTACACTCACTGCCATAAGTCTATATACATGTGGGTTTTTATTTATTTTAGCATTTTGTTTTGTGTAAAATGCACAAATCCGACACATTTTATTCGGAATGTTTTGTTCTACCGATTTCAACAAAACGAATTTTATATGTGGTTTGAATTTTTTAAATATTCTAAGATTATATTTATGCCAACTTAAAGTTATATTTTATCTTAACCCAAAAAATAACATGCACAGCCAAAACGAATTTGTTTTTTGAGATCGTGCATGTGCAGATATACACGAACACATGACGATAGATGCGACAGGGTTCACGCGTTAAGGGGTCTACGCAGAATGCAAAAAATATCCCATTTGGGATATTCCATTTGGGATATTTTTTTTTATATAAAGTTTTGCGATTCCGTGCGAAATATTTCATGCTACGTATAGGCCTTTACGCAAAGAAAATTTCCCTTGTTGCAAAAATAGCCAAGTCGTGTTTAATTTCAATAAATATTGTTACTAAAGTAATATTTTTTTGTTATTTTATTTAATATAAAGAATAATAAAGAAGTAGCAATACATATTTTAATGAAAATAAAATGTAAACAACATATAGTAATAAAAAGGTGCAGAGCTGCAAAAATAATTTCGCGCCAACAACGGGACAATTTATCGGAAAACGACGGCAAATATACGAATTTATCGAAAATCAAAAGGGAAATATCGACAAAAAAATGAGTCTTCCTGAGCACGTAAAAACGAATGCGAATAAAATTGTTCGGTTTGGTTTTTTTCGTTTTCCAGAGCACGGCTGAATGACTTGTTTTATAAGCTGATAAAAAAATAAATAAATTTTTAATTAAGATTTTTAGCATTTTCGGTCTTATTTTCGTTATACTTATTTAATTTTATTTTAAGAATTATTGTTCTTAAATATCAAAACTTCATACAAAAAAAATTCCCATTTTTGGGATTTTTATACCCTGTACCTATAGGTACAAAGGGTATACTAGATTTGTGCAATATATGTAACGGACAGAAGGAGGCGTGGCAGACCCCAAGTCCTTTATACCAAAATGCTTATCATAACCTCGGGTAGCGATTGAGCCATGTCCATCCGTCCGTCCGTCTGTCCGTCCGTATGAACGCCTAGATCTCGGAGACTATAAGAGCTAGAGACACGAAAGTGTACCAGCTGGTGCGCATATTTCCTAAGAAGATGAAGTTTGTTGAATCATGTCAATATCTTCCCCCGTTCCCCCGCAGTAGAGTTTCGCGGTTTTTAGCCACACCGTTTAGTATTTTTATCTGAAATTTAACAGAGTGAAGCGTTGTAGTTACATGCATCTATGTGTAAAAAATGAACAAAATCGGACAAATACAACAGAAGTTATAGTCAAAAATGTGCAAATTTCACCTCCCCTTGCCAATAAACTGCGTCAATATTTGACTCTACGCAATTATGGCTACAAGTGACCTAGAATCACAATTTTTGGTAAGCTCATTCATGTGCCTCTAATGAACAAATCCACGTCCAAATTTTATCGATGCGGTCCCCCCACCCCCCGCAATCCATTTACCGTGTTTTCTCCCCCACCCCTCAACATACCAACTTGAAACTTATCATCAAAATCGGTAAAAATTTAGGGAACTTATAGGTATAAATATCGAATTTCACCAAAAAAAAATAAATTCCAATTGGAAAGTTCTTAGAAGGAATATGCAGGAAAAATTTTTTCGAGACAAAAGGTACAGGGTATTTCACTGTCGGGCACCGCCTCGACTGTATTACATTTTTTTTATATAAAGTTTTGACATTTCGTCCGAAATTTTTGCATGCTGCGTATGGGCCTTTATTTCAAAATTATTTTGCCTTATTTAAAAAATTGTAGTCTTGTTTTAAGAATTTGAGTTTTAAAGTCCAAAATGCTAAAAATTTTAAATTTTATTTCAAAACTATTTGGTTTAAATTCAAAAATTATAGTCTTGTTTTAAGAATTTTTGCTCTTATTTAAAGAATTAAAGTAAAGTATGCCAAAAATCTTAATTTAAGATTTTTAACCCTATTTCAAAATTTATTAAAAAATTATAGTCTTGTTTCTTGAAGAATTTTTGGCCAATTAAAATTAGGTATGCTAAAAATCGTTATTTAAGATTTAATATTTTAAATTTTATCTCAAAAAATTATATTGCATTAATTAAAAAATGCTCCACTAGGAGTAACAGGACATAAGAAGAAGAAGAACTAAAAAAATTATGTTCTTATTTTAAGCATTAAAATCAAGAATGCTAAAAACCACAAATTAAGTTTAAAGATTTAAAATCTTATTTGAAAATTAATTTGCTTTTTATTAAGAGTTATATAGTCTTGATTTAATGCTGAAAACCTCAATTTAAAATTTAAATTCAGAATGTTTTTTTATCAGTGTACTCTTAGCGCATTATAAATTAAATTTTTAAAGAAATTTTTCGTATAGTCTCCAGCCCGGAAATTGTAGTATACTGCAGTGTTTCTCAATTGTCAATTAACACTAATTCTACCAAGAGGTGTCAAAAGACACCTGTCAAATAATAATGTTAAATATTATCTTAGTTTAAATATTTATTAAAACATTTTTTTTTTTGTCTTTTGGTATTATAGCAATACATAGTTGGACGAAAAGTGAAAAAAAAAAAAATGATTAAAAACAATTTTAGATTAATTTTTTGACAAACCACGGTAGAAAAAGTGTTAATGGATTGCTAAAGGCCATTAATAATAAGATTTTAAAACTTGTTGTCAGCTCAAACAAATTAAAAAAAATTATAAGCCACAAAAAAAAAATTGAAAAATTACATTTTAATTATATGTTTCAAAGCAAGCCGTCGGCTGCGGCCGACTTTGAGATACTCTGTACCATTAGTATCAACAAATAAAAAAATAATCCGAATTCGGTACTTTAAAAATTTTTTTAATTTTCTTAAAACTTTTTTCGATCAATAGGTTCTATGGTTAAAATTAATTAATAAAATATGGTCAAAATTTTTTAAAGGTTCTAGCTGAATAAGGTACCGAAAAGTGTCCCCAACTCAACTGCATCATATGCAGATCGATTCATAAGAAAAAAAAAAATAAATAAGTCTCTTTAGTTTTTAAGCTTTTTAGTTTTTAAGCTAAACGCTTTTTAACTTAATTTAAAAAGACGTATTTTTTACTTTTTACAAATCCTACTGCATATGTTCTAAACCATTTTTATTTTTAAGTTTAAAAACTGAAATTTTTCGATTTTTTTTTTTTACGTATGAATCGGTCTGCATTATTAGTTTTTACAAATCGTTGGGTCAGTTTTCGGTACCTTATCCAGCTAGATTCTTTGCAAACAAACAAAAAGTTAACGAATTAAAAAGTTTTTTTTTTAGATTAAGTTTATAGCATTTTAAATATTATAGGCCAACCTTTGCTTGAAATAAAATTTAAAAAAAATTTTAGAATCCTGCAGACACGACTGTAGCAATGTCAATACCACGAGCACTATGAAAAGTAAGATAAGAGCAGGGTATATTATAGTTGGAATGGCTCGATATAAATATACTTAGAAGACCTTACTGGGTCTGCCGTGTCCAAGTTTTTGGATGCTTTATAAGTCCCTTTACGAACTAGATAATACATATTTCGCCGATATCAAAAAAAACGAAAACGAATAAATTTTTTTTGGTTTCAAAGCGGATTCTAATAAAATATAAAATATTCGGTTGTGCTTCGGAAGACCAAAACGAATAAATTTTTTTGGTTTCCAAGCGAATCCGAATAAAATATAAAATATTCGGATTCACGGGCAAAAAAATATTTGGCTGTGCTTCGGAAGACCAAAACGAATAAATTTGGTTGGTTTCCAAGCGAATCCGAATAAAATATAAAATATTCGGATCCACAGGCAACAAATTATACGGCTGTGCTTTGGAAAACCAAAACGTATAAATTTTGTTGGTTTCAAAGCGAATCCGAATAAAATATAAAATATTCGGATTCGCGGGCAAAATAATATTTGGCTGTGCTCCGGAAAACGAAAACGAATAAATTTTGTTGGTTTCAAAGCGGATTCTCCAATATCTTCTTCTCTACATTATTATTCATATATTTAAAACTAACACTAACTTAATACATTAGAAAGTATAGGGTAGAAAAATTTGTCTTGACAAATTTATGTTTTGAACCCTGGGCAACACACATTGTGATTATATCTAATATTTATTGTCCGATTACGATAATTAGTATTTATCGATTATCCTTACCCATACAAACTAAAGCTGTATTTCCGAAATTATTTCAAAGTGGTAGGAGACTTGACAAAAAAAAAAGCTTGATCTGACATATAAGGATTCCAAATGTTGAGTTCAATTATCCCAGCTCTTGAACTTTTTAAGACGCACTTGTATGTCTATATACATTTTTGTGGACCCTCTGACTATTTTGGAGTTAACTTTGGGGGAGCCTTCAGTATTTTTATACCCTGTACCGTATGGTACAAAGGGTATATTAAGTTTGTGCAAGCCGAAAATGTATGTGACATACAGAAGGAGACGTCGGAGACCCCCCAAAGTTACTTAAAGTATGATCAGGGTGACTAGAGAAGTCGATATACCCATGTCCGTCTGTCCGTCTGTCTGTCTGTCCGTCTGTCCGTCTGTCCGTCTGTCCGTCTGTCTGTATGAACGCCTAGATCTCAGAGATGGTAAGAGCTAGAGCAACCAAATTTTCAGATTAGATGCGCTATTATGTCAGGGGAGACAAGTTTATTTTATTTTTTTGATATCGGGGTTATATTATATAGCTGCCATAGGGGTGTTTCAGAGGACCTCGAAAAAAACAAAAAGTTTTAGATGGATAATTCGGTTGTTTAAGATGACATCGTAACCAAATTTGGCACTTAATAGTTTTTTAGAGTTCCCAATTTTATCAAAATCGGTTGACTATATCATATAGCTCCCATAGGGCAGATCGGTCAAAAATATGATTTTTGTACAAAATTTGTTGTGTTTCGTTTGTTTGCGAAGATATTGTAACCAAATTTGGCATTCAGAAGTTTTTTAGAGATCTTCAACACTGTACCAAATTTGATCAAAATCGGTGGACTATATCATATAGCTCCCCTCTGTTTGTGAAGGTATCATAATCTAATTTGGCAATCAAATGTCTTTTGGTGTTCTTTAGCAATTTACCGGATTTTATTGCAAGCAGTGATACAGGGTATCCCAAAGTCGTCCGCGCCGGACTTTAACGTACGCCATCTTTTTCACTATATATATATATATATATATATATATATATAGTACTATCTTCTTAATTTTATAATACAGGGTATACGCTTAACTTTTTTTTTTAATTTCATATAAGAAAAAGTGTCTGTTTATATAAATCTGTTAATACTCATGGCTTGATTAATTTTATTATGTACTAACAAGACTTCTAATTAGCTAATGCAATATATGCATGTAAAAAAAAAAAAAAAATTAAACCAAGAATTTCTTTCGTTCCGCCATTGTTGGATCTATCCAGCTGCTGTTTTCAAAAATGTTGAACTTGCAAAAGAGGGTTTCGCAGGCATAGGTCTGCCCTGAACAAAGCTGACCTTAGCCACATAACCTTGCTTGCCCGCTTCGTATCTGACCCACAGGGTTCCTTCCTCAAACATAGTGTTCACATCGCCCGATACACTCAGCCCATCTGCATCCGTAAAGGTCACGGTTTCGTGCCGATAGCTGCCATCCGGCTGTTCAATTCTATAAAAAAAAAACGCTTACCAGCTGTTAACTCTGCATGGGCATATGCTTACCTTAGATAGTAGGAGTTTTCGTTCGGATCCAGACTGTAAAAACTATCCGGCGATACACGTGGAACCAAGACAGACAGTGGTACAGTTGCCTCAGTTGTTTTAGCTGGAGCGCTTAGCACCAGCTGACACAAAATGCCAGATAAACATAGCTAGATAAGAACAAAATTTGGATATCTTTGAGATTCGAAACACTTTATTTTTTTTGGCAACTTACGGCTATTAACAATTTGGCAAAACTATCCATCGCTTTTCGTAGTTGAGATACAACTGTAAGTTAGTCAGTCACATCAAATCATCTGCGGCATAAAATGATTATGATTTACAATTTTTTGATAATTATAAAAATTTTAAAACAAGTTTTGAGCGTCTCAAAAGCCTTCAAGCTAGACCTCACGTGTACCGTTTAGACAAATGCTAAACTCTTTGCCGCTCCCTGAGACTCTGTAAAAGCTTGAGATGAACTTGAGTAGTACTTAAGTTTTATTAAGAGTAGTTCTGCCAGTCTTTGGGGGAATTATGGCTATTAATAAACACCGCTTTAGCCATGGTAACTAATCAACGTGATTTTCTGTACCGATTGGTCAGCTAAAACCAAAGGTATTGCGTTTTTCAATAAACTAGGGAGTTCAACCCCCGTAAGCTCATATACATTTACATCCGAACTAGAACAGCCGAATCGAATACCGAATATAATAGTCTGACCTGCCCGACTATAAAATACACTTACACTCTCGATTATACAAAGTCCAACCGTCAGAAACAGTTCGATAGAATAGAATAGGTTCAATAGAACACGTTTGGATACCTTCATGATCCAAATTTTTTTTACACGGAATGACAAAACTTCATATAAAAACAAAATCCCAAATGGCGTATGGGCCTTTAGATTTTACATGAATCTGCGTACCGATTATTGTGACTAGCTTCAGAAATATTCCCATATATTGTTAAATGTTTTCTAAAGGATATTATTTTTAAAGCATCTGCTTGATATGGTATATTAAATTTAGTCATTTATGGCTATAACTTTAGGATCAGATTCTAATCAAATTTTCAACTACGTATGGGTAGTGAAAAAAGGAAGCAGACTTTGCTACACAAAAAGATTTCGGTTTAAATAGTAAAAAAACTGTTGCGGGAAACTCTGAAATGGTAGCGCTACAAAGTAAAAAAAACTTTTATATTGCAGTCTACATGCGTCTACATACCGATTTTGGTGACTGTAGCTGCTGCAACAAATTTGTTGCAAAAGGCTTAATTTTTATAAGGGCAAGTGGAGTGAATTCGGAAGAATTCTTTCGTAGATTTTTTGGAGTGAAAAAAATTTTTTTGTTTTAAAATTGAAAGTTGTGTCGTTCAGCTACATTGTGTCAATATTTCAGATCGTTAGAAAGATTTTTTGTCAGTTAGATTGATCTTCGAGCAAATAATTCCAAATTCGCGATTTTCCATTTGTTTTGGGGTGAATCCGGAAGTGTCCAAAAATGATAAAAACCGCCATATTTATTTCTTTATTTTTGGTAAAAAATGTGAATAAAAATAATTGTTGCCTAGTGAAATGGCCTGAAATTTTTTTTGAACTTGGAAATCGTCTAAACATACGTCCGATTTTATTCTTAATCGTCGAAATTTTCACATCTGAGACTGTCAGAGAAGCTGACGCATTTCTGGTGGAATGGACGGTCACATGTGGCTTTATTATACACAAAATATAAATTAAAAAATTTTTGTAATTTTCTGAAAAAAAATATTTTATAAAAATTTATGCAAAATTTTAATTTTTATTTTGAAAAAATGTATCCTAAATTTGATGAAAAATATTATTTTAATATATTAATAAGGCACAAAGGAATATAATTTATTTAGTATTTTTATGTATATAGAAACAATTTTTTTTATTTAATTTTGGTATTTTTAAAAAAATACATATTTGTTTTATAATTTGTAGCTGTTCTTATTTTGAAATGTCCAAACCAGGCCAGTTGAGCTGGAGATATCTTTAAAAAAATAGTAATTAAAAATAAAACAAAAAAACAAAATGGAATTAAACAAGAATTAAATACCAAACCAATAAACAAAATTTCGTTACGTGACGATGTTTCTAATCACATAGTGCTACAAAAAATTAACAAGTTATATAAAAACAATACTTAAAAAAAATGTATCCAAAATTAATTTTATTGTATGTAATTTTATATATTTATGCACAAAATAATATTTTAAAAAAATTAAACACAAAAGTATATAAATTATTTAAAAGATTTATGTATATAGTGAACATATTTTTTTTTTTTTTTTTTTTTTTTAATGCATATTTTTTTATGATTTGCAGTTTTTTTTATTTTGAAATCGCCAATCTAGGCCAGTTAAGCTGGAGATATTTTTAAAAAAATAGTAATTAAAAATAAAATTTATAAACAAAATGGAATTAAACAAGAATTAAATACCAAACAAATAGTGCTACAAAAAATTAACAAGTTAATATAAAATTATTTTTAATAAAAAATAAAATATTGCTGATGAATCTGAAATTTATCGATTAGTCGTCATCATTAATCGCACAATAAATAGCAAAATAATATTTTTCACTGTTTTCTCAGATTTATTTTAGGTTTTCAAAAATTATATAAAAAAAAATTTTCAGAGCCCTCATTCTTAAGTTATTTTTTTAAGCACTTGGTTCTATGAGCTTCAGAATCGCGAGAATGGGTTAAAAACTGTTTGTCCCTGGCCTAAAAGCACACAGACCCCCCTCCCACCAATACAGTCCAAAACTTTGTATATTATGCTCTATTATTGACTTCACCACCGAAAGCTATAACAAAAAATTATTATACGAAAAACAACAAATACTATAGTATATATTATTTGTACATATTTGTTTTTAAAACGATCTATATGTTATACAATGTATAGCTTGTATAAAAATACATATGATCACCATTAACAATAACAATAACAATAACAAATGATAATTATATTAGTATTTGTACTAATAATAATAAAATTTTGATTTGCAAATAAAATTCCATGAAACCCTGACAAATCAGTCATGCTCCAGCACCAAGCTGAGACCCCGGCTGAGATGTCGGCAGAGAGGCGGCCACGCTTATCAAAAAGAAACAAATTAAAAACTCAAAACGTCTGCTCGTATTTGTAATAACTAGTACTATAGTATATAAACAATAATACATATATGTACTATATATAAAAATAAAAACAATTGAATTGAAACCATGGTCAGAGAGCCACTTTTTGTAGGTCAATATTTTGCAAAAGAGCCCAAGCTTTCCAAAACCCAACAAGCAAATTGTACGAAATCTGAGCCTTGAATAGTTCTATGAGGTAAACTGTTGTTTTTTTTGTTGTTTTTTTTTTGATACTTCCCCAGGGTATTACGTTAGCCAGGTTTTCGCACAGTTGCTGAAAGAGCTCCCTCCAAAAAACATTGTTTCTGCCAATGACGTCACAAAAACAGGCTTGGCCCCGAGACCGTGTTTGTTTCTGGCCCACTCGACGACTCTGGTTCACAAAAAAAAAACCTTTGGAAAGTACAAACAAGATCCATGATCAATGATGCATGGACTTTACTGCACTGGTAACTTACAGAAAAAAACCTACGTTAACCAGTAACAAGGTAGAACTTGAATGGGAACGTCCAGTGGTCACCTTTCTCGAACACTCTGTTCAGGGTACACTCCAAAGCGAACATAGAACTACTGCGGTTTTGTAAGAGCAGGACCAGCATGTTAACAGCTTGAGCGGGTCAATGCACTACAGGCCTAATGGCTCAGAGGATGCACGTTCCCTACCACGACCTCTGTAGTAGCTGCGCAGATGAGATGATAGAATGCATCCAACGCTTGCTATGTTACTACCCTGCACTGCTTAGAAAGGGCACCCAATAACTGGGAAAGCGGATCCAATTCCCAAAATGTATTACCGAGCAGAGCGAATAAGCTCTCTCACATAAAATGCACCAGCTATACCACCCAACTACAACTACCTTGAACAGGATGCTCGGGAGATGTGACAAATAGACGCAGTGTTCCATTCTCATTTCACCTTGGTGCCGACTGTCTTTGTCAGACGTCTTAAAGGGGTCTTTTTGAGGAGTTCCCCGGTTCACAGCAGAGAGTAATTGAGTAATATTGGATACGGTTTAGAGCCACATCGGTGTTACGGATAAGCCTACTTTTTGTGGTGTGGGATGATAGCAGTTTGTGCCGACTGTCTTTGTCAGACGTCTCAAGGGGGTATTTCTGCAGAGTTCTTCGGTTGACAGCAGAGAGTAATCGACTAATATTGGATACGGTTTAGAGCCACAACGATGTTACGAGTAAGCCTACTTTTTGGGATGTGGGATGATAACAGCTGTTTTATGCGTCTTGCCGCTTCCCAAACTACATATATATCAGCCTGATATACGCTGCAGTAGTTGAGCAGACGGAATGCTAGCTGCATCGCGGGTTCTTCCGCGATATCGCCTGTTCCTGTGCCTTCTTACGTCTTCGTACCGTATAGTACTCTCTTTGAATTATCTCTTTCCGTGTGACGAACTAATGCTACTGTGAAGCAGCAGTCACTTTTCTCGATCAAAGCATGTACATATGTCTATCTCAAGTAGGACACTGCTTGAATCTGAAGTAGATAGTGCTAGAAGGTTCAGTTTATGAAGATCTTGCTAAGCCATCTTCACAACAATGCCAAATGGCTACAGTTTTAGCAATACATCCAGCACTGCCTGAGGGGTGGACTGCAAGGAGCATTCACTAATGCCCAGACACAACGCTCTTTGTTCCCTTCTGAAGTTTGTTTAGATGGGGTTTGGCGTTAGCCGCCTTTCAGTAGATCAACCCAAAAGTAAAGATAGATCTGACGACTGCTGCGTATTGGTCTTGACAACCGTGGGTCGGTCCTGGTCGCAACCAGAAGCCTTCGCCAGTCGTTTCTGCTTTGCGCACACTGACGCCAGTTGGAAACATCAAGCTTAGCCAGCTCAATAGATACTCGATCTTTCCATCTCAGAGCGGCTCTCTCTACCGTTTCGAAGGCTTTTCTCGCTGAACCATCGTCGTCCATTCTCGCCACATGACCTAGCCAATGCAGTCGCTTCAACTTAATGCGCTTGACTATGTCTATGTCGCGGTAGAGCTCGTGCAGCTCGTCGTTCCATCGTAAACGGTACTCAAGAGGGACCAAAGATCTTGCGTAAAATTTTTCTCTCGAAAACTGCTAAGGCTCGCTGTTCGTCATCGTTCATGATTCTGCGCCATACGTAAGGACGAATAAAATGAGCGTTCTATAGAGAGTTGTCTCCGTCCGGCCAGAGAGAACTTGACTTCTCAATTGCCTACGTAGCATCTGTTGGCAAGAGTAATTCTACGCTTGATCTCAAGACTGACGTTGTTTTTGGTATTAATGCTGGCAAAATCCTCTACTACTTCGAAAGTGTAGCTATCGACGCTGAGAGGGCTTCGGTATCGACAAGAGGCATTTTGTTTTATCCTCGTACACCGCAAGACCCACTCGCATTGCTTCTTCATTGAGCTTGGAAAAGGTAGCCATGAATATTATACGGTTGCACTGTACATCTCCTATCAAAGGTCTTTTGGTAGTTGTAGTAAGCAAGAAGAAGAGAGCACTTCATTCCTTCTTAGGGAACATCCATAAACTACGTGACGCTGATTTTCGTCAAAATAGACTCCAAGATCTCTCGAAAAGAAGAACTGTACCGGGAGGCTAAAGAATCTTTTCGCTAAACTTCGATTTTTTATCGTGGGTACGAAACGTGGAACAGCCAAATTTTGCCAAAAACAACAAATGCAAGTAGATTGGAAGTCAATACTAGCTCTAATATATGTGTGTTGTGAACAACTTAGCAGGAATCCTCGCGAAATACTTACTAAGTAGACGCCCTAGTTGAAAGAAAGATATACCACTTCGATGGATAGAGAATCTCGGTGTTAGTTCCGGTTAGAACTAAGCGGTGGGATCAAAAAGTAGTAGGATTGAATTTATTTTATTTTTTATTGAACTAAGTGGTAAATTGGTACCACTGTGCGTCCTCGTTTTCCGCGATACCTTCAGAGATGCCGTCACGGCCCCTTGAACGTCTTCTGCTGTATCTTGAGGTCCCGCTTGAGCCGAGGAAAGTGAAAGAAGTTCGGCTATGTAGGAAGATTTCGCACATGATTCACTTTTTGTTCATCACTCAGAACTCTTGGCACAAACTTGGGTAATAAATTTTTGTTTCCTACCAAACGAAGACCACTTTCGTCATCTTTGAGGAGCTCCCAATGCTTTCGGAACACTGTTGAACGGGCTCTTGGTAGCATTCACATAGGCGTCCTTAATCATTCCCATTGTCTTCATGACGGTTTCTTCGGGCTTGATGCAGAATTTAATACCGTAGTGCTGCTTGAGTTTTTGCTCAATCTTGCATCGTGACGTCAGAGGTAATTCTCCTCTTGACCGCTGGAAAAAATATCTTCGGAAAGCTACCCGCGCCTAGCTGCACTGACCTCCCTCTACAGATATTCAGTTCTACCGTGCTACCCCGCATATCCCAAATATTTGCAGCTTAGATGTGGACACATATATATTTTAAGAATATATCCAAAGAATAAAGCATTTCATCAATAAATAAAATATGACTAAAATTTTACTTAAAGCGCTAATCCGTCCAAAAGCTACACTATTATAAAGTTTATAATTAGATAAGAAACCGAAGCAAATATAGTATTCAGGCAGTTCTTATTTCGAGATTATAAAGCTCCATAATCTGCAGGCTTTCATTATTTTAATTCGGCTCGGTTTCTTTCCAAGAATTTATTGTCTGGCCATACTTGCTCTCTTGAGTTGTTTTCAAAAAAAGGTCTCGAATCTTCCATGCCAATGCTTCCACGTAATTGGTATATATTTTTTTTTTATAGAACTTCTTTTTGGTGGAGTTTGAAATAAATCTATAAATATGGAATGTAGTTTAAAAAAAAATGTGCAAAGTTGGAAAATTTAGAACTAGTAGAGTGGTTAAAGCCGGAAGGATATGTCTACTAAAAAAGATGTTGATAGTACTAGACGGTCAGGGCTGGTGTCCCTAATCTTAAATAGTTATTGGATTGCAGATAAAAGAAGATACGAAAACGAGAGCTTCAGTGCTTGAACTGCCTTTGCTTCAGTGCTTGACAGTGCTTGAAAATTTCAAAACATTAGAAAATCACACAGTAAAGCAAATTTTCGGCAAGCATAGCGAGTGCACTAGAATGTTTTGATTTTTTGCGCAGCAGACATAATATTAAGCCACACACACAGACACAAGCGGATTGTTTGTTTGTGTTAGTCAAAAAAAACCACTACCAAAATCATTGCAACAACAAAAACGTTCTACGATGCTTGAAATGTTCTACTTGGGTATGGTTCTACTGCAGTTTCGTTCTACTTCAGTTTGGTTCTAGTTCAATTTGGTTCTACATTCATTTTGTTATACTTCAGGTTTGTTTTGTTTCACTTTTGCTTTGATATTCTATTGCAAGCACTTTTGACACTGAAGTATTTGTTTTGTTTTGTTCAAGGCAAAGACATGAAGTGCTTGAAATAACAGCTGATGGCTTACAAGACATTTGTGCAGTGCTTGCGCAGCTCTCTAATACAAACAGAGACTTACATTACACAAATCTATAATACCCTAGATCTCATGGTTACAGCTTAGCTACTAAGTACATACCTATGCACGTCCAGACTTCCAGTAGCTGCTGTCGTTTTTCCAGCATTTTCTTTGTGCTTTTTCCTAATACGGTATGTTGCCATCATTGAATTTAGCCAGCGTCAGATTTTCATACAAAAAGTTGGCCAAAAAGTCAACCGGATCGGGTATAACAATGCGTTCCATTCTCTTGGCGCTAACGAGATTGGCTAGTCTCTGTTTTTTTAATTGCTGCAAATGATCTTTCAGCTCGTTGAGTCCCTCCTCCACAATGGTGGGATATGCCCGCAGATAAGCTGATTCCCGATGCGGCATAGTATGAACGCTGCGTCGCTTTCTTCCATTTATTTGCAACAAATTGGCATCGTGTAAGCCAATCTCCCTGTCCACCATGTCGTATGCGTAACGTGGAATAGCCAGACCCGGAAGAAGTGTAAAAATATCTAAAACGAAAATGGCAGCTGGCCCCAAAAAATCAAAAAAAAAATACTAGACTTTAACTAACCTGGAATGTCGTCGCCAAATGCCACCGAAATGTAACGTCCAGTATGTTCAAAACCAGCGCAGATCAGAGGCTGAAAATAAAGTTAAAATATTTGTTACCATAAGTATATAAGTTTATATATTTTGAAGTCTGGACCTGCAGCTGTTTATTCCGATTTGTTTCTGCTGAAATCTGCTTTTTGTTGGGTCTAAAACATTGCAACAAATAGCGCCACATATTCGGCAAAAGAATTTACTAAAAATTTTAAAACAAAAAATTCGATTACTAAAATGTTTTATGAAATATATTTAAAATGGCTGGCTAGACGTTTTTTTCTCTGAAATTTACTTTTATAAATACATACTAGTAATTTTTTTTTTGGTATTAATTTTGAAAGTACTGAGCCAGTTTACTGCTCTTAACTAATTGTATATACAGTCAATACAAACAAGTCATTTTTTTTAGGTTTTTCGAACTTGCTTTATGACAAAAATTCTTATTTCAATAACGTTTTTCTCTCAGTGTACGTACTGCTTTTTCGTTTAGATCTGCTTAAAACTTAAAGCATGTTAGATAGCTTAAGATTAGTTTGAGTTTTTAATAGTAAATGGCTTGCGAGGCCCTATGCTCCTCAAGGAGTTAAAGCAATAAAAGAAGACGAAATGACTTTGCGAAAAAATATTTTGCAACGATTTTTTCTATCAGCCATTTGTTACGCCCGTAATAATATGCTTGCATATTAGTTTTGACTGTGGCAGCAAAACAGAACAGTTTTTGCTACTGCTGGCGCCATCTAGTGAACTTTTTTGGCGCCATCTTACGTAAAGCATTAAGGCCCCTAAGGAGACACGAAAACAGCCACCTAGCAAAAAGACAGACTTATTTTGGTCACGAAAGGAACAGTGTGTCTCTAGTAGCAAAATGTGCATTTTATCGGAATTATTATCGATAATCAGCTGCATTTTGTTTACAAATAGCTAATTTTTAAAAGGCGCAAAATAAAACATGAATTATCGTCAACGTTTATTACTTTTGCTATTGTGTGTAAATGCAATGCAATGATAATGACATGCATTGCAATTGAATTGTTGGATGAGGAAAAAAAGCGATGACAGATGGCAATACACAGGGAAAGGCGGAGTGTCTGGGTGACCCCATATTTAATGCGCAGAACTGAGTGTAGACGAATTGCATAGACGTATTTTAACGCACATTAATGTTACAAATGAGTTATTTCCATCCTTTCCCAACGAGCCGCAACGATTTTGTCGACCAACCATAAATTTCGCGTCCAAAGTAAATAAGTTTTGTTTATGGCGCCAAAACCGAACAGCTGTTTTTGCTGAGTGCGCCATCTATGGTTTACTACTGGCATCAAAAAACAAAAAAACAAGCGACACTGGTCTACATACCACCTGCAAGAACAGTTTGTGACCAAACGTTTGTGAGCGTTTTTTTTATATGAAGTTTTGTTTATTTTTCGTGTCTGCGTAGGGGCCTTTAGTCGAATCATAGGACAACACCGTTTTGATTGTTTATATGCGCCCTCCATCCGCACGCCTTAGAACATAAAATTTCACGAGTATTTTTTTTTTTTAATTTGAAATTTTATTCTTTACGGTTGTGATTTTAGGCCTTTAAAAAAACCTACTAAAAAATATTTAAAGTCAGGATGAATAAAGTTGCATCAGTAATATTTTTATTCGGTCGTATTTCGCAACGACGTTTTCAAATTGTCGATATCCGCTCATATTTGCCTTTCTCTTTGTTAGCACAGCTCTGAACCTTTCGTTTACTATTTACATATTGTTTATATTTTCGTTTGATTAAAATATTACTAACAGTGCATATTTTGTCTATAAAATAAATTAATACATTAATATTAGCTTTAGCAACAATATTTATTAAAATTAAATACGATTTAGCTATTTAAATAAAATTTAGGCAATATCCCAAATGGGATATCCCAAATTTTTTTATATGAAGTTTTGTCATTCCGTGCGAAATATTTCGAACTGCGTATAGGCCTTTGCATAAAAAAATTTCGCTTCTTATATTAAGGAATAACTGAAAAAAGTACCAAAAAAAATGTTTTTCGAAAATATCTCAAAAACGGTGCATAAGGAAAAAAAAAAAAAAACGTTGCCATTTTCGTGTTTCTCGATCCCAAATTACTCTAAAAAACACTTTTTTACGAAGGTTCATTTTTCGTGTAAACTTGTTTTATTATTATATCAATCAAGCAAAGCTTACGGCTTGTTTTTAAATTTGGCGCTTTAACGCCATCTAGCGTTAAAAGCGCTCAATTATGCTAGCTGACAAAAGCTCAGTGCGCTGCAAGCTAAAGCCAAACAGCGTTTAACAACACTTAAAGCAGTGCGTGCGCAAAAATGTAAACAACGTCGTTGCATTAAATTAAAATTAAAACGCGGCTTAAGCAAACTTTTTAAAACAAATACAACACTTAAAAGCATTTTAAACTGCCATAAATAAAAAGCTAGTTAGTTGCTTAACTTTTTTATATTAAATTTATGCATATTTTATAATATTCTATTGCAGCGTCAAAGCAGGTGCTCCCATGAACGCTGCCCAACAACAGCTGTGCCAAGTTTTTGCCGCTTGTCATGTAAGTTTTGGCGCTGATTAGATCAAAAGTTTTTCATCAATATTATTAAGCTACCTTATCAGCGACGTGCGCACTAAAGCTACATATATACATGTGTACATATGTACTATAAAGTATGTACTAAACGTTGACTAGCGTCTGGCCGCACATCAGTAGCAAATGGCTCATGTTCGAGTAGGCCAAAAGTTACTACTTGGTTAAATTTTAAATGACAATGTTACGTTCAACTATATTATGGCATAGACTGATAACGCCGGCGGGGTAAGCTTTTAGAAAACCATGTACTATCTAAAACTGGGCATGTTCGTCACAGAGTACATTGGGTTTTTTTTTTTCTATATGCATATGTATAAGCATACCCTATGCTTGCAGCGAGCATGCTAAGTTTGTCGTCTAATTTGTTAGTTAGTTAGTTGTTAAGATGTTTAACCTTTTGACATCAAACTTAAGCTCTCCAAGTTACTAATTGCCATGTGTCTTACATTTGAGGCAGCTCCTTGTTGCTGGCAGCAACTTAAACGCAGGCCAACTCGCAACAATATGGTTTACTTCGAAAACATCCAAAGTATCAAAAAGCGTCAGAAAAATATGTTGCGTAAAAATGAAACACTACAATTTGGACAAGGAAACGTTGGAAGCGTTGGTTACAAGCTGCTGATCAGCCTGACATACTCCTGCTACAGCGATATATTCATTGCTTTTACTTCTGTGAGGAGCATAGGGCCATCATGCTGCAGGGAGCAATGCAGAAAAAGATCGAAGAAGTGCTGGATGAAGCAAGTACAACCCGCAACATTGTGATTAATCCAAAAACGTCTAAAGTAGCCAAAAAATGTATTAATTTTATGATAAATCACAAGCAGCAAAATGGGACAAGGAAATGCTGGCAGTGTGGCTACTAGAATTACCAACTGGAGATCTTAAAGCGTGGAAATCGAACAGCAAGTGAAAAAGCAGCGAAAATTATATAACCAGAGATTAAAAACACCAAGTGAATGATGAAACTACACAATACGTAAAATAAGATAAGGATAAGCTAGTTGTGCGCAGCTGAGAAACTGCTGGCGATGATTTGGCTGTTGAAAACGAAAAACGTAGAAATCGAGTGAATATTTTAACAAGCTAAAACGCGAGCTGAGCTCAGTTCCTCTGCTTTGGCTTACTCCCTTTCGCAGAGCTTCAAAAGTAAAAGCCAAAATTTTGTTTGACTAGTGAAGACAATGCGCCAGCACTGGACTTGGGTATAGAAGCAGCGGTTGGTAACTACTCTACTTGCTCCTTGAAGGCCCGCTATGGACAGATCGGAACTAGATGTTACAAGGAAGAGCGATTTTAGTCTGAAACCGATGCAACTTTGGTTCCAAATTTAATACTCTAAGAGGTCAAACATTTTCATGGATAGGCATAGACCACGTGTTTAATTTCAATATATATTCAAAACCGCTTAAAAATTGTGCTTCATATGAAACAAATTTAAGACCATGGGCCTTAACTAACTTGCTCAAGTCAAAAATATTATGTATAATACATACAAAGTCGTCAGTTAATCATGCCTGTACTGAATTTTGCATTGGATTTATCTACAGTAGATATAGATCGTTAAATCGACAAGTTTGAATCGAAAACATAATCTAGAAGAAGCGTGAATAGTAATTTTATTAAAGAAGTTAGTACTGTCGAAAGCCCAAGGATCTATACTGCAGCTTTTTGATTTTATAGCTAATTGAGAATGCATCAATTAGGATGTTAAATCGAAAAATTGGATACGGAAAGTACTGCCTAGAAGCCCAGGGACTTATACTGCACACTTTTGAATTTGTAGCTAAAGGCCTATACGCAGAATGCAAAAAAATTTCGCACGGAATGACAAAACCATATAAAAAACAAAAATCCCATTTGGAATATCCCATGCTCGTCTAAAATGCTCTAAGTTCTGCACAGACGTCACTTAGAATCACTCGAATAAGTTTTATATGTATTTTTAAAACGAAAACTTGGAAACGGAAATGAAATCTAAAAACAAGCGTGAATAACAATATTGTTAAGAAAGCACTGCCATGGGCTGCCAAGAATCTACATATTCTGCACACTTTTGAGTTAGTTTTAAGCGAGAATCTTTTCTCGACTAAGATTTCTAAACTAAGACGTAATTTTCGCAATGAATCCAACAGCACATTGAAAGTACATAGATAACTCATTAAAAGTACAACTTTTTCAACATAAGCTTTACCTACTTCCAAGGAGTAAAAGCAGGGTGCTTAATTCTGTTGCTCCAGCTATCTAAAACTTGAAATACTATTTTTATTTCTTTAGTACCTTTATGATAATCTTTTAAATTAGCATAGGTCTTCAAAATATGAAGTCTTCTGAAATATTAAAGGAAAAGCAAAAACAGCGCGAACTGTTTAGTTTGTGGGGAAATTTTTCGAAAAACCAAGGCTTAAGGCCTATACGCAGTTCGAAATATTTCACACGGAATGACAAAACTTCATAAAAAAAAAAATAACCCAAATGGAAAAATAACTTAAAGCTAAGGCTAGATGGCTAGGCGGCATCATTTTTGTGAGCATTGTAAAGTTTTAAATATAAATTTTCCGAGAAACCTTATAATCTTTAAAATTAGTACCTATAGATCTTCAAAATATGAAGCCTTCTGAAATAGCGAACTGTTTAGTTTGTGGGGAAATTTTTCGAAAAACCATTGTTTAGACGAAAATAACTTAAAGCTAAGGCTAGGTGGCTAGGCGGCATAATTTTTGTGGGGATTGTAACGTTTTAAGGCCTATACGCAGCACGAAATATTTCGCACGGAATGACAAAACTTCATATAAAAAAAAATATCCCAAATGGGATGGAAATCTTTCGTGCTGCGTAGACCCCTTTAAATATAAATTTTCGGAGAAACCTTATAGTCGATATTGGAACGTCTATAAAAATCAAGCGTAGGGTGAGGGTAGATTTATTTTATCTAATTTTTGTATGACATTATACTATGTTCGAACACTCTGGAGCGCCATCGAAAGTGACTAGTTGGATCTAAAGATCAAAATTTTGTTCCCCAAATTTAATTGCGAGTTTCTATTTATGTAGGCATAAATTACAAAATCACGACGTTTAACCTTTTTTTTCTGTATTTAGATGATCTTTAAATTGGTGTTTTTATAGTAGAATTTAGAATTTTATAATAGAATTTATATAGTAGAATTGTCAAGTATTTAACCTTTGGTTCCCATTAGACGTCGAAAGCTGCGTTCTTTGGAGCTAAACGAAATTTTCTATTTCGAAAATGCTGTTTGGAGTTTGATTGGTATCACTGCTGGAAGTGTTCCGGAACACAGGATAGCTGTGACATCTGCGAAGAACGACGTAGTCAGGGTTGGGAAGTCGGATGTGTATAGTTTCTATATAATGCATCTTGGGCGTAAAGTATTAATTGTTTAGAGTGTAGCTTTTTTTAAATGATTAACAAAGTAGAGATTTTTTAAATAACTTTGGATTATGTTGTTGAGTAGGGCGGAGTCAAATGAAATTATTGGAAAACTTTGTCTCAAAAAAAAAAACGATTCTATCGGAACAAAAACTATATCTTAAGGCCCATACGCAGTTCGAATTTGGAATATCCCATTTGGGATTTTTTTTTTGTATGAAGTTTTGTCATTCCGTGCGAATTTTTTCGAACTGCGTATGGACCTTTAGTGGGAATTGGCTTACCTAAGTAAAAATAATACGGCTTAGCAACGCAACATTTCCCAGAATACTCTTTTTTCTGATCATCCAAATTGCTTGCCTCTTTGTTGTTGGGTTTTTAAAGGTATTTTTGAGGCCTGTATCGTAATCATTAAGATTAAAAGTATTAGCTTCTATACTATAATTTAGAGGTTAAATTCAAATGCTACTACGATAAAATATAGAATTATCTATTATAGTTTGTAAACATTTTAAGATGTATATGCTCTAATAGAACAACAGGGTTGCTAACTTGGGAAATTGTTTCTTGAGATTCGACGGTTTTTTTGCGCTGGTTGGGTAATAATGGAAGCCCATGTCTGTGAAAGATGGGCCAATGACTCATTTGTTGATAAGTTAAGCGAAGAGTGTCTTAGCTTCGTTGTTTCCATGTTAGCTGGTTTGGCATTATTGCTTAAAGAGCATTTTTTTTTTTGGGCACGTATAAACAGCCAGTTATTCTTATCGAGAGCTGGTGCGGCTGAACCCAAAGTATTCTCATTTTTAGCTCTCTGGCCTTAACCAACTATTGCATACCACAACTGGGCGTAAATTAATCAAGCCACATATTGTTACATACATAGATCATCTGGAGGTAAAGATTTGAAAGTTTGGTATAAAGCATGAAGCGAACCACAACAAAATATTTGAGGTCATGCATTTTGGCTGTTTCTTTTGAGACACTCTATACTTGAAAGGTATAAGGGTTATATGTGATTATTATAAAACTATGGCGCCATAAATGGTATGTGTATTCAATAGGTCACTACTCTCAGGGTTTATTTGAGGTTTTTGGGATTTTTCTTTGGATGATACCAAAAACTCTATGTCAGATTACAGGGTTGGAGAGCGCACGGACCACCTGGGCGTGTTAATGTGGAGCCTTCCTAAAAGATTGATATTTTTACCATTCGCCTCCACTCACTTTTGGAAGTGTAGTCGCGATCCAATATGTAGAAAAATGCTGCGTCCAACTTGGGGAAACCCGCAACGGAGACCCTCGAAATGATTAAGTGCGACTACCGGAAGTCTGTCATGAGCCACTAAACATTATGCGAGTAGCATAAACTGTTCAACTTTAAGGATTGATAAAAATATGGAAAAAGTGAAGACGCTCCTTGACTCCGACCAACGCATAAACATTTGTCGGATTCTTAATGAGTTAGGGATTTCGTAGGATAGTATGTGCCGAGAGTCCTGAGTGAAGAACAAAAAGTGAATCGTGTAGAAATTATCCCAACCCCCTTACAGTCCAGATTTGGCACCTCCGGACTTCTTTCTCTTTTTTCGGTTGAAGTAGTTCACTTCCAGTGAAACCAATATAGTTCTGTAAAAGACGTTCAAGGCGTTGCCGGAAACCGCAGTGGAAATGCTATTTCGAGAACTACTAAGGATTTGTACTGATACAACATCAAAGCTAAAAGAAGGATAGATTTTTGAACTTAACTGAAAAAAGTGACCAAAAAAATGTTTTTGGAAAAAATCTCGAAAACTGTGCTTAAGAACAAAAAAAAGGTAATTTTCGTGTTTCTCGATCCAAAATTACCCTAGAAAACACTTTTATATGAAGGTTCGACCCTTAAATTTAGTATTTTCGTTACCAATCGAGATTTGATGCGTTTAAGGCTCAAAACGTCTTTTAACATGAAATTGACGAATTCTTTTGAAATTCAGACATTATCCCAAGGTCTCTTATTGAAATTCGACGGCTTGCCAGCGCCACGTCTATAATTTCTTGGACGTGGGCTTCGTCGTTTGAGGTTGATGGCCCAACAGAGCGCTCTTCGTCTTTAACGCGTTCTCTGCCTTCTTTGAACTGTTCATACCGCTTGTAAATAATTCATTCAGATATAGTTTGCTCAACAAATGCTTCATGCAACATTCTACGAATATTCATTCCGGAAACAAAATTTTGGGATATCCCAAATGGGATTTTTTTTTTATATGAAGTTTTGTCGTTCCGTACGAAATTTTTCGAACTGCGTATGGGCCTTTAGCAATTAAAAAAAAATTTTAAAAACCGATAAACTGGAGAATTGAAAATTGGTCTTACTTTTTGAACACACAGTAGTTCATCCCGAAGTAGCGCAACAAAATTCACCTCAATACAAAAAAAAAAAAAAATACTAGTAAGAAAATGAAAACCATATGGCAGCAGTTAAGCTGCAATTCTTGGCCTATACGACACATACCAGAATAATACTACAAAAAGTAGAAAAAAATACCACATTTTGTTTTTGCTTTGAAACGTTTTTCGCTGCTGCGTACTGAGCTCATTAACTCAGCCGTGCTTCTACGCCCATACAACATATACCTACCGCAAATTGGGTCCACCCTAATTTTTTTTTCAAAAAATGTTTGCAGGGTATTTCACTGTCGGCCACTATCGATCTGTACATTTTTTTCCTTTTTTTTTTTTTTGTCTTTTATTATTATTGTTGTTCTCACTTAATTGCTAACGAAGTTGGGCATTAACTGCACGAGGGGGCTACGATTAAAGCCAAAAACCGGTATAGAAACTGTACGAGGGCTTCAACCTGTGGCAGAAGGAGTATGTAAACTGGTGAGGAAGAGAACTGTGGGGTATATCTAACGTCAGGCTATAATGCCGGCAAGGTCGTTTTGATTTCTTAGTCATATTAATGTACAATATGTTTGTTGCTTATTTTGGCTTTAATGTCGAGTACATGAGTAGCGTGTGTGTGTGTGTGTGTGTGTTTGAGAGAGTGAGCGCAATCAAATTACATACGCGCACACACACACACACACAGACGCTCACAAGCCATGTCTCGACATTTGGTATCGCAGTCGTTTTGTGGCAACTGCCAAGTATAACCGACTCGAAGCTCACGGTCGACGGACGTGCTTTTCATAAAACGTCGCAGCCGCCGCAGCAACAAAAACAACAATAACAACGTGCCACTGTTCTGCTTCTACGCTCAGCGGAGGCAACGCGTCATCAACATCCTCCCATAGAAGCAACTTTCTTGCCACTGTCGTCGGTATATACTATTTGTTTTTGTTTTTTTTTTATGCTGTGCTATCAAACCTGTTGCATGCTACGCGGACGCGTTGCCGGTTTGTTATTGCACTTTTTTTTTTTTTTTTTTAAACGCGTGTTTGTGTGTGTACTTACTAAGTGACATAGTGAGAGAGATATGCACACTCCGGGCCATTTAAATAGCTTATACAAAATATATTGTGTTAACAAAAACATATTGAAGCTGTTACGCAAAGTGTTTGACTCAAAAATCGGGCTTAGCTTAAAAAGGGATTGGGTCTAAAATCTAACTTTCGATATTCTGGCAATGTTGGGTGTGGTTTTTGCATGATATTGCAGCGCAGAGTTCATTTGATTATCTTAAAACTGTTTATCATAGTTAGATAGATCATTCATTTTGTAGATAATTTTAAATACAGTATGCGTAACGAAACCTATCGATTTTAGGTTATTTATAATCGGTCTATGACCATGATTTCATTTTAATTTGATAGATAATATTTTTGGCACACAAGACTTGGCAATCTACGGCTGATAGCAACGATGATATTCCGCAATAGCCACACCAATTACAGACAATCGGCCGTGCTACGAAAAACGTATAAATTATGTTCGTTTTCGTTTTTAAGTGCAACCAATTAGTAGAGGCAAGTGGGATGAATTCGGAAGAATTTTTCGTAGATATTGTTGAGTGACAAACAAATTTTTTTTTTCAAAATTGAAAGTTGTGTTCTAGCTACATTATGTCAAAATTTCAGATCCATACGAAGATTTTTAGTCAGGTAGATTGATCTCCAAGCAAAAAATAACAAATTCGCGATTTTCAATTTTTTTGGGGTGAATCCGGAAGTGTCCAAAAATGATAAAAAACGCCATAAAATTTCAAAATAAATTATTTCTTTATTTATTGAATAATACATTGAAATGAATGAATATGGAAAAAAAAATTCTTGCCTAGTGAAATGGCCTCAAAAAATGTTGTTTTTTTTTAAAAAAAAAAAAAGGGAAATCGTCTGAATGAGCACTCCTTTTATCGATTTTCAGATCCTTCAACATTTCCAAACTTGGAACCGGTTTACGGGGATTCGTTTCGCTTTTTTGTAAGTTCTCGGCATATTGACACAAAAAAAGTGGAAATCCGTGCTGAAATTATACTCAAAATAATTATTCCGCTCATTTCGACGCTTCCCGATTCACACCAAATCGAGCTTCCGGATTCACCCCAAATCGACTTTTTCGAAATGGAGTAGCGTCGTTCTGGTGGCTTGCAATAACTGAAACGAATCCTTTAGCATTTGTTAAGTATAGAGTCTAAATAGTATTATGGATATACCTACATTTGATTTTACTCGAGAAAATGTTGAAATTTTAGCGACACAAAAACTTAAAATAAAACTTTCAAGGTAGCAATTTTTTTTAGAAAAATTATACTGAACAGAAAAACACGTGTACTCGAGTCGGAGTATTGTCAAAAACTAGCGTCGGTCATGACGTTTGTTTGAAAATTGTTGTCATAGTCAAATGTCAACTCAGAAATCCGTTGGGATGCGTTTCCGAATTCACCCCAGTTCCGAATTCACCCCACTTGCCTCTACAGTAAAAATAGAATAAATAAGCGCTTGACCTGGAAATAATTGCACACTAGAATTTCTCTTGCTTAATGTTTTAAGGACCCTCCAAAAAGTCTAAAGCCAAAAAGGTGACCTCCCCCTCCCGTAGGGTTTACCGTTATTTGGTTAAATGTTTAAGACCATTTATCTCGAATTCTATCAGTCGTACAAAAAAACTTTCAAGGCAAAAAAATTTTCAAAAATTGAATTTTGAGTTTTATTTGTAATGGAAGTTCATATTTTGTGCGGTAGAGGGCGCAAAAGTTGCTACAAAACAGTTTTTCGTAATTTCCTTTCGATTGAAATTAACCACGACTAAGTTATTCTTATTCCAAGGGTAATTTTTTTATGCAAGACATGAACCATTTATGAAAGACATGTACCATATGAACGTATGCCGAAAATTCGGGTAGATTCAGAAAAAAAATAACTTAAAATAATTATCAATAAATATCTAAGCTGAAATTGGCATAAAAACAATCTAAACATTATTTCAACAGTGTAGTTATACTAAAAAAAAATTCAATAAGTTTAATACTTTATTCCTTTAAAAAAAAAAAATATTTATTAACACTGCTTGAAATTCGTTTGAGTGCAAAAATCTTGGACCGAAGCTAATAATAATGATTTTTTTTCAAAAGCCGATTACACTTCTTCACATAATTGAGTCTTTTTTTTTTACTTCACTATGTAAAATATACTTAAATTTAAATTAAAAGCCATATTTAATATTTTTGAGCACTTTCAATTTCTTGGCTAGATAGATAAATTCATTTTATGGAACTGTGCAAAATTTTGTTAAAGGCTACACGAATATAAAGAAATTTTAGAAAATTCTATCAATGCTAACAAAATAAAACAAAAATTGAAAATTTTAAAAAAATAAAAAATATATTTTTTTTTGTTTTCGTTTTTTTTGATTAACTGACCAGCTTACTTCTATACTCTCATAGCCAGGGCCATCTACATGTTGCCAATTTATTTTTGGCATACAAATTTTAAGAAAATTGCATTTGATTTTTTTTTTGCGTTTGCATTTATGTTGGTCCCAGAAGAGCCTTGCTCCGAAAAACGAAAAAACACCAAACCGAATAAATTTTATACGGATTCGTTTTTGCGTGTTCCAAATTTGTGTCGATATTTTCCTTTTTATTTAAGTCCTATATGCAGTTTAAAAAATTTCGCACGGAATGACAAAACTTCATATAAAAAAAATGTGGTACAGTCGAGGCGGTGCCCGACAGTGGAATACCCTGTACCTTTTGTCTCGAAAAAATTTTTCCTGCATATTCCTTCTAAGAACTTTCCAATTGGAATTTTTTTTTTTTGGTGAAATTCGATATTTATACCTATAAGTTCCCTAAATTTTTACCCATTTTGATGAAACTCGAATGTTACAACAAAGAACTTATTTAAAGTATATGGGGTAAGTTTCAAGTTGGTATGTTGAGGGGTGTGGGAGAAAACACGGTAAATCGATTGCGGGGGGTGGGGGGACCACATCGATCAAATTTGGAGCCACATGAATCAGCTTACCAAAAATTGTGATTCTAGGTCACTTGTAACCATAATTACGAGGAGTCAAATATTGACGCAGTTTATTGGCAAGGGGAGGTGAAATTTACACATTTTTGACTATAACTTCTGTTGTATTTGTCCGATTCTGTTCATTTTTTACACACAGATGCATGTATCCACAACGCATCGCTCTGTTAAATTTCAAATGAAAATATTAAACGGTGTGGCTAAAACCCGCGAAACTCTACTGCGGGGGAACGGGGGAAGATATTGACATGATTCAACAAACTTCATCTTTCCAGGAAATATGCGCAACTGCTGGTAAAGTTTCGTGTCTCTAGCTCTTATAATCTCCGAGATCTAGGCGTTCATACGGACAGACAGACGGACATGGCTCAATCGCTACCCGAGGTTGTGATAAGCATTTTGGTATAAAGGACTTGGGGTCTGCCACGCCTCCTTCTGTCCGTTACATACATTACACAAATCTAGTATACCCTTTGTACCTATAGATACAGGGTATAAAAACAATCCCACTATTATAACTTCATATAAAAAAAAATCCCACTATTTGGCATTTGTTTTAATTCGATTCGTTTTAATTCGTCTTGCAACAAAATATTCGGTTTCAAATCACATGAAAAATTCGTTTTGGTGGAATTGGAAGCATCAAACAGTCGGTTTCAAAACGAATCCGAATAAAATGTTTGGATTTTGTTATTTTATTTATTTTTATCTTATTTAATATACAATCTATTACTTAGACAATGGAAATTATAATTTAACATAAAAATACAGTTAAACCTTTTTTTTACATTGAAAACTTGAGCGTACTATGCTAGTGGCCCGGAGTGTATATCAGCAGTATACAGTGAGTAGCTGCAGAGAGTCAGTTATTGTGTGTGTGTGTGTGTGTGTGTGAAAGAGAGATTGCAAGAGTATAAACAAAAAACGAATGTGTACAACATAATGAAACGTGTAATTAACTAAACAATTTGTTAACGGCATAATTATATACTTAAATGATTTTAAGCCGAGACACATGCGAAATGCCACAAACTTTAAATTAACTTTATATACTTATGTAGTACTTATGTAGCTACCAGCCCACCGCAGTTGGTTTTTTTTTTTGTGTTACGAACTAAAAATCTTACAAAAATCTAACTAATTTATTTTGTAATTAACTTAATTTACTTGTTTTTTTACGATTTCACCAAGTTCTGCTCAATGCTATAAGCTCAACTTTTTAATTTTAGGTTGCAATTAAATTATCGTCAGCTGTTATTTTTTGCCAATCGAATAAGCTGTAAACATTTTTATACATTAGTAGCCGCAAGAAGCAGGTAGTTAAATTTTATACTCATATTCATATACTATAATATGTTTATTAAATTGATTTTCTTATATATTTCACAGACAGCATAGTTCACTCAGCACAGCACATTGGTTTAAAAACGTTGATTTTGTAAGCAAATCAAGGCAGTACATTACCATTATGGGCTCCATTAACTGCAAGGAGTATAAAACTACAGGCAATCCAACGCCCAAGAACGAATCTGCAGGTAATAAATCAGAGTTTTAAGAGCTAAACAAAATCCATAGATATTCGCAACGATAAAATTTCGACGTGGTTTTGTTTATGTGGGCCACATGTATATTCTTACCAAATTGAAGATTCTAAGTCATTTTTTACCATGATGACTAAAAACAATTTATTTTTTAAAACTTTTTGTTAAGTAACTACAGTCACTAATATCTGTATGTAGACTGCTCATATACTTATATCAATATATAGCACAGGCCCACAATAAAAAAAAAGTGGTGTGAACTTTACATAGGTTTTTGCGGTCGCTAAGTCCGCATGAAAAAAAAACCCAGCACGTCAAGTTTTTGAGATAGTGTGTGGGGTTTCTTTGAGTTTACTTCAGAGCTCTTGAGCATTGGGGGCTTTGGGATCTCGTATTTGCATTCAGCGGCACAAAATCCGTATGGATAGCCTAGTTACATATATAGTTCACACTACTCTTTTTATGCCTGTGTAATACAGGGTGGGCCAGCTGTTGGCTTGTTTGGTAATGCCATTTTATGCGTATATTTTTCAACAAAATTTGATAAATGTATATACCAAATGCAAGTTTGAAACTATGTATGTATTTATGTATGAAAAATAATATTGCCCAAAATGGCCGCCGCGGCTGGCACTACTAGCCACAAAAGTGGCGCTTATGAGCAACTTTTTTCTTCGATTGCTGAAAAACTATGATATAGGACTCATTTTGTAGATAATTTCAAATACTTAAACCAAATATATGGCAAGAATTTCCGAAAAAACCTACCGTTTTTGAGATATTTGCAAATTATTCGAAAAACACCAAACACGATTTCTAACTTTTAATTTTGAGCAGACATTGTGCTTGAACCAATTAAACTACAACCTTGATTTAAGTCTTTTTTGCTAGATAATTTTATTGGAAACAACTTCGACCTTTAAATCATGATTCTAAGTTTGATAAAAATAAAGATATCATGCAAAAACCGTACTAACATATATTGCCTACCCACAAATACGAAAACTCGGTTTTAGACTTGGAACAAGGTCGCGAACGATGCCTGAAAGTTTCATCCATTAAGTATTTTGTTCCAGCTGAAACTCTTCGTTTACTGTACTATACAGGCCCATATCGTAATTTTCGATGATTTTTTTTTGTCTCCCATCTATTGAACAAATAAGCGACGCCGATAATGTTCCATGGCCTTCAATTTTTGCATCATTTACGCACAGTGGTCCTAGCAAGGTTACCGGCAACTCGTCGCCTGTACCACTTGTTAAACGATCCATGACTAAAATTGAGTAATTTTGAACTTGACATATGTCGTAGAGCATCCCCTTTGAACGGATTTGTACCGACTTATGAGTGTTTAACAGCCAAACCAACAGATGGCCCACCCTATATAAGCATTTTTTATTGTATTTTGTATAATCAGTTGCGTGTGCGAAGAGGTCGGCAAGCACTCTCAAATTCTTAGAAACTAAGCAAACTGTAGGGAATATTATAGTCGGGCTGTCTGGAAATGTATATAGAAGGGCGTACGTTTGAAGCGCTCAGATAGCGGAGCCCCCTAGTTTGTAACTAAAACTTGTCAGACTTAACATTTTTGTCAGTTTTCTTTAACTATAACTTTGAATAATTTACGAGCTCGTTAAGATAATTGTGAATCATAACCCTTTCACGATTTGTGATTTTGAAAAATTCGAATTTGAAAAAGAAAATTAGTGCAAGTTAGAGAAAAATTTACAAAAAATTTTTGCAATTTTAAAGTGCCAGAAATCTTTAAGCATTTTTGCCTTAGATCTGAAATACTTAGCTAAAGTGCATCACCGTGGATCCGCCACTGGTAGGGGTATTCATTAGTTTTAGTCTCAGATTACATGTTATAATCAATCTAGTAAGTTTAATCTTAAGCTTGAGCTTTCGTCGTACCTAATCTATATGCTAAGAAAATCATCATCAATCGCTAAGATTTTCTATAAGTATTTTTATAAATGAATTATTATTAGAATTATTATTTTTTACGGGTTTTATTTACTATTTATGACTGCAATATTTTGCAATTTTGATAAATATAATTCTGGATAATCTATCAGCGGGTATACCAAATCAGCAAATATATTTTTTAAGTATATCCTTAAAATCTCTTAAAGGTTCTAGGATACTATAGTTTTGTGGCTGAGCTTAATTTGTGACGTGTCAACCTGTCTGTCCTTATGAGTACCTAGATCTTGCACAACGTAAAGGATATCTATAGAACTTAAATTTCATCAATTTTAACCCTAGACAGTTAAAGTTGCTGTAGTTTTGTGTGAGCTTAGTAAGCAAAGAAATGTTGACTATTTTTTTTAAATAAAACTTCTATTCTTACTACTTAAACTTTTTAAGGTTGTCTAGGGTATACCATTATCATGATTTAATTTATGTTTTTTATGTTCAAATCTTAAGTTGCTCTTCACGTAAACAAAATTCTGCATTCGCGGCATTGATAAATATCTGAGATAATGGAACTTGAGTTCTTTTGTCGGTTTCAAGCGATTTCTTTGATATTTTTATTTTTTTTACCTTAAAGTCTCGTAACTCAATAGTTTTGACCACAAGTGTGTCAATAATTGTCAAAGTTATATACTCTATTTAGAGTAGTTGCTATGTGTGGGTGCATAAAAACAAGAAACACGCAAAAGCTACGAGGGCAGTTTGATAAGTTAGTAAAGTTATTGTCTCGATTTAGTTGAACCTTTTTTCAAATTTTGTATGCCTTACAAATAATGTGTATTTTTGTAGGCCCTCAAAAGAGGCGCTTGTTCCAGTCCAAAGCCCTTACTGTTCAGCTACCCGTTTGGGTTACCAAACGGTACGAGGGCAGTTTGATAAGTTAGTAAAGTTATTGTCCGATTTAGTTGAACCTTTTTTCAAATTTTGTATGCCTTACAAATAATGTGTATTTTTGTAGGCCCTCAAAATAGGCGCTTTTCCAGTCCCAAGCCCTTACCGTTCAGCTACCCGTTTGGGATTATTCATTTCCTCAATTAAGTCTCGATTTCGTATTAAAACAGTTTTTTTAGTAAATAATTATTTATAATTTATTTTCATATATTATATTTTATTTGCGGAACTAAAATGGCTCTTTTAAAATTATCAGTACCCCTGTACTATACAACTTTTTCTGAACCCTTTGGATTTTTTTTAATTTATGAAAAAACTTTAAGGAAAATACTATTTTTTTTATGCAAATTTACGGATTGATTTGCATAATATTTACTTAAGCCCAATATAGCTTTTGAGAAAAAAACTTTAAGCGAAATACATGTTTTATTTTCAATTCTATGTAGCCATCTGGAGAGCTTCGGCAATAGGAGAAGCCCAACGATGCCTATCTTAAGCCCAATATAATTTTTGATTTTTTCCTACTTACGACAAAACTTTGAGAAGACTAAGAAGTTCGACAAAAAAAAAAGGTTAAGAAAAAAAATGTTTTTTTTTTTTCATTCAAATCTACGAAGCCGTTCAGAGAACTCACAGTATTTATAGAGAAAAAAATATATCAAGAATTTGTCTCTCAAAAGCGAGTGTTTTAGAAGAGCTATAGCTAAAAATGTATTGCGAATTTCTCTCTCAAAAGCGACTGTTTTGCAAGATTTTTATACCCTGTACCGTATGGTACAAAGGGTATATTAAGTTTGTGCAAGCCGAAAATGTATGTAACATACAGAAGGAGACGTCGGAGACCCCCCAAAGTTACCTAAAGTATGATCAGGGTGACTAGAGAAGTCGATATACCCATGTCCGTCTGTCCGTCTGACCGTCTGTCTGTATGAACGCCTAGATCTCAGAGATGGTAAGACCTAGAG
Source organism: Chymomyza fuscimana (assembly GCA_949987675.1). Lineage (NCBI taxonomy): Eukaryota > Metazoa > Arthropoda > Insecta > Diptera > Drosophilidae > Chymomyza > Chymomyza fuscimana. The sequence goes on along the minus strand of OX465090.1, from coordinate 29,520,223 downwards.
CAACCAAATTTTCAGATTAGATGCGCTATTATGTCAGGGGAGACAAGTTTATTTTATTTTTTTGATATCGGGGTTATATTATATAGCTCCCATAGAGGTGTTTCAGAGGACCTCGAAAAAAAACCAAAAGTTTTAGATGGATAATTCGTTTGTTTATGAAGATATCGTAACCGAATTTGGCACTCAATCGTTTTTTAGAGTTCCCAAGCACTGTACCAAATTTTATTAAAATCGGTTGACTATATCATATAGCTCCCTTAGGACCAATCGGTCAAAAAACCTTTTTTCTACAAAAGTCGTTGTGTTTCGTTTGTTTGTGAAGATATTGTAACCAAATTTGGCATTCGGAAGTTTTTTAGGGATCTTCAACACTGTACCAAATTTGATCAAAATCGGTTGACTATATCATATAGCTCCCATAGGACCAATCGGTCAAAAAAACGTTTTTTCTACAAAATTCGCTGTGTTTCGTTTCTTTGTGAAGATATTGTAGCCAAATTTGGCATTCGGAAGTTTTTTAGAGATCTTCAACACTGTACCAAATTTGATCAAAATCGGTTGACTATATCATATAGCTCCCATAGGACCAATCGGTCAAAAAATCGTTTTTTGTACAAAATTCGTTGTGTTTCGTTTGTTTGTGAATATATTATAACTAAATTTGGCATTCAGAAGTTTTTTAGAGTACCCAAGCACTGCAGCAAATTTGATCAAAATCGGTTGACTATACCATATACCTCCCATAGGGCCGATCGGTCGAAAAAAGGTTTTTGATTAAAAATTCGTCTGTTTTTGGTTGTTTATGAAGGTATCATAATCTAATTTGGCAATCGAATGTCTTTTGGTGTTCTAAAGCAATTTACTGGATTTTATTGCAAGCAGTGGTACAGGGTATCCTAAAGTCGTCCGCGCCCGACTTTAACGTACGCCATCTTTTTTTTTATTATTGAGAGAAAAATTGTGATTTCAAGAATGGTTTTTTTTTTATGGTAGACAAAAATTCTTAATTTGAGCATGTTTAGAATGATGGGGAAGCGCTCTCAAAAAACATCGTGCTTATTCGAAAATATTTAATTCTTAAGTTAAGGAAAATAAAGAATAAACATTAAAAAAAAAAATTGAATTCAAATTGAAGTCGGCTTGTTTTTCTAAGCGCATGTTTTTAAACTCAAAACAAAAATAATGCTTAATCGGCATACGAAATTCACTTTTGTTAATGTTGACGAGATTATCTGCAAATGTTTACTAATAGATGTTACTTTATGAAAGCAGTGTTGCATCCCAAAAAAAAAAAGTGCACGTACTTAACAAACTGCCCTCGTAGCTAGAGTGCGCCTGCGCTTAGCCGCAAATGTTTTGCAAATCGCTCGCGATTTTGTAAATTATAAGTCGATTAATTTTTTGTTTGGAGACCTTAATCCCGCAAACATTTCACCTTTTTGTGGCATGTCGACTTATTCGTCATTCCTTTTTACTACACTTGTCCATTCGCTTTTGTTTTGGCTTTTGCCTTTGTCTGCCATTCGCCGCTAGTCATATAAATTTGTTACTGCTTTTTGGCATGCCTTATCACACAGACATACCAAAGCACCATAGAAAACATAGAGCATACATACACACTAAATACATACATATCTAGAACGAGAAAAGAAAAAATCATCAAGAACTACGTAGTCAGTCAGTCGTTGGCTTTAAGAGCTTTAGTGTCGGTCGTTCAGTCAGTCGTCTGGAATATTGCAGAGTGCCCACAACAGAACTCAACGAGCAAGTGTCAAAAAATCATTAATCGATTTTGTTTTAAAAATCCTTTATGTCAACTTTAAACAAAAGTATTTGAAATACTTTTTTTTTTTTTGGGTAAATACGCAGCAAAACTTGACTCACATAAAAATATATGTATGTACATATATAAATACATATGTACAAATATATACCTAAAATTGCAATTGTTGAAATTAGCACGTTGCGTGTGAGTGTGTTTTTTTTTTGTTTGTTTGAGGCAAGGCCAACCGGTTTCTAGACATATATTAGATATATGTACATAGGTATATAATATGTTCGTGTGTGTGTTTGTGTCTATGAGCATTCCAGCTAATATACAGTGGGGGGGTTCAAGCATTTAAAGACAGCTGTGCAACAATTTAAAGCTCTCAGTTTTGGTAAATAAATCTGTTTATTACAGTGGACACACAAATTATTCGCACACCTGTAACTTATCGCACAGCGTTTAAAAGGTAAACATTTTTCAAAATTATTCCGATCATTGGATTTGCCTTCCAAAAGTATTTAAAGAGCAAAAAGCACAAATAACCAAAGAGCAAGAGCCACGGCGCGAAAGTAGAGTGTTTCCAAGGGTACAAATAATTCCAGTTCTCCTCGGACATGCAAACCAAAAGCATTTAAAGAGCAAAAGAATATTGATCCCGAGGGTACAAATAATTTCAATGCCTTTGTATAACCCAAAGGCTATCAAAAACAAAAAGTGTAAGCAGACATTTGTATACACTGTAACGAAGGGAAGGCATAATAAGTTAAGGCATCTGCAGAACTGTGGACACGCTGTGGAAAATGGCAGATTCCCTCAGGCTAAAGTTTTCTAAGCGGGCTCCATAGATGTGTGCTTTTTTTTTCGAAAGTTAATATTAAAAGGTCTCACTTAATTTTAAAATAATGCAATATTATGCATTTACTAATTACACTAGTTTACAAATTTAAGGGTCATCGAGTGAACCTTCCTAAAAAAGTGTTTTTTAGGGTAATTTGGGGTCAAGAAACACGAATATGGCAACCTTTTTTTTATACCCTGTACCGTATGGTACAAAGGGTATATTGTGTTTGTGCAAGCCGAAAATGTATGTAACGTACAGAAGGAGAAGTCGGAGACCCCCCAAAGTTACCTAAAGTATGATCAGAGTGACTAGAGAAGTCGATATACCCATGTCCGTCTGTCCGTCTGTCCGTATGAACGCCTAGATCTCAGAGATGGTAAGAGCTAGAGCAACCAAACTTTCAGATAAGATCCCTTATTAATCCATAGGAGACAAGTTTATTTTATTTTTTTGATATCGGGACTACATTATATAGCTCCCATAGGGGTGTTTCAGAGGACCTCGAAAAAAAGCAAAAGTTTTCGATGGATAATTCGTTTGCTTATGAAGATATCATAACCAAATTTGGCAATCGGAAGTTTTTTAGAAACCCCCAGCACTGTACCAAATTTGATCAAAATCGGTTGACTATATCATATAGGTCCCATAGGATCGATCGGTCGAAAATTTGTTTTTTGCACAAAATTCGTTGTGTTTCGTTTGTTTGTGAAGATATTGTAACCAAATTTGGCATTAAGATGTTTTTTAGAGTTCCCAAGCACTATACCAAATTTGATCAAAATCGGTTGACTATATCATATAGCTCCCATAGGACCAATCGGTCAAAAAATCGTGTTTTGTACAAAATTTGTTGTGCTTCGTTTGTTTATGAAGATATTGTAACCATTAATTTGGCATTAAGAAGTTTTTTAGAGTTCCCAAGCATTATACCAAATTTGATCAAAATCGGTTGACTATATCATATAGCTCCTATAGGATCGATCGGTCGAAAAAAACGTTTTTTGTACAAAATTGGTTGTGTTTCGTTTGTTTGTGAAGATATTGTAACCAAATTTGTCATTCAGAAGTTTTTTAGAGATCTTCAAGCACCATTTTCGGGATATTTTCGAAAAACATGTTTTTGGGCACTTTTTTCAGTAATGTCCAATATCTCGTGAACAACATTATTATTATATGTATAGATATGAAAGACGATTAGATTGAAAGGTATTGATGTGCTCTTTCCAGTGATATATAATATGTACTGATTAAGTAAAAATAATCGAAGCTACAGGCACTCAAGTTCGAAAAAATAAAAAATTCATAATCGTTGTTAATTTGATTAAATATTGTTACTAAAGTTGAGTAAATTTATTTCAAAGACAAAATAATAAAGTACTAGCAATATTTGTGTAAACGATACAAAGTAATCGTGAGATTCTGATTAAGAGAAATATCAGAGTATATCGACAAGAAAGAATGGGAAAATGCTATCACGCAAAAACGAATAAATTTGTTTCGCTTTTACTTTTTTTATTAATTTATTGGCAATCAGCCTACTTAAAACTAAGGCTATAATTTGATTACGATAATCTTCATAAACAAACGAATTATCCATCTAAAGCTTTGGGTTTTGAGAAAAATAGAGTTTTTGAGCTTTTTACAAAAATTCCCATTACTTCCATAATTTTTCTCCGATTTTGATAAACAACCACTCATTTTCTTCGTGATCGATGGAACTTTACGAGCCATGAATAAAACTGTATGAACACATTTTTTTAAATTTTTAACTTAGTTAAACCATAGATATTTACTATTAAATTCCCAAAAAAAGGGAATTTTTTTTTTTATATGAAGTTTCAGTTGGAATATTTTTTTTTATATGAAGTTTTGTCATTCCGTGCGAAATATTTCGAACTGCGTAGACCCCTTTAATAGTAAATATTAATATATAAAAATTACCTTTTTTGGGATTTTTTTTTTATATGAAGTTTTGTCATTTCGTGCGGAATTTTTGCCTTAAGTAGAGACGTCTTTTTTTTCTAATTTCGAAAAATGTTTTTTTTTTTCGAAATATCTCGAAATCTGTTGTATGAAAAAATTTTTGACTGCATTTTCGGTTTAAGCATGACATTTTACTACGGTAACGACTAAGACATGTTGAGGATACATTTTGCTGTAAACTAGTGTTATTATTCACTCTATCTAAAAGACTGTTTTAAAATGAAAATATTTTTGACCCAAACGTCTCTCTAATACTCACATACGGTGGCCAAAAAAGGTGAGTGAACCCTGGGTAGCGTAACATGCTGACTGATTGGTATGAATTTTCTTCTTTTTTTTCGTCGAATTGACTCGTTTTGGAGATAAAAGAAAACATATTTTTACCGTTTAGGATAATTCGGCACCAAAAAGTGAGAACTTGGGATAATACTTTTCCATTAAGTTTTATTTTATGGTTTAATTAATTTTTTCGATAAGTTGCACGAATTAAACTTTAAAGTTAGAACTGTACGAATAAATAGTGTGCTGACTGTACCAAGTAGTGCAAATAAAGTATATAAGTTTTTACCATATATGTTTTATATTATATGCTTTGAATATGCTTAAACCTACCATATTTATAATTAACTGCCAAGTTTACATAAACTGACACATAATAAGCCTATCTTTATGTAAAGAAACAAAAAAAGGCATTTTAAAGGGTTTCATTTTGCAAGGTTAAGTTCGTGGGTTTGCACCTGTAGATGTTTATAATAAGTCAACATTTTGAAAGGCTTACCATTTTATTAATACAATTATTTAATACATTTTAGAATTTGACATTAATTTTAAAGGAATGTGAGGATATTGTAACAACAGAATGAGAAGATGTTGGTTATATTGGGTTCGGATGCAGCGATGCCAAACATGGTCAAAAAAACATATTTTTTTTTTTTTGTTTGGTCAAGTTTTTTCTATGCAAGATATGAAATTTGAGATCTTATGATAAATTTTTAATTGCACATGATTCACTGGAGCACTTGAGGGCACTTAAATTTCTAATGAAGATTACAGCTTCAAAAAATGTTATAAACAAAGAATTCTATTGTTTGGTTTAAGTTTTTTTTTTGGCTTAATTTTTATAAAATAAGTAAAAAAAAATGTACCACAATTTATTAAATAAATTTATATTTAGACTTCAAGGTTATATATTATAATACTTAAATATTTATATATTTGCCGAAATTATCTGTTTCTTTTTTTTTTCAAAAGATAATAATATTATAGAAATGCAAGTTCTTGCAAACACTTGAAAATTATTTTTGGTAAAAGTCCATGTCATTGAAGTTGGTCACATTTAACCGCAATGATAAGCACTTTGGAGTATATAATATGTAACTACATATGCATATGTATATAATTATATATTAACTACTAGTTAAATTAAGTCGTTGCTACATTCCATTTCCACTAAGTGCTATAATTTACATATGGAAACTCGTTTAGAAACTAGATACATGCATTTAGATGTGCAGCTAGACAATCCACATAACCATGAACTAGTTTTTCGAAAGCACAATAATAGTTCTCAAGACTTAGCTAACAAAGTCATTATATTGGAGTTACTGCGATACAGTCTTTAAAAACTATAACATATTTATTTTCGTAATATTTTAAATTTTTTCCGTCCAACATTTATTTATATCTGGCTGCCTAAAGGCCCATACGCAGTTCGAAAAATTTCGCACGGAATGACAAAGCTTCATATAAAAAAAAATCCCATTTGGGATATCCCACGTAACACTCCCTCTAGCGGGCAATCTTAAAAGCAGACGTGCATCTTTTTTTTTCTTGCGCCCTCTAGCGCACAGTGCATGAACTTGACTTGGTCTTTGCAGATGATTGCAGAGATGAAGAGTATTTTGAATTGAATCCGATACAAACAAAATACTTTCTTCTACCAAGAGTTATAATTAAGTTACTTTTCTAGGCGCTTATGGAAATATGCAAGTCATGTTTACGAATTGCTCAGATATGAGACCAAGTTGATATCATAATTTAATGCTAGATTTGAAATACTTATAAACAGTAGAATAATCACAAAAAGTAGTCAAGAAAATAGCCATACATGGCAAAATATTGTATAGTATTTCAGATAATAATATTATGCATAGATGACGCGGCAAACAAGTTTTACGTTCAGACTTGTTAACAGTCGGGCTAGTCCCATGAGTCATAAATAAATGAATCGTTAAAGTGCTATGACGATGATAATGATGATGATTATGTTAATGGCATGGCACGTGTAGATTCAATTGATAGAACAGGGCAACTATTTTACCAACTAACTAATCAATAAACAAATTTATATCCTCTATTTACCCTTGTCGTGTGGTCAGGATAATTGCCTTTGTATGGTAGTTAATGGTAAATTCTTAGATTATTTTTAGTTTGGTCTTTGAACTTCTAGACAGAACTACTTATGAATTTAATTGCTGTAGAATTGGACATAAGTTAGTGGCCGATAAATAATTCAGTATCGGAAACAACCCATAATTAACTAAAGAATTGTCAGGGTGACTAAAGAAGTCGAACATGTGCGCCTCTCTGTCTGTCAACGTTATATATGTAAAAGCGTTATATTATATAGCTCCCAAAGTGGCATTATATATCAACTCCAAAAACGTTTTTAAGGCAGAACTCCTTTGTTTATAAAGATATCGTAACCAGAAGAGAAGTTTTTTTTAAGATAACTAAGCACTATGCCTAATTTCGATTGAAATTAATTAATTTATTTGGCCGTGTTTCGGAAAACGAAAAACCAAAACGAATAAATTTTGTTCGTTTTCGTTTTTGCATGCTCGACTTTTTTGCTGCCTCCATTTACTCATATTTCCCTTACTCTTTGTTAGCACAGCTGTGATAATACACAGCATCTCAAACGATCGCCATTTTTTAAACTTATTTATACCTATATGAAATAAATGATATGTCCAGAGTATAATATACTCTGTACTACTTTGCTTAATTTCGATATTGTTTATCCGATTTCGAGGCGTTTTGAAGTATGAGCTGATATTGTACACAAAGTGATTTTGGTGACTTCTTCTATTACACTAGTTTAAAAATTTTAGGATCATCCAGTGAACCTTGAAAATGAAGAGTTTTTTAGGGTAATTTTGCATTGAGAAACACAAAAATTTAATTAATTTTTCGTTCACCGTTTTCGAGATTTTTTCGAAAAACATTTTCAGTTATTCGTGAATATCTCGTTAAGAAAATGTTCTACCGACATAAAATACCATTAGATCGAAAGGTATAACTGAAAACAGTACCCAAAAACTCTACAGCTTTCGAGGGAAATTTTTCACGATTATGCTATTCTTATTAAGGCCCATACGCAGCTTGAAAAATTTCGCACGGAATGACAAAACTAGATATAAAAAAAAATTCCGTTTGGGATATTCCCAAGGGAATTTTTTCATGCAAGACTTGAACCATTTTTTATGCAAGACATGCTCCACCATTATATTTTTGTAGGTCTTAGAAATCTGTTTCTAAAAAAAAATTCCTACGCTCACGAAAAAGATTTTGAGTTTATAAAAAACGCTGCAAAAAGAAAATCGATAGATGCAATGGTTCCTGAGAAACCTGGCTCACCGCAAACGTACTTACTTAATAAAATACATTTTTGAGATACACGAACGACACGGGTTTTGAAGGTGGCGCGCTGTAGGCTCTAATACTCAGATCTTTATGAAATTTTGATAAAATAATTTCAAGAGTATAGCTACATGCTTTAAGATAAGCAAAAAATTTAAAATTTTTTCAAGCTCAAAAGTACCTATAACCGCTTAATGGATTTTCTTGTCAGATTCTCAAAAAATACAATCTTAAGGCCTATAAGCAGTTCGAAATATTTCGCAGGGAATGACAAAACTTCATATAAAAAAAAGTCCCAAATGGGATATCCCAAAAAAATGAATTTTTTTTTTTAAGAAGTTTTGACATTTCGTGCGGATATTTTGCATGCTGCGTATGGGCCTTTACCCAAAAAAGCTAAACTTCCCCAAAAAGTAAATGCACTTAAAGGGTCTTAACGCCAAAACTGAACCTGAATCTCTTAGTTAAAAAGTAAGAAAAGATTAAAACACAGCTTTCCGAAATTATTTCTTTATAAAATTTTTAGTTCGATCGTCATCGAAAAATCTTAATGGTATTCGAGTTCTAAAACTCAATTGCCGATTTCGATAAAAAATTTCAAGATATTTTTCACTGTGTAATTTATTAACATGAAGCAGCTTCAGTTCTGTGCCTTAAGGGAAGAAAATTGTCCCCAGGCGTTAGGGTCACTGGGAACTAAATGTTCATACGGACAAACAGATAAGTCCCATTGGCTGCCTGAGTTAATGAGGGTGGGCCGATAAGTGCTTAGCCTCACCGCCCTATTCTCCTAGACGGCTACTGTCGAAATTTCAGCCGAATCGGAATTGGAGTCTTGTTATGATCGCATGTGGAAGCGAATCGAAAATTTTCGAAAAACGACCACACTCGTACTAAATAATACGATTAAGATAATTTATAGTCTGTCAGGACCATAGGGATACATAGATCCCTTTAGAGCTCTTAAGTTCCCGCTGCAAATCTATTTTTTCATTCGCTTTTATTCAAATACTTTAAGGATCTTACAGTACCAGATACTTTTAAAATATTACACTCAAAAAAAAAAAAAAATAAATAAATATTCCGGATTTCACGAGATTTTCAAGATTCCCATCTCAAGTTTGCTTCTTTTGCGTTGCCAGCAGCTCCAGGCGACTAATGGCTTCATCAAAATATTTTCGCTGCTCTTGCACTTGACCCAGCAGCTCCTCGACATTGACTACATATGGAGCCGCTGCAGTTTTGCTGATTTGGTTTCTCCAAATGTGGCGCGTGTTGGCTGCTGGTGTCATGGTACTAGTGGCCATACCGGGTCGTAAAATGGCCAAAAGTCGCTTTATAAGCGATGGGCTCGCTGCATTGCCTGTAGACTGTGCAATGCTGGCCTGTGGAAACTCTGGCATGGCCAGCAAAGGTGTCCAGAAGTAGGTGGAGCTGCTGCTAATTGGTGCTGCTGTGCTGGCAATCGCATCCCGCTTTTGATCCGACTGTGTGCGATTGTTGCTCTGTTGCCTAAAGAAATTTACGCTCCATTTGGGTTTGTTGGCTGCATTTTTGTGTATAGCAACTGCTGGCGTTGTCTGCGCATCCAAGCGCTGATCCATGAGCTCTATTTGCTGCTTCAGTTGATCCAGCTGGCGTTGCAGCAGCTCAAAGTCCTGGCTAAGATTGAGTGGTGCTACAGTTGTGCTTGCTACTTGTTGCTTGATGGTGTGTTCGGCTCTGCCTAGTAGTTCGGCTATTTGATATTCCTCCTCGGGACTAGCAGTCATGGGCTGCGTTTGTGTGGCCACAATGCCTGCCAGTGCCTCAATTTGTGGCTGTATTTCCAGCTGACGCTGCTGCAGCTCAGCGATGAGCAGCTCCGTTTCTGCGTTCAAAGGCTGCTGATATAGTCGTTCGATTTCCTCGAGCAGCAAACGCTGATGGCTATGCAGCGCATTAAGCTCCAAGGCTTCCATGGAATTTGGTTGGGCATAGGCACGGCTCAGACTGCTGCAGCAGCAGCAGCAAAACACTAGGCCTGACCATACCATCAAAGCGCTTAGATCTGGACGTGACTGCAACATATTTCCGACTGTTGTTTAGTTGCGTAGGTTGCTGCAGTTTTATGCCCAACGCTTTCTACCTGAACTCAAACTGAACCGAGCCCTACTTGACTTTCCCTCTCTTGTCATTAATTAGATAGAAATTGAAACATTTTTTATGTTCTTTTGATAGGGAAAAGGGAATAAATTGATGCCGTTAACACGTTCCGATTATTTCTGGTTTTTCAAAACAACAACATAATCATTATTTGCAGGTGCCGTGGGCTCTTATCAATCCAAGTGCAGCAGTTCCAGCACAAAGAACAACGAAATGTCGGGCCAAGCTGGCACTGCAACAACAGCAGCTCTTGATCCGTTGGAGTACACTGACCCGGTGGCAGTATGCAGCGCCTCAGAGCTCAAAGAGAATGAAATGAAGCAGGTCGACTTGGATGATGACACACGCATACTGCTGGTCAAGCAGAATGGTCGCTTTCATGCGGTTGGCGCCAAGTGCACCCACTATGGTGCACCCATGCATACTGGCGTCTTGGGTCAGGGACGTGTGCGTTGTCCTTGGCATGGCGCTTGCTTCAATTTGGAAACTGGTGATATTGAAGACTTTCCTGGCCTGGATTCGTTGCCCTGCTACAAGACGGAGATCAGCAAAGACGGTCAAGTTATGGTGCAGGCCAAACGCTCGGATCTGGCAAAAAGCAAACGTCTAAAGAATATGGTTAAACGTAACCCGGCTGATAATCGTGTATTTATTGTGATTGGTGGTGGTCCTTCGGGCGCTGTATGCGTAGAGACGCTGCGTCAGGAGGGCTACACTGGACGCTTGATTTTTGTCTGCCGCGAGGAGTACTTGCCCTATGATCGTGTAAAGGTTTCGAAGGCCATGGGTCTTGAGATAGACGCCTTGCAGTTTCGCGATGCCGCCTTTTATGAGGAGTATGACATTGAGGTATGGTTGGGCGTAGCGGCAACCAAGTTGGACACTGCCACAAAAGAGCTGCACAGCTCTAATGGTTATGTAACCAAATATGACAAGATCTATATAGCTACGGGTTGCACGCCCTTTAAGCCAGCCATACCGGGCGCTGATCTACAGAATATCATGACCGTGCGTGAGTTTGCGGATGCCAAGAGCATTATGGAGATAATCAAGCCGCAGACACGTGTGGTGTGTCTGGGCGCCAGTTTTATTGCACTGGAGGCGGCCGCATTCTTGGTCTCCAAAACAGCCAGCGTGAGTACAACAATGCATCTTATAAAGAAATTACTTGATTTTACTATATGTTTGCAGGTGACGGTTGTGGGACGCGAGAACGTGCCATTGAAGGCTGTTTTTGGTGAGGGAATCGGTGCACGCGTACTGCAGCTATTCCAGGACAACAAGGTAGATATGCGCATGGAGAGCGGCATTACACAAATCGTTGGTGACGAAACTGGCAAAGTGATTGAGGTGGTGCTTAAGGATGAAACGCGTCTACCCTGTGACTTGCTCATTATGGGCACTGGCTCCACGTTAAACACACAGTTCTTGGCCAAGTCGGGCGTGCGCGTTAACAAAAGCGGCTCAGTGGATGTAACCGATTTTCTGGAGACCAATGTGCCCGATGTTTATGTGGGTGGTGACATTGCCAATGCGCACATTTATGGCTTGGCTAACGAGCGTGTTACCGTTGGTCATTACCAGTTGGCGCAGTATCATGGACGCATTGCAGCGCTGAATATGAGCGGCACAGTTAGTTATATTAAGGCTGTGCCATACTTTTTCACTTTGCTGTTTGGAAAGGGTATACGCTATGCCGGCCATGGCTCCTACAAGGAAGTCATTATCGATGGCAGCCTGGAGGATATGCAATTTGTAGCTTACTTTGTAAATGCAGCCGATACTGTAACAGCTGTAGCTACTTGCGGACGTGATCCAATTGTGGCGCAGTTTGCGGAGCTTGTGTCGCAGGGCAAGTACCTGGGGCGTGTGCATATTGAGAATGAGCAGAATCGTCAGGCCTGGACGTCCATGTTAAAGGAGCCACTGCCAGCGGCACGCTAACGTATTTTTGATGTACCCTTTACATGTATTAATCGCTGGACGATGATGCATTCAATCATCGTTTGGCATGCCGTCGCACAGCAAAAGAGATTCGTTTTATATATTTTTACTAGAGCCAATGGGCTCTGCATATAGTTTTTATATGTTTATATGTATGTTATATTTACACATTTGTTAAACTCAAAATTTGCAAATTAAGCAAGCATTCAGGATGGACCATCCCCACATATGTATGCATATAAATATAAGAGCATTGCATTAAAACGCCATGTAAATTTTTTTGTTTTTTTTTTTTGTTTATAATTGTAGTGCTCAAGCAGGCTAGTAAGCGTTGCCTGAAGTTATCATATAGTACACAAAATTTCAAAATTTCAAATTTTGCAGTTTACGCAACAAAATTATGTCGAAATTTTTAGATAATAATCATGAATTACAGAATTTGCAGCGTTTGAATAAAGATTCGTTAAATGCCTCGCGTATACTTGATGGCAAAATTCATGAGCTGCGGTATCAGCTCAAGCAGTCGGAGGCACAGGTAGACCAGTTGATACAAATCTCATGGGTTTTCATTTTGCATTTGTTTCGCACAGGTTTTGCAAACTTTGCAGGAAAAAGAGCTCTTGAAAAAATTGCATTTGGAACAAAATCAATTGTCTGCCAAGTTTTGCCCAAAAGCTAACAGAGATGCGGAGCTGCTGGCACTTTGGTTAGATAAAAAATATACCAAGCACAGATTGGAGCACAAATTTGGAGCGCAAAAAAGACAAAAGCAACAAATGCTGCAACATAATCGTATATTAAGCGCAGATATTAAAGAAAAAGTTGATTTGTTCAAATCGCGTTACATTTTGCTGGAAAAGGATTTGCAATATATGGAAATGCAAAGAGCGGAAATAAGAAAACAGATTGAAACTTTTGAGAAATTCAAGAAACAGCTTGAGCGGTATGCATATTATGTGCTAGAAAATGTAAATTATTTTTTAGTTATATAATCAAATTTTGCTTAGTATAGAAAAAACGAAGAACTGCGACAACTTCAGCGCCAACAAATGCTGCAAGTCGAACTCAGCTGTAGACAAGACTTGCACAAAAGCGATTTTTGTGAATCGTTTAGAAGACTGATTATTAAATGCTTTCAGTTATGCTTTAAGTACATAATTAACTTTTGTTGCATTTTGTTAATATATGCCTAAAGAAAGCTATATATAAATTGTGCGTTGATTTTTAAAAGAAAACTTATGCAAGCAAATCGTTACAACGATAAGCGCTTAAATATCGATAAGCGCCAGTTTGCACAACAGCAAATAGCCAAACAACAAATATCGATAGTCGATTAGCCTTACAAAGTTACATCGCTATATAAAAAAAAAAAAGGAGCAATTTTTCACACACACAAAACGCCCAATAAATTAAAGTTGCAGCATACGCGTTCTTCTAACAAATAAGCAAAAGAACATTATCTAGGCAGCCAAAACAATCCCAGACCAAAGCCTAACTTATTGCAGCAGCTCTGTGCGTCAACATTTAGCCTTTATCAAGATGAATTTTCTGGGGTTTGGTCAATCGGCCGAAATTGAAATTGTTTTTGATGATGCCGAAAACAAAAAAACAGCAGAGGTCAAGGGGGAGGATGGCAAATTGGAAAAGATGTTATTGTTCTACGATGGTGAAACCGTATCCGGCAAGGTAAGTGCATAAATATGGGCACACTTGACGCAAATTCATGCAATCTCATTAAGACATTGGGGCGCCTAGCACGGCCAAGCACCACTTCCGTTTTGCTGGCCGCAGTTATCAGCAGCAGCTTTATTTATTAGCATACTATGCACATTAAAAATGTAACTTGTGTTTTATTTCGACTTGCTTATATTTTAGGTAAACGTTACGCTTAAGAAGCCTGGCAGCAAACTGGAACATCAGGGCATTAGAATCGAGTTTATTGGTCAAATTGAGCTGTTCTATGATCGCGGCAATCATCATGAGTTCAAGTGTCTGGCCAAAGCATTGGCTCATCCCGGCGATCTTATACAAACCACCAGCTATCCCTTTGACTTTCCCAATGTGGAGAAGCAATTTGAGGTCTATGCCGGTTCCAATGTACGACTACGTTACTTTCTACGCGCCACAATTGTGCGTCGTATAAGTGATATAACGCGTGAGGTGGACATTGCTGTGCACACTTTATGCAGCTATCCGGAAATGAACAACCCCATTAAAATGGAGGTAGGCATTGAGGATTGTCTTCACATTGAGTTTGAATATAACAAGAGTAAATATCATTTGAAAGACACTATAATTGGCAAAATATATTTTCTACTAGTGCGCATTAAGATTAAGCACATGGAAATTGCCATTATCAAGCGTGAATCCACTGGCACAGGTCCCAACATATTTACCGAAAACGAAACGATTGCCAAGTATGAAATTATGGATGGTGCGCCGGTTAAGGGTGAAAGCATACCCATACGCGTCTTTCTAGCCGGCTACAATCTAACGCCTACCATGCGCGACATAAACAAAAAGTTCTCTGTAAAGTATTTCTTAAATTTGGTGCTTATGGACACTGAGGATCGCCGCTACTTTAAGCAGCAGGAGATTACACTCTGGCGCAAGGCAGACATACCACGTTTCCATGCAGCGCAACAGCATCAACAACAGGCGCACCATCAGCATCAGCATGTACCGCAGCATGCACCGCCGCATCTGGTTAGCGGCCCGGCAGCACCCACTGTAGCTCCATCCTTAATAAATACCAGCACTGATAGCGAGGGCGCAGCCATTGCCGGTGTAGCTGCAGCAGTACCATCCAACTCTGCAGCAAATACGGCAACAGCCAGCGAATCTAAAATGGGCCTCTTTACGCGCGAAAGTCCAAATCAGGATTTTAGCCAGCAGCAACTGGACTCACCATTGCCCAGCTCGCCGCCATTGACGCCCAACGATCAGGTTACGGCATCAGCTGGTGGTATAGAGCGTGGCATTGGTGATGGTGCTGCAGCTGCCACAACCAGAGTATCACCCGAAGCCATGCTGTCGAGTACACCGCCGCCGCTGCCTATGGATACTGCAGCACAAAGTGCTGCTGTCGATGTCCTCGAGCGTGAGATTAGCAACATTTTGGAGCCAGCTAGCGCCGATCTAGACGATATGACTGATGTGGCACTGCCTGCGCCAAAGGATACGGCTACGTCAGTTGCAACTGAAGCGAAAAAGGTCACGGCTACGCCGTTAACTACGGATTGAGTGCCTGAATCTAAAATGTGCTTGAGCACAACTTAAACAAAAAAATATAAAAACCAAGCAAATTGGAATAATACACAACGTGGGGAACGCTTATGAGCAGCAACCAACTATTTACGTATATTCCAAATCTTATACAACAAATATGCATATATTTACTAAACATATATACTTACTATTTTTTTAAAGTTAATTTTAAATTGTTAATCATGTTAAATTGAGTTAATGCGCGCGCAACTTTAAAGCAGTCGATCTCCAGACGAAATTCTTTACATAAAATTATATACAATAAGCCGAACGCTTCACATCGCTGCAGCGTACATCTTACATTATCTATGAGTATTGAACAATATTTTGTATAATTTTTTTTTTCTATTATTTTTGCTTAATTATCACACACACATACACGTACATGCATTTTGCTATTCCACGTACACGCCGCTGATAAATCATAAACCAACAAAAAACAATTCATTCCCCTTTTGGAAAATTTGATTTTTCAATTAACATACCTTTGTAATGTTGAAAACAACCAATGCTTTTTAAAAGTAATTTGAAAATGTGCATAAATATTAATAAACAGATGATGCATAGGCATAACTAAGTATAAATAAAGGTTAGAAAATACAAACAACTAAATAAAACTAAACTTGTTGATGAAATATATAAAATGAAAAAGTAAATATGTACATATGTATGTGCTTGCAACATGAATATGAGTGAGATAAACAATATATGTATGCTGCAAAAGTTGTTTGGGAAAAGTTCTCCATTAACTTATGAAAAAAGAGCAGAAGCTACCTTGCATTACGTTCATCTTGGGTGCATCGAAATCAAGCACTGTATCTATTGCGTGTTGCAATCTTGCATTTTTGAGAAGACACAATGCCTTTATTTTTAAGGTCTGTGTTGTTCGCTTCGAAGTAATTTTATTCATAGCTAGAGAACCAGTTGGGCTACAGAGAGATATACATGTTTCCCTCTTGTGGGCCTTAGTAGTAGTATGGGCTACAATAAAGCTTGAAGACATACATACATCGCTTGCACCGAAACGTTATGTAAATTTCTAAGTTTGGTTTATTTTAATTTAACGCAAAAATAACACTCAAAAAGTACTTAAAACTTAATCCCAAGCTTCTTTAACCTTGAGATGATTTAAACGCTCTTCAATGGTAACATGCGGCTTCAATTTGCTCAACGTTTGTGCATCTGTCCATTTGGCAACCAATTTTTCACGTTTTTGCAGTTCCTTGGCATGGCCCGATGATTGCTCCTGTTGAAAGCCGAGAATGATTTAAATGCAACTTAAATATAACTTTACTATGCATACCAGTGTCAAATAGGGATGCCGCAAGAGTAGCATGATCTGCTCCTGGCGTTCATATTCTCGTTTGAGCGTATCCATGGCACGTAGGCTGACCGGCTTCACAAGACGTTTCTTGCCGCGAAATATATGGCCGGGCACAGTTTTCTTAAAGAAATTGACTAAAGTCAGCCGCATCTTAACAAATTAATTTAGCGATTTGCTTTGTTTTTATTTTATAACAAAAAAAAAAAAAGTTTTCTTAAAAGCAATACATATGTAACTGGACTCCTCGCTGTGTACAGCTGTTGTTTGTTATCGCCAACTATCGCATTATGCACATTTATCGCTAGCAGCTGTTTAATTATTCGATAAATTACAGACCACTTTGTTTATTTGGTTTAATTATGCTTAGTTATAAAAACAAAGGCAGTTGTTTAGTATTTAACATACAAATATATATATATATATTTTAACAAATATGCTTAGAATTATTGTATAGGTTTAACAATTTCGTTACTATTTGCGCTGAGCAACTGCGGCGGCATTTGGGCATGTTGCGAAGCGCCCTCGCTCTTGGGACTGATAAAATGCAAAATTTCAAAGGCCACCTCGACCATAATAAGTATTATGATCATCCACTCCAAGCGTATATGATGCGCATCATTTAGATTATGTGACACTAGCTCGGCCAGCTCCACACAATGACTGATCTTCTCGTTCATCACCTTGGTGCGTCGCGTTATGTTAAAATAGGAGCACACCTGCAGATACAGACCCTCTAGCTCCTCACGATCCCAGTAAAAGTCGGGTGCATCCAGTAAATCTGAAGACAAATTGATGACATGCCGCAGCGCAAAAAGTTCGCCAGTTTTGCGTAGTACTGCAGCACGTGAAATGCGCAAACGACGACCACGTTTAAGATCTTCAGTTAAATACTCAATTGAATCGATATAGCGATCCAATGTGGCCTCCCACATACCAAGTTTGATGGATTGTGCTATGGCATTCGAGAATGTGTATTTATACAGAAAGTTGTCCTCATCGGCTGTAACAAAAAATTTGCCGTTTTGAAAGAAAGCACGCGATGTGGTATTCCATTCACTGGTCTCCGCCACCAAATCGCCCTCCACATCGACAGTTGTTGATGGTATATATGAGTAGACCATAGCCTCACTCTCACCGTGCACTAAGGCACTCAGGTACGATTCGCGCTCAAAGGGGCGTAAAAATGTTAGCACATTATTTGTTTCAATGTCATTGCAGTTCCAGAATATGACAGAACCCTCGCGAAAGAAGAATATTTCGCGTGGCTGCTCGCCCACTGGATATTTGGCGGTTACATATAGTACGTTTTGTTCGCCGCCCAAATTGTCGGTGGAGAAGTAGCGTTTTGTCTCATACAGATTTTGCTGCTTTATGGCAGCATGCAGCTCCTCCAGATTGTACTCCTCTGCTGTAGTAAAGCCACGTGCATTCAGAAAGCCCAGAGCTGACAGCTCATCCGTAGCAATGCGTTTCTTACGCAAAGTGCGCACCCTTGTCGTTTGCAGTACAGTGTCAGTTGCATGTTCCACGACTGGCAATGGCTGCTGCACTGATCCCGTCAACATTTCCTGCCTAGACTTTGGCAACTCACCCAGTGGCATTGTAGCTATTGTTGGGCTTGATGCCAGTCCACGAGCATACTTGGCAACATAATTCCATTTGGATTGGTATTCCCGCTGTTGCTGGTGCATGCAAACAGCTGATGCAATACCTTGCATTTGCGCGAATTTTGTTTTAGCGCATATTCGCGAGCGCTGGTTTTCGAAAAGCAAGCGGCTGATATTAATGCGTGCAAAGTTCATTTTAATAAATAGTTTTTCTTTTACTTTATAAAACTATTAATTTTCCATTCTGCTTGCTGCTTGACAGTGTGTTGTTGCTGTTTATTTTACAATACTGTCGATAACTGATGAAATGCCGGCAAATATTTCTCAACTTGGCAGCACTTTTTAATTGTTATCGGCTAGAAACCGATTAAGTTTGGCTTTGTTCGCGCTTTTTGGAAACTCGCATTTGTTTTATTTAATTTGATGCAAACAAAATGGATAACGATTTGTTTGTTAATATTAAAAAACTTTATGATTTTGGCCTATACGAGTGCGTCATTCCAGCAGTAAGTAGGCAAGCATAAAGCCAAGCATTGCAAAAATTTACGCTCATCTAACCCATAGGCCAGCTTACTAAGTTCGCTGTATCAGAATGATCGCAATGCAGCTACTTTAGAAATGGAGTACCAGCTGCTGCTCTATCTGAGTAGCGCCAACTTCAAGGAGCGACACTGGCAGATGGCTTGTAAGCAGTTGGAGTCTGCTCTGTTGATGCGCAAAACAATGGCTCGCTACAAAACTTCGGTTTTGACGAGCCTCGAATTTGCTTATAGTCACTTTTCAGAAATTGAGCTACGCTATAGAATTGCCGTATGCTACCGCGAAATGGGCGAGTTTAATCTGGCGCTAAAGCTGCTGCAAGTCGTGCCAGCCAAGGAACGCACTCCACGCATTAACATGCTGCTGGCACGTTTGCTTCATCATCGATGCGCCACAAAAAAGGATGATTTGATAATAGCATATAAAGATGTGCTGCGCGATTGTCCCATGTCATTGACAGCTATAGAAGCGTTGCTTGAGCTGCGTGTTGGTGGTAATGAGGTGAACTCCTTAGTGGTTAATGGTAAGCTGTTTAAGTTTTATTTTCGAAGCTGCTAACTGAAGTGCATTTCGCTTTAGCTTCTAGAAGGCCAAATAATATTGAGTGGCTTAGCAGCTGGATCAAGGGACATGCCGAAATGTATGCACGCAAGCATTTAGAGGCGGCCAAGACATTCCAGAAACTCAACGATACCAACGAATTTCGCCAAAACGAACTTTTGCTTACACAAATTGGCAAGTGTCTGTACTACTATGGACGTTATACACAAGCGGAGCATTATTTAAGTACTGCAGTCATGATTAATCCCCATAACATGAATGCTTTGTGCCCGCTAGCTGTGGTCTATGAACTGAACAGCAAAAAGAAACCAGATAGCGAAAAGCTGATTCCAAAGCTTCCAAACAGCCCCAGTCAATGCACTTCGGCTCATTGGTTTATACTTGCACAGCAGCACTATATGAATGCTAAAATCGATCGCGCGCTCAGCTTTACGGAGCGCGCGCTATCAATAGATCCTCGTAATGTAGAAGCGCTGCTGCTGCGCGGCAAACTGTTTCTGTCTGTAATGCAGTACAAGGAAGCAATAGGCGAGTTTCGTTCAGCACAAAATATAGCATCCTATCGTTTTGAAGTGTACAAAGGTCTATTCCATTGCTATGTGGGACAGAAACGTATAAGGGAAGCTCAGGAAATGTGTGCGTTTGCCGTACGTTCATTTGAAACATCACCGCGTGGCTACACGGTAAGTTAAGCCTTTATTAAGAAGTGTTGCAGCAACTAAATAGCTTTCTAATATTGCAGATGTTTGCACGCACACTTTTTCATTCGACTAATCCGGAAGCGAAGAAAAGTGCCAAAAAATTTGTGGAAAAGGCTTTGAAAATTGATGAGCATTATACTCCAGGAGTAGCACTTATGGCCGAAATATATCAGTATGAAGGTGAACCACAAGCGGCAATTACGTTGCTAAAGAAGCAAGTCATGAGTTTTCCACATCCCAAGCTTTTTACAATACTCGGTGATTTGTTGAGCAAAGCAATGTTACTGGAAAAAGCGGTAGACTGCTATACGCGCGCCTTGCGGTAATTTGTCAAGTTTGTTTTTTTTTCTTTGAATAACTTTAATTAAAAATGCGTCTATGCAGCTTGGAACCCAGTTGCCAGGATGCTCTAGAGGGCATTGCTGCCTTGGCTCAGGTTGCACGCACACCTGGCAGCAAACGCAGCGAGCTGAGCAGCCCTGGCAGTGATAGTGACAGTTCCCCGCCACCCATGGATTTTGACTGGGTACTAAATCCAGTATTGTCGAATGAGGCGCCACCACTACCAGAAGATGTATTTTCGGATCAAACTTGGGATGATATTGAAGATGATAAGGTGAACAGTTTAATTTAAGATCTACGTTGCCAATACTTGTAAATTATGTATGCACATCATGTTCAAAAGCCATTAAGTATGAAGTTTATTAAAAAAAAATGTATTATATTTTTATTGGTTTTAAAATTAACAAGTATTAACGACTATTGGCGGGCTTTTAAGTTCGGTTTCGTGTATTTATGTTTATCGATAAGCAGTTTGTAGCGTCATAGCAGCCAGCTTTAGCTTGACTACAAAACATAAAATAAATTCTGTAATTTTGCACTAAGCTTAAGCGCTAACTTATAAGTTGCTTTAAATTAAGTTTGTTTTTAAGCATTTTTAAATTTTTGTACGCTGCATTTTGGCCAAACTCTACATGCATTTAAATCAATTCAAAAACACTGTACCGCAACATATCGATATGCGTAATACACAAAATTGCGCTATCGTAGTTTAACTTGTGATTTATCGTGTTATCGTTTCATTGGCCCAGCGGCATCATATCAGCGTTCAACAACAACACGCTCAACATTCAATCATTTTTGCCCGCCGTGTTCGTTACTATTAGCGCAAGTTGTCGCTGCAGCTTGAAGGCGACTTTAGTTTGTGTTGTATTATTTATTATTGTTTTTTTTTTTGGAAATAAATTTTTTTTTTATGTGAACATAATAATACTTGACACAGTCGATTTAATGCGATTTACGTACGGTTTGTGCAACTAATTGAAATTAGCCAATAATTTTGTCCGCAATATATAAAAAATTTAAATAAGCGAAATTTAAACAATAAATTGTACCTAAATAAATAAAAGTGTGCATATTGAATATTAGCTATATATTGGCATAAATTCATTTAAATTCTTAACGATTGTTTATTAACAAGCCTTAAACACGAATTTCTGTGTTTTGTTTTGTGTCGGTGTTTTTTGTTTTTTTTTTTGTGACTTCGAATTTGCAACGACAAACTGAACATTCAAAAATTTTGGAAATCTAGCATATAAAGCAAATATTTAGGTAAGTTTTAATTTAAGCTTTTACAAATTTTGAAGCCAAGTTTAAAGCATATTAAATATTTAACGGTTTTGCTTTGTATATATTTATTGCTTATCGGCAGTTTACATGCATTTCTCTGCTTCCCTTTTTGTTATGATAATTTTTTGCAAAAGTTCTCAAAACAAAAGCTATGCATGTGCCGTTAAACATGCTTATTTAAATGTTTATAAGCAGCCAAAATGTTTGCTTGCTTTCTTCTGCACGGTCTTAATGATAAACAGCATCTGAGTGCCCATTGTATCTGGAGTCAATTTTACAAAAAAAAAGAAAAAGCTTGAGTACTGCTTCGAACACACGTTTGGGCTTTAAATCAAGTATTTGCTATCTTTGACTAATATTTTTTTGGATAATCAGGTCATATGGCTAGGGTCGCTCGCTTGTCATATCAGCAAGTTTTGACTAGTTTGTCGCTGGTCACGAATTTCCTAGAAAAGCTTAAATAGTAGTATATAGTGCAGAATTGCAAAAATGCTCTCATATAAAATAAAGTTTAATAACATCCTGTTTGAGCAATAGTCATTCATTAAACAGCTCACAATCAGCGAGCATATAAAAGCGATCAAGTAAATAGATAAAGCTGATAAGCAAATTTTTAATGTAACCAACACCGAACCAAGCATACTCTGCTTAATCGCTTTATTAACTAAGCCCTATCAAAATTTATACAATACCAAAACAAACATAATCTCCGCAAGGGTATAATTATTTTGCAAGCTTGTCTTTATGCGGGTGTTTGTCTATATGTGCGAGCGCGTGTGTGTGTGTGTGTGTGTGTGTGTGCCAGTATACAAACAAACAAACATCTTACAGCTGTTTACGCCTGTTGGACGCGTAAGGAGGCGAACAACGCACAAAACGAATGAAAAATACAAAACAAAAAAAAAACATAAAGAAACGAAGCAAGGTTCACAGCGAGAGCGTGAGAGAAACTGCGGCTGAGCCAGAGAGAGTGTGAGAGTGTTAGCGCCTTGCTATCAACGCATGTACGAGGGCAGGCCGATAGCTAATTGTCCTAGGCAGCAATTTTTTTGCAATGTTATGTCAGTGTTTTGATTTGCAAAGTGTACTTAATTTTATCATTAATTAATTACTTAATTTTATCATTGTAATAATTATTTTTAAAATATATAGCGAGACGCTTTACTTAATTTATTATTTAATGAATGATTACACTAGTTTACAGCAAAATGTATTCTCAACATGTTTTAGTCATTACCGTAGTAAAATGGCACGCTAAATTCGAAAATGAAGTCCAAAAATTTTTTCATGGAACGGATTTTGAGATATTTGAAAGAAACCACTTTTCGAAACTAAAAAATGTGTCTACTTGAAAGCAAATATCTCTGATTGTATTAAACTGATTTTGATTATTTTTTTTACCAAACTGTAGATAATTCAATCCTATCCTAATATTCATAAACAAAGAAAACACAAGGAATTTAGCATCAAACACGTTATTTTGGCCGAACGGTCCTATGGGTGCTATATGAAAAAGTCAACAGATTTTGATCAAATTTGGTACAGAACTTAAGAACCCTAAAAAACTTTCGAATTCCAAATTTGGTTACGATACCTTAATAAATAAACGAATAAATCTTTTTTTCTTCGATTTTGATAAACAACCACTCATATCCTTCGTAATCGATGAAACTTTACGAGCCATGAATAAAACTGTATGAAACAATTTTTTTAAATTTTTAAATTTACGTTCAAACTATAATTTTTTTTTAAAAATATGCTGAAAATTACGAAAAATTGCATATGAATGGATAAATAACGACCAAACCGTACATTTGACAAAAATATGTTCCAAATATAGTCGATAAGTAATTCAATCATCTACAATTTAGTAAAAAAAATTGTCAAAATCAGTTTGGTGGAACCAGAGATATTTTCTTTTAAGTAAAGACACTTTTTTTTTAATTTCGAAAAATGTTTTTTTTTCAAAATATCTTGAAATCTGTTCTGTGTCATTTTACTACGGAAATGACTAAAACATGTTGAGGATACCAAAATTTTTTAAAATTTGTAAACTAGTGTTATTTAAGATTTATATTGAGTGATAGCTTTGTTTGTTGCAGATTAATAAAAAAGAATATTTCTCTTACGAGGGTTACTATTTATATTTTGCGCCAAGTTGATTAAGTCAAGTTAGTTTGGCAAGGCACTAAGGGTATTAAGTACTTCTATGTTTTCGGCGATGACGCTCAGTTCTGGGACAGCTTTTACCAAATTCGCTAGCGAGTGATCGACGACTGTGACTGAATTCTGCAAAGCTTTGTGTTTACAATGCCGTAATGTTCTTATCACCAATACTTGAATAAAGTTGATTGAGATAGTCCACATCAGATAATCGTATTAAATCATTGCACGAAAATTGTCACGCTTTTATGACACAAAACTTGTAACCCACTGTAAACAACACAAAAGGCGCTCGTTAGTCCAAAATTTGTGAGTACATTTATGCTAAAAAATATTAAACTTTTTAATTTGAAGTGTCAGTTTGCAGCTAGTACCATTAGTATTACCAAATATAAGTAGTAAAGGTTTTTTTGTTTGTGTTGTTGTTTTTACACGGTTTTGAAATAACACGGCCTACAAAAAATTTCATTCGATTTAGCACGATTAAAGAAAAATTGAAATTTTTAAGAAAAGTAATTTTATTAACCTAATCTTTTAGAAATTTAGTTAGGGAATTCCACTTTTTAATTTATTTTCATAGCAGCTTAAGGATTTATTTCATGTCTTATTTTATACGGTTTTTTCTGAAACGTATCTACCGTGTAAAAATAGAATTAGGTGTACTGTAGATTAAATAATTTTTTGTCAGTAATAAAATGTGTTCTTGCAAAAATAGTATTCATTATTATAATTTGTTCTGAATCGTTGTGCAAATGAACATATTATTGGAAGCCAATCTGTGTATCTAAATCTGTTTATTCAATTTTGTAAAAAGACAATAGTCACAAAGGAAATCACTTGGTAGCACAATTCGTACAATTTTCGTAAGCTAACTGAGTTCCTGTTTGCACTGGGAAATAAACTTTTTTGTTTGGCATTGTGCAGTCTCGATTGCTTTAAGTCAGCAGCGGTCCAATAGTTTCAAATTTCATTGTCCAGTCACACCAAAAAACGACCTAGGCTTTCTTAAGTTTTGATTCTTACAAACAAATCCACTGCTTCGTCTTCTCCTTACTTTTGATAAGGATCCTAGTTTTGCCTTAGTTGACAAATTGTCCTCCCAACTGGTTGCTGATTAAAGAATCTTTGGCGGTAGTAAACCATTGCGGCAATTATACGGCAGACAGCTTTAATATAAGTACCTATAATATTTTCCATAAAGCTTCAAAAATACAACATATACTCGTTTAATTCATCAGAAGGTACTTATCAAAAATTATTGTACATACATAAATACTAACGACTTGGTTCAAAATCTTATCATCTGGTTTAAAAACCACAATCAAATAATTCCACGATTTTTGTAATTTTTTGCAAAAATCTCAAAATGTTTCTCTATCAACATAGTTTCCTATAAATTGCTGAAAAACAAAATATTATAATGCTTCTTAAGTGGGCCGAATACTTTTCAGCCCACCCTCGTATTGCAGTGGTTGCGGCTGCTGTGTGTTCTTTATTCTGCATAAATTGTTGTTGGAAACCAAACGGAACGAATGCAGCTGATAAGGGAACGACCCGTTGGCTTGGTTGCTCCCTTTTGCTGCAGTGCGTTACAAATGCACACACACACAGAGACACATTGATAAGTAATACACATAGATACAAACGTATCTGTGTTTAAATACTGCTGCTCCCATATGTTTTTTACTCCATTCGGAACGCATGCGCCTTATCCCAACTATTATCCGGCACACTCATATACCATACATAGGATTACAATAATTTTCGACGAGAGCATATGAAATCAATGTACAGTGGTTGAGTCTTATTAATTCTAAATTAATTTGCAAAATAGCCAATTTATTGTGTTGTGAATTTTTGAAAAACAAAAAAGCTTAAGATATCTTCATCAGTTACAACATCGTACAGCTTATTTGATTGAATGAAAGGCTGCCAAGATAATATGTAATTCTTCTAGACTAGACGCCTCAAGCGATTTCATGTAGTCTGTCTCCCTGGTAGATTTTGCGCATAATTTAGATGTAAATATATATAATACGCATGAATTAAGTTTTTATATAGGTTGAGTTTTCTAGATTATTAAATTTAATATTCTTAATATTATGGCATTCAAGTCTGGGGAACCGCAGCTAAGTCCTATATGAAAAAAATTCAAATTTTGCAAAATAAAACCTTGCGCAAAATTGCTGATGCCCCATGGTACATCCGTAATCGCAACCTTCACAAGGATCTAGGCATTCCTTTTGTGGGTGACTTGTTAAATAAACTTAGCGGCCGTTACGCGGATCGCTTACGATCCCATCCCAATTCTCTTGCATGTGCCCTGGCCGGTCATAGACCAAGAAGACGCCTGAAACGACTCCACCCATATGATCTCAGAAGGCGTGCTTTAACATAGCAACTATGTGTCTTATTAATATTTTATGAGGAAATGTTTAATGTCGCTAATTCAGACTATAATTTTTTTTTTCTAGCAGATTACAAAGACCTGAGTATTTTGTAGATTCAGTCGAATCTTTTTTTTTGCACATTTTCTTTTTGTAAATATTGTATATATGTATATATGTAGTAATGTAAGCCCTATCACACACCTATATTTAGTGTGTAGCGATTTATTTTTGTATAAATATTGGATTAAAACCTTTTGAATTTTTCGGTTGATTGCCAATAAATAAATAAAGAAAAAAAAAAAAAAAAAAAAAAAAAAATATTCTTAAAAAAAAATATTGATTGGATTTTTTATATATAAATAATTAAGGCTTTTGTCGCTTTTTTGCATATTTTATGGGCCATACTAATAGTTAAAAATTTTCTCTAAGTTAAAAACAAAATACTCTCAATCTTTAAACATTCTTACAATGAGTACGACACGCTCATTAGGAGTACGTCTGACAAAAGCTATCTAATTCCCAAAGCAATATTTTCTTAAGTAATTCTAAATTAAGAAAAAAAAAATATATCGATCTTGAAATAAGAATTTTACTCTCAAGATATTTTTCAGAACTAATATTTTTATAAACTTTTAGACAAATGTTTGAAAGCCCTTGTTGGAAATGTCCACTTGATGCTTTCATGGCAATTCTTTTGTTGCGCAAACTTCTGGAAATTGAAATAATTTACTTTCAATACACAAAAAACTTGTCACACTGTGCGCAAAACTACTGCAAATTGCGCTGCGCTCTGTTAGTGTATTTTTTTTTTGGGGGGAATGTCAGGACTTGCGCGGAAGCTGCTTTGCGGCTCCTGGCTTACCCCACCAAGGTATAACAACCCTTGCGGCGCACAGCCCTCTATCAGAGTCATATGGTTGGGTTCGTCCTGGCCCGAGACCGAGCAACATTTTGCAGAAGTTGGAAAAAACAGCCGCCTCGAGAGTTTCAGTTTTCGCGATTTGTCTGCGGCTTTGCACGCGTCAACGTCGCCGCCGATGCGGCTGTTGTTGTTGTTGTTGTCGTGTTTGTTGTCGCTGCTGCCAGCGGAATTTACAAAAAAAAAAACGAAAAACAAAAACAAATTTAGCACATCTACCGTTATAAATAGTTGTAATAATAATTATAATAATAATAATAACGTGCTTCCTTGTCGACTTTGGACGCGCCGACGTCGTTCCACGTAGTTGTTGTAGTTTTTCTTGGGACTGGGATTTGGTTGTGTCGCGTGCAGAAAAAAGTAAGCGCAGAATATAATGTATTTAATTTTTTTTTTTTTTTTTTGTGCTATAGGGTGGCAACCAAGGATTTGCGTGTCGCGTTATTTAACCAAAAAATAACACAAATTGTATATAATACAAAATAAATTGTATATAAAAATCAACTAGCCGTCGTCAAATGGAAAATACACGAAAATCGCAAAAAACGATACGAATCAAACAACCAATTTTCGCTGATGTTGTTGTTATTGTTGTCTGCAAAAATTATTGTTATTATTGTCTATTACATACAATATTATGTATTGTTATTATATACCCAGTGCGACGGAATGCACAGCGTTGTGTCAGACCAATAAGTCAATAGACGAAAGAAACACTTGATAGTACATAATATATTATGTAAAAAAAATGTCTAGCCCTTATGATTAATCCTGTGCTTATTTTGGTATAAGCATTTTTATTCCTTGCTACTGTTTTACATACAAATATTTTGGAACTAATCTTTGGCTAGTTCGTTAAGAAACTAATTGCCAATGGTTTTTGTCACAGTGTTATTTTTTAAAAGCTGCCAAATATAGTGTCTAGACTCCAGGATAGGTGTGAACTAGTGCTGGAGAAACATCGATGTTATATCGATGCATCGATGTTTCGAACTTAAAAATATCTATATATGTATATTAGGGCGGGTCAATTTGTATGGGGCCGAAAAAACCTTATGAGGCTCACTCGGATTTTGATTCTTTGGATAATTCTAAGCAAATTTGCTCAAGAAACTATGGGTCTAAAATGAATTACGAGTCGCCCACTTTTTCAAAATAGGTTTTTTTCGACATATTCAAAAATCGACTTAGAAATTCATTGAAAAGGCCTAAAATCGATATTTTTTCTCTAGCCAAATGTGAATTTGGGGGTTTTTGGGGTCGAGGAATTCATTATTGACATCTATTTTTAATTTTGGGTGCCGCCAGAGGGCGCTTTAGTGTTGGTTTTTGATTTTTTTCGGTTTTTTTTTTTGAAAATTTTGAAAAAGTGGGCGACTCGAAATTCATTTTAGACCCATAGTTTCTTGGGCAATTTTGCTTAGAATTACCCAAAGAATCAAAATCCGAGTGAGCCCTTATACCGAAAAAAATTGACCCACCCTAATGTATATGTATGTTGGCCAACATCGATGTTTCTCCAGCACTACTAAACACCCATTTGATGAGTGCAGTAGTGCTGGAGAAACATCCATGTTGGCCAACATCGATGTTTTCGCTATTTTTAACTTCGATACATCGATACTTCCAGCACTAGTGTGAACATATCTTTTCCAATAATGTTTGGTTTTCATGCATTTTTTTTTTTACTATTCTTTAAGGAAAAAGTTATTTTAGTTTATTTTCATCGTCACAAAAAATGGTAAAATGCTGCTTAGTGAAATACAAAAATTTTGTTTAATCACAAGATACGCCAATTTTCGAATGGCAATAATAACCAAAAACTGCATCCGATTACTAGGTTCAAAAAAACCCAGCGCCCCAAAGTTCTTTTTAAAACAAAGTATTTAGTTCTCTAATATCTCAGAATTTCGAATATTTTTTTTTGGCTTCGAATTTGGATTTAAGGAGCACAAAAACGTAAACATAGCATAGTCGAACTCGAAAAAGATCTTTTTTGAGGTAAGGCTACACAAAAACAAAATCGCTTTTTGGGTTCGAAGACCAGATCATGTTTACCAACTGTTTTTGGGCTTCGCTAAATCCAAATGCAGGGTCTACAAAACCCTAGCACGTCTGGGTAGTGATATATCCACAAAAAACCCACTTTAACGAGATATTTCGGAGGTTATCTCAGAACTGCTTTTTTTGACCTCGGATTTGCATTCAAAGAAAATAAATACAGCTAATTCTGTTTTTAAGGCCTATACGCAGTTCGAAATATTTCGCACGGAATGTCAAAACTTCATAGAAAAAAAAAAATCCCATACAAAATATACGTTCCAGAAAAAACCGCTTAAATTCTAAGCTGCTATGAAAATAAATTAAAAAGATAAATTTCCTAACTAAAATTCTAAAAGATTATGTTAATAAAAATATTTTTCTTGAAAATTTCAATCAAATATATTGTTTTAATCTTTCTAAATCGAACGAAATTGTGTAAGAACAGACCTTTGTAAAAACCGAATTGGCTGTCATCGATTTTTGGGTTTGGAGCTCAGATCATGTTTACCAACTGTTTGAGTTTGCTGAGTTCGAATCCAAGGTCTAAAAAACCTCAGCACGTCAGGGTTCGGACATATCCTTAAAAACCGCACTTTAACAAGATATTTTGGAGGTTATCTCAGTACCTCGAAGTGTTTATTTTTATGAGTTCGGCTTCGAATTCGAATTTGATAACAATTTGCGGATCAGCATTATTGTAGCAGGGATCAAATAGATACGCAAACAATCGTATTAAATATAATCTTTTTTTAACTAATTAAGAATCGTAAACTAATCGTCATTTCAATAACTAGCATAGAAAATGGTTGCCATAAGATTCATATTTTATTCTTTGTACTTCAAATTATAAATCTATAAGTCTGCTTTTATTTCTGAGTATAAAAATAATGATAAGAGCTGTTGTTTTATGAGTTTGTGATTGCATATTGCATACGCATGTATGCGTTACAGGGGTGTATTCAGAGCCAGGGTTCTGGGGGTCCAAACTCAGCGCCATAGCTTGAACTTCTTAAAAATTTAAACATGTTCTATGCAACACTCTATTATATACAGCAAATCAGTCAGAAATTACACTGCATGATATTTGTAGCCCCCCTAGTTTTTATACCCTGTACCTATAGGTACAAAGGGTATACTAGGTTTGTGCAATGTATGTAACGGACAGAAGGAGGCGTGGCAGACCCCAAGTCCTTTATACCAAAATGCTTATCATAACCTCGGGTAGCGATTGAGCCATGTCCGTTCATACGGACGGACGGACGGACGGCCTAGATCTCAGAGACTATAAGAGCTAGAGACACGAAACTTTACCAGCTGGTGCGCATATTTCCTAAGCAGATGAAGTTTGTTGAATCATGTCAATATCTTTCCTCGTTCCCCCGCAGTAGAGTTTCGCGGTTTTTAGCCACACCGTTAAGTATTTTCACTTAATGTATTTTCAATTTAACAGAGCGATGCGTTGTAGCTACATGCATCTATGTGTAAAAAATGAACAAAATCGGACAAATACAACAGAAGTTATAGTCAAAAATGTGCAAATTTCACCACCCCTTGCCAATAAACTGCGTCAATATTTGACTCTACGCAATTATGGCTACAACTGACCTAGAATCACAATTTTTGGTAAGCTGATTCATGTGGCTCTAATGAACAAATCCACATCCAAATTTTATCGATGCGGTCCCACCACCCCCCGCAATCGATTTACCGTGTTTTCTCCCACACCCCTCAACATACCAACTTGAAACTTACCCCATATACTTTAAATAACTTCTTTGACGTAACATTCGAGTTTCATCAAAATCGGTAAAAATTTAGGGAACTTATAGGTATAAATATCGAATTTCACCAAAAAAAAAAAAATTCCAATTGGAAAGTTCGTAGAAGGAATATGCACGAAAAATTGTTTGGGAGACAAAAGGTACAGGGTATTCCACTGTCGGGCACCGCCTCGACTGTACCACATTTTTTTTCCTGGGTCTACGCTTCTGACATACTATAGTATATTTATGTAGGGAAATTTATAGGCAACAAAGCCACCCAATTGCAATCACGTCATGTTTTCAATCCAATCATAAGGCTTATTTATCAGCCATTTGTTATATGTTTGTGTAAATAAATATATACAAAAAACTATTCCGTTTTATTTGGAACTGGGTATGTTTATCTTAAGTTTTACAATACACATTGTATGTGTAGGGAGTATAGGGTGCCATGTATTGCCATTAATTTAGCATCGGACCCGGGCCTGTTAGCATTTTAATGAGTATTTTTATGTGCAATCGGAAAAAATCAAGCTGGTCTTATTCTAGAATTTTTTAAAAATTATTATAAATACTACTACTAAATCTAGACATCGAAATGCTCTTTAAAAGTATTTCCCCTTAACATTTCAGTTTTTTAGTCTCAGAGTGCGCAGATTCTTGTTTTGAGTGCAAAAAGCTTGCTTACTATTTTTGTCAGTGTAGTCCCCTATAATTTCCCATGCCGCTTTGCGACTCTGAATTAAATTAGCTTTTTTTTTAGCCTTGCGTTGGTTGATTTCCCCAAGTCCGTAGTTCTTTAGGAGCGGCCCCGTAGCTTTGCTCTATGAGTATGAAAAAAAACTTAGTGTCAGCCCCGATAAATAATCAGAAACGGACTTGGAATCCATATTCTCGAATCAAACAGCTGATCTTAAATTAGGCTCAATTTTGACACCTACTATTATAGCGTAATTAAAGAAAAAACTCAAACATCCTTGAATCATCTATATCTACATTTTATAAACGTACAATGTTTTTAGACCACTAACAGACTAGTCATAGTTCCACCCACATCTTGAAAACCTTTAGTGAGTCATATACATTATCATGATGATGCCAGGCTGAGCGGCCCTGCCCCACTCCGTCAGCTAGCCCAGCACGCAATGTGGTCGTAAATGTTGTGCTATGTATTACAGTCATACCGTGCAGTATATAGTACATAAGTGTATATACATATTGTTTGTTTGTTTGTTCCGATAATCAGGCATGGGACATATGGAATATGACTCAATATCAGATGTTTGGTTTTGAGAGAGAGAGAGTGTGTGTTGACTGTTAGTGGGTGCTGCTTGACGTCCTTGCTGAAGACCATTAGAACAGACCTTGGCAGTTGCATGCCGATGTCCTTTGTTGTATGGCAGTATTTGAGTCACACACAAAAAAAAAGAAAAGGTCAAGAGAGTTGTGCACACCAGGGGCAGCTAATTAACGGCAGTACGTGGTAATGACCTTGTCAGGCGTGAATTGACATTGAATTTTGAATAGAGCTGAAAGGTCAACAGTTCGGTCGTTCTGGCTACTGTAACTGTAAGCATTTACCTGAGCCTACCTACACCTACACTCATGGAAGCAACAATAGGTGTGAAGAAATTTGTTTTCAAATGAGCTGGTTTTTCATAGAAGCATCAACTATTTTTCAATATATGGTAAATGGTTTTAGAGAACCTAAAGAAAAACTTAATATATGGTAAATTTTCAAAGTTCATAAACTTCTAAATTAATCGGCCATGCTTCAGAAAACGAATTCGAACATTTTATTTGGATTCGTTTTGAAAACGAATGTTTGGTGCTTCCAATTTCACCAAATCGAATTTTTGTGGTTTGAAACCGAATGTTTTGTTGCAAGGGGAATAGGTTTAAAAAAGTACCTATTTTATGCTTAAATAATTGTTTAAATATTCTTTAATTTTCTTACATTATATTATTGTTCGTATATATATAAGTGCGACATGGTTCCCGCGTTACACAAAGCAAATTTCCCTTGTAACAAAAATAGCTAAGTTATGTAATATTAAATAGCTTAATTTCAATAAATATGTTTGCTAAAGTAATTTTTTTGGGTTATTTTATTTAAAAGATAGAATAATACAGAACTAGCAATATTTTAATGAAATTGAAATGTAAACAACATATAATGATAAAAGCGTGCAGAGCTGCGGCAACCATATCAGCTGTTTTTTATCAAACAAAAATAATTTGGCGGCAACACAACACGAGAATTTATCGATAAAATAAGGGAAATATACGAAAGGAAAATTTCAACAAAAAATTTCGTTTGCTGGAGCACGCAAAAACGAATTCGAATAAAATTGTTCGGTTTGGTTTTTTCGTTTTCCGGAGCACGTCTAAATATTCAAATTTTGTAGGTTACCTCAATTGGTGGATGATAGTGGTCGGTAATTGCCTTAAGTTTAATATAGAGGCTCTTAATAGAAATGCGGATTTCAAATAGCTTCCATCTGGCAATCTTGAGACTTTTTCGACAACTGATTTGACTGACGTCTTCAGTATATTCTATAATTTCACCATGGAAAGATACACGGTCCAATAATTATAATAATAATTCCCTGACTGACAATTTTTGTCATCTGTATTAATAACTGTTCAAAGAGAACAGGGACCTACAGTTTATAGCCGAATCCGAACGGCGGTGTCTTTAATTAATAGAGACTTGTGGCCGTCGGTAGCGTATTGGTAGCGTACTCGCTTTACAGACCGAAGGTAGGTGGTTCGAATCCCCGCAGTAGCATTGGTACATTTGCCTAGCACTGGCATCGCTAGCTCAAAGACGCTATTTGCTCAAGAAAGTCTCTACACGGTCCAATAACGCCTCAAAATTATCCAAATTTAGTTTAAAAACAAAAGAACCATTTTCGAGTCCAATGTGTCTGTTTGGGACGCAGCCAAAGTCGAACTTTGGTTTGGACAGACGCTCACTGTCAACGGGGAACGATATTGAACGATGTTTACCGATTTTTTGTGGCGCCAAATCGAGCGTATCGAATTGGATAATATCAGAATGACGCGTTGATCCATAAAAGCCACGAAACCATCAACCTTTGGCGTGAAAAGTACCCCGGCTGCATTATATCTCGTCATGGTGATGTCAATTGGTCCTCTTAGGGTATATGTGAAGTCGCTCGTCTACACCAATGATACCAAGACCAAGAACAACATTCGACGCTAAATAGCCGGAAATGAATTAGTCATTGCAAATTGCACCTCTCGCATTAAGGCCACCAGGTCCATTTGAACATTGTAATATTTCGAAGAAATTCCAAACCGTTCGATTCTTAATCAAGTTTCAAATACAGGCATATTATCATCTCCAATATAAACTTATAATCGAATATATCTATTCATATTCTATCAATAAGCAGCTTTATTGCCAAAGCTCTCTGTTTTACGCCCAAGTGTCACATTATGGTGATTCTTGCAGCTTTGAAGGATACATTATAGCTAAACAGTTTGATGGTCAAGTTGTTAAAAGCAGGACAAATCAAATATTTTGACAGTTTCCTGTTTTTTATTTTTTTCACTGGGCGCGTGTGTGTGTGTGTGTGTGTTTGCTGTGCTTTTTGCCATTTCCGCTTGTCAAACATATGTTGGCTCTTAGCTTAGGTATAACCAACTTCTATTTAGATACGTGCGTGTATCTAGCTATATATGTATGTGTATATACATATGTATATATTTATATTTGATTGCGAAACAAAACCTACACATACACACATAACTACACGTAGTATTGGCCATCTGTCCCCACACACACACACACACACACACACACACACACACACACACACACACACACACACACATATGGATTTGTAGCTTTTCGCGCATTTCGTCTGATATTTACGTAGGCCATTTAAGCCAAGTTAACGCCTTTATTTATTGACTTATTTGTTTGCAGCACGAATTTCAAGCTCTCTTTCTACAGATACACTCTGACGCTCACTCACGTTCAATGACAAAAAGTAAATAAAACTCTATTTACCGTTTAGATACACTAACTAAGGGCATATTTAATTGTATTAGCATTTAGCCGGTTTCACAAATAAATTGCATTTTTTAAGTTTTGCTGCTAACAATTCACAAGCAGTTTAAACAGCATATCAAAATATGTAGTTGTTTTGTCTTCAAATTAATTTTACTTCATAAATTGTTGTTTTTTTTTTTTTAAGTATGTTGGTTACGTACCAGCTAACCTCAGGAAAAGTCTTTCTTTGTACAGTAGCTTGCCTTAGTACAGTCATAACTTGTATTTGAGAAAAAAAAACTTATCTTTAGAAATGTATATTAAAACAGCTATGAAAGCAATCCAATTGTAGTGCATTACAGTCCCAACACAGCGATCTACATTTTTATGTTCCTCTCTAGTTGCTACTTGAGTACCTAAATACATAACTCATGCACGTGTGTACTGAGTATTATAGCTGTGTATGAGAGCATTCCAACTTTGTTGTAAATCTTTTGCAATATGAATTAACATAAATTAATTTTCATGTGAATTAAATTTATATTGTGATACAATCGGCACAATGCTCAGATCTCAAGCTGTAGAATTCTCAGGCCATCTTACAAAAGCTGCTTTCAGCATTAAAAGCATGCCCATTAATACACTTTTTGTGTATTATCATTTTTTTTTTTTAAATTAAATTAAATTTTAATTGTGTTATAATCTTAACAATGCGGAGGCCAAGAAGTTCTTAAGTCACACGAAAACGCTAGAAATCTTAAGCCAAGCTCTAAGCAAAAGACAACAGTGGGCGAAAGCAATGATTTAGCAGAAATAAA
This sequence comes from Chymomyza fuscimana, assembly GCA_949987675.1. NCBI lineage: Eukaryota > Metazoa > Arthropoda > Insecta > Diptera > Drosophilidae > Chymomyza > Chymomyza fuscimana. The sequence goes on along the minus strand of OX465090.1, from coordinate 29,484,151 downwards.
TGTATACAAATTTTTCGAAAAGTATTGTTTTTATTAATAAACTCTTAAACGGTTCAACTTGTTCACAAACTGGTTCTCAAAGCTTTATAAGCTAGAGATGCTACTCGACCACCTATGATCGGCTAGTGTAGCGAAAATAAAATATATTCAGCCATGCTCTGGAAAACGAAAAAACCAAACTGAACAATTTTACTTATACTTGGCGATATTTCCCTTTTTATTTTCGATAAATTCGTAAATTTCGCTTATTTTTCGATAAACTCTCCTGTTCTGTTAGCGCGGAATTCATTTTTTTTTTATACGAAAAAGCTGACATGGTTGCCGCAGCTCTGTACCTTTTTATTGTTATATGTTGTTTAGATTTAATTTCGATTAAAATATTGCTAGTTCTTTATTATTAAAATTAGAAAAAACTATTATTTTAGCAACCATATTTATTGAAATTAAACTTGGGCATTTTCTTAGTGTAACGCGGCAACTCTGTCGCACTTATCGTTATGTGTTCGTGCATAATATGTGCACATACACGAGAACAACAAAAAAAATGTGGTTCAGTCGAGGCGGTGCCCGACAGTGGAATACCCTGTACCTTTTGTGTCAAAAAAATTTTTCCTGCTTATTCCATCTAAGAAATTTCCAATTGGAATTTATTTTTTTTTTGGTGCAAAACGCTATTTATACCTATAAGTTCCGTAAATTTGTACCGATTTTGATGAAAATCGAAAGTTACGTCAAAGAAGCTATTTTAATTATATTGGGTAAGTTTCAAGTTGATATGTTAAGGGGTGTGGGAGAAAACACGGTAAATCGATTGCGGGGGGTGGGGGGACCGCATCGATAAAATTTGGATGTGGATTTGTTCATTAGAGCCACATGAATGAGCTTACCAAAAATTGTGATTCTAGGTCACTTGTAGCCATAATTGCGTAGAGTCAAATATTGACGCAGTTTATTGGCAAGGGGAGGTGAAATTTGCACATTTTTGACTATAACTTCTGTTGTATTTGTCCGATTTTGTTAATTTTTTACACATAGATGCATGTATCCACAACGCATCGCTCTGTTAAATTTCAAATGAAAATATTAAATGGTGTGGCTAAAAACCGCGAAAATCTACAGCGGGGGAACGGGGAAAGATATTGACATGATTCAACAAACTTCATCTGCTCAGGAAATATGCGCACCAGCATGTAAAGTTCCGTGTCTCTAGCTCTTATAGTCTCCGAGATCTAGGCGTTCATACGGACGGACGGACGGACGGACATGGCTCAATCGCTACCCGAGGTTATGATAAGCATTTTGGTATAAAGGACTTGGGGTCTGCCACGCCTCCTTCTGTCCGTTACATACATTGCACAAATCTAGTATACCCTTTGTACCTATAGGTACAGGGTATAAATATCGTTTGGCTGAGTCAGAAAAAAAATAATTAAAAATAATTGTCAATAAATGTCTAACTTTAAGTTGGCATAAACATAATCTAAGAATATCTAAAAAGATTTAAAAAATTATTTCAGTATAAAATGCGTAGCTTTTTTTAAACATATTTTGCCGCTTCATTTTAATTCGCCTTGCAACAAAACATTCGATTTCAAGCCAAATAAAAAATTCGGTTTGTTGAAATTAGGAGCAGCAAACATTCGTTTTTAAAACGAATACGGGCGAACAAGTACAAAAAAAATTATAAATTATTATTTACCAATAGACTGTTTAAATATGAAAATATTTTTGATCCAAATATATCTGTAATAAACACATTTTGCTTGATTTTTAAAACTACAACGGAATTACGCAAAATTTATGCTTTATGCCCACTGTGCAGCAGTATTATTCATACATTTTTTTTAATGCAACCATTCTCAACCTATTTATTCTTAGCCATAGTTCTTTTTTTCATAGATTTTTATTCACAAATTTTGTATTAACGATAGAATTTTCTTTGTTTTTTTTCTTTAAGGTTTTGAAGCGAGCAGCAAACCAACAAATCAAGGTCCAACTCGATAGCTCAAAAATCAACACAATATCTAATTGGTAAGTTGACATAAATCTTATAACTATAAATGCATACACTCAGAAAAAAGAGTGCAACTTAATTTAAATTTGAATTTTTTTTTACTCTAGCATAATTCGTTCGCTATTTTGATTAATAGATAAGTATAAAATGCTGGGATTTAGACTAAATATTCTCAAAATCTGCTTTGAGAGTATTTCTTCTTAAAATCATACAAAGTTTTTTCAAATAGAGCATTTCTGCGCGCTTTTTTTTTTTTTTTTTTTTTTTACATATGTATATTTATTTATTTATTTGAGGGGTACAACTACGTACAGTTGACATTATATTATAAAAAAGTACATATAAATTATTTAGAAAAGAAAATAGAGCGAGGGAATTGATATGAACTAATCCGCGTCTCTAGCCCGATGGGTGAACTTTTTAATGATATGCACCAACTCACATCAAGAACTGGCCAGAAACTTGGATTTACAATATTAAAGTTGAAAAGAGGAAGCAAGATAAAAATTAAACATTATATCGCAAAAAAAGCCAATGGATCACCATTGACCAAGTGGGTGACTCATAATATAGGATTGGTCAAGGATGCTCGAAGTGGCAAGTCAAGGTGACTTAAGATAGAAGAAGTGATAGATTGAATGGACCGTTCGAAAGAGAGGAAATTGTTAAAGCTATTATAGTTGGAGCATAAGACACGGAAAGGATCGTGCAAGGCATAATTTGATCTACAAAATTGTAAGGCTAAGGGTCGAAAATTACGAGTTACTCTGGATGACAAAAGTAACTTTGCTAAGAAGTACATTGGAATCGATAAGACCGAGTAACAGTTTATGCAAGAATAAAACGCCGTGGCATGTTCTGCGATGATTTAAGGAAGGCAACTTTATAAGGCGAAGTCTATCAGAATATGGCGGCAGTCGGATTTTTGGGTGAAATTGCTTTTGTACGGACTCAATCATGTCCTGATAAAGGTGGTATTGAGGGCTCCAAACGCAGGAACAATATTCCAAAATTGGACGGACAAGAGAAATATAAAGAAGTTTGGTTGTGTAAGGGTCGTTAAACTCTTTAGACCAACGCTTAATAAAAGCAAGAACACCTCTAGCCTTATTCACGATGTTGCAAATATGGTTATTAAATTTAAGGTTATGATCAAACAAAACACCAAGGTCAGACACACTCTTGATGCGTTCTAAGGTAGAAGATTCTAAAGAGTAAGTAGCCAAATAAGGAGCAGAACGATAAAATGTCATAACGTTACATTTTGTCTTGTTGAGAAAGAGTTGGTTGATATTGCACCAAGATTGCATGTTATCAAAATCATGCTGAAGAAGTAAGTACTTATTATTATCGGAGTAGGACATACAGAGTTTAACATCATCCGCATACATAAGAATGTGAGAAGATGAGATTACCTGAGGGAGATCATTTAAAAATAAGTTAAAAAGAAGAGGGCCTAGATGGCTACCTTGAGGTACCCCTGACGTGACCATAATTTCTGTAGATTCGATTTCGATAAGCATTTTACTCTACATAGTAAAAAAGTCACATCAAATATTCTTTGCGCTTTCGCGCGCTTCCTTTTTTCCTCAGTGCATTTTTTTTTTTGAAAGCTTGTATCTCTAATGTTGCTCATGTTTCTATTAAAGAAATAGCTTGATCACAAATAAAAACACTCAACGCATGTTAGTTGGAAAATTCTCTGAATTAGCTGATATGATTCACTTTGCGATTGTATATATGATTATACATAAATTTATATGGGGGGCTTTGGCGACCGGCGTTTATATCTGCACAAAGAAACGAAATAAAAGTGTTCTATACTACATGGTAAAAACATTTCGTCATTTGAGGCTGATGACGCCCCATATATATAAATAAATATCATATATGCATGAACATGTGTTTATATAGGCAATGTCGTAGGTCAAGAATTTTTGGGCAAACATTGCTCGAAACACTCAATCATTTTGTGCGGCAGCTTGCCAAAAACTAAGCACCATACATATGCAGAAGAGTTTATTTATTTATATTATATCATTTATATTATTTGCTACTTTATCTCTTTTTTTTTTATGTATACCCTGTAATCATGCGTATTATAGAGGATTGTTTGTACCAAAATGTTTTTCGTCATCTCGGTCATGCACATCTAGATCTGTAGATTAGATCTCTAGATTTGTAGCAAAATTTTGCCCTTTGTGACTCAAAAACAAATTCTTCTTATTCTGTCAGATTAAGCCTTGAAAAATTTGCTTGCCCTAAACAATCGCAGAATTCTTTATTGTACTTCTTAACCAAGTTAGTTTTGAGAGTAATTCGTTTCTTCCGTCTTAAAATTTTTTGCAATTTCTTACTATGTTCTTATTACATAAATTACACTAGTTTACAAATTTTAAAAAATTTTGGTATCCTCAACATGTTTTAGTCATTTCCGTAGTGAAATGGCACGCTAAATCCGAAAATGAAGTCCACAAATTTTTTCATGGAACAGATTTCGAGATACTTATTTCGAAAAAAACATTTTTCGAAATTAAATAAAATAAAATAAAGATGGCGTACGTTAAAGTCGGGCGCGGACGACTTTGGGATACCCTGTACCACCAAATTGCAATCAAATCCGATATATTGCTTACAAACTCCAAAAGATATTTCTTTGCCAAATAAACGAAACACAACGAATTTTGTTCAAAATACGTTTTTTTCACCGATTGTGTCCTATGGGAGCTATATGATATAGTCAACCAATTTTGATCAAATTTGGTACAGTGCTTAAGAACTCTAAAAAACTTCTTAATGCCAATTTTGGTTACAATATCTTCACAAACAAACGATTCACAACGAATTTTGTACAAAAAACAAATTTTCGACCGATCGATCCTATGGGAGCTATATGATATAGTCAACCGATTTTGATCAAATTTGGTACAGTGCTTGGGAACTCTAAAAAACTTGTTAATGCCAAATGTGGTTACGGTATGTTCACAAATAAACGAAACACAACGAATTTTGTACAAAACACGATTTTTTGACCGATTGGTCCTATGGGAGCTATATGATATAGTCAACCGATTTTGATCAAATTTGGTACAGTGCTTGGGAACTCTAAAAAACTTGTTAATGCCAAATGTGGTTACGGTATGTTCACAAATAAACGAAACACAACGAATTTTGTACAAAACACGATTTTTTGACCGATCGATCCTATGGGAGCTATATGATATAGTCAACCGATTTTGATCAAATTTGGTACAGTGCTTGGGAACTCTAAAAAACTTGTTAATGCCAAATGTGGTTACGGTATGTTCACAAATAAACGAAACACAACGAATTTTGTACAAAACACGATTTTTTGACCGATCGATCCTATGGGAGCTATATGATATAGTCAACCGATTTTGATCAAATTTGGTACAGTGCTTGGGAACTCTAAAAAACTTGTTAATGCCAAATGTGGTTACGGTATGTTCACAAATAAACGAAACACAACGAATTTTGTACAAAACACGATTTTTTGACCGATCGATCCTATGGGAGCTATATGATATAGTCAACCGATTTTGATCAAATTTGGTACAGTGCTTGGGAACTCTAAAAAACTTGTTAATGCCAAATGTGGTTACGGTATGTTCACAAATAAACGAAACACAACGAATTTTGTACAAAACACGATTTTTTTAACGGTTGGTCCTATAGGAGCTATATGATATAGTCAACCGATTTTGATCAAATTTGGTATAGTGCTTGGGAACTCTAAAAAACTTCTTAATGCCAAATTTGGTTACAATATCTTCACAAACAAACGAAACACAACGAATTTTGTACAAAAAACAAATTTTCGACCGATCGATCCTATGGGACCTATATGATATAGTCAACCGATTTTGATAAAATTTGGTACAGTGCTGGGGGTTTCTAAAAAACTTCCGATTGCCAAATTTAGTTATGATATCTTCATAAGCAAACGAATTATCCATCTAAAACTTTTGCTTTTTTTCGAGGTCCTCTGAAACACCCCTATGGGAGCTATATAATGTAGTCCCGATAAAAAAAAAATAAAATAAACTTGTCTCCTATGGAATAATAAGGGATCTTATCTGAAAGTTTGGTTGCTCTAGCTCTTACCATCTCTGAGATCTGGGCGTTCATACGGACAGACGGACATGGGTATATCGACTTCTCTAGTCACTCTGATCATACTTTAGGTAACTTTGGGGGGTCTCCGCCTTCTCCTTCTGTACGTTACATACATTTTCGGCTTGCACAAACACAATATACCCTTTGTACCATACGGTACAGGGTATAAAAAAAGTGTCTTTACTTAAAAGCAAATATCTCTGGTACTACCAAACTGATTTTGACAATTTTTTGAATTATCTATCGATTATAGGTACTTGGAACATATTTTTGTCAAATTTACGGTTTGGTCGCTATTTATCCATTCATATGTAATTTTTCGTAATTTTCAGCAAATTTTTGAAAAAATTGTATTTCGAACGTAAATTTAAAAATTTTCAAAAAAATTTTCATACAGTTTTGTTTATGGCTCGTAAATGATTGATTGAAATTGATCAATTAAGAAAATAATGAGTGGTTGTTTATCAAAAGCGGAGTTTTTGTAAATATGCTTGTTTTTTGAAATCCAAGAAAATCTTTATTTTGGATTTTGAACTATCTAGAAACAAGATTTTAGTGTTTAATTTCAAGAACAAAATATTTTTAATTCTTCTATAGGTACCAAAAAAATTTTTAAGATAAGAATAAAGTAAGCTTTGAACTCTTGAGTTTCGTAATTTTTGCAAAATTTATCTACAGATAATAAAAGAAGTTACAACATATTTTAAGACTTAGATACATATAAAACTAAAAAAAGTCTCGGAACTAAAATCGTTTGAGGTTTTCGCTGTTTTCTATCAAAGATTAGAAATATATTGTGAAAAAACGTTTTATGGAAATTATTGGCCTACTAGTCACTGCTTTTTTCACCTCATTTTTGGAGACTATCCAAGAATCGACCCAATTTTTGGTATCTTTAACGAATGAATGTCGACCGAGTCAAGTGAAAATCGAAAGAGGCAATGTCTGATTCACCAGTTTATGGAATAGCACTTACCAATTAAGAGTTTCCAATAGGTTTTAAACGGAGCCCCAACATGCGGACGGACATAATTATGTAGAAGAATCATTTTATCGTCTCTGATGTAAAGTTTGATCAAATTTAGAGCACTACTTCATATAGCTACGAAACAAAAATTTAACCTGTGCTCTCTTTCACAGATACATGAGTAACAGACAAGCGCATTGCGTGACCTTCTAATTGTTGGATCATGCTATCCCATTGTTGGGGTTTGATTAAACTATGTTTTTGGTTTAACTTAACTTGGTTCGACTTTTTAATTTGAATTTTTTTTGAAACCAAGCTCCGCAATCACTTACCGCACAAGCGCTTTTCCTCCTAAGATCCTCACTGTGTCAACACAAATTTTCAGGGTATCCCACTGTCGTAGAATGATACAAAGTTGTTTTTTTTTTTTTTTTTTGATTGACTTGGTCTGGTTGGGCTCTTCAATCCGCTTATCATATCATCGCAATTGTCATTCAACAGAGAGACCGTCCAAACACAAACATGGCACCAAATTAATTCATAGATAATACGCACAATATCCGTTCGATATCAATTCGTTTGCCCAATCGCTCGGGAAGCGATTTGTCGTAGTTTTGTCATTAATCGCCAACGGCGTTTCTTTACATACAACATTTCCTTATGTCAATGATGAGTTTTTTTTGTTTTTTTTTTTTTTTCGTTTTTTATTATGGATTGCTTTGGGAGAATTGATCAGCTGTAGAGACCGCGGCAACTACAATTTTTTTCATTTGCATGGGCAGTTTGATTTATAAGTTTTTTTATTTACTTTTTTGTTATTTTTGGAGTCGTGTGGGAATTGACGAATCCCCTCATGAGTGTGTCAAGTGTGACAAATGTTTTGTGTACGTGAATGACTGGACGACAATCAGCTAGTAAGTCTAGTAAGTGCATCCTTCGCCAACTACTTGTGTGTTCTTCATTTAGAAGGCACTTCTTTGGTGCATTTGTTTCAGCTGTACGTTCGGTGTTCGATCCATTGTCGTCCCGCTGTTGGGCTTCCAATCTTTTGTTATTATTATTTTATTATGGCTGGCTTTATGACAGCGGCAAGCTCTGTTGTCATCCGATTTCACTGCAAATTGCAGAGCCACCGCAGCAGCTTCTTTGTTTGCGTTTTAAATTAATTGCTCAGACGCATCTTGGTTGGCACGCCACCCAATCCCAATCCCAATGCCAATGCCAATCCGCAGCAGCAGCGTCACCCATCCCTCGCAATCCATATAAAAAAAAACGCGATTTGCCACAGAGTTTGCCCTCAGGGCGTTCGCTCATATGGTCGTGGACCCGCATTGTAATCTTCTGCGTCGTGGTAGTTGGCATTTCATTTGCTTATTAATTGCTGCCACGATCTTTTGCTGCACATGAATCACATGGATCACATGCGAAACCATTCAAGTTGCCTGCGTGACTTTTTTTTCGCTGTTTTTTTTTTGGTTTTTCTTGCAGATGACAAAATCAATTGTTGAGTTTCACTTTAGGTTGGGGCGACCAAGTTAATGATGACACTACAGGTGATCCCAACAAAGTTAGGGTGCATAGTTTTGCTAGAGAATGCGCATATAAGACTATTATTTATACAGAACTGGCGCTTTATAGAGCATGGGAGTGGTTTTTGTAACCATTTTTTATCTAACCATCTACTAGGCTTTTCAAAATGGCGTTTTGAGTTTGAGAGAACCGCAACAGCATCTTGGCGCATACTAAGTAAGATAATTTAATGCTGTCTCGACTAATCATCGCTGTTTCTTGGAGGCTTATATGGGATATAGTACTGTGATCAAATTGAAAGGTGGAAAGGCAATTTTTAATTTAAACTTCCACGGTTTTTCCAATCGATAATTTTTTCCTTCTGTTGTTAGCAATGTTAGTGACAGCTGTGCGAGGTTTCACGTCAAAATATTCATTAATGTTTTAGATACGCTTCGTTTTGTGAGGTGCTCACATGGTACTGGTTCTTCGTGAGCATTTCGCCAAAAATTCAACAAATATCGTTTCGCAACTTGTGAATACACCTGATTTGGCTCCGTGTGACTTCTGCCAAACTTAGGAGATCGCTCCGGGGACACCGTTTTGACTCGATTGAAGGAAGCAAAAATTTGCTGGCATAATTGTATTGCAGCGGTAGGGGATTACTTTGAAGGGGATGAAATAGATTTAGATAAAGATTTTGAAAATATATGAAAATGCATCTTTCAAATTGATCACAGTAGTACATACGAGGAGGCTCTATGCTTCTCTCCACTTAGGAGTAAAGACATACATTATCATCATAAACGATTTTCAAGAATTTTTCTCGCAAAGGCTGTGTTTCAAAAATCGGGCTTGGGCATCTAAATATTAAAGTTGTACGATTTTTTATTGAATTTTTGCATCAATCAGTTTTTGAGCCACCCAAAAACAAGTTTTTTAGCAAAAGAAAATTGCTACGTTTACGAAAATTTTGAGATAATCAAGTCATACTAATATAAAAACCATCAGAAGCCTCTTACCGTAGTAAAACCTTTAAAGTTATTGCGCTATGAATCTTCTACGCACAACTTTGGCTACCCCTCCAGTTGCTACATCCCATATGAAGTTATTGTTTCTAACTTAACTTATGTCTGTTTATTTACGAAGTACAAATACATTTCGAGCGATCCTTTTATACCCTGCTTAGAATAGATACAAATTGTTGTTTTCAAACCTTAAAAGCCAATCCTAATCAAAACTCATCCATGTTGCCAAGAATAACACATTCTTAAAGTAATAAAAGGAAACTCAAAGAAAATAGCACATTTCCAAAATTATTTTGAAAAAAATAAGATAAAAACATAGTAGCTAAAAGAAATGTTTTTAAATATTTAAATCTAGCAATGTTAAAAAAAATAAAGTGAAGCTTAGTTAAAACAATATATCATATATTGCTATACGCGCTTAAACATGTTGTGAATTACAATTTTACTCTAATAAAATTGTTTATATATTGCAGTGGTGGGCAAAACTCATACAAACAAGCATATCTTTGTGTGAGTAAGCAGCGCAGTAAGCAAAAGCGCACGAGAGAGAAAGAACTGTAATCAAGCAAAAACGAGAGAGAGAGAGAGAGAGATTTTATCGTGCATGAGCCGACTGCGCTGCGGCAGATTTTGGTGCAATAGCCACTGATATATTGCATGTCTTATGAGTTGAAGCACTTCTCTCAGTCACTCAATTCGGGTTTTCGTAAACCCAGTTGAAGAACTTAGCAATATTCTGCCATATTCTACTTGTATATCATTTTTGTTCAGTTACACTTACTTGCTTTCGTATTTGTGTCAACCCCCAAACTTTTAGAAATTCTCTAGGGTCTTTCGATTAAAATGGTTTTTTTTTTTGTTTTTTTGGTTTCGACGATTATCGCCTATTAAGAAAATCAGCTCCCATGCGGGCGGCTAGCGTATCTAACATCTATGAAATACATTTGTTTATACATATATCTATGTGTGTGTGTGTGTGTGTGTGTGTGTGTGCCTGTTAGAGCTGTTACTGGGCCAGGGGTACAAACGAGTCGCACTTAAATTTCATTAGATTTAATGTCGTTTAATCATCAACGGATTTTCTTTACTCACTCTTCCTCATTTACCAACACTGGCACTCTACTATGCTTTGTTGGTTCTCTTTATATGTTGGAATTTTGTTGATTCAAGAAAATAAAGCGTCTGCCTAGTAGTCAGGTATCTAGCATGCACTACCCTCTCGCTATATAGCACAAAGTCTTTAGCCAGTGTTGTAAGCTTATTAAATTATTTAAAATATTTTGTGGTTCGTTGTGCAAAACGTTAAATATGCTACAACACATATGTACAAGCTATATATATATGCGAATTAGCATGTGTTTGTATATGATTGTGATTGATGATGAATGAAGGCGACGAATGCGCGCATGCGAATTGACTGCGCAAAGATTATGAATTATGATCGACGAACTGCCGAAATAAGAGGTGAGAGACCCAAAAAAGAAAAAAAAAAAAGAAAAAATTAGATGTCTTACATCATGCAAGATATTTCAGATTGACATGGAGTATGATTGAGAGTGGTAGTGCTGTAGTGGGGCCAGACGTTAAATAAAAACGCCAAAGGCCTCGCAATTAAGAATTTGTCTTTGGCCTTTTGGTTGGGTGGGCGGGCAGTAGTTAATAGGGGTAAGAGGTGCAGAGGCTGAGGAATGGGATAGGGAACCTGACAGTCCAACTACCTGCTACAAGTGTTGCTCATTAAGTCGTTGAAGACAGTGTTGCTGCCATATGGGTATGGTTTGGTACAGTTGAACCTCGAAAAAAGCGCAGAAATTGTTTGAGCTTTGTACGCAGATAATCAAAAAAGTTATCAATTGATTTAAAAAATTCTTTTTCTCAGGATTTCTTTTATTTAAATATACAGTGTGCACCTTACTGAAACACTCTGTTGTTTTGGTTTAGCCAATTTCGGCAAAATTTTGCGAAAATGAAATTGACCAGAGAGGTTCGATACTTACGCTTGTCATGAGTAAGACATTAAGCTCGTGAATTCAAATTACGAGTATTTCTTAAACTTAAAAAACTTTATACAAATTAGTCCAAGTTTTAAACCATGTGAAATCTTCTAGAGCTTTTCTTTTAGGTTATCAAAAACAAAATTCCCCTATCTTAAAATCATCAGACCATATTTTGGCTTCGTTTTCTGATTTCGTCAAAGACCTGCTTTAGTTTTTTATTATTTTTTTTCCGACAAGCATATCATTTTGCAATATTTTAAATTAATTTTGAATCATTTTTTATAAATTTTTCTTTTTATTTAAATTGCATCTTTTGTTTTATAAGCTTATTTTGTTAAAATTAAACGTTTAAAGTAATTTTAAAGCTTTATATTTGTAAGAAGCCCAAGACTTGAAACTTTTTTTTATTTAAATTGCTTTTTTTAGATTGCATTTTTTTTTAATTTAAGCTTATTTTGTTAAAAATAAAACGTTTAAAGTATTTTATAAGTTTTATACCGAAGATCTCACCTTCTTTTACTAGCTTGAAGTTTATTTTACTAATAATAAAAATAAATAAATAATTTTTGAAGCAACGTTAAAAAATAATGTTTGTTAATGGAAATCAAAAAATTCGTCATTAATGCTCAAACTTTTAAAAATAGTTGAAAAAAAATTAAATTATTTAATAATTTTTTAATGCCAAAACTCAGCAATCAGACACAGAAGAGAAATTTAAAAAAAAATATATACAACCACTAAACCATTAAATTTTTTCTAATCACAGAAATATACACATAGTTATATAATTTAAAATATGAACTCAAAAGTCGCTCCTGGCGGAACATAGGGCAGTACTGCTGTTTCTTGGCTAAATTTAAATATAAACAATTGGTTTTAAAAAAAATTTAAAAAAAACAAAAAAAATATTTTGGTGCACGAGGCGTGGGAATTTCGAAATCATAAAAAAATGTCGCATATTTTAGAATGCCATTTTGTTTGCTATCTTTAGCTTCTGGTCATGCATTGCCAGGTTCTACTGTATATACTTATTTATGGCCAAAAAATCAAATTCAGAAAATAGCAAGAAAACTTGTCAAAATCTCGAAATACGGCCACCGCAAAGAAAGAAAACAACAAAACCAACAACAACAACGAAACGTTGAAATCGTAAACTTTAACTAAGAATCATTATGTCAATGTCATTTGTTGTTGTTGTTGTTGCTGCTGTTCGTTTGCCATGCGGGTCGCCCCATACAAATACAAAAGATAGAAAGATTCAGATACAGACTCTGATTCTCGCTCAGTCCGTCGCTTGGGTCTGACTGTATGGGGCTATTAGTCTGGGGTATTTATCTAATTTGTTGTGTGTGTTGTTTGAATTACCTCATAAGTATGTTGTTTTGTTGTTGTTGTTGTTGTTGTTGTTATACCCTGTATTTTGAGTAGCCTAGATTTGTGCAAATAGAAGGAAACCCAGTAAGAATACAAAATACGTCTGTCTCTTCGTGTTTGTGGTTGTGTCTGTTTCTCGAAGATCCAAAAAGCTGGGAATATAAAATTTGGAAAGCTGTGTCTTTAGTTCTAGTTCTACAATTGCATATAGTCTTTTTTTTTCAACCCATTTTGGAAGTTAGAACAAGAAAAGACAGGCAAACCCCTTGTGTTTCCTTTTTTTTTTTAAAACTGTTGCATTTTAATAAATATTACTAGGGGGCTCCGCCACTGCTTGCTTCGCACGCCAATCCCCAATACTCAAAAAGAGCTCTTGTGTAAATTATTTGATAAAAAAAATTCTCTTCAAACTTTGACCCGCCATTTCCTCAACTTGAGATCGGAATTCCCCAAAATCCTTCATTATAACGAAACGAAGATTATAATCTCTTAACGTTTATGTGCCTAAAAATTCCCCTATACAAACTTTGAAACGCCCGAAATTGTTCAAATTTCGTTCTTTATCATAGTTTTGGATTCACAACTAATCTGTAAACTAATTTATATCAAAATAGAAATTCGACTACTTTGAAAATTAAGAAAATTGCAATGTATATCATAGTCGGAGGTTTCCGACAGCGAATTCACTTCACTGCACTTCACACCTCGCAGACACTCGAATTTCTCAGCTGTTTTTTGTTGTTGTATTGTTCTTAATGTTGTTTTTGTTTTTTTTTATATTTTATTTTTTATTTTTTATTTTTTTAACTGAAATCCAACTTCCATTCTAGTCTTAGTTAATTTTGCAAGCTAAAGTTTCGCCTCGCATTATTATTATTATTATTATTATTGTTCATCCGTTTTCTTTAGTTTTTTATTTTTCTATGTTTTGTGTGCTCATTTTTCATATTTAAATACAATATTATTATTGTTATTATTATAAGTATTCTGTTTATTGTTAATTTTCCGTCATCTGGGGAATGTCAAGAACGCAGTTAATGTGTCAAGACTCGTCGTGCGCCTTTGACTCATGAAAATGCCAAAATGAAGTTTTCTACGAAAATTTTCAAGTTCAGCCGAGCGTTCTAAGAAAATAAATGCGCTGTGCTAAATTTAAATTAATAGAGTAATGAATAAATTTTTTATGCAGTAGTTAAGCATTTTTTTTTTTAACAGAACATTATTGAAAAATAAAAAAAATTCGTTGCAAGTTGAACAAGCTTTTTATGGATTACTAAGTTGTAGTTATTAAAGAATAATTCGCTGAAAAAATGGGTAACTATCACAAAAAATAACAAGGAAATTTCTAGAGGTTGTCAGAAACGAAGTTTTTCCGTTTATTTTCTTTTAAGAAAAATAATTGAAATTTCATTTAATATTTAAGCAGACAAAAATGTATTCATTAAAAATGATATACAAAATATGTATTGAAAATTAAAGAAGAAGGATATCCAACTTTAATGGAATTAGAATCTTAAACGTTTAGAACCACCCCAAATAGTTGAGTTTGTTTAGGGTTGGCTTTCGCCAACTATATAAATGTTATTATATATTGATAATCGTATATAACATAATAAACGGTTTTCAATTTATTTTGCAAACCACTTAATATAAAAAATAATATAGGTACTTACCATTTATTATATAAATGCATTTAAAAAAAATTTGATTGACAGCTAGTTTACTATTTTATGAAATATTTTTATTTTTTAAAAATCATTTATAAAATATTACTGAAAAACTTAACACAAAATAGTAATTAAAAAAAAAAAGTAAATTTTGTATTAAATTTGTTATTTTATTATTTATTTATATAAATTAAAAATATAATTATTACCAAAATGTAAAAAAGCACAAAAAATGAGTCTCGACTGAGAATCGAAAATAGGACTTTATATATAAATAGACCAAGGTATACTTATTTAAGGTAGCATACTCCCGCCGAAGGCTCTCAAAGAAAGTTACCAATTTTTAGTTTCGTTGCGACTGCGCGTGAGGAGGGTTGTTTTCACGCATATTATTTTAATATGTTTGCGTTCTCTCTATCTCACTTTTTCTTGCTCTCAGTGAAATTGGTGACGACGCCGGCAGCATTACTCTACCTTAAATAAGTATACCTTGCCTTAGACCTTATAACTCTCACGAATATATTCTACTCTGATGCATACATTCTCGATACTCTCACGCATACATAAACAACATAACTCATTTCGTTACGTGACGATTTTTCTATCATTTCGCTCTAAGCTTACAATGGTAAGAATAATGCAGATACAATTTTAAATTTCGATAAAAAATGGCAAGGGAATTGAAATTTTTTTTAAAGATTTTACGAAATATGCTTTCTAGAGCTTACGTCTTTTGTGCTCACCTTTTTCGTATTCTAAAGTCTCATAAAAATTGCTTACAGAATTCTTCTATTTTGAACTTTAGAAATTTTACGATCTTTAAAAATGAATGCTGAATATAGATTTTTGTTGTAACTTAACAGCCATAGGGGGAGTTCTGTCTCCCTTCCTCTGGAACATTGCTAAAAAACAAACTTCTGCGCACCCTGGACCGGCTGTAACACAACTGCGTACGCAGATGACGTAGCTTTCTCGGCAAAATACCCACAAACACTCTGCGAGCGCATGACTCACGCGCTACGTACGCTCTCAAAATGGGCCACGGCCAGCAGACTGGGAGTCAATCCCGATAAAACGAAGCTTATGCTCTTCACCAGGAGGTACAAAGTTCCTTCTCTCATCAATTCCAAGCTCAATGGTATCACCCTACCATTTAGCGAGTCAGCCAGATACCTTGGCTCAGTCCTTGATAGCAAACTGGACTGGAACTTGAATACGTGAGATCGAAGAAAAAAGGCCACGATCGCCCTTTATACATGTAGGAAAGCCATTAGACTTAAATGGGGTATGTCTCCAAACATAGTCCAATGGCTATACTACGCCATTGTCAGACCGATTCTCCTATATGGAGTCTCAATTTGGTGGTTAACACTAGACAAGAAGGCCAACCTAAAAAAGCTGAGTAAGGTTCAACGGACCGCAGAACTGACTATAAGTGGGGTTCCGTTTTCTAAAGTCATATTTCCTTGATGACTTATCTCAGCTCTCGGAGCAGAGTGCAAAATGCCTATTTAGGTTTATTCAGGCCGCCGGATGGCTGCGACTAATCTCATATAGGGGAAGAGTGGTGTAATGACCACCGAATCGGTATTACAACGGGTTAATTCCTGGCCTACGTGAGTTGGTCCCAACTGCCGCCATAACCTAACAGCCATAATTTGTAGGCTTGACTTTCTATCCATCTAGGTTCGCGAATTTTCTAGATCTTGAAAAATGTTTTTGCTGCATATTTCGATCTTCTCAAGCTTCTTTAAAATAAGTTCTTAAAAACTACAACTTTTTCTGCTGAACTTTTTATGGCTACCAAAACATTCTGAAAGCTGTGCGCAGAGTTCTTCTATAGAACTTGAAAAAAAACGAATTTTGAACTTTTGTTCTTCTTCATCTTTCTTTTTTGTTTTTCCCCCAGTCAAAATTCCAAAGCTGAATTAAGTTCTTTGAACTAAATATTTGGCTACAATAATAAGAGAAATTTCTTTTTTTTTACCAAAATTTGTTTAAAGAACTTGAGTTTAAAGGGCGCCAAATTGGTTGCTTTCGATCGATATCTCAAGCGTCACGAAGGAAGAACTTTATCGAGCATAGTAAATATATACCATAAATAAATTGTAACGATCGTTAAAAACGTAGCATGAACTTTGTTGCTAGTTTTATGGTTCATAAAATGTGCTTTTCGTTATTAACAGTTTCCATTGGAGCTTTAAATGTTTGTCTGCAAACATAGATACACAGATGCAGATACATAGATACAGATGCATAGTTACAAATACATACAGACAAAGCATATTTACATATGCATGATGGGCGATTAAATTTAGTTATTTATAGTTGTTTTATTAGTTCAACGTATTTGCATATTTGGCCAACTTTCCATTTGATGGAAGAAAAAATAAAAAATATAAAAAAAAAATACGCAGCAGCCAAACAAAATGTTACCGAATATGAGCTATAAAACGAAAAAATGGAGACAATATCGAAAGGTTATCTATCAAATTAATGATGTCTCAATGACTTTAAACAAATTGTTTTGAAATAAAATACATCGAATTGGTGTATAAAAAGATGGCGTACGTTAAAGTCGGGCGCTGACGACTTTGGGATACCCTGTACCACTGCTTGCAATAAAATCCGGTAAATTGCTTAAGAACACCAAAAGACATTTGATTGCCAAATTAGATTATGATACCTTCATAAACAACCAAAAAAAGACGAATTTTTAATTAAAAACTTTTTTTCGACCGATCGGCCCTATGGGAGCTATATGATATAATCAACCGATTTTGATCAAATTTGGTACAGTGTTGAAGATCTCTAAAAAACTTCTGAATGCCAAATTTGGTTACAATATCTTCACAAACAAACGAAACACAACCAATTTTGTACAAAACACGATTTTTGACCGATTGGTCCTATGGGAGCTATATGATATAGTCAACCGATTTTGATCAAATTTGGTATAGTGCTTGGGAACTCTAAAAAACTTCTTAATGCCAAATTTGGTTACAATATCTTCACAAACAAACGAAACACAACGAATTTCGTACAAAAAACGTTTTTTTGACCGATTGGCCCTATGGGAGCTATATGATATAGTCAACCGATTTTGATCAAATTTGGTACAGTGCTTGGGATCTCTAAAAAACTTCTTAATGCCAAATTTGGTTACAATATCTTCACAAACAAACGAAACACAACGAATTTTGTGCAAAAAACAAATTTTCGACCGATCGATCCTGTGGGACCTATATGATATAGTCAACCGATTTTGATAAAATTTGGTACAGTGCTGGGGGTTTCTAAAAAACTTCCGATTGCCAAATTTGGTTATGATATCTTTATAAGAAAACGAATTATCCATCGAAAACTTTTGCTTTTTTTCGAGGTCCTCTGAAACACCCCTATGGGAGCAATATAATGTAGTCCCGATATCAAAAAAATAAAATAAACTTGTCTCCTATGGATTAATAAGGGATCTTGTCTGAAAGTTTGGTTGCTCTAGCTCTTACCATCTCTGAGATCTAGGCGTTCATACGGACAGACGGACAGACGGTCAGACGGACAGACGGACATGGGTATATCGACTTCTCTAGTCACTCTGATCATACTTTAGGTAACTTTGGGGGGTCTCCGACTTCTCCTTCTGTACGTTACATACATTTTCGGCTTGCACAAACACAATATACCCTTTGTACCATACGGTACAGGGTATAAAAAGTTTTCATTCGTTGTTTTAATAGATTCATGCATAAATTTGTGAAGCTATGTGTTTTGTTTTTTTCTGGTCGGGTTTCATGCAGTTGTTAAACTTTGGATTCGATTTTTCCAAAGCTCAATTCGTAATTAGCTGTTTTTCAAATCTTTGATTTGCCGCTACTGAAATATTTCTGGCATTGTCAACACTAAAAGTCTGAGATTTCACTAATCTAAAGTTGGTATGCTTTGCATTTTTTGTTTTTACTACAGCGCTCTATGAAAAAAATTAAACTTAAATGTTCAAAAATTCACAATTACTGCCTTAATTAATTGAATACTTTGTTTAAATTGTTAGAGCGTAACTTGGTTCCTAAACAGCTCACAGCAAATGTAAATGGCGTTGTAAAAAATTTTTCGCAATGATTTTTTTATACCAGCCATTTGTTAAGCCCGTAATAATAGTTTTAATAATTAGTTTTGGTTGTGGCGGCAAAACAGAACAGCTGCTGTTACTGCTGGCGCCATCTAGTGAACTTGCGTTGGCGCCATCTTACGTAAAAAATCATCATCAGTAAAATCAAAGCATAACACTGTTTTCGTGACTATATGTCTATACCCTGTACCGTATGGTACAAAGGGTATATTGTGTTTGTGCAAGCCCAAAATGTATGTAACGTACAGAAGGAGAAGTCGGAGACCCCCCAAAGTTACCTAAAGTATGATCAGAGTGACTAGAGAAGTCGATATACCCATGTCCGTCTGTCCGTCAGAGATGGTAAGAGCTAGAGCAACCAAACTTTCAGATAAGATCCCTTATTAATCCATAGGAGACAAGTTTATTTTATTTTTTTGATATCGGGACTACATTATATAGCTCCCATAGGGGTGTTTCAGAGGACCTCGAAAAAAAGCAAAAGTTTTAGATGGATAATTCGTTTGCTTATGAAGATATCATAACCAAATTTGGCAATCAGAAGTATTTTAGAAACCCCGAGCACTGTACCAAATTTGATCAAAATTGGTTGACTATATCATATAGCTCCCATAGGGCCAATCGGTAAAAAAAACGTTTTTTGTACGAAATTCGTTGTGTTTCGTTTGTCTGTGAAAATATTGTAACCAAATTTGGCATTCAGAAGTTTTTTAGAGATCTTCAACACTGTACCAAATTTTATCAAAATCGGTTGACTATATTATATAGCTCCCATAGGGCCGATCGGTCGAAAAAAAGTTTTTGATTAAAAATTCGTCTGTTTTTGGTTGTTTGTGAAGATATTGTAACCAAATTTGGCATTCAGAAGTTTTTTAGAGATCTTCAACACTGTACCAAATTTTATCAAAATCGGTTGACTATATTATATAGCTCCCATAGGGCCAATCGGTCGAAAAAAAGTTTTTGATTAAAAATTCGTCTGTTTTTGGTTGTTTATGAAGGTATCATAATCTAATTTGGCAATCAAATGTCTTTTGGTGTTCTTAAGCAATTTACCGGATTTTATTGCAAGCAGTGGTACAGGGTATCCCAAAGTCGTCCGCGCCCGACTTTAACGTACGCCATCTTTTGTATGAAGGTTGTTCAGATTTTTCGTGCTGCATTTACAGATTTTTCATGACAAAAAACCCAAACCAAAGATTCGTAGTCTCAAATTTGACGCATCAAAATTAATGTTTAAATTTTCTGTTAAAAAAAAACATATTTAGTGTCTAAGGCCTATACTTAGTACGAAATATTTCGCACGGAATGACAAAACTTCAAACAAAAAAAAAAAATCCCATTTGGTATTTTGCGATTCCGTGCGAAATATTGCGTACTGCGTAGACCCCTTTAGGTTGAAATTAATTTATGTATGTGTATATGTTTCATTACGAAGTAATACTTTTTCACATATTTTTTTCCAAAGCACCAAGTCCAAAGAATTCTTCAACTTTACATATGATAAATAAAGCTTTCCATCTTTTGGTACTTAAAATTAATTAAGGCAAAAGAATTTCAAAAATTTGTACATATACAATTTAAATTTTCTTCCAACATTTTTTGTTAGTAGGTATGTATTTCGAAAAATTTAATTATAAATTTTTTGTGTATAAATTTTAATAATTGACCAAATGCCTCAGCTCGCATTTTCATGTTGAAAATAGATTTGTCTTTAGCAATTAATTTTTTTTAACTCAAACTTAAATGGTTTGATACATTCTGAATTTAGTTTGAATTTCGAACTTGTAGTTATCCATCATCATCTGTCACCATTTTTATGAGGGTCTATTAAGACAACGCGTATGTAATTCTTTCATTTGTCACAGCACGAATCGATATGGAATTGCTTTTAAGCGATTATTAAAATACTCTTGTTATATCTGTCGCGTATTTTTTAAGAATTATTGAATCAGCTAATTTTACGTGATCTTCATAAAACTCTTTGATGTGCGAAAATTATTCGCATCTTTTTAAAGATGTTTTTTAAAGAAAATTCGAAAATCGCATTAAGTTGCATTTCAACTATCTATAGAAACTTTTTGATATAAAGAGAAATGCTAACAAGTCTACATGTTTGGAAAATATTACATTGATGGCTTTTTTAAAGCTATTATATATTCGTGACATTATGTATTACCGAATTCGAGTCACTTAGTCTCTATTCTATTCTATTCTATTCTATTCTATTCTTCCGTCAACAAGTTCTTATTAGGATATAGGCTTCAAAAGTCTTTGGCAAGCGCATGGACATTTACGGCTTTTTTTGTTTTACGTCCAATTTATGGCTCAGGAAGCTAAATTAACAATAAATTGCATGATTATCTTGTACCGGAAGAAACAGAAAATTTCGAATTCTAAAAACTAAAATTTAGTTTTTAAAGATGTTTTATTTTTTATGTTAAGATAAATTGCGTCGAAAAATGTCAAAAATAATTACACAAAAATACTCACAAACTTGGACGAAAATTTGTAAGCCGAATTCTTTATGAGAGTCTATTCCGTCAGGTCGTCGGCAAAGAGAATTGCTAAGGGCGTTTCTTCTTCCAATGGCGTATGTATTAAAAATATTTCGAACTTGTGACAGATTTGCAACTCTTAAGTCCCATAGATTTTGGAGGGAGTTATTGTACATAATCTCATGAAGATGCTCACTGATTCTGTTTTAAAACCAATATCTAGTCAGGTCGTCTACAAAGTGAGTCTTTGCAGGCGCTTCTTCTTCCATTTCCGTATGACTTAAAATATTTCAATACTGCAGCTATTCTTTCCATAGATGCTCGCTGACGTTGTGTTAGCCAAAATCTTTATTATATTTAGTCTAATACTGCTTCTACAGCTTGACTGGCATTAACATCCGTTACCCATTCAGGTCGTCCCTTTAGTTGCTTCTGCTACCAATGCGTCGTCTACAAAGAGGGTCTTCGCAGTCGCTTTTTCCTTCTTCTTCTTAAAATATTTCCCCACTGCGGGCATTCATTTCATAGCTTTACGCCAAGATTTTTATTAGATTTGCTCTATTTTCTACTGCTTGACTGGCCATTAAATCCTATATCCTTCGTCTACAAAGAGAGTCTTCGCAGACACTTTTTCTTTCACCTTCTTCTTAAAACATTTCGAGACAGCAGGCATTCATCTAATAGATTTACTTTAAAGTTATCCAAGATTTTTATTAGATTTAGTTTATCTACTACTGCTTGACTGGCCATAACATCCGATACACCATCATGTCAAGTCGTCTCTTCAGTCGCTTCTGCTTTTAATCCCTAATGCCCTAAAACATTTCGAAGCCTGCAGACCTTTATCTTGGCTGGCCATTAAATCCAATATCCGTCGTCTACAAAGATAGTCTTCGCAGACACTTTTTCTTTCACCTTCTTCTTAAAATATTTCGAGACCTTTATTAGATTTAGTTTATGTACTACTGCTTGACTGGCCATAACATCCGATACACGATCATGTCAATTAAATCCAATATCCGTCGTCTACAAAGAAAGTCTTCTTCTTCTTTCTCTTCAAAATATCGATCCCATAGATTTAGCCGAAAGTCATTATAAATCATCTCACGTAAATGCACACTGATTTTGAGTTAGCCAAGATATTTTTTAGATTTAGTGTATCTTCTACTGTTTTACTCACCTTTAAATCCAATATGCAGTCAAGATGTCTACAAAGAGGGTCTTTGCAGGCGCTTCTTCTTCCAACGTCGCGTCGTCTGCCTGCAGGCATTCATCCCATAGATTAAGTCTATCTTCTACCGCTTGACTGGCCATAACATTCGATACCCGTTTAGCTCAGGTCGTCTCTTCAGGCGCTTCTGCCGCATGCCTTCAGACATTTTGAGGCCTGCGTAGCTCTATTAGTTTCCCATTGATCTAGTCCCAGGCAATAGATTTGCTACAAAACAGTTTCATGAAAGTGCATTGGTCCCATAGTTCAAAGTATATCAATCAATTCACAAGGCAAACAGCATTTAAAAACTTGAATCAAATGTAAACATTGGCATGGCATACGCTTGTGGCTTTTCTTATCTTATCTATATGGAAAACAATTTTCTATATTAGTATATGTAACTAGCTATGGCAGTGCGCGCGTGTGTGTGTGTATGTGTGTGTCCCTATATATGTATAGAAGAGTGGCAAACGCCAACACTCGTTTGAAAATGTTGGTCCGTTCACACTACCTATAAGATACTATTTGTTCTGTTGGCTTAGTTTGTTTACCAAGTTTCTACACTCACAAATGAAGACAATAAATACCAGACAATAAGTACTACGCCTAGGTAGAGTAGTACTTGTACCCAATAGTTGCTTTTTTTTTTTTTTTTTTCGTTTCTACTACAAAACTTGATGAGGTTAATTTGATTGCTGCTGTTTTGTATCTTATTGTAAGTGCTGTGTATCTAAGTTATACTGTATCTGTATCTGCATACGTTTTGTCTGCTTGGGCGCAGTTTACATTACATTGTTATTTTTATGCTTTTATATTTGACTATATATACACAAAAAAAAAAAAAAAGATACAAATGTATCTAGTGCATACTTATTTGTTATGGTTTTTTGTATTTTTTATGATGTTTACATTTGATGATCTGACAAGTGTTGAAAACTCTTTGCAATTAGCACGCTTTTCACTCCCTCCAAATATTGGGTCAAGGTTACTAGTTTAACAGCAATACAATAGCTTAAGATCTCTGTCTCGCAGTCATCTAGTTATCTTTCAATCTTTTGTATTCTTGCTCAAGTTGTTAAACTGTGTGGCATGATTAGCATTGTGTTTGTAAACTGTTTACACTACAGTTTGATGTAGCAACTTCGAGTAACTAGCTACATCTTGAAGTAGCTGACAGCTGCCTAGCTATCTATCGGCACTCACTCATGCACTCAAGTTAAAGTGTGTCCCTCTGCAATGCGTTTAGAAATTATAATTTTCTATCTTGTATCTTCATAGCTAACATTCTGTTAAGCCCAGTACGCAGCAGAAAAAACGCTTCCAAATAAAACAAAACGTCATACAACAAAAACGCAGGCAAAAGTGTTTGCTTCCAAACAGTGTTGCCCCATATTTTTGTGTAAAAATAAGTACAGCTGTTTGAGGCAAGCCAAATTTAAGTTATTTTGAAAGCAAAATAGATGCCGTGTAGGAAAGATCGTTGTGAATTAAGCCGAATATATGGGTTACATTATATTGCTCTCATAGGGGTGTTTCAGATGACATCGAAAAAAACATAAAGTTTTAGATGGATAATTCGTTTGTTTATAAAGTTATCGTAACAAAATTTGGCATTCGGAAGTTTTTTAGAGTTTTCCAGCACTGTATAGTGTTGAAGATCTCTAAAAAACTTCGGAATGCCAAATTTGGCTACAATATCTTCACAAACAAAAGAAACACAACGAATTTTGTACAAAAAACGTTTTTTTGACCGATTGGTCCTATGGGAGCTATATGATATAGTCAACCGATTTTGATAAAATTGGGAACTCTAAAAAACTATTGATTGCCAAATTTGGTTACGATATCTTTATAAGCAACCGAATTATCCATCTAAATCTTTTGGTTTTTTTCGAGGTCCTCTGAAACACCCCTATGGGAGCTATATAATATAAACCCGATATCAAAAAAATAAAATAAACTTGTCTCCCCTGACATAATAGCGCATCTAATCTGAAAATTTGGTTGCTCTAGCTCTTACCATCTCTGAGATCTAGGCGTTCATACAGACAGACGGACAGACGGACAGACAGACAGACGGACATGGGTATATCAACTTCTCTATTCACCCTGATCATACTTTGGGTAACTTTGGGGGATCTCCGACGTCTCCTTCTGTATGTTACATACATTTTCGGCTTGCACAAACTTAATACACCATTTGTACCATACGGTACAGGGTATAAAAACTAATGAGATAATTTCTCGGTTTATAGCTACATTTAAAAAGTCGAAACTTCGAATAATTATATTCTATTATATCTTATTCATAAAAATCCTTTAAGAACTGTAATAGATATGAGTCTAAGCTATAGAAATGTTGTATATTGACTTATGTGAGCTTTTTAAACAGCCAAATGTTGACTTTTTCCGAAAGCGCCGCGATCCATTTTCCTTCAATACAATGTTCATAGTATCAACACAAGACTTGGCGGAAAATGGTTGCTACGTTGGTCAGCTTTCCAAGCGAATTCAATTTGAAATACATAGTGAGTGTTTCGGAACTCTTAAAGGAATACGAAGTTGTTCAGGTTGCTCACATATATTTAGCAAAGGACTCTTGACAGGCGGTGCTTAGTCGTGGCTAGAGCCCTAGAGCCTGGCGCTTTCATTGTTTTTAAAGAACCGAAATGGCTCTCCTAACTGAGGACCAAAAAGCTGGGAAGTTGTTTATGACAATGATCGCCCTGCAAGACACGGAACGTAAAAAATTATTTTCAAAAATTTTCGAATCTTTATAGAGCAAGTTTTCTATTAACTTTCTATCGAAATGCCTATATTTCGAAACGTCTCATAAGCATCGCTGAGGAACTGTTGAATAACGTCAATGATGTTATAGATTGGTTCAAAAGAATCATAGCTGGTAATGAAATTTGGATATAGCCGACTTGCATACATTCATAACACAGGCCTACAAATACCGGGGTCATGTCAGTTGTTGGAAAGCTAAGGGTCATTTCCGTAGTAATTTGCTGCGTAGAATCCGATTCCGGGAAGATTCGCACCCTGTATTATGAGGTTATCCACAAAAGTAGGAAAAAACGCCGTTTTTCGGGTACATAAGCTCAAATATCTCTCCTGACGTGATGGGCCAATTCTGACCACGGATTCGGATTCTACGCAGCAAATTACTTCGGAAAGTCCCTTAGCTTTCCAGCAACTAAACCATGTTGGCCTGCGTAATTCATGTAATTGTTGAATGCCAAAAAAGATCCAAATTACCGGCCGAGTTATCAACATAGCCCAATCATTCCAATGGAAGTCGACTGGCGTACATTCCAAACTATTGTGACACTGCTTCAGTACAGAGAGTTCCAAATTGTTCCAAATTAAGTCGATACTCTCTGGTATTAGTTTTGTCTCAGACGTTGTAGGGTCAAAAGTATATATGGTTATGAAGTTGATCGATTGGTACTTTATTGCTGTCCAGAGCAGATTACTTCAAACCATCAAAATCACTTGGTGATTTGGTATGTATGGGGGCAAACTCCATTTTTCTGTTGATGCAACATAAAGATCTGTGCAATTCCCTTGCCACAACTGAGAGTTTATTTCAAGTGTTTACGAATTGCTTCTCGATTCTCTGTGGCATTTGTTTTCACTCCTCGCAGTGAACCCTTAATTGAAGTTGAATGCGCAATGGCACGACGACAATGGTTAAGGAATTTCAATTGCCAGGCAATCTACCCTTGAACTCGTCACCATCTCATGCCCCTTGGAGCAATCCCTGATGCCATAAGAGCAGTAGCAATGTGTATATGATGTATGGTATATACGTTGTATGTAAATTATTTTACAATTTAGAAGACGCACCATGTTTACCCTTAGCCCTGGCCAAACACTGCTAGGGCTTTCATCTTTTGTATACAGTCCGGGATTTCTTATATACTACTAGGTATACATATATAAGATGCACAAAGGCAATTGCAACGCCAACTCATTTAAAACTCCCAGGGACTACTACGTCGTCAGTGACGTTAATTAGAACGACGATGACGACGATGACGACGATGACGACGACGACGCACCATGCGTGGCACCAGGGACCGTTGGATTCTTTTGGATTAACGGCACACGTGTCCGCATCTTGCGTTTATTTATTACCTTTCAGCACCGCAAAAGAATTTCCCTTTTTATGATATTCTCTTCTATAGAAAACATTTTCTAATGAATCGCATGTTTTGGGCTGCTTTTCCGCCATTCCTTGAATTCTTCTTGTGCTAAACTTTGAAATGTGAAGTTTTCCCCAGTTTACAGTTTTCATTTTCTCGAAAATTTGTTCTCATTTCTTTTAATTTTTTTGTTTGTGTTTTCTTTTTGGTTTGTTGCAAAGGGTGCGCACACATTCAGAACATTCACTTTGATGGAAATTTATAGTATGGCATTTTCCAATTGAGCAGGCCTGCAGTTTATTGGTTTTTATACCCTTACTTACTTACTTACTGTAGTCCTCTTCTCCTTGTGGAGCATAGGGCCTCTATATATACTATATACTATATATATATATTAGGGTGGGTCAATTTTTTTCGGTATAAGGGCTCACTCGGATTTTGATTCTTTGGGTAATTCTAAGCAAATTTGCCCAAGAAACTATGGGTCTAAAATGAATTTCGAGTCGCCCACTTTTTCAAAATTTTCAAGAAAAAAAACCGAAAAAAATCAAAAACCAACACTAAAGCGCCCTCTGGCGGCACCCAAAATTAAAAATAGATGTCAATAATGAATTCCTCGACCCCAAAAACCCCCAAATTCACATTTGGCTAGAGAAAAATATCGATTTTAGGCCTTTTCAATGAATTTCTAAGTCGATTTTTGAATATGTCGAAAAAAACCTATTTTGAAAAAGTGGGCGACTCGAAATTCATTTTAGACCCATAGTTTCTTGAGCAAATTTGCTTAGAATTATCCAAAGAATCAAAATCCGAGTGAGCCCCATAAGGTTTTTTCGGCCCCATACAAATTGACCCGCCCTAATATATATATATATATATACCCTTACCTTGTAGTAATACCAATCTTCGCAAGCAGTCGGTCCCAGCAGAACGATTAGAGTAGTACTTTCAAATCACAATGATTTTTGGGTTAGAAAAATTCAAATACAATACATATGTATTTTATAGTAATAATTCAAGCTTTTAAAATATCCAACTTTTATATTTTTTTCAAAAATCTTACGTAAAATCTTAAAAAAAAATCTTCGTAATGCTATTAGAAAATTTTCGAAATTTCGCCAAAGAAAACTTATTTATTTTTTGCACAAATACAATTGCAATTTTTTTTATTTATGATTAGTTTAAGACTAAGTAATTGGAAAAAAAAAAAATTCTAAATCAGATATTTTTAATAATTTACGTTGAGCTATGGAGATTGGAAATTCCAAAGCATTAAATTCAAATAAAATGCATATCTAACATTTCTTGATTAAAACCTTTGGAATTTAGACACAAAAAATGTATTTTTGGAGACTACAAATCTTTTACGAGTTGTATGTAACTAAAATTTCATGATATTTCTAATATGCTGATTTTAAGAAATAATACTTTAAAAAAAAAATCGGAATATCAAATTTGTATTTACTTGGCTGGGCTGAATCTAAAATTGCAAATTTTTTTTGAATTCTGTAAACTGACTTAAATTCAATTTAAAGGCATTTCTGACCTTTTTAATACAAATTTTTTTTTTATAAAATTATAAAGTAGAAATTAATTCTAGATTAGCAAAGTTTTGTAGCCAGAGCAACATAGGCCTTCAGGCTTCAAGAATGTTTGTTTTTTTTTTATAGGAGAAGCCATTAAGAGGAATTGTTTACGAATTAAGACAATGGAAATACATTTTTTTAAATATAAAGCGTCTTTTACTCTTTAAAAAACACCCTTTAATTTATGGTAAAGTAAATTTGGAATGGACAGTTTGATACTACGAATGTAATTCTGATATTTAGGACAACATAGGCCTTCTGGCTTCAAAAATGTTACTTTTTTATAGGAAAAGCCATTAAGAGGAATTCTTTAGGAGTTGAGAATAAAGTAATTAATTTTTTTAACATATAGAGCGTCTTTTACTCTTTAAAAAACACCCTTTTAAACAAATCGAAAATTTGCAGTTGAAGTGAGTGCTGAGTGAACGGAATTCGCGAAAATTGATAACTGAATTTCGACAATTTTTGAAATATGTGAATTCCAAAAATTTTCGAGCTCGTTAGACCTAGTTTTTCTAGTGCTTTGGCCATTAAACGAGGCTAAGATTTCGTCATAAATCTTAATTTATTAATTTCTATAGAAGACGCTCGTAAGTGGAAATTTTGTTTTCTTATCGCATTTGTAATAAAAACGATTCAAACAATTTATTTCGACTTTGATTAAAATTTTGTATACAAGGGGCTTTCATATGTCGCTATGCAGTTTTGAAAATTCAAGATGGCGTATCGAATTTTAGAAAATTTTTCTATGTTTGATAAAAATTTATAGTTCTCTTAAGAAGTATAAGTTTTGATTTGTCCATACATTTTTGATGTGGCATTTTGATTTTGGCAAATATAATAACAGAATCGTAATCAGCGAACACGAAAAATTCTATAGAATAATTTTTATTAGAAAGCAAAAAAAAAAAAATTAAAAACTTTCGTTTTGAATTTTGAGAAACTACTAACAGAAGCGAAGTCAGCAATACTGAAAAGAAAAATGCCATGATGAATCCATGCTTCCATGGATTAAATAAAAATTGAAAGGTTATTTAGAACCAAAAAATTTATTTTATTTGATCAAATATACTCTGTTCAAAAAACATAAAAGAAGACAGGGCCGTAGAGAGAAAATCCGGGTTCGGGGGCAAAAAAGTACCGGTCCCTCTATTACAACTTTAGCTGGAATCACGACAGTATGACAGTAATTACACCGGGCCCGGTGGACCCCCCACCTACGCCCCCCTTCCCCCCCCATCTCGTCGGGCCTGTAAGAAGACAAACTTTAAACTTTTTTTTTTATTAAAAGTAGAGTATCGCAAAGTCGACATCGCGTTGTTCGTGCAACATAATTTACGATTTTGGTCTTGGCTGCTGCTGCACGTGGCCAACAACCCCGTGAACGTTTCGAATTTCGTTGTTGTACCCTGACACTATGATAGTTATTGTTGGATTGTATGGCACACACTCTAGAGAAGATGCCACAGACACCAGAGATTCGCACTGTGCTATTTGTAGTTGTTGAAGCAATTTCCATTGCAATTCCGATTGCATTTATTTCATTTAAGCCACTTGCCCGATAGCTGGGTTGGCTGTGGGATGGCATACGGGTGGTAGACAATCAGGCAGACACTGGCGACGGCATGGGACGGGCTGGGATGGGTTGGGCCGTGCCGTGCATGCAATCGACGTCAGTCTCTGACTGTCTGAATGTCCGTTTAAATGCGTTTTGTATAGCTTTAACATTGTAATATTCTACACAGATCGGAGCAAATTGCCGGATATTATCGTTTAACGCATTGCTGGCTGGCAACATTGTTTTGTGGCACTCGTTGCCCCTGGTTTTGGGACTTCTCCTGCAGACGAAAACATAAACTAGCGCTTGGAAGAGTTACTACGGTTAGGCACGCTTGAAAGGAGTGTAATAAATTTCCTTGAATAAGTGTGGCAACACTTGAACTATTTAAAATGCTAAAGTTTGCAATTATTTTTTAGTCGTGAAGTTAATTTGAGTTTTCAGCGGGAATTTATATGCTAGTAAAATTATAAAAATTGGCAACTACTGGTTTTAACTTATTTACAAATCGTGGGTTATCTAACACAGGTGATTTTATAATGATTTCCAGTTTTTTTGCGCGAATTTTTGCTCCGTTCAACAAAAGCTTTTACGAGCTACCTCTACGGAAAATATAAAGACAAAAAAAAAAAAACAACTTTACAGAAAAAATATTGTGCTAAATTTTGGCATTTTTCGATCATATTCAGTTTAAAATGCTATGCCACACCAATTAGAATAAAAATAGTATAACTTATAAGATAACGTATAAATCTATAAGATAATATAGATTATTAGATATTAGATATTAATTTCTTTACAAACAAAAAAAAGGCGTTTAATATAAACGTTAAGAATATACTCTTTAATACTTGAAAATAGTATGAAATACTAAAAAAAAAATACCAAACTTCTTTGTCAAATTAAAAGTTCTGAGGCATCAATATTGCATAGGGAATAACTTTTTTTTTAAAACAATCAATGTGCGTGAAAATCTCACGAGCAGATCATAAAACTAGAGTGCTCCGCCTTCTGCGTGGTAAACGCTTGAAAATAGTATGATATACCAAACTTCTTTATCAAATTAAATGGTCTGAGGTATCAATATTGTATATGATATGGGGAGCAACTTTTTAAAAACTAGCAATGTGCATAAAAATCTCAAGAGACGATAATAAAACTAGAGGGCTTCACTTCCTGCGTGCTTAGCATTTGAAAATAGAATGAAATACCAAAAAGATAACAAACTTCTGTGTCAAATTAAATATTCTGAGATAACAATATTTTATACAATGCCAGCTATACGGAAACTTTTTCAAAAACTATCAAAATAAATAAAACTAGAGCCTTCGCCTGCTGCCTGCTTCGCACTTGAAAATAGTATGAAATACTAAAAAGCTACCAAACTTCTTAATCAAATTAAAAGATCTACAATATTTAGATAACAATATTTTATACAATGCTAGTTATAGAAAGTAACTTTTTTTTTAAAAAACTATCGATGTGCGGGAGAAACTCAAGAGCCCATAAAAACCTAGGGGGTTCGCTTCCTGCTTGCTACGCACACTTATACAGTTCGTCGCTTGAATTTGCTTCCAATTATGCTAAGTCTAATCGGTATCCAGGGTTCACTACCAACTGCAGTGTCTTCTTGAGAAGTTTAAAAGTTTCTTAATTAGAACACATTTATACACTTCGGATCCACGGGTGGTTTCGGGTTGGAAAAATGGGTTGAAAGTCTTTTCGGAACACTGATATATATATGTACACTTCGAAGTGAAGAACCCGCCCCCCCAAGACCAAATCCTAGATCCGCACCTGGATATCCCCAAAAGGAAATTTATTTAGCATCGATATCACCTAAATTTACGAAATTAAATTTCTATAAACAGTTGACAAAGCTTTAGCACCAAAATTTCAAGCTATTGTGTCATATTGCTCTGCTACTCGATAAATGCTAAAAATGCAAACCTTAGTAACAGTTGCCTGCCCGTCGTCTTTGTCAACTGCTATTTGTATCTATGTATCTTTTGGATAATACAATAGTATTCTGCCGGATGGACATATTCCTTGGCATGTCTCATTATGCATTTAAATTGACTTTAAGTGCATTTTGTCAAGCTAAAGATTGTGATTGGATGCAGCTTGGGATTGTGTGCGCACATAATTGCAACATTTTTTTTTTTTTTTGATCAAGTTGTTTGTTCCAATTTGCATGGCATAGTTTAAGTTCAAGATACGGAGCTGCCAGTTAAAGCTCGCACACACGCATATGGAGTTGGGCCAACAGATCTTACATGACAGTTTTGCCATGTCCAATTTGTGAACTGGCTAAAGAAATTAACGAAAAAAAAAAAATACTTTGCAACTTCAGACAACGTCGCCGACGGACTGCACATTGGTCTAAAATGCATTTGTTAAATGATCTTTTAGAACCAGTGCTGATATTTATTTCTAGCAGTGCTTAAAAGTCCAATAAAGGCTACATAATTTAGGCTGTTTATATCAAAATTTATAAATCTTATAAAAGTATAAATTTAATATACAAAGCCCTTAGCCTAGGGGTAACTATTCTTAATATGAATACTAGGGATGGGCGATAGTGCATCGATATATCGGAATATCGATATTCTTTCTTTGAAAGTCGATTATTTTGTATCGATATCCATGTTCGACGATGTATCCGATATCGATATTTTCATCCGATACTGACGATATTTACGAATTCGGCGCCAAAACTAAGCGTGCAAGATGGAATGGCCACTTTGGGCATAGAAAAAGATTGGAGACGTCGGGAAACAACATTCTGGCTAAGTCGCTGCACATTACCATTTCATCAGAAAAATTATTTTTGGGAAAGCACATTGTTGCCGTGAGCAATCCTGTATTGCATTTAGATACGGAAGATCCAAAAAGTATTGCGTGAACGGAGATGACAGTTTTTTTTCACGCCAACAGTCTCCAGTGGACTCCAATCCACTAACCATATGGAAGCCCCTGTCGACATAATTCTTGAATCTTAACAAACTTGCAAGGATATTTGTTCCGGCTGTTGCGACGTCTGTTACCTCGGAGCGACCATTTTCCCTTGCAGGGAGAATAATGACCGACGAACGGAACCGGCCTTTGGCTTGTGTAGACGATTCTTTGGAGCCTTTCTAATTTAAACTAAAAACCAGCCTTTTGGAATAATTGTAAGAAATCCAGATAAACTGATTATTTGTATGTGTCTGAATTTATGTATGACTAATTATTTTAAAACTCATATTATTCATACAAATTTGTTGGGCGATATATCGAGATATCGATATTGTTTGGTCGATATATCGATTTTTTACATCGGTTTCACCCGATACACATCGATACTGAATATCGATATTCGAGTACGCGATGCCCATCCCTAATGAATACAATGCCTTAAGCGGTGTTGTTATTAATGTACATATTACAAATATGTTCAAAAACTACCAACAATAAAAAATGTCTAAATGTTGCAAGTTAAAAAAAAAAAGTTTCTTTATATTACCAAAGCGTGCTTAATCAGCTTGTGAATTACAAGCGCACTCTGAAAAAAATTGTTTGTTGCGCATTATGCAGCTGCATTAATTAATGCCTAATTCAATTTTAGGATAATTTGCAGGGCATTCATTTAAAATTTGTTAATTAAAAGCACTAAAACTGCCTTTGTGAGGAGTTTTATCGAAAGCGTCTAAAATGGAATAAGCGACGCTATTTTTGGGCAGCTTTTGGGTCATATCAAAACTAAACCAAGCTGTGAGGCCAGAGTGGGAACATACCGACTATAATGCGTGTATGCTGTTGAGATTCAGGGAAGTCGGGATGTCTTGAAAAGACTTAAAACCAAATTTTTGAATGAACCAAAAAAAAAATAAAAGGTTTAACCGGTAAGTTACAGAACTATGTGAGTAAGCCCAGTTTCCAGGCGTTATCCGTGCTATACGAGTTTCCAACCAGTGTGCGCTCTGGCGGCTGCGACTGCGGCTGCCGTTTGCCGTTACATGTTGCATAAAAAAGAGAGAAAATTGACTTGTCAAGGCGCCTACCTAGGCACAAGTCCCCACATGTGTTATATATATGTATATAGTATATTATGCATATATATATGCGTCTGTCTGTTGGTCTGCCTGTCTGCGAGTGTGACCAAGTCGACGGCCCTGAATGCAAAGTGGCATTTGGCTTAAATCATTTGAAAAGTTCAATTTAGTGACTAAAACTTGCTAACGTGGCCAAGACGTTGCGTTTTTAGTTGCGTTTTTTTTTCAGTCTCTACGTCTTCTTCTTGTCAGTTGGATTTTTTTTTTTCTTCTATTTCTTATTTCTGACTCTACTTTGCATTAATTAATGGCCAACTAGCCACGGGCTATATACTATAAATATACTTACTATATACTATATACATATGTATCTATGTGCGTTGAGATTTGCTTAATTATACCTGACATATGTTAAGTGGCAGCCGTGTAGAAGGCAGCGCGTTTAAACGTAGCTTAAATTACTTGAGATATGTAGAAAAAAAAATTGCCTAATTTTGCTTAATTATAATTATTATAAGCCTTATGCGTTAAAGTTATTGTAGCAAGCATAATAATCTTGCATTAATTTCTTTTTTTTTTAAGTATTTTAATAAGTGATTGATTATTATTGTTGTAGTTAAAAGCCAAAAGCTTTTAAATTTTAATAGCAGCAAATTTAAGTGCGAAAAATCAAAGAACTATGTATTATGTAGCTGTATCGAAGCTGTAAAGTTAACTCTAGAGTATCTGCATGTATATATATATATACATATATGTAAGATATATGTACGTATGCCTGGAAATAAGAGCTAATCATAATTAAAATACGAATTTGCTTAAAGCTAAATTGTTTCACACAATTATTCGAATTCTATTTTTCTTAAATTAAGAATTAATACTCTCAATCTTGCTCTCAAAAATGCTCTTGCAGAGCACTACTTCCTGAAATCTTTCTAAAAATTCTTCAATTTAAAACACTCTTGAAAATAGAACATCGCAAGTTCTACCCATATAGTATGTATATGTGTTTTGGAACAACCGAGTCAATATAGCTATGTGACCGAGGCCCAAAAGTTCGAAATTTGTAATAGTTCTAAATCTTCCTGCTGATTATTATTATAATTAAGATCAGATGAAATCTTTAAAAGTCCTAAAGTGCAATGTATCAGTTAAGACCAGCCCGGCTTCTGCCAAATTTGAGCCACTGTTTACTGCAACAGCTGAGTCGATATGGCTATGCGGCCAAGGCTCAAAAGTTCGAAATTTGTAATAAAGGCTCATCAATAAAAAAACACAAAAATTTCAAATGAATCGGAAAATCTTTATTATCAATAGAAAGAACCGTTCTTGCCATTTGCTTTTTAAAAATAAACCCTTTCAAATATTTTAAAATCCTGATGTGATGGGCCAATTCTCATGCCAGATTCGGATTCTGTCTGCTTAGAAAAAATGAGCTTCCATTCCAATAACCAGAGTCGCCATAATATTTCAAACGCCCAACTGATGGTTTACTTTCCAGTTTCTGAACTAGATCTATGGAATTACGAAGTAAGCTAAAAAAAAGTCTAAAAATACTGGAGCTCCCGAAAAAGAAGTATGCAAGTATAGTTACATATATCGGCAAAAATTAGTGAAGCGGGCCACTATTTAGATCGACCTTCGATTTAGATGATTTGCAATATACATATTGAGTAGAGCTATTTGATTGCTGAATTCCGATTATTAATCGAGCTATCGATAGCTGATTATTGCATTTTCATACCCTGTACCTATAGGTACAAAGGGTATACTAGATTTGTGCAATGTATGTAACGGACAGAAGCAGGCGTGGCAGACCCCAAGTCCTTTATACCAAAATGCTTATCATAACCTCGGGTAGCGATTGAGCCATGTCCGTCCGTCCGTCCGTATGAACGCCTAGATCTCGGAGACTATAAGAGCTAGAGACACGAAACTTTACCAGCAGGTGCGCATATTTCCTGGAAAGATGAAGTTTGTGGAATCATGTCAATATCTTCCCCCGTTCCCCCGCAGTAGAGTTTCGCGGTTTTTAGCCACACCGTTTAATATTTTCATTTGAATTTAACAGAGCGATGCGTTGTGGATACATGCATCTATGTGTAAAAAATGAACAAAATCGGACAAATACAACAGAAGTTATAGTCAAAAATGTGCAAATTTCACCTCCCCTTTCCAATAAACTGCGTCAATATTTGACTCTACGCAATTATGGCTACAAGTGACCTAGAATCACAATTTTTGATAAGCTCATTCATGTGGCTCTAATGAACAAATCCACATCCAAATTTTATCGATGCGGTCCCCCCACCACCCGCAATCCACTTACCGTGTTTTCTCCCACACCCCTCAACATACCAACTTGAAACTTACCCCGTATACTTTAAATAAGTGCTTTGTTGTAACATTCGAGTTTCATCAAAATGGGTTCAAATTTAGGGAACTTATAGGTATAAATATCGATTTTCACCAAAAAAAAATAAATTCCAATTGGAAAGTTCTTAGAAGGAATATGCTGGAAAAATTTTTCGAGACAAAAGGTACAGGGTATTCCACTGTCGGGCACCGCCTCGACTGTACCACATTTTTTTTTCTAAATTTTTAAAAAACTTTTATTTTATTTCAAAATTCAAAAGTGATCTCAACTTCTCTCTGATACCTAAACAAATTTTTTGCTCAAAAAAAATGATGAAATTTTGTTGTTCTTAATTTTTTACGTTTTTAAACAATTTTTTTTTAATTTCAAAATTCAAAAGTGATCTCAACTTCTCTCTGATATCTACACAATTTGTTTGCCCAAAAAAAGATAAAAAATAGTTGTTCTTAATTTTTTTAAACAATTTTTTTTTACTTTCAAAATTTTAAAGTGATCTCAACTTCTCTCAAAAATGCAATCAATTACATTCTATGAGCGTGAATTCACTTTTATTTTTGAGATCGTTTGTACAGCGAATGTGAAATCCAAGTCTAAAAGACGCGAGCGCGCTGGGTTTCTGAGAAAAGCTTCAAAATAGCTCGTTTTGTGTGGTTTTTTGAAGTTATGTCAGAATAGTTTCATTTATAGATTTCATTTATTGGAGCAGTATTTTACCAGCAGATGGCGCTACATCGCATCAGACGATGAACATGCAGCTGGGAGAGACAGATTTTAATAAAAAGAGAATGTCTAACAGCCTTTGCTAACCAAATTTTTTGGTTCAAACCAATTTTGGATTATTGATGAAAGTTTTTACAATTTATTTTCGCATTTTTTAATAGTTAATATTATTCTAAGTTTAGTTTAGCTGAGAACTGATTTATTCATTTTCAATATTAAAGCTTTTAACACAAGCATTTGCAAATTTGTTTCTAATTTATTTGTGATGTTAATTTCCTAATAATAAAAAAATAATTCAAAAATGGTCAACATGCTTTATAAAGAAAATCTTCAAATAGTAAGACAACTTTCTTTTCAAGGCTTTTAAGCAATAAAGCGAACATCTCGCAAGAATTTAATACCAAAAAGAGATAAATGATTTTATATTAATTAAACATTTAGCATTTCGGAGCTTGTTAATTTAAATACGGTTGTTTACCCTATATGAACATATATGGTTTGTGTTATAAAATGAAAAAAAAAATAATAATAATAATGTAATTTGTTTTAAAGAAAAAATTTACAAATATATTGTATTTTACGACTGAGTCCAAAGAACCTAAGATATCAGACTTCCTGGTAGGAATTCGTATGTGCTTTGTGAATTCTTCCCGAACCTTACAAAATCTTCAGACTGTAGCTCCAGTGTTGCACAGTCTACTAAGTAAATCTATAATGTCTACTAAGTAAACCAGGGAGCTCTTATCTTATGGGCAGGAACTGAAGGTTTGTTTGCTCTCTCTTAGTCTCAGTCTGCTGTTCTTCTTCTGTATCGCTTTTCTTCTCTTCACAGCCGCTCAACGTTGTGTTTTTCACAGCCTTAAAAAGGGCTTTCGTAGCGGCGTCTCTGGACTTTTAGTGTGACCAGACACCTATTTGAGGCAGAGTTTATTTCGTTGATCGTTGAGTGGATTGACTGTCTGATAATATTCTTTATTCATTTATAATTTATAAATTATTTTAATTATATAAAATCAACAGCTTATAAAATTGTTTCTCACTTGTTTTTCTTTTCTTTTCTTTACAGATCAATTAATACATTATTGATTAAGTATTTTGAGTTTTTTATATGGAATAATGCAAATTTATTGTGTAGATCAATAAATATTGCAGGTAAGTGTTATCGAAATTTATTTTTACTAAAAATATTTTTAAAATTTATTTTATTGGGTAATCATGCGGTTTATAAAAGGTTTTACTAGCCATTTTTTATGATTGCGAACTTGTGGGTTACAAAGTTACTGCCGAATTTTTTTTTGTTTTATTTTTTTTTTAATTTTTTTTTTTAATTTTTTAAATATTTCAATACTTTTCTAACTTAATTGTTTTGCAGAGTTTCTTGAAAGTTCTTCAGAGTCAGGCTTCTGAAATTTTTATTTATAGCGTTGTAACTAAAAAAAAGATTTAAATTTTTAAGTTTTTCAAAAACTAATTAGTCAAGTATTAAGTGATCACCGTCAGCTAACTTAAGAATAATGGAGCAAACAATAATTCGAGAAAATCTTGGCACAGAAATATATCCATTTTTTTTATATTTATTATTTTTATATTATTATATATATTATTTTATATACATTATTATTATATATTATTTTGGCATAAATTAAAAAAAACTATTGGAAGAACGAAATCAAATTTTCCTTTTCAATCCCAACTTATTATTCAACGCCAAAGTTTCTTTCAAGTCTGAAATGCGGCAAATTTTTTTTTTTTTTTTTTAATTAAAAAGCGTTTGCAGTAACTTATGTGCTTATATGCATATTTATATAGTATATAGATACTATGCACATATGTTTGCATTTGCGGGCAACTTTGCGCATGCGTAGAAAACGCGACATTTAAGTAATCTACAAGAACAACAACAACGACAACAACAAACTGTGGCAACAACAACGACTAAAAATGCCAACAACTTGGCCAATGTCAGTGCAACTTAACTCTGTTAAATGATAGCAGTGGGTGGCAGAGAGAGGTCGGAGAGGTAGCAGCGGGGATAAGTTGTTTAAATATTATTGGCAGCAAACGCCTTTGACAAATGCCGACAACTTGGCAACGCCAAGACTTGCCGCTTCAAGTGAACCTCAGGTTGCAAAATGCCAATACAGTGAGCACTAAACGTACGCGTACACTTATTTTGAAAGAAACCAAAAAATATGTAGCTTAATTAATTTTTGGTTTAAGGTGTTCTGCATCGATGCAGAAATGCAGAAGTGCCTGACTAAAATCGTAAGCAAACCATGCACACTGAGCGAAATTGACAAATTACTTTAAAAAAAAATATTGAATTTTTAGCAGTTCTTCAATATGTGTTTTAAAAAGTTTTAGTGTGTTCAGGAAGTTATGCACCGATGCAGAAATGCAGAAGTGCTAGACTTACAACTTGAGCAACCTTTGTTTACAAAAAAAAGTCGTTTAAAAGAATGCAGTAGCCACCCATGCACAGTAGGCAAAATCGCTTATAATTTAAAAAAATAGTAATTTTAGCATATTGTGCCTTTATTTTGCGAGCTTACCTTATTTTGCAGTACTTCAATGAAGCATTTTATTTAGCAGTCAATAAATTTGGGTGTTCACAAAGTTGTGCATCGATGCAGAAGTGCAAGGATAAGAACTTGTGCAAAGCATGCCCAAGTACGAAATTCCCAAATTATAAAAAAAAATAATTGAATATTTAGCATATTATATGTTTTTGTTTGCGGGATTTACTTCTTTAATTTTTGTATGCCCACGAAGTTGTGCAACGATGCAAAAATGCAGAAGTGCTAAGCTGAGAACTTGAGCAACCCTTGTTTACAAAAATGTCATTTGAAAGCATAAAATATTGGTATAGAGAGCAAGAGAAATTCATGAGATTGAATATTTTGAAGATGTCTAGTTAGCCACGATTTAGTTGCATAATCTAATTCTTACGGAATTTCGTCCTTTTTTGAAACGGTTTTAAAATAACACGGTTACACATCTTCATTCGATTTAACACGATAAAAAAAGCTATTTAATTGAAATTGTAAAGAAAAATATTTTTATTATCCTAAGTTTTGGAAATTTAGTTAGGGAATTCCCTAATTTAATTTTTTTTTCATCAATCTTAAGGATGTACTTTATGTTTTTTTTTACACGATTTTTTCTGGAACGTATTTACCGTGAAAAACAGAATTAGTTGTATTTGGAACATACCACGCAAAAATAATTTCATAATTAAAATAACATTTTCACTACTATAATAACTTTAATGAGTTTTTTTGTAATTTTTTTCCGCCTCTTATGACTCTAATGCCATTATATGTATTCATTATAATTTAATAACTCAGTAGAAAAGGTAATTAATTTAGCCTGAACTCTTTATTTGAAGATCATTAAACTCCACATATATTTCGTAATGCCTAAGATTAAGTGAATAAAATTGAATTGAATTTTTTTTGCTATTTTTCTAAACTAAATAATACCAAAAGAAACATAAAAAAAATGTGTACACACTGTTAGATAATAATGCTTTTTACAATACTGTTTAGTGCAAGCAGTGCCAAACTGTATTTGTGTTGGGCAGTTTTGCATTTCTGCATCGATACACAACTTCGGGCATCTCAATTCCCTTACTTTAGACATTCGTTTTCCAGATGACTATTGCTGGTAATTGTTTAATACAAAATGCAAATCTTACAGCATGCAATATTGTTAACAGCAAATACGTTTCTAAAAAGATTAAAATAAAAGATTCGTGCTTAACCAAATATTCATCATCAAAATCTCTAATATCTACATCACTATGATGATTTAGCTAATAATATTTTATCTATTGTTGGGCTATGGACTTTTCGGTATGTAGACTCATGTGAACACAATATGCAAAAAATCGTTGATATTTTCGTAAAAACTGTTCCGAAATATATTGATTCAAGTCTTGTAGGAACTAGAGCAATTAAAATAAGATATTTCATTTAAAAGAAACGTTTCTTGGAACTATACCAGATATGAAGATACTTGAATTATAGTTTGGTCCACTGTGCCTCAGTTCGGACTTATGTGAAAAATCTATGAACTCGACTTTAAAAGTGGTTTTAAAGTTTGACTTAAATTTTTTCTTAGCAAAATAATAAATTCCGATTTTGACTTGACTTAATATTGGAACATAATTAAAGCAGATTTTTGCAAGAACGAGAAGTTTAACTATAACGATCCATAAACTAAACTTTTTCGGCTGGGAATATTTTAGCCAATGCTGCCAATTTGTTATGAAATTTTCTTTTCGTGAGCGAATCTTTGATTTAAGTCAACTTTTTTGCAATTAACATATTTCTAAAATCTTGTAACGCATTTAACGAGTTATGACTGCACTTTGTTACACACACACACGCACGCACACACACGTTTTGTATTAATTTGTTGTTATCAAATATAAAAAATATTTTGTTTTTCCTACAACTTTTCTTACTTTTACGTTTTCGCATAAAATTTGCATAAATAATTTCCCATTAAGTGAATAATATTTTAACAAAAATTCAATGCATACTGCTTGTAGATCTCTCTCTCTCTCTCATACTCACTCTTCCTCTGCCGGACGCCACCTTTGCTGCACTTAACCCCGCTGCCCCTTTCTAAGCTGTCATTTTTGCCCGTCATCCGGTTGAATTTTATCGACTGGGACACACTGCCAAACAAGCCAATGAGCAATATAACGTAGAAATCCGAGGGCCGGGTCCAGCAGGGAACAGCAATTGGTTGACCAACCAAGCAAATGGTGGCCACTGACTGGTGAACACCTTTTAAGGCATCGTGACGTCTATCGTAATGGAAAGTAAAATGCTCTTCGTAGTATTTACATTTACAGCGCCGTCTCAGCGATTTGTGTGCGTGTGTTGACAATCAAATGGGTGACATATTGATTGCCCATGTTGGCCAAGACGGAGTTAAGAGAAATGACTGCAGATGGTCGGACTGTAATTGATTAGGGAAACCACAGCGACAATTTCAAAGTAAGTTTTGGTTAGTACGTAGTAGAACCAACTAGACATATGGGAAATTTCTTTGCAAAAGCTTTGTAAAGTTTATTTTTGGGAAATTCTGATACAGGTTTACTTTAGGGAATCATCTTCAATCAACTGCATTTTAATTTGGGCATTTTATAGAGCATGCTGTCCAGGCAATTTCTATGAGAATTTGACTTGCAAATTTTGGGAAATTCGATTTATCGTGACTTTTAATATTGTCAAATATATTTAATCCTTTTAGGTGTTATATATAGAACTTTAAAGTGCTTTAAGAAAATACCTTTGTCTAGGAGTCTAGCTATATTGTGATTTCAAATCACACAGAACTGTGAATTTCGAATTTATCGTTGAATATGTTTCAAACGATGTAGAAGATTTAAATCCAAATTTTTTGGCAGTAAAGTTGAAAATTTACGATACGGACCTTAAACTTGCCGCAGACTCTTCCTAAATCATTTTTTTTGTATTCTATACAATTTTGAAAAGTTTGATTAAGGTAACCATTGATTTTGAATTATGATTATGAACACCTAAATCGCAGATACATTTTAATGTAAGGCGCACTTATTTCTGCTTCAAAATTTAATTGCATAAGTTTCTTGAAGTAGGTAGAAAACTGCTCTAAAATAATTTCCATAAAACAACATATTAAAAGAAACTTATTTTATTTGTCTTGGAGAGGGATAGGCGGAAGAGACTTCGTTACTGTTGGCAGTCCCATGACCGAACCAAAGACAATATAAATAACATTAGTTTAGCAATTTAAAGGTCATCGAGTGAACTTTCCTAAAAAAGTGTTTTTTAGGGTAATTTGGGGTCCAGAAACACGAAAAAGGGAATTTTTTTTTTTTTTTTTAAGCACCGTTTTCGAGATACTTTCGAAAAACATGTTTTTGGGCACTTTTTTCAGTTATTCCTCAATATTGAAGTTACAGGCAACCAAAGTCGAAAAAAAGTGTAATTTTTGACCATTTTTCAAAATTACAAATTTTCGGTTTTTTAAAAATAATAAGCTGAAAGAGATTTCTTTTACGAACATTTCGAGTGTAAGATCTTTAAAATCGGGTAAGAACTGTAGATGCTATGGAACCATGTACGGAAGTTCCAATCTTCACTCATTCACACTTTTGTATGAAAAAAAATCTTTCACTCAAAGTTTTTATACCCTGTACCTATAGGTACAAAGGGTATACTAGATTTGTGCAATGTATGTAACGGACAGAAGGAGGCGTGGCAGACCCCAAGT
Organism: Chymomyza fuscimana; assembly: GCA_949987675.1. Taxonomy (NCBI): domain Eukaryota; kingdom Metazoa; phylum Arthropoda; class Insecta; order Diptera; family Drosophilidae; genus Chymomyza; species Chymomyza fuscimana. The sequence goes on along the minus strand of OX465090.1, from coordinate 29,440,928 downwards.
CCTGTATACCAAAATGCTTATCATAACCTCGGGTAGCGATTGAGCCATGTCCGTCCGTCCGTCCGTCCGTATGAACGCCTAGATCTCGGAGACTATAAGAGCTAGAGACACGGAACTTTACCTGCTGGTGCGCATAATTCCTAAGCAGATGAAGTTTGTCGAATCATGTCAATATCTTTCCGAGTTCCCCCGCTGTAGATTTTCCCGGTTTTTAGCCACACCGTTTAATATTTTCATTTGAAATTTAACAGAGCGATGCGTTGTGGATACATGCATCTATGTGTAAAAAATGAACAAAATCGGACAAATACAACAGAAGTTATAGTCAAAAATGTGCAAATTTCACCTCCCCTTGCCAATAAACTGCGTCAATATTTGACTCTACGCAATTATGGCTACAAGTGACATAGAATCACAATTTTTGGTAAGCTCATTCATGTGACTCTAATGAACAAATCCACATGCAAATTTTATCGATGCGGTCCCACCACCCCCCGCAATCGATTTACCGTGTTTTCTCCCACACCCCTCAACATACCAACTTGAAACTTACCCCATAGACTTTAAATAACTTCTTTGACGTAACATTCGATTTTCATCAAAATCGGTAAAAATTTAGGGAACTTATAGGTATAAATATCGAATTTCACCAAAAAAAAAAAAATTCCAATTGGAAAGTTCGTAGAAGGAATATGCAGGAAAAATTGTTTGCGAGACAAAAGGTACAGGGTATTCCACTGTCGGGCACCGCCTCGACTGTACCACATTTTTTGTTTTCGTTCAGTTATATCTTCACGAATTTGTATGCAGCAGTAGTCGTGATTTTTCGTTTCTGGTTCCATAACATCTACAGTTCCTATCCGTTTTCGAAGATCTTAGACTCGAAATGTTCATAAAAGAATTCGTTTTCAGACTAAAGCTTAACATAATTTTCAAAAAAAATTTCTCGTTAATAAAAAGAACACTGAATATTTATAATTTTGAAAAATTGTCGAAAATTAAACTTTCTTTCAACTACAGTTGCCTGTAACTTCGATATTTTTTTCTTAATCTGTACATATCATATCACTGGAAAGAGCACATCAATAGCTTTCGATCTAATCGTCTTTCAGGTCGATTTTGTTTTTGTTCAGAAAAGTGCCCAAAAACATGTTTTTCGAAAATATCTCGAAAACGATGCTTAAGTAAAAAAAAGGTTGCCATTTTTGTGTTTCTCGACCCCAAATTTGCCTAAAAAACACTTTTTTAGGAAGGTTCATTTTTCGTGTAAACTAGTGTAATTAAAAGAAAATATTATATATTTATATTGTCCTTGAGCTTACTCTATTTTTTGCCAGAAAAAATTAGCTCTAAATAACTTGCAGACTTGCACAGTAATTGTTGTAGCCTTTAGCTTTTGTCTTGAATAAATCCATATAGTGTTGTATTTTGCAACCTTGTTGCAGTTCAATAAATTTTGTTTAAACAGCTTCCAACACTTAAACAACTTTTGTATCTTTGTTAAAAGCGACTTAAGTTGTATTCAAATGCTATGATGAGTTACTTTTATTTATGAACGATGAGATCAACACTAAACTTAGCATTCAAATTATAATATGTATTCAAATTTAATGATTTTATTAAAGATATAAAGATTCTTTGTCTATAATGAGCCAACAAAATGCATTTTTTTTTTTGTAAACTAAAGAGGCTGAAAGGTTTTACTTTTATGCTTGCCGAAGGTCTTTATAGAAACTTTACGCATAACTTTGAGACAAATCCCATTAGCTTTTAAGCATTCTATGAGCTTATTTGCTATAGACTTCCTGATATGGTTCCAGTGTGTCCAGCGCAAATTTATCACTGCGCAATTTGTGCGGGTGTCTGGCTATTAGTTGCATGCATTTCCAACACTAGCAACGTTGGCTTAGGGTAGCATATGCATCGTTCAATAATTATTATGGCACTTAATAGAATGTATTTTATCTATGCTTGAACAAAGTCTGGCAGTCCATTATCATAGACTGTCTCCAATGGGGCGTTGTCTCTGACGCTGACACATTCAAATGCACATTAAGTGGCGCCTATTTTGTAACGCCTGCTCTGTCACGGTGATCACAGTGAGCGCGGGGATCACGACGAGTGTGTGCACTGGCAGTGATCAGAAAATATTAGTCTCCATTTATACAAGGTTAAGTGCAGTATGAACTGGATTAAATATAAGAACCAAGAAGTATGCTGATCACTTGAAGAAATCCGCATCAACTTTGTGAAATAAAATAATAAAAAAATCTTAAATTAAGATTTTTTGCATTCTTGATTTTAGTTCTTAAAAAAGCAGCAAAAAGTCTTCAAAACTAGACCAGCAAATAACGTAGCGGAAGACCTTAGTACCCAGTGATATCCACGTACCTCTAAGCTAGTTAAGCAACTTATTTTGAATATTGGTATAGAGGTACTATAATAATAGTTGTAATAAAAAAATCTTGAAATCGGAATAAAACTCTTGAATTAAAAAACAACCGGATTATCAAACTTTTTAGAAGACCAAAAAATTATAATGGCATGAACAAAAATGCTTAAATAAAGTCCAAAAATTCTAGCACAAAACCTCCTTCGAGATCTCCAAGATCTCGTTGTAGTGCAAAAATTTTTGATGCCATATCTCCAAAAAGGCTGTACCTCTTTCGAGACCTTCGAAATCTCGTTGTAGTGCCGAGTCCAACTGTTAGGTTCCTTCTCGTCAAACCAGAGCACAATCTCTTTGTTGGCGGACTCTACAGCAACAGATACATGAATAATGTTACGACCAACCGGAAGGCGATAATCTCCACGAATGATTCCGGTGGGTAGGTGGCGCTCAACATTTGACGGCCGGTCTTGACAACATTCAAACTCTCCCACACCATAGGAATCACTGGACCAGAGTTCAGTTGACCAAACCTAGGAAGAAGGCACGGTTAGAAAGTTCAGAATAGTGTTCATTGAACAATTCTTGGATGCCCAAATGAATTCCAGGGCGACCAATTTCAAGCCCTTTTGCTCGAAACGCTCATTTATTATACCAGAGAGAGGATTTAAACTGTACCATTTTTTATCAGGCGCTATACTTTTAGAATAGTACTTGCTAAAACTTAACTTCACTTCATTCGATTCACGAATCAGATATTGTTCGAAAATCCACAAAAACCCGGAAACAATTAAGTAATATCCCGGCAAGCTTGCAGGCGGTGGGTTAGCACAAGGTCTTCAATATAACTTTTGCTTACCCTTTTGTAATCTTCAGTAATCTTCTTTTAATCATCTTCAGTTATAAGACGATTTTCGTAGCTGTATGCACGTCTAAGGCACATATATTTTGGCGTGTCTCTATCTGGAATTCGTCAAATTGAATCTTCTATAACTTTTGCTTGCCTTTTTTCTGCCTAATCTTCAGAATTTTCATCCTATGAATTTCTTTTTTGGTATAAGCTGATTGTCGTCTCTGTATCGATTACTTTCTAGGCCTAAGTTACAAATTTATTGGTATCTCGAAGATGCCGAATCGTATCTTCTATAATTTTTTGCTTGTCTTTTTGTGCCTAGTCTTCAAAATTTGCATCATACGGAATCAGTTTTTGGTATAAGCTGCTTTTTGTCTCTGTATCAATCACTATCCAGCTCAATGGTACAAATTTTTTCTGATCTGCCTCTATCTTGAAATTGTTAAATCCTATCTTCTATAGCTTTTGCTTGCCTTTTTGCGCTTAATCTTCAGAATTTTCATCATTGGGAATTAAGCTGATTTTTGGCCTAAGTTACAAAATTATTTAATCGAAATCTAAAAGTGATCAGTGCAAATGATCGACTGCCTTTCGAAATTCAATTATTTCGTTATTCGATACAGTTTGGTAGCCCAGATTACTGTCATTAATTTCTTTTATTTTCTAAATTTTTGAAACATTTAGCTAGCCTATTCTTTTTACCTTTATATTGTGTTTTCCTTGACATAGGATGTGAACATTTTCTAATTCACTAAAAGAATTTAAAAAAATCTGGTCACACTGGCAAACTTTTGCATACAGAAAAAGCCAAAGTGTGTAGGCCTTAACAAATTAATTTACTTTTCTCATGCACATGTTGGGCCTCTAGATGAGTTGCCTTTTTGCCAGTATGGTAAATGCGGCCCTGTACTCGTGACATTAACTTTGCCTAACGAACATATCGATAGTTTGTTGCTCGATATGTCTTCTTGGTGCTTTCGATAAATGATCAAACCTCACTGCAGTCTGTAAGATAAGTCTAACTTAATCTGGTCTAATTGGTTGCTAATATTTTGTTTTCCTGATTTCAAAACTGTCTTTTAATTGGACTATGTTAACTCAACAGTTTAAAGCGAAAACCTTGCAAGGAACGGTACCCATAGGCAGTTGCCCTTTTTGTCTCTTTGGTAAATCCGGTCTTGGACTCGTGTCACGAACTCGTGCCTAACGAAGACATCGATAGCTCGTTGATCGATATTTTTTCTTGTTGCTGTTATTGCTCTCTGTCAAAAAAATTCTGCTCTAATTGATTGCTATCATTTTTGGCTTTATTAGAGAACTGTCTTTTTATTGAACTCGGCTTACTTAAAAATTTTATAACTTCAACAGTTGAAGCGAGATCCTTAAAAGAAACGGCGCCCATAGGTAGTTGCCTTTTTGACTCTTTGGTGAATACAGCCCGTTGCTTAATGTACATATCGATAGCTTGTTGATCGATATTTTTATTGAACTCGGTTTACTTAAAAATTGCATAGTCCCAATCATCGTATAACGCTCTTATAATAGTTCTCAACCAGTTCCTTGTGCAATCTTTTGTAAATGTTAGATCTTCTATTGCTTAATGTTTTTTTTCGAATGGATTGTTTTTTTTTATTTTTTTATATTTTTGGCACTTTCCATTTGTTTGTTTTTTAGGTTGATTTGTTTTTTTTTTTTTTGTTTTTTTCTCGTTTTTGGTGTGTGTGTTTATTTTCCCACTTAAATCAAATTAAGTGCGTGCATTTCGAAATCGTTGCAGAGATCGGTTCAACTAGTTGGCGTCTGTGGACTTGGGGACTGTCTATTGTGACTGTCATTTGACATGCCATTGACTTGGTTTGGAGCAGGGCACAGTGCTACTTAGCTCTTTGGGCTGTGTGATATTATTTGATTGTCTGTTTGATCGATCATTATCACAAATGATGCTATTTGTGCTTGAGGGTTAATGATTGACGGACGCCAAGCTGCGGACTGAAGATTGAAGATGATGTCGCCGTAGTTTGACACGCTAATTTAGCTGGCGGAAAAAGCCCAAAAAAAAACTAGACTCGTTTGCTTTTCCTGATAATTCCCCCTAAACCCAAATATACCAAAATTTTAAATGACTTCAAAGCTATAAATTAATTTAAAACGAGGCAAGTATGGGGGTATGTGTGTGTGTGTGTGCGTGTGTGTGTGTGTGTGCGTGTGTATCTAAGATATTTTGTTTTTGAAAATTGACCAAATAAAAACAAAATCGAAAGTAAATTCATTTAATTTAAGTGCGCAGCACTTGGCTGGCAGTTAGCTCTCTGTTTCGTTAAGGTCGCCGCTCGGTCAGATCTCGAATAGATGGCAGTTACTAGCAAATAGTTAGATAGTTCGGTCGTCGGCCCTGGTATTATTTGTTGTTTGTTTGGGTTGACATTTGCTAAATCAAAAAGTTACTAAATAACGAAACAATTTAATTGTTCTAAAATAAGAAATAGCAGTCATTAGTAACTCTTGTTTTTTGTTTTTGGTTTTTGGTTTTTGTCTTTTATTATATATAATGTACACACTTTTTTGGTTTTTTGTTTCAACAGCTGCTCATAAGTTTTCATGTTTTTGTCGCCCCCATGGACAATACTGAAGGTCGGTCACTTAAAACTAGATTTTCATGGGAAACTATGCTGTTGCATTTGTAGCTTAGAAAATCAAGCAAACTCTATTTAGACAATGGGATTCTATCCAAATAATCTTGTAAAATCTGTTTGAAAGCAACTTTTGCATATATTTTTTATGTAAATTTTATGTGCCCAGACGCCTATTCAGTAATATTTATTAATTTTAAATATTTTAAAATAATAAAATTAGCTGGAACTTAAATGAAAATGTTGGTTTTGAAAGCATGTTGTGCCAATTGTCGTCGTTTAAACTTAATTTATAATAAATTTCCTTTAAAAATATGGCCTTTTTGAATTCGGCGTGACGTTACGTTTGTACAAAAAAAAAGAAGAATTTTCAGCAAATTGTCGTTTAAACTTAATTTATAATAAACTTCTTTTATATTAAATATTCGCATTTTCATTTTGGCATGACGTTACGTTTGTACGACAAATAAAAAAAAGGTGAATTTTCAGCAAATTGTCGTTTAAACTTAATTTATTATAAACTTATTTTATATTAAATATGAGATTTTTAATTTGGCTTGACGTTACGTTTGTACGACAAATATAAAAATGAGAATTTTCAGCAAATTGTCGTTTAAACTTAATTTATTATAAACTTATTTTATATTAAATATGAGATTTTTATTTTGGCGTGACGTTACGTTTGTACGACAAATAAAAAAAGGAGAATTTTCAGCAAATTGTCGTTTAAACTTAATTTATTATAAACTTATTTTATATTAAATATGAGATTTTTATTTTGGCGTGACGTTACGTTTGTACGACAAATAAAAAAAGGAGAATTTTCAGCAAATTGTCGTTTAATCCTAATTTATTATAAACTTTCTTTATATTAAATATGCGCATTTTCATTTTGGCGTGACGTTACGTTAGTGCAAAAAAAATAATAATCTTGAGCAAATTGTCATTAGTTCTTAATTTATTATAAAATTCCTCTATTTAAAAGCACATAATAAATATGCGCATTTTCATTTTGGCGTGACGTTACGTTTGTACGACAAATAAAAGAAGAAGAATTTTCAGCAAATTGTCGTTTAATCCTAATTTATTAAAAACGTTCTTTATATTAAATATGCGCATTTTCATTTAGGCGTGACGTTACGTTAGTGCAAAAAAAAAACTAATAATCTTGAGCAAATAGTCATTAATTCTTAATTTATTATAAACTTCCTTTATTTAAAAGCACATAATATATATGGGCATTTTCATTTTGGCGTGATGTTACGTTCATACGACGAAAAAAAAAAAAAAGAATTTTAAGCAAATTGTTGTTTAATCTTAATTTATTATAAACTTCTTTTATATTAAATATGTGCAAAAAAAGAATTTTAAGCAAATTTTCGTTAAATCTTAATTTATTATAAACTTTCTTTATATTAAATATGCGCATTTTCATTTTGGCGTGACGTTACGTTTTGTACAAAAACGTTACGTTTTGTACAAAAAAAAAATAAAATTTTGAGCAAATTGTTGTTAAATCTTAAATTGTTATAAGCTTTCTTTATTTTCAAGGAAACAATAAAAATGGTCATTTTCGTTTTAGCGTGACGTTATGTTTGACTAAAAGAACTGGAAAAATACAACTTTTTTTAAGATAACTTGCTGTAAAAATTTTTATAGCTTCGAATTTCTTCGAGTCCCATCCTCTCGACAGTCAAAAAACTTTAGAGTCAATCTAGAAAAACTATTCCGAAAATGTTTTGTAATACTCACTAAATATGTATAGAATAGCAAAAACAATTTTCAAAACCTACTAACTTTTTTGCTCAGCAAATGAGTTAAAGCCTCGTAACTTAGTTCTAATAGATTTTTTTTAAACACCTAGAAGAAGCCGCAAACTTTATAAATTTGTTTAAAGCCCTGACAGCAAACCATAAAGCTAAAATTTTTTTTTGCTAGACCAAGTTTTTGCTTACTAATTTATTAATTATATTTAGTGTTAAACTTCACAAGTTAAGCATATGAAATTTATGCGCTCATCAATTTTTTTTAAAATAGTATTTTTTGCACAATACATAACCAGTTGGATGAGTTTGGGAGCTATACATTAATAAATATACTAAATAAATGTTTAGTATAGTAGTACATACAGTCGTAGCCGAAATTATTGGAACACTTAAAAATTTTAAGTTTTGTAATTTGGCGAAAAGTTGTCATCGTAACTTTTGAAGTCTCTGGGGTAGCATAGTAGTATCTAAAGATTTTGGATTTCGGTTGGTTTTTTAAATCCCTTGAACTTTAAGAGATTATTTATTTTATCAACGGGGAAATTTGAAATTTTATTTTAGCCTGTAGAAACTATCACGTAGTAGACAAAAGCACATTCTCAATTATTTGTATGCTAACAGCTTTCGCTCTAACTATAGCATAGATAAGAACACATTTATGATGATTTATGATCTGTTTGTATTGGACATGCTATCAACATGCATAACGATAACATTGTATGGAAATCGGCACTTTTCAGAGAAGTAATGAAAAGCATATGGCTTTAGTCTGTGGAAAATTTTATGAAATATACTAGGTTAGGTTAGGTTAGGCTGCTCTGTTAATAAACCGAGCTCACCCGGAGACCATAGGGTCTATTGTGTTGCCTAATTGTGGAGATAGAGAAGAAAGCATGAAAAAGGAAGGGGAGGAAATCTGTATCCAAAGTTGAAGATATACGAGAATAGAATTTGGAACTCCAAGGCGAACTTACTACATACATATATGAAAAAGTGGAAATGAAGTTCTAAATTTAAAAATTTAATCTAATTTATTTCTATGAGATACAAATAATTCAGAAAATTATTAAGCTTTTTTTTCAGCCTGAAGGTCTATGTTGCTCTGGCTTTAAACTACTTTTGTTTCATAGAATTAATTCTAAGTTACAATATTAAAACAAATAAATAAATTAATTAAGCTTTCTAAAAAAATACAACTGTTTTGATTACATTTTTTTACTAACGAATTTAAGCAAATCTCAAGTGAAATTACAAGAGATTTTGAAACCAAACCAAAGAATATTTAAGCGAAATAGATTTCTGTATAACGTCCCTTTAAACTTCAAAAATAAAAGTGTACCAATAATTTTGGCTTTGACTGTATAGCAAAGACTTGGCCTAGTCAAGTTTTAATTTTCATAATGTTTTAGATGCATATAAAAGAGATATATACATATTTTTTTTTTTTGTGCCTCTAAGTTTTAGTCAAATGACAAATTTCAGACTAATGACTAATATTGGCAAACAAATTATAATTTTTTGTAGATAGTTTTCAAGCCATACTTATTTGTTGGGTCTTTCAGAGTTGGGTGGGGAGGGGGGTTGTTCGTGCAAACGCTGAAAACATTTCAATTAGTCAAGTCTTGGAGTTATTATAAAGTGAGTTAATTGCTTAACTTATATAGTACATGGTGTGCAAGGTCTTGGCCATATAGCTACTTAACAGATATGAGTTGCTAATGGCCAGCTTAGGGCTTAGGCCAGGCCCTAAGTTTACTCTGTTTTTTTTGTTTTGGTAATGAAACGTGTAAAACTAACAAAAGATACAACAAATTTATACACAACACATTAGCGCGCTTAATGATGATAATAATGACGCTGACAACGATGATGATGCTGATGATGATGATCAATGAAACTAATGAAACACCGGCTACAACAACAACAACAACAACAACAGCACTCATGCCGGAAATTGTAGAACGTGTTTATGCCACAATTTCAAGTTGTTAAGCGCTGCCACGCACAAACAATGCGTCAAACACAGCGGCGTGCGAGACATGCGTGCCAAACAGATACAGATACATCCACAGATACAGATGCAGCTACATCTAAACAAACAACAGCAACAGCAATAGCAACAACAACAACATTGCAGTACATGCATTGGCATGAGAAGATTCTGTTATTCAGCTTGTCGCATAATGTTTGAGCCATTTGAGATTGGCAGTAGCTGCTGCTGGCAACAAACTTTCAGATACATATGAGTGTGCAGCTACATACATAGATACTAAATGCAGTGAGAGAAAAGAGCATGGGTTGTTTGAACGCTTATTTTTTTTTGTCATTTATAAAATTAAAATATTTGTGCGTTTATAAAAATTATTTTTTATTTTTTATGAATGCGTTAAGGAAATTTGTACTTCGCTATATAATTGTCAGACTTGTATTCAATTTTATAATAAATAGCTATTAAAAATATATGTAATGTGTGTATACATATATATGGGCAAAAATAAGTGAATCGGGCCACTTTCTTCATCGAGCTCTTCGATTTTGATGAATTTTACATATTCGGTAAAGCTACTAGCCAATAGTAAACACGTCAAATTTTATTGCCAAATTCCGATTATTTATCGAGTCATCGATAAATGAAAAATGCATTTTTCATTTTTAGAATTTTCTTGGACAAGCCATATCCCCTAAACGAATAAAGATAACGACGAAAATTTTTTTCTATGAAAGATAAAATATTCAATTTGAAAAATATTTTTTTTTTTTTTTAAATTTTTTATTTAAAAATTTTTTTTTTTTTGTAGATCACTTTTGTGTTTAAAATTAAATAAAAATTCATAAAATTAAAAAAAAAAAACGTAAACAAAATAAAATTTTTTTTAAGTAAATATTTTAGCTATCATGGAAAACAAATTTGTTAAATTTTAACATATTTGCGTCGAACAAATGGTGTCTTTGGCTTGAACAAAACAAAACAAATACTTCAGTGTCAAAAGTGCTTGGTTAACAACAAGCAATAGATCATCAAAACAAAAGTGAAACAGAACAAACCTGAAGTAGAACAAAATGGAAGTAGAACAAAACTGAAGTAGAACGTTTTTGTTGTTGCAATGATTTTGGTGGTGGTTTTTTTGACTAACACAAACAAACAATCTGCTTGTGTCTGTATGAGGTTGGCTTAATCAAACAGAACATCAAAATATTCTGTTCTGCTGTCAGCTCTGCAGTGCTTGCAAGTGCTGTGCAGTAGTGAAGTGCGACGTTTATAAAATTTTGTGCAGATCTCTAATATCTACATTCGTTTAGGAGATATGGCTTTTCAAAGAAAAGTCTAAAATTAAAAAATCAAATTTTCAGTTGTCGATAAATCGAAAATTCGGCGTTGTAGTATTGGCTAGTAGCTCTACCACATATGGCAAAATCAGCTAAATCGAAGAGCTCAATGAAAAAAGTGGCCCGCTTCACTTATTTTCGCCAATATATGTACATATATATACTTAAGTAACTAGCATAGTTTGCAAAATATTTACTAAAGCTCATAACATTTACTTAATAGCTAACTTAATAACTAATTTAATACTAGAGGGATTGAGTTGACTTAGGTTAAGTTGTTATGATATAACCGAGCGAGTTTTTCTACTAATAGTTCCATATTTGAACTATGGGTAGAGGTCAACAGTGGATTAGTGTCTAGTTAGATTTGAAATCAATTTAAATAGCCTATATTTTGAGTGACTTTAGATACTGTGCTTTATACAGAGAGAATATATTAAGTTTTTGGAAACGAGTAGCACCCCACAAACTTTAGACCAATTTATACCAAAATGAACGCTATAATACGCTATAATGGAAACAGTGGAAATACTATCAAAAAGAGGACTCAAGAGAGTTAAGATCAAAATACTCTCAGACATTCAATCAGTCCTCAAAGCACTAAAAAGCTACACTTTCACTTCAAAAGTCCTAATAGAGTGCAATAACGCACTCAATCAAGTCTCTTTGTTTTGGGTGCCCGGACATAAAGGACACGAAGGTAATGAAAAGGCGGACCTTTACGCTAAAGAGGGGGCGGAAAAGCTATTCATAGGCCCAACTCCTTTCTTTGGCTTCAACAAAAATAATATAAAACAAGAGACCAAAAAATGGACTCAACAAAAAACATCAGAATACTGGAACGGCATCAACGGCCTTAATCATTCCAAAAAATTCTTGAAATTCGACGCCAAAAGAGCAAACAGCAATCGCACTCTAAACAGGAAAAGTCTAAAGACAGTCTCGGGAGCACTTACAGAATAGGTATATCCGATTCGAATACTTGCAGATTCTGCTGTGATGAGGAAGAGTCCATGGAACTCCTGATCACAAACTGTGAGGCACTATGCCACAGGAGACAAAAGTTTTTAGGTGCATACATACTAGAAGATGAAGACCTTCAAAAGCTTCCCCCTAAAGAGCTGGTTCGCTTCCTCGACATACTAAATGTCTAAAGATAAAGGGGTGCACAATAGACCAAACTGGTCGCAGTGCCTAGCCCCACTATTACATTACATTACATTACCAAAGTGAACAGTAAGCGATTTAGCCTGTTTCTCAAAAACCAAAAGAGTTAGAAGCATCAAAAACAAAAGCTGCGTCTTAAGATCTAGTTCTTTAGCTGCATTCAGTTATTGGTATTGGCCCTGCTTTCCCCTCAATATAATTTACTTCCGCATTACTTAACCAATAACATGGAGACTTTTCACAGGTTTTTCGTGGCACCCAACAATGGGTGCAAATTTTACTAAAATCGTTTGGAAACTTCCCGAGTAATTGGTAATATGTGGGCTATAATATAAAAATGTTTTTACTTCTTGAGTAAGCCAACTCCAAGTACTTAACCACTTTTTTTTTTAATATTTAGCACCAAGTCTCACTCCTTAGAAAGCTCAAACTCCACACAGAACTCATACAATAAAGAAAGTTTTTTTTTTTTTTAAACACTTAGACAACTTAGACAACTTAGACACAAGAAGCCCCACTTAAAATAGCCCATAGTCAACCAAATCGGTATGTGCCTTAAAACTTTTGCGCCTCAAAATCGTATGAACACTGTAAAAGTTAAGGAAAGTTGAGATTATAGTACAATCGGCATGTACCCACTGTAAGCGTTCCCCGGGGATTGACTACCGAAGCATGCAGAGGGCGAAGCCCCCTAGTATTATGCAACATTCGGCCCATAATGACGACCCGTAAGATAACTAAATAGCAAAATCTTATTTTCCATATTTACTCTGGAATTCCTTTTAATTAGGGAGTCAAAATAAACTAAGTAAGAAAAATGTCCCAAAGTTGCCTTCAATATGGTCAGGATACAGGATATTAATTTATTTATCTTGACCTGTATGCTAATAGTTTCAAATGATAGCTAGCTATTGCGGCTTTCGGCTGTCAACTCGAAGCCAAGTTCGATCTCAGGATATTTATCGAGATATGTACGTTCGTGTATACATGACGTTAGGCGCGACAGGGTTCCAGCGTTACACAAAGAAAATTTCCCTTGTAAAAAAATAGCTAAGTCGTGTTTAATTTCATTAAATATTGTTGCTAAAGTAATATTTTTGCGTAATTTTAGTTAAAAGATAGAATAATAAAGAACTAGCAATATTAGTAAAAAAAAGTTTGAGAGCTGTGGCAACCATGTCAGCTATTTCGTATCAAACAAAAATAGTTTCGCGACAACACAGCAGAAGAATTTATCGGAACAATAGGGGAAATAAACGAATTTATAGAAAATAAAGTGTAAGTAGCCGAAGAAGAGGTCGACCAAAGTTGAGATGGTTTTTTCCTTTTTTGACTTTTCTTGGACAAGCCATATCTCCTAAACGAATAAAGATAACGAGGCAAATTTTTTCTATGAAGGATCAAGATGCTGAGGATTTATGACTGAAATGTTGAAGAACACAAGCCCGAGATCGTGACGAATGGAGGCGAAAACTACAACAGGCAAAGACCCGACCAGGGTTGTCTCGCCAATGATGATGATGATAGAAAATAAATAGGGAAGTTATCGACAAAAAAATTCGTTTTCCGGCGCAAGCAAAAACGAAACCGAATAAAATTGTTATTATATTTACTTATTTGTTCAAGAATCTCAGTTTACAACCAGTTTCTAAAGAATATTCGTACATATGTGAGCCTAATAAACAAAAAAGCGTTGATATTTTTACAAAATGTAACCGCAGGCTCTATTAAGCTTAAGCCATTCCCGTGCATACGCCGACAGTCCTTTTTTGGTGCGTTCAGTGCATCCCAGTCTCGGACTATATGCACATATACTTTTGTTCAGTGTATTTTTATATGCACAAACTTTGAGTCACTTTGTAACAAAGTCCACGCCTAAGCATTATGTATTTGAAGTCACTCATTTGAATACCCTACCAGAGATGGCTTTATTTACTATATAACTAAATTTTTTTGCACAATGAAATGCCCAAAAGATAACATATAGTACGCAGATAATAAATAGGTATAGTTTGCAATAACTTGCATTTAGCACGTGCAGATACATTTGTATCTTTTAAGTTGATAGCTTGATAGCTTGATAGCTTTCTTTTGCATTTTTACTAGTAAAACTGAAAAGCCTCAAGTTTTTGTCAGTACATTAGTGAATGCATTCGGGTTTTGTGCCAAGTTTTCAATGAACTGATCAACAAGTCTCAGCGTGTGTGTGCGCGTGAGTGTGCGTGAGTTGGCTCGCTCACGCATTGACGCAGTCTCATTCATAAAAATTCACCATTCATCGTAGTCAGAGTAGTAGATGGGGAGCTGAGGGGCTTCTATATGTATGTATAGGTATGTCTGGAACCGGTGCTCGTTCTGTCTGCACATCACGTGCGTAACATCAACTTCAACTTGGCCAAAAGCAGGCAAAGATACACTCGGTATCCAAAAGCGGCAACACAAGTGGGGTCCCAAGTGATAATTGAAATTTCAAAGTGATACAATGTGTTGTATTTTTGGCTTACTGTATCTGTAAACGTACTTTCCAGATACGACAATATATACGAGGGCTACTCCGAGCAATCGATGCGCATGCGTCAATGTCTTGCATTGTTTGATATGAGAATATATTTTTTGGACAGTTTTCCGCTGTCACTGATGATGATATACGAAAAAAATATACGATGTCACATAGCGTTGCATAAATTGGAGTGATTGGAACTCGAGTTGCATATCAATGGGTATTTCTGATATGTATTTACTTTATGGCTGGATATACATACATATATATGTATGTACTATCAAAGTTATGCCCACTAAGATTTTCTCTTTTGACTTTTGGGCTAGTCCAGTGAAATATTTGTTGTATGTAGTTTGATAGTTTGGTAGAGATTAAAAAGTCTTTTAAAGCAGTTTTGTATTATTTAGAATTTGTGTAAGGCCAGAAATTGTAGCATTTGGAATATTTTTATATTCTCTTGAGGGAGTGTATAGTTCCTGATTGTTGGGGTTTTCTTTTCAGTTTAAGATTTGTCACATTTTGTCATTGAATTGATAAAATAATCTTAAAATGGGACTAAAACTCTTAAGCAAAACTAAAAATTCTGATGGCAAAAACTCTAAAATAAGATTAAAAGTCTTGTTCGAAGATAAAAAAATTAATTTTAGGCTTTATTAAATTTCATTTTAAATTATATTAAAGGCCTTAATGTACAAAACTCCTTCAACAAAGCCAATATAATTACAATTTTTTTTTTGTTTTATTTTGTTTATTTGTAATCTGTTCAAAGGACATTCAACAAATTTTATAACATTTTTCAAAAAATATTTACATGATTGACTTTACTCCAATGAGCTAAGCCAATATAAAAAATTTAAATATCTTGAATTTCTTCTTATTTCTTTATCAAACTTCAAACAAGACCAAAAATTCCGATTCACAGAATTAAAAACAACAATTCTTAAAATAAAATTAAAAGCTTTGTATGCAGATAACAAAAAAAAACGAAGCTTTAAGCAAATTAAAAAAAAAAAATAATTCCCAAATTGCGATTTAAGGCAATATTAAATTTTTATTAATTTTTAAAAAATAAAACTTAAATAATATTAAAGGCCTTTAGTTAAAAAAAATTCTAAACGATATTAAAATAAGTACTTCCAAATTCTTGGACTACAAAAAAAATGCATAAAACTTTATGAAGACCAAAAATTCTTATGACGTCACAAACAAATTCTCAAATTATGACAAAAATTCTAACAACATAAGTTTTAAGTACTTCTTGAGCTAAAATAAAAAATTCTTAAATATAAATTAAATTTTTTTTAAAAAATGATCCAAAAATTTTTTCAATTGCGCATTTTACCATTATTTAATTTTTCCAAAATTGCTTAAATTACTATTAAAACTCTTGGAATAGTTTTAAAAAAAGCTTAATTTTATGTTTTTATCATAAAAAAATTTTGAACTTTATACTAGACAAAATTTAAATTTTAAACTTTAAACAAGATTATGTTTTTACCATAACAAAATTTTAAGCTTAAAACTAGACTAAAACCTATTAAAATTTCAACAAAAATGATAAACTTAATATTTTTAAAATTTATAAAAAAATAAGATTAAAAGTATTTAAGTTGAAAACATTTATCTTAAATCGCTATTTTTAACTTTTCTAAAATTTTGGGTTTTAAAACCAAAAATTATTAAAAATTGCTTAATTTGATATTAAAGCTCTTGACATAATATTAAAACAAATACATACTTAAATTTATGTTTTTACCATAACAAAATTTTAAACTTAAAACTAGACTAAAACCTATTAAAATTTTAACAAAAAATGATCAACTTAATATTTTAAAAAAAATAAGATTAAAAGTTCATTTTTAAATTTCTTCAAAATTGCTTAATTTGATATTAAAGCTCTTGACATTATATTAAAACAAATACATACTTAAATTTATGTTTTTACCATAACAAAATTTTTAACATAAAACTAGATCAAAAACTATTAAAATCTAAACAAAAATTATCACATAAAAACTTTGTTAATTTTTTAAATAAGATCAAAATGTATCTTAAATAGCCATTTTTAACATTTCTAAGATTTCAAATTTTAATAAAACCAAAAATTCTTAAAAATATTTTTAAAAAAATTCTTTTAACTGTGAATTTCTCCAAAATTGCTTAAATTAATAAATTAAAGCTCTTGAATTAATTTTAAAAAAATGCTTAAATTTATGTTTTTATCATAACAAAATTTTGAACTTAAAACTAGACAAAAACTATAAAATTAAAATTTTTAAATAAGATTAAAAGTCTGCGTTAAAAATATTTATCGTAAATTGCCATTTTTAACAATGATAAAATTTAAATTTTTAATAAAACCTAAAATTCGTAAAAAAAAATTTCAATTGCAAATTTCACCTTTCTTGAATTTCTACAAAGTTGTTAAAATTAATGTTAAAGCTCTTGAAATCATATTTAAAAAAAATGCTTAAATTTATGTTTTTATCATAACAAAATTTTGAACTTAAAACTAGACAAAAACTATAAAATTTTTAAATAAGATAAAAAGTCTGCGTTCAAAATATTTATCGTAAATTGCCATTTTTAACAATGCTAAAATTTAAATTTTTAATAAAACCTAAAATTCTTAAAAAAAAATTTCAATTGCGAATTTCACCTTTCTTGAATTTCTACAAAATTGTTAAAATTAATATTAAAGCTCTTAAAATCATATTAAAAAAAAAAAAATGCTTAAATTTATGTTTTTACTACCATTTTGAAAATGCCTAAAATTTTAATTTTTAAAAACCTAAAATTCGTAAAACATTATAGAAAAAATTCTAGCTTGAAAAAATTTCTTCTCAAAACGAGCTACAAAAATCTTATTTGAAGATCGTTAAAAATTCAAAATAAAGATTTTGGTCACGATTTAAAATTTTTTCCAGTCTTTTTTTAAGCTAGAAAACTCTTATTTTTATGTGAAATAAACGTAATTAAGATTTTTGGGGCTTATTTAAAAAAATCTTAACCAAAAGAACGGCATCTTGTGTATGTTTTTCCCCATGGTCCCAAAAAAAGTTATTTTATTCTTGAAATGAAGAAAATTTTTACTTAAAAATTGGCAAAGAAATCTCATTCAAAGATTGTATAAATCCGAAATTTTTTGTTCACGATTTCAGTTTTTTTCTGGCTTGTTTTTAGTTAAAAGATTCTTATTTTAAGCAAAGTTCATAATTAACTCTTAAAATATAATTTTTCGGGCATACATATAAAATAAAAAATCTCAATTCAAGAACGTCATTTTTTTTGTGTTCGTTTGGTCACGATTTTATTTAGAGTGCTTTTTTTTCAGACATAAAAAATAACTCAGGTGATTTCGGAAACTTTTTGCCGGCCAACTTTAGCTCTCGTCTCATTTTTTTTTAATAAAATAAATTATTGACTTTGCTTTGAGGTATTGAAGTTTTTATTTTTGAGTTTGGGATTTTATCTATTAATATATGTGCTGTTAGCCAACCTAAGATATTTATATAAATCTCGACTTTTGATCATAAATTTTCCTTGCACAATTTTTATCTGTAGTACTTAATCTTTTATCTTTTTTTCTTTTCAGTTATACCAACTAATTGCAGTGAACGGTAAGAGATATTTATAATGTACCTACTTATTGTTAGTTTAATGCTATTTTTTGGGTTGAGTCAGAAAAAACATAATTAAAAATAATTGGCACTAAATATATAACTTTAAGTTGGCATAAATATAATCTATGAATATCAAAGAATATTTAAAAAATTGTATCAGTATAAAATTATTAACCGATTTGTTTTCATTCCTCTTGCAATAAAACATTCGGTTTCAAACCACATGAAAAATTCGATTTGTGAAATAGGGAGCACCAAACATTCGTTTTCCGGAGCACGGCCGCAGATTACGTATTTTTCTGGACTAAAATTCCTAGAGCTACAAAATTATATACACTTCTTGAAAAGCTATATTTGTTTGAAACAACTGAACGCAAATGGCTAAGACGCCAAGAAAAAATCGATTCCATTGACGGTGCCTAGTTCATTGTTCTTTCAAGATTGGCTTAAAATACAGGCAGGAAAGGAGTTAAAATGAATTTAGGATCGCATATTGCCTGCTTCTTTGAAAATTCTTCGCTCGTTCCATGTCGATTTGTGATAATCACAATAAGTGATTTGCAAATCGGTAAAAACAGGTGAAGCGGATCACCTTTTTAAATTGAACTCCTTGCAAAATTTCGATTAATAATCGCTAATTTATAAACTGCGAGATGTAGAAGCTTAATATATTTAAGCTCGTAATCGTAAGTTCCATTAAGAAGTGTTCCAAAGTTACTGCTTCTCGTTGAAGACCTTCAGATTGTAGGCTTCAAAAAAATTGCTCAGAGAGCAGCTCAAGATTCAGAGTCCATGCTCTTTATACGAGTATGTGGGCTAGTGTTACAAAAGCATAATGCATAACTTCAATACATATACATAAATATATATATGTACAGCATACATACATATGTAGCTACATATGTATCTGTGTGTGAGCCAAGCGTGACATTTTCTTCTTGAGCAATTTTCCTTTATGCGTTCTTGTGTGTGTGTGTGTGTGTGGATGAGCTCCACTTGAGAGCAACTTATGAATTCCACAATGAGGAAGTGCAACCAATGAATGACTGAGAGACTATGCGACTATGCAGGGAGAGTAGCCGCTGGCGTTTTGTTTTCAAGTGCACACCAATACAAATGCAGCATGTAGTATCTGTGTGCGTTTTGTATCTATGACAAATGACATTAGACAAGTGAGGAGGAACACTGCGACAGAACGACAGAAAGATTCAGTCAGTCAGTTAGTCAGTTAGTGGGGCAGCGGGAACAAAGAGGTGTGACACAATTGTATCTGGTATTATATGACAGCAACTACAATAACAACAACAAAGATATCGTAACATTTGTTAATTTTGTTAGCCAAGACCATAGCAAGAGTTTTGGATTGAGGCTGGACTTGGTTTGTGGACATAATTGGCATTGTTGCCTTGGTTTATAAGTGTATCTGTATCTTAGCCAGCTGGCTAAGCAGCAACAACAACAACAACAATAACAACAACATTGCCATTGCATCTCAGGTGAGAGTTATGTGGTGTTGTTAATTAACCATTTACGGACTGATTGCAACGATTTATGTGTGTGTGCGTATCTAAATGAGGTCAACACGGCTGCCATGCAGAACCAGGCCACACAACAAGACAATGGATAATACATATGTACTATGTTGAAGAAGATATGGTTATCCTATGACAACATCAGATCATATTTATATCTGACAAATCTGTCAAATGTTTACACAGCATATCCCAAAAAGGGAATCAAAAGTAAAAAGATATCGTTGTAGATACATTTTGTGGAGAATTGTAGATTGTAAAATTCTCCACAACACTTTTAAGGCAGAATTTTACGCTCTACAATTCTCCACAACACGTTCAAGGCAGAGCCAAAAAAAAAAAGGATTGTGTCTCAAGATCCCTGGTATGCATTATAACTCTTAAAATTTCTTATAAAATGTAAATATGCAGCCTATCAACTTTTTATTCCGAGCAAAAATACTTATTTAACGATAATACATTATCGATTCGCTTATTCGATACTTAGGGTACCATTCAAGGACTTAACATATCACTCTCGATTATAGGAGTTACCGATTTTTAAAAATGTGAGTTTTCGCCCATGGTCCTTAAAGCAGTTCTTTTATTCTTGAATTTGTTCTTAAAATGAGTCACAAAAATCTTATTCAAAGATTGTTAAAAATCCGAAAGCTAAAAAAAAAAGCTGGCATGCGGATTTTTCTATAATTTCATGCTACCTAAAGGCTTCGTTACTATTTAAAAAATATTTTAAAAATATATATAAAAAATAAAATGCTATATAAAAAATTTCTCTATTTAAATTTCAATTTTTTTGTTCAAATATTTTCATGAATCGCAATTTTCAAATTTGTGATCGCCAATCCAGCCTGATTAGCTGGAGATACCATAAAAGAGGCCCCAAGAAATGGTCAACATTACCGAGCATCTTTAGTTGGAGATTCAGATCTTATCTTGTTGAATTAGTTTTTGAAAACTTCTTAAATATCTTTATCCGACATATGACTTGTTATCCAAGCTATATATATTTGGTTGTTAATCGAAAAATTGAAAAGTTTTAATTTTTCGCATACTCAATAAAGAGCCAAGGTTGAAGAAGAGCCTACCTCAATATTCATTTATCGTTAGTTCGCTTAATAACATAGCCACAAAAAATATATCCGATACTCGGGTTCGGAGTTCAGATCAGATTTTGGTCAGAACCGAAGGTAAAAAAAAAAACAGATTGTCAGGCTGTATCCGCATGTAAACCAGCATATCGGGATTCTGACATAACCTTCAAATTGTCTCGTTTTATGGACTATTTTTTTTTTTCTTAACTACAACCTGGATGTAAAGATTTCGGATAAATATATGCACTTTATAAGAATTTTTTTTTCAAATTTTTGCTTTCCAAAGGTAAGCTTAGTAAATATCTTAACCACTAGGTTAGGATTAAAGTGGATTATAAAAGCTTACCAAAAATTTGCGAATAAAAAGTATTGTCTGGTTTTTATAAGGATGTACTTTGTCTACCTCTGACGTCAGGACATTGCAATAAAAAAATATTTATAATCAAAAAAATTAGTTTAGGCTATTTTTTGGGTTGAGTCGGAAAAAAATGAATTGAAAACAATTGTGAATAAATATATAACTTTAAGTTGGCATTAATATAATATAAGAATATCAAAGAATATTTAAAAAATTATTTTATTATAAAATGCGTACTTTTTATACCCTGTACCTATAGGTACAAAGGGTATACTAGATTTGTGCAATGTATGTAACGGACAGAAGGAGGCGTGGCAGACCCCAAGTCCTTTATACCAAAATGCTTATCATAACCTCGGGTAGCGATTGAGCCATGTCCGTCCGTCCGTCCGTCCGTCCGTATGAACGCCTAGATCTCGGAGACTATAAGAGCTAGAGACACGAAACTTTACCTGCTGGTGCGCATATTTCCTAAGCAGATGAAGTTTGTTGAATCATGTCAATATCTTTCCCCGTTCCCCCGCTGTTGTATTTCGCGGTTTTTAGCCACACCGTTTAATATTTTCATTTGAAATTTAACAGAGCGATGCGTTGTGGATACATGCATCTATGTGTAAAAAATGAACAAAATCGGACAAATACAACAGAAGTTATAGTCAAAAATGTGCAAATTTCACCTCCCCTTGCCCATAAACTGCGTCAATATTTGACTCTACGCAATTATGGCTACAAGTGACCTAGAATCACAATTTTTGGTAAGCTCATTCATGTGGCTCTAATGAACAAATCCACATCCAAATTTTATCGATGCGGTCCCCCCACCCCCCGCAATCCATTTACCGTGTTTTCTCCCACACCCCTCAACATACCAACTTGAAACTTACCCCATATACTTTAAATAAATTCTTTGACGTAATATTTGAGTTTCATCAAAATGGGTAAAAATTTAGGGAACTTATAGGTATAAATATCGATTTTCACCAAAAAAAAATAAATTCCAATTGGAAAGTTCTTAGATGGAATATGCAAGAAAAATTTTTTTGACACAAAAGGTACAGGGTATTCCACTGTCGGGCACCGCCTCGACTGTACCACATTTTTTCAACCTATTTTGCTGTTTCGTTTTAATTCCTCTTGCAACAAAACATTCGGTTTCAAACCACATGAAAAATTCGGTTTGGTGAAATTCGGGAGCAGCAGACATTCGACTTTAAAACGAATCCGAATAAAATGTTCGGATTCGTTTTCCGTATATAGCAGGTAGATAGTGCATTAAATATGCATTTAAAATGGGGGTTGGTCAAAAACTACTGTCTTGAAAATCATTTTTTGAAATATATTTCCGTAAAGCAGCAGAAAAAAATAGCTTTTAAGTTTCGTTTTCGAATTTGGATAGTTTTACTAAAATAAGCTCTTAACTAATAGAGCTAGACATCAAAATAAACGTTTTTGTGCAAAAAGCTTTAAATTTAAAGCATATTTAAATAAAAATTGAATTCTACTAAATACTTGGCCGCTTTGAATTCACAAAATTCGTTTCGTTTTAGTTTTTTGCGCTTTATTCAAACAAAAAGCTTAGAAGAATTTTGCAGAAAAGTATCACATCTATAAATTACAATCTAAGTTCTGCATAAGCCGACAGACAAGGCGACGGCATGTTGGCCAGGCTTTAAGCCAAAGTTCTTAGAAATGCCTCGTCAGAGACCTGAGCTGATAAAGTGGCAAGCGTCAAGCTCAGCCTGAGACACGGCGGCATTAAGCCTGATTAGGCGTTACGGCAGACACTGACTGGAACACAAAAAAAGAAGAAGAAAAATATGATGTAGACGAGGCGGTACCGACATTGGGATACTCTTTACAAAGCAATTTTGCTGTCTTAAGTTGATGCACGTGGAAATGTTGAAATTAGCTCGATTAATGGGTTGGTTTTTTTTTTTTTGACGTTTTCTTTTTCGCTGAAGAGTGAAGAATTGATAAAAAATGAATAGAAACTTCAACCCTTTTATAAAAATATTATTATAACTCGTATTAGGTACTTTAGGTTTAGTGACCAACCAAATTGAGCTGAATGGCAGGCCGAAATCTTTTTTTGAAGAACAGTCCCTTCAGCTGTGATACTTCTCAAACTTACGGCATATTGGTATGATCTCATGTTGTCTTCGTACCGAATATAGTAGAAATCGCTTACAAAATTTCGATGTTGTTTTGTAGATAAATTTTAAAAAAATTTTTAGGCGAGAAAGTTCGGTTATTCGATTTTCAAGATGTCACGTAGCTCAGTTTCATATTAAAAGATTTTACAGCATGGCTGAAATATGCGATATTTGCTGAGGGGACAGACAAGACAGCAGATATACAGTCCATTCAAAAAATTTTGCCTCTTAAATTGTAAAGCTGAGTTATCTGCAGCTTTTGGTAAAGCTTAGTATCTATAGCTTTTGTGGTCTGCCAGATTTGGGTGCTCATACAGACGGAAGAATGCAAATCAATGCTAATGACATTTTGGTGAAATTTAAATATAATAAACCAATTTGTATCCAAATTTTCAAAATTGTGATTGGAGTTGGAATGCATTTTAATATTTCATTGCGTAAGACCCTTTGAAAGTGCAGTGTATATAAAAAGCAAAAAAAACAACAACAGACCATGCAAAGCAACACCAAAATACAATAATACTCGTTAAAAATAAAAACAAAAAAAAACCAAAACATATATAAGAAGAAAGAAAGGTAACAAGCAAAACCAAGTCAAGACCCAGAGAGTGGCTCTATAGAGCAAGCCAAAGAAAACAAAAGTAAACCTGTACAAGTTCAAGGTCAAGTGCAACTCTGTGGCGCTGCTACACACACAGAGACACACACAGACAGATACATAACAAGCTGCTTAAGAGATGTGCAGTGGTCTCTCGTTTGGACGTACAGACGATTGGAAAGACGGATCGGTCGAGTGAGCAACACAGTCGAGCGTTTAGCCGGTTGGTTGACCAGGGCGCACCCGCAAACCGACAGCCTCCGCAGCGGTCAAGTGAATAATGCGGCAAAGCAGAAGAATGGTAAAGCCAAAGTCAAAGTCACTCCACACACAGAGACGTCTACACATCTTAATGCCACATAACTTGTGGCATGATGACGACTTGAGGCAACAATATGCCTCTCGAAAAGACGCTCTAAGAGACCGCGTCTCTTGCGGCATTAGAAGTGCCAGACAGACTTTGCCACCCAGGGTTGTGTATAGTACAACTTATGCTTCCTTAAGACCCCACAGATAAGACACAGTCAATCCGAACGTTTTGTGACTGACTCAGTTTGTTTTCACATTACGCAAAAATCCGGCTAAGAAAACAAAATAAGCTCCAAACGGTCCAAAGTGGCGTTAAAAATAACAAAAAATAAGACCAAAATAAGACCAAAATAAATATTATTCGAAGTGTTTGCTATACGCTATAAAAAGTGTAGAGTATTTGCAGTTTTTGTCTGCATATGCGACACTAAGCAGAGATATGCTTATTAAAAGCCTGGAGAAGCATTGGACAGCTTCCAGATGATTGGATCGATGTATGCTCTTTTCAGCAGGCATGTGCGATACTGTTGCGATATTTTGTACTGAATATTCGATATCGATATTTTGGATCTTGATATGTAATCGATCCAATACCTATTTGTCTAGTATCGCTATCAAGCTAAAGCTATTTATATTAGCAGCTAATATACGATACCTATACTATATTAGTTATCGATATATCGTCGATCCAATACCAATTTGTCTAGTATAGGTATTGAGCTATGTTTTTTGGTTTTACTGGCCTACTCGACAGAAAACTATACGAGCAGCTAATATACGATACCTATATATTGGTTACCGATATATCGTCAATACAATTCCAATTTGTCTAGTATCGAAATCGAGCTACATTTTTAGTTTTTACTAACCTAAGTTAGAGAAAATTATATTAGCAGCTAGCATACGATACCTATATATAAGTTATAATATATCGTCAATCCGATATCAATTTGTCTAGTATCGATATCGAGCTAAATTTTTGGGTTTTATTGAAGCATGAGAAAGAAAATTATATTAGCAGCTACCTATATACTAGTTCCCAACATATTGTCGATCCGATACCAATATTTCTAGAATCGCTATTGTGCTAAATTTTTTTGGTTTTACTGGCCCATGAGGTAGAAAATTATATTTTCAGCTAATATTCTATACCTATATATTAGTTACCGATATATCGTCAATCCGATATCAATTTACCTAGTATCAATATCGAGCTACATTTTTGGGTTAGAGAAAATTATATTAGCAGCTTATATACGATATGCTTGGATCGATGTATGCTCTTTTCAGCAGGCATGTGCGATACTGTTGCGATATTTTGTACTGAATATTCGATATCGATATTTTGGATCTTGATATGTAATCGATCCAATACCTATTTGTCTAGTATCGCTATCAAGCTAAAGCTATTTATATTAGCAGCTAATATACGATACCTATACTATATTAGTTATCGATATATCGTCGATCCAATACCAATTTGTCTAGTATAGGTATTGAGCTATGTTTTTTGGTTTTACTGGCCTACTCGACACAAAACTATACGAGCAGCTAATATACGATACCTATATATTGGTAACCGATATATCGTCAATACAATTCCAATTTGTCTAGTATCGAAATCGAGCTACATTTTTAGTTTTTACTAACCTAAGTTAGAGAAAATTATATTAGCAGCTAACATACGATACCTATATATAAGTTATAATATATCGTCAATCCGATATCAATTTGTCTAGTATCGATATCGAGCTAAATTTTTGGGTTTTATTGAAGCATGAGAAAGAAAATTATATTAGCAGCTACCTATATACTAGTTCCCAACATATTGTCGATCCGATACCAATATTTCTAGAATCGCTATTGTGCTAAATTTTTTGGTTTTACTGGCCCATGAAGTAGAAAATTATATTTTCAGCTAATATTCTATACCTATATATTAGTTACCGATATATCGTCAATCCGATATCAATTTATCTAGTATCCATATCGAGCTACATTTTTGGGTTCAGAGAAAATTATATTAGCAGCTTATATACGATATGCTTGGATCGATGTATGCTCTTTTCAGCAGGCATGTGCGATACTGTTGCGATATTTTGTACTGAATATTCGATATCGATATTTTGGATCTTGATATGTAATCGATCCAATACCTATTTGTCTAGTATCGCTATCAAGGTAAAGCTATTTATATTAGCAGCTAATATACGATACCTATACTATATTAGTTATCGATATATCGTCGATCCAATACCAATTTGTCTAGTATAGGTATTGAGCTATGTTTTTTGGTTTTACTGGCCTACTCGACAGAAAACTATACGAGCAGCTTATATACGATACCAATTTATTAGATCCCGATATATCGTCGATGCAATACCAATTTATCTAGTATCGATATCGAGCAACAATTTTGGGTTTAACTGACCTATGAGGTTGAAAATTATATTAGCAGCTAATATACGATACCTATATATTGGTCACCGATATATTGCCGATACAATTCCAATTTGTTTGGTATCGGTATTAAGCTACATTTTTGGGTTTTACTGGCCTATCCGACAGAAAACTGTATAAGCAGCTTATATACGATACCTATATATAAGTTACCGATATATCGTCAATCCGATACCAATTTGTCTAGTATCGGTATTGTGCTAAATTTTTGTGTTTTGCTGGCCCTTGAGATAGTAAATTATATTTGCAGCTAATATTCTATACCAACATATATGTTAGTTCCCGAAATAACGTCGTTCTGATACCAATTCATGCTACATTTTTGTCAGAGAAAATTATATCAGAGGCTAATATACTATACCTATATATTAGTTACCGATATATCGTCAACCCAAAACCAATTTTTTTCTAGTATGGGTATCGGTCTTAATTTTTTTTGGGTTTTATTGGCGTTAAACGTATATTGACAGGATATACTCGATACCGATATTTTGGCACTCGATATATCGTAGATGCTCATTTATATGACGCATGAGAAATAAAGCTATATAAGCAGGTACTAAAAATAATTAATAACGTTATGTTGCTACGAATGCCAAAAACGTATGGGTAACTCTACGGCTATCGATATTTTGCACAATGTGGCAGCATCGTTTTGTCATTAGCGCAGCAGATTAATAGAATTTTGAAAATTTGTTTAATGCAATGTTTTTTAAATGTTTATATATGTAGGTAAAGGTAAGCTGTTGAAGCTTTAAAGTCGAGAAAGTTACTCTGAAATCTATGGAGGTTTGTCTTGAACACTTAAAACTATTTTTCAACTTTTTGTGCTCTTGTGGAATAAAAGTTTTTTCAAAAACGAAAATAATTCATAAGACAAGTATTATGAAGCTTATGTTACTTATGTTACTATGTCTACTTATGTTAGATCTTCACGAGGTATTTTGAAGATTATGTCAGAACGCTGACGTGCTAAGGTTTCTTGGCATTTGGTTTCGGATTCAGCGATTCCAAAAGCATATAATAAACATCGTCGATAACCGAGTGGAAATATATACCTATGTATGGTGTATTTGCAGATTATGCCAGAACTCTGACGTGGTGGGTTTCGGATATAAGACCACAAAAATATCGGGAAATCGAATTTTTTTTTGTGAGCTATGTATACGAATTAATCAATTTAAATTTCTCTAATAGTAAGAAAATATTTCAGTTTAAATTAATAACACTTCATAAATATTCTTTAAATGTAAGCAATATTATAAATAAAAAGTTATATGGGGCTTATGCCTAATATTCATGGAAGTTACTGTCGTGTCGGAAAGCATGGACTTATCTGGTTTGTACAAGCACTGTTAATGACCAATTTCGATTAATTTATATTTTTTTAAAGGTAGAGTAGCTCGAGTGGATGAGTAAGAGCATCAAAATGGTCAGAATTTTTATCAGGTGACTCGTGGATTCAATGCTGTACTATGTAGAATAGCTGTGTATGGTACACTTCGAGTTCGTCAAAGGATTCCTCGTAAATTCACAAAGACTACAGGTGTCAGACTCCATCTTTATACAAAATTGTAGAACTTTTCTAGTGTGGATTATACCTGGTTCATTGATCTCAATAGTGTCAAAGTTCCCTATCAAATGGTAACTTGCTTTCTTAATGAGATGCCTTTTGCTAGACAATTCCGAACAAATCGTCAAAAGTGTGATTTGAGAAAATAAAATTTGAATCGTATCGAATGTTTATCGTCTGGCTACCATGGCTTCCAACAATCAATCCATTGTTGGTCTCACAGCATTCTAAGCATTATGCCATTATAAAAAATCAAACACGTCAAATAAAATCTTTTTACGAGTCTTTTCGACACATAAGCTGTCTGTCCGTAGGGTATACGATAGTTCTATTAGTTCTCTGCTTGTATTTAGAAGAACTATAAATGGTCTTGGCGCTTTAATTCTGGTCATGTCAGTTTTGGAGCACACTACATAACAAATTTGCCTTATATGTTATATGTATTAGCTTTTTATTAACTTGTCTAATATAATGTTTAAATATTTTGGGTTATGGCTAACTGTTGCTGTATTGGGTAGGGCAGTTCATGGTCGCTGCAATCGAACTTGGTAGTATGTATTGTATGTAGTACATATGTACATGTATATACTATGTACTTGTATATACATATATGCCGCGGCGACGGTTTCAAGTCGCCTGAGACAACCCACACTGCGTACGGCAAAGTTGACGCTGCACAGTGGGCGAAATATGCAATGTTGTTGAATCTATTTAACTAAATTCTTAGGATTCGCATTGTAATAGGTCTGATATTTTTATACAAAAAAATTTGAAAATAAAATTTTAAATTCTTCAACTAATATTTAATGTTTTAAATTAAGAAAAAAAAATCATTGCAACATTTTAGTTTTATCTTTTTTAAGATTGTAGCACCAAATCGATTTGATACACCTTTACACCTTATTAAGATGGAATAAAAAGTCTTTTAAAAAAAAATAGTGATTGAAATACAGCCAATTCTGTTTTTACACGGTAGATACGTTCCAGAAAAAACTGTGTTAAAGAAAAAAGAAGTAAATACTTAAGCTGCTATAAAAATAAATTAGAAAGTGGAATTCCCTAACTAAATTTCTAAAAGATTAGGTTAATAAAAATATTTTTCTTTAAAATTCCAATAAAAACATGCTTAATCGAATGAAATTGCGTAGAAAATTTTGGTTCTAGACCGTGTTAATTTAAAATCTGTAAAAACAGAATTAAAAACTTGGGTTAAGGCCTATACGCAGTTCGAAAAACTTTGAACGGAATGACAAAGCTTCATAAAAAAAAAACCCATTTGAGAACAATTTTTTTTAAAGAGCCCTATTGACATAAAAAAAATTATTTTGTAGTTTTAGTCACAGTTAAAAAAAAAATGTTAAGGTTAAGTTTAAAAACATGAAATTTTGGAAAAAACATTTTTTTGTAACTATGAATCGATCTGCATCATTAGTTTATCATCATTAGTACCTTATCAAGCTAAACACTTTCTTCAGTATGGATAAAAACGGAGCTTCCAAAAGAAACATTAAAAACCTAATTTCAAGATTTTTGTTATTAAAAATTTTGTTTTTGTTTTTGTTTTTGTTTACAATAAAAGACTACTAACTTAAAAAATGTAGAATATACAAAAACTTAAAAAATCGCTTTTCCAGATTTTTTATTAAAAATTCGTATTTTGACGATAAAAGACTTTTTAGCATTTTATTTTAAATTTGAATGCTCTTATTTTTTGGTCTTCAAAAAAGTCATTCGAAAATAAGACTTAAGCCACGATTTTAGACTTTTTAAAATCATCTTAAGCATTTTTATTTTTTAATTTAATTTATTTTACGTTTTTTAATGCATAATATATACAGTCTACATGAATTCTATTATGATTAATTAAAGGTTTCAGGTTCTTATTACCTTTGCTACATTTGGTCACGATTTTATGACCAAAAATCTTGAAATCAGATCGTTTTTTTTATCAGTGTACAGAAAATGTCGCAGACCCCCCAAAGTTATCTTAAGTATGAACAGGGTGACTTGAGAAGTTGATATAAGTATGTCTGTCTGTCTGAACAACTAGATCTTGGAGATGACAAAAGCTAGAGCGTGCAAACTTTCACAATAAATCGCTTATTATATCACGGGAGATAAGTTTATTT
Source organism: Chymomyza fuscimana (assembly GCA_949987675.1). Lineage (NCBI taxonomy): Eukaryota > Metazoa > Arthropoda > Insecta > Diptera > Drosophilidae > Chymomyza > Chymomyza fuscimana. The sequence continues at coordinate 29,410,470 of OX465090.1, read as the reverse complement.
ATTTTTTTTTTGATATCGGAGTTATATTATAGGGGTACCAAAAGTTGTAGATGGATTATTCGTTTGTTTATGAAAAAAGCTTCCAAGCACTGCAGCAAAGTGTATCAAAATCGGTTGACTATATGATATAGCCTCCATAGGAACGTTTAGTCAAAAAAAAAAAGTTTTTTTTTGTTTCTTTATAGTAACCAAATTTAGCATTGAAAATCAGTTTGGAACTTCCACTGTACCAAATTTTATCAAAATCGTTGGACTATATGATCTAGCCTCCATAGTAACGATCGTTCAATAAAAAAGTTTTTGATGTAAAATTCGTTTGTGTTTCGTTTCTTTATGAATATACCTATAGTAACCAAATTTGCCATTGCAAATTTATTTGGAACTTCCAATATATAGTAACCAAATTTGGCTTCGAATTTTTTTTTAGAACTCCCAAGCACTGTACCAAATTTTATCAAAATCGCTTGACCATATTATATAGCCTCCATAGGAACGATCGATCAATAAAAAAATTTTTGATGTAAAATTCGTTTGTGTGTCGTTTCATTATGAATATTCCTATAGTAACCAAATTTGGCTTCGACATTTTTTTTAGAACTCCCAAGCACTGTGCCAACTTTTATATATTATATAGCCTTCATAGGAACGATCGATCAAAAACACTTTTTCAGTGCATAATTCGTGTGTAATGTGATGGTACAGGATATCTCAAAGTCGTACACGCCCGACTTTAACGTACACCATCTTTTTTAATTATGATTAAAACTTATACGCTTTTAAAGCATAAATCTATTAAAAAAAATTGTACATTTGCAAACACTGCTCCATATCTATATATATTTATTCCAGTCATTCCAGTATGGAACACAGATCTCTACAAGATCAAAAACAACTTTACGAACCCGCCCATTCCGTATAGTTAAAAATAGCGTCAGATTTTCGCCAATTCTAATTGCACTTAATTTTAGCTATAAAATTGTTAATTTTGACCACTGTGCGGTGTCTGCGGCTGCGCGAATGACTTGGCCTGGTCGAGTCGAGTCGAGTCAGCAACAACAACAACAACAACCACAACAATGAGAATAATAACAAAAAAAAAAAAGACAACAAAAACAAAAACAACAACCGCGGCATTTGGCATTCGCAGCTATTGTTGTTGTTGTTGTTGTTGTTGTCATTTTAAAGTCTAATCAAAACATTTGAAGTTACTTAAGAAACCTACGCAGCTTAAGTTGCGTTTCTTGTTTCGAATTCTTAACTTGTCTGATTTTTAGTGAAATACAACACAAAGTTAAAGTTTTCTGCGACATTTATTGTATAAGCTGCACACACACACACACACGCACGCACAGATACAGATACATTTGGAGACACAGATACTATACACATTTGTTTGTTTATTTATTTGTTGTTATTGTTAATGTTCTTGTTGAGTTTTCATAGGCTTTAAAGCTTAACAATTTGTTTTGTTCAAGAAAAGAAGAAACTAAGAAAGAAGGTTAACACACACAAACACACACACACGCACACTTGTTGTTAACTTGTAGTTTGTTCTATTATTTTGAAGGTTGTTGAAACTACAAGAGATACTTTTATGAAAGAGTTATGCTGCCCAAGCCTTGTACCAAGTGAAACAAAGAAGTTGACACAAAAAACTATAGTACTAGTTAAGAAGACTTACAATAAATTGAAAAGAACAATTAGATATCTTATGGCTAATGCGTCTTTCATTGAACTAAATATTTTGTAGACTCTAAACATAATACAAGATTCTACAAAACGGCTGTGAAGTTTTAAATGTCTTTGCTAGGTGTTGGGCTGTAATCTTTGTTTATTTTCTTTTCTGTTTTCCCAGCTTCAGAAGAATGCATAAAATTTAGTTCACTTACAATATCTAATTTAATAAAAAAGTTGTCTTAATGACATAAACATCTTTTGATTTATTGAAGAAAGTTGAATATTATTCGCAAAGCTACAACTTTTTCCCAAAAGAGTCGAGAAACTTAACGTTTTGTATTTACGTAATCCAAAGTTCAGAACGTTTTGCATTCTATGAAAGAATTGCAACAGAAGCTTCATCTGCATACGGAAGAAAACGGAAGTTTTGCATCATCCGCATACATAAGAATACGAGAAGACGAGTTTAGTTCGTTAATAAATAAAATGCAAAGAAGAGGGTCTAGACAACTGGTGTTACCTAGACACAATGCCGTTAAAAATATAGTTCTGCACATTGGTTTGGTACAAAGAAGAAATCCAATTTAAAAGATATGACGCAAACTCAAAAACTGCAATTTTTTTTCAAAAAAGTCCAGAATCTCTGTATTGTATCTTTATAATCCAAAGTTTAGTATATTTTCCATACTATGGAAAGAATTGCAATAGAAGTTTTACATCATCTGCATACAGAAGACAACAGAAGTTTTACATCATCTGGATGCATAAGAATGCAAGAAGATGAGATTATCTAAGGCAGATCGTTAATAAAAAAGAGCATCTAGATGGCTACCTTGAGATACATGATGCTGCCTTGATTGCGCTAGACTCTACAGTCTTTAAAAATAAACTTTTGTACATAGGTTTGGCGCATAGAAAGAAATCCAATCCAAGACGAAAACTCGTTAAAAGTGTGAAGAAGACTATGGCTTACTTAGTCCTAAGGTCTGTCTGCATTTCGACAAATAAGCGAAGAAAATTCGAAAAGCTTAGTAGAATTGGGGCGACATCTTACAAATCCCAATATTAAAGAACCACAGCTGCAGTCCTTATAGTAATGCTTGGAGTATTCCAGATTCCAGATAGCCGTAAGACAAGCATATTACAGATAAACATGGAGAAGAATGGATAATAAAGAAAGAAAAAGCGCAGAAGAAAGCAATGGTTCAAAGATACAATATATATAGGATTCATTCCAGATAGCCGTAAGACAAGCATATTACAGGAAAACATGGAGAAGAATGGATAATAAAGAAAGAAAAAGCGCAGAAGAAAGAAAGGGTTTAAAAGACGCGAGGTATTGTAAAACATCGTCTTGCAAATTTGCGGATAGCATAGTCAAAATATTCCAGCAACTTAGGATTCTGACGCAACCTTCAAAATACTTCGCTTTATAGTGGAACAGTTCATGTTAGAGTCCCGAGCTCGGATAGATATGGATATGATAGATAAAAATATGGATATATTCATGGTCAGTCCTTCGAACCCGAAAATCGTGTAGTCTATAAATTTGAAATGAGGTAGTTTATAGGTATACTTAAGATCTATGATATACGGGGTTATCTGAGAGGGTTGTTGACATCGCTTTTCGAGTTCTAAGGTCATACCATGTTTACTTGGCCGCTGAATTCGATTCCACAGTTCTGGCATAAACTTTAAAATACCCCGTTTTATAGGGATAACCTCGGATGGGCATGAGGTAAACATTGTCTGACCTTCAAACACGAAAATTATTTTTTTTCTTTTATGAGTGTGTAGTCTATAAATTTAGAATAAGGCAAATTATAGGATTACTTAAGATCTATGAAATAAGTGGTTATCTGAGAGATTTGTTGGAATCGATTTGCGAGTTCTAAGGACAGATCATATTTACTTGGCCGTTGAACCAAAGTTCTAAGTCCTAAGTCAAAAATATCCCAGCAACTTAGGATTCTGACGCAACCTTCAAAATACTCCGTTTTATAGTGGAACAGTTCATGTTAGAGTCCCGAGCCCGGATAGATATGGAAATGATAGATAAGAATATGGATATATTCATGGTCAGTCCTTCGAACCCGAAAATCGTGTAGTCTATAAATTTGAAATGAGGAAGTTTATAGGAATACTTAAGATCTATGATATACGGGGTTATCTGCGAGGGTTGTTGGCATCGCTTTTCGAGTTCTAAGGTCATACCCTGTTTACTTGGCCGCTGAATTCGATTCCACAGTTCTGATATAAACTTTTATTGAGCTCGGCTGGACATGAGATAAACATAGTCTGACCTCTGAAATTTGTATTTTTATAAATTTGGAATAAGGCAGCTTATAGGAATAGTTAAGATCTATGAAATTAGGGTTAGCTGAGAGATTTGTTTGGATTAGCTTTTTATTTGTAGGAGTGACGTGTTTATTAGTAAGCTTCGCATAAATAGACTACTTTAAAGGCTTTTATTATGGGAAACTTGTCAGTTTAAAGGAACTTGGTTGTTCTGGCGTAAAGACTAGCAAGTCTAAAGCCACTTTAAGGCACGTTTTTAAACCTACTCCAACGATGTTTTATATTAAGCTGTTAGTTCAGCCAAGCGTCTAGCCTTTGTTTTCCAAAAACAGTGCTCGAAACAATAAAATCTTTATAGCTCATTTGTCAGTACAAATTTTAATCACAGTCTCTCTCCATTGATATCCTGACCATGACCAATGCCGGCAATCAAGGTCGTCGTCCTGCTCGATATTGTGTCTGATTCATGGCGTCAAAAGAACCGGCGACATTGTCGCCGGCTAAAAACAAATAAAGTCATAAAAAAAAAAACAACTACTACTAAAATTGACTTGACTGTCCATAAGGGCGGGGAAACTAGGGACAATGCGGCAGACGCTCTGGCCAGCGCCTGGATCCGGGTCTGGGTGGTCGTTGTGGGCGTTGGTAAGTTGCAAAACTAACAAGTCACGTCAGTGAGTCCCATAAAGCGGAGCAGCAGTAGTTCCTATTGATTCCATACACACTTGTCTATTGATTTTTTTTCGATGCAATGGCGCCACCATTCCTCAAAGCAGACCAAGTACATTTACCCTAAAATAAAAATAAGTGATGACATTTATGGTGATGGTGTGGTTGATGACGCTAACGATGATGATGATGATGTTGATAATCATGGTGTAGGTTGTTGATACAGTGCAGCAGCGAGTGCGACTGCTAGAACTGGCTCCTGCTGCCAGCATATGGAATATGGAAATGCAAACAGAAGTGCAGTCAAGCAAACAAAGACATAAAAACCTAGAGGAATGCTTTCGTTTGAAGACCGAAGCTTGCATGCGCTTTAAAGTTGGTATTGGCATAGGATGCAGCAGCACAAGAAAGGCAGAATCCAAGCGAAGGGTTTTCGGGTCCGGAGCATCATTCAAAAGTTGGAAAAATGGTTTGAAAGTTTTTGGCAACCTCTGATTTAAGTACATATATACTACGAAGTGAAAGATCCCTTCTATGAGCAAATTCTGCATTCGGTTCAGACTAGAAAGAACTCTCGTTTAGCTCAAAGCTTAAAAAAAAATGGAAAAATTTTTAATTTTTTTTTCGACTTTGGTTGCTTGTATCTTTAATAATTTTGACTCAATCATTACATATCGTATATCACCGTAAAGGTCACAACAATACCTTTCGATCTCATGGTCGGTAAAACATTTTTACGAATAACTGAATACAGGACTCAAAAACTTGTTTTTCGAAAAAATCTTGAAAGCGGTACTTAAGAAAAAAAAATTAATGTCATTCTCGTTGTTTCTCGACCCAAAATTACCCTAAAAAAACACTTTTATACGAAGGCTCATTTTTCATGTAAACTAGTTTTATTGAAGAAATTTTTTTTTTCAGGCTCAAATAAAAATTTCTACGTTCAGATACTAGATTTTGCGAAGTAAAAAAAACTAAAACTAGACGTCTAGCTGACTTTATGGCCGTATGACGCAGCCAGGGCCGTAGAGAGAAAATCAGGGCCGGGGGAAAATGTACCGGCCCCTCTACTAAACTTTTACCTTGAATCATGACAGTACGACAGTAATTACACCGGGCACCTGAGAATACTTCGGGCCCGGGGGAATTCCCGCTTTTCCACCCTTCCTCTTGACAGGCCTGGACGTAGCATAGCCTATAACCTGAGGACAATCAAGACGCTTCCAAGAATAGCTCATATGTCGAATTATGACGAACGTCTTAGGAGTTACGAAAGAACAGATGAACATACATAAGTACGTACATACTCTTATGTACGTTTCGCCATAGTCCGTTAAAAAACGTTAAAAAATATTAAAAAATTGTAATTTTCTATTTTAAATTCAATATTTAATCAAGCATCGAATAGAATTTATTTAAATATGCGTTAAATAATCAGAATTTAATTAATTAATTAATCTTTCGCTCTAAATCTAGTATGTGGAATCGCATTTTAGTTCCTCAACGAAATTTAAGCATTTTTTGTAGAGAAAGATACAATAATTTTTTATCTAATAGAGCCATGCAAATTGCTGGTAGAAATATAAAAGCCTGTTATAAGGGTATCAAAAATAAAAAAAAAAAAAAAATGAAGCTAAGCCTGTGCCGGCTTCATAAAAAGCGCAGCATCTATGTAGTATCTGTTGGTGCGCATCCATCTTGCCTGCTTTGAATTTGTTTCCCTCTAGAGTGAAACCCCCCCTACTGCCAATCACACTTGGTGTGTGTGCGTGTGTGTGTGTGTATCTGTGACGATGTAAGAGGTGTAGGGTGGCTCTAAACTTGGAGTGTTGTTGGTTGAATGGATAAATGGATGGATAATAACTTGTGAAAATAACTCTTGCACTTGACGAATGTCGTTGTCGTCTCCATGTGGCTGATGTTGTTTGTTGCCGCTACGATTCCCGCACTCAATAGCACTTGTAATGCATACACAGCTCCAGATACAGCTACAGCTACATAGATACATATGTATATGGGATACATGCTGCATGCTGCATGCAGCATTGTTGACTGTCAAAATCATGGTCCATGGAAGTTGTCGTCTCCATCGTCGCGTCGTCGTCGTCGTCGTCTTCATTGTGAATGCAATAATACGAGACTCGACACTGAAATCTGACAGATGCGAGTGCAATGCTTCAAGTTCGTGCCGTCAATGCTCCACATCTGCAATGCCAGATGCCAATGTGTGTGTGCCCAGCAAGCAAGGGTAGAGGTAACGTGTCTGCTAGGAATTGTAGCTTTGGTGTGAACCTTAAAATGTCGAAATTTATTTCAATTGCCAATTGAAGTATTATAGTATCTTATAGATACAAAATGCAGCTATGCAGCTATGAAGATTTACGACTGCTTAGAATGGCATATCAGACTAAAGCTCTATTACTCCTCTACGCTCTCTTATCAGCACCCAGCTGCAGTTCGTTGGCCTAGTTACTTCTTTTGGGGCTATCTTGTAGTGTTGCTTACGATAGCTCTGTAATTTTTACACTTGGTCTCCCCTCTTGTGTCTTTAAAGTAACGTTCATTGGCATTGTGTAAGACCCCAGAGTGACCCATTTGTGGAATACCAAAAACATAGCAACATCAACACCAACTTTATTGACAAGCTGCGCTCTTTGTGTGTTTTGTAATTGATAATTGAAAAAGTCAACAACTTTTTTTTTATCATAGCATTTTCCATATAGAAATGTTTTTTTTTTTTTTGTTTGGAAGTTTGATACACTGTAGTTGTAAAAGGGCTTAACTCGCTTTATTTCTAAGTCTTTAAGAAATTCTAACAAACAACTTTACTAGCGAGCAATTTTTCTGCATAGGGGGCTTCGCCAGCTGCTCGCCTTAGGTTAAGCGGAGATATACCTAATATCAGTTTTAGATGCCACTTTTTTATGTCTTCTTTTCAATTTGATCGGGAAACTTTTCCTTTCAATTTTTTATATTAACTGTTTAATTACACTTTTTTTTCATGAGTACGCAAAAAGTTTCAAAATTGTCGCAAGAGAGCGCCAGCAAAAAAAAAAAAAATGGAATCGCGGCAAGTTTCGAAATTTTTCACTAGAAAAATACTTAATGAACGAGAAAAAAATATTTTTATTTAAAAGATTGATATATATACCTAGCTCTCCTAACTCAGCTATTTGGCCGTGCTGCTGAAAACGAATCCAAACATCTCATTCGTATTTGTTTGGAAACCGAATGTTTAGTGCTCCCAATTTCACCAAAACCAATTTTGTATGTGCTTTGAAACCGAATGTTTTGTTGCAAGTGGAATTAAAACGAATTGCCAAAATATGTTGAAAATATATAAATTTTCTTTAATATACTTATATTCTATTTATGCCAATTTTTAGTTAAATAGTTATTGATAAATATTTTTAATTATTTTTTTTTCGAAACAAGCCAAAAAAATAGCATGCACAAATCAAACCGAATTTTTACAAGGTCCATGTCTTGCATAAAAAAAAAATTTCCCTTCTAATACATAGGAATAGCATAGTCGTGGATAATTTCCCTCGAAAGGTGTAAAGCTGTGCTAACAGTGAGCAAGGGAAATATGAGTAGATGTCGAGAGCAAAAAATTCGAATTTGGGAGCACGCAAAAACGAATCCGAATAAAATGGTTCGTTTTTTTTTTTTTTCGTTTTTCGCAGCATATTCATATATTTTTTTGTACCTACATAAAGCCAGCTATTAACCTGAAAACAAAAATCGTTCATTTTAAAGCCCAAAATAGTTCCATTATCGTAAAGGGGTCTACGCAGAATGTAATGACAAAACCATATAAAAAAAAAATCCCTAATGTAATATCCCAAATGGGATTTTTTTTTATATGGGTTTGTCGTTCCGTGCGAAATTTGTTTGCATTCTACGTATAGGCCTTAAGGCTTTAATAAAATTCACAAAATATTCGCTGCATTTTAATCCGATTTTCTTAAGATCTTAACATGATGAATATTTTCTTTATAGTGCATAACTTGTTACCGAACTTTCCGACTTAAGGGCCATACACAGCATGTAAAAATTCCGCACCAAACGTCAAAACTTCATATAAAAAAAAAAAATCCCTTTTTTGGGATATTCCTATCAAAACTGTTCAAGATTCAAGATCAAAATATTTTTCTAATGACTGTTTAATTTCTGTCTCTTTTGAATACGTTAAACGGAAGACAAAGAAGACTTAAGTACACTGATAAAAAAGAAGCTTGATTTCAAGATTTTTTTTCATAAAATCCTGATCAAATGGTCACGAAAGTATCGCAAGTTTTTTTTGCTGTCAATCCCCAATGTCAATATCCAATTTGGGATATTCCATTAGGGATTTTTTTTTTATATGGTTTTGTCATTCCGTGCGAAATTTTTTTGCATTCTACGTATAGGCCTTAAGGCTTTAATAAAATTCACAAAATATTCGCTGCATTTTAATCCGATTTTCTTAAGATCTAAACATGATGAATATTTTCTTTATAGTGCATAACTTGTTACCAAACTTTCCGACTAAAGGCCCATACGCAGCACGCAAAAATTCCGCACCAAACGTCAAAACTTCATATAAAAAAAAATATCCCAAAAAAGGGAATTTTTTTTTTTTATATGAAGTTTTGACGTTTTTTTCCCAAAAAAGGGAATTTTTTTTTTTATATGAAGTTTTGACGTTTGGTGCGGAATTTTTACATGCTGTGTATGGCCCTTTAGTTGGAATTCCTATCAAAACTGTTCAAGATTCAAGATCAAAATGACTGTTTAATTTCTGTCTCTTCTGAATACGCTAAACGGAAGACAAAGAAGACTTAAGTACACTGATAAAAAAGAAGCCTGATTTCAAGATTTTTTTTCATAAAATCCTGATCAAATGGTCACGAAAGTATCGCAAGTTTTTTTTGCTGTCAATTTAAGAAAAAATTTATTTCTTAATTCGAGAATTTTAATCTTGTTTCAAGATTTGTTGGACTTGTTTTAAGATTTTATGGTCTTATTTTAAGAATTTAAATCAAGACTGCAAAAATCTTGATTTAAGATTTAATTTTATTTATCATTGTACTACATACTTAGTAGAGAAATAAATCTAGACAATCGCTTGGCCGATTTTAAATCGATGCTAAAAAAAAAAAAAAAAAATCTTATGTAAATATTATTAACTAATGAAACAAATAATAGGTGTGAATGAATAGGTGTTTGTAAAAAGTCGAAGAAAAGTCGACAACACTTATGCTACAATTAAAATATCATTTTGTGAGTGTGGCTACCAGCTGCGGATCCAGGATTTGGTCTTGGAAGGGGTTCTTCAATTCGAAGTGTATATATATATCAGAGCTCGCGAAACACTTTCCACCCATTTTTCAAACTTTTAGGGGGGGTCCGGACCCGAAAACCCAACGTGGATTCGCCACTGCTGGTAATATGTTTTAGAAAGAAATTTAAGAACCTTTGTAAAAATTTTACTTATTCTTAAATATTATGGCTTGTTTTATAACTAAAAAAAAATTAAAAAATTTCAACATTTTTAGGATGGATGAGGCAAATAAACTCAGTACAGGCTTAGTCATAGATAGCTTCCAGGCCCTATTTCAGTGCAGAGAAGAAAAGTCTAGCTTCAAGATTAAGAAAAGATTTACATATAAAGTAAAGTTCTTTGGGGAAAACTTTAAGGTGAAATTTCAAAACTGGTTTTCAATACGAAATCCAGTTTTTCAAAAAGTCTTATACAATATTGTAGTAACCAGATGATGTGAAAAATAAAAAAAAAGGCTTTTAAAATAATTCAATTTAAAAAGGCAGCAAACTTAACAAAATTTCTGTATAAGTTAATAAGTAATTTATAAACGGTTGGTATTTGTGAATTAAACAAATTTTCAAGTCTTTTATCACTTTTTATGATGATAACGTATGTTTATGTCAATAAATAATCTATTTAAACGAGAATAATGGGCAAATCGATAAGAACTTGGCCTATTTGACATTTGATTGACAACTATTATTTTTTCTATGAGTGTTTTGAGCTTGAGTCACCAAAATTGATATTTGCTCTCATGTGAGCCTGAGCAGCCAATAAAGTTGATTGTTTGTCAAAAAAAAAATCAAAATCTGATATAAATATTGTTATATAACTTTTTGAGTCACCAAATTTGATATATGTTCTTATGTGAGCCTAAGTTGCAAAACAATGTGGACGCTTTATCAAAAAAAGGCAACAACACTGTTTAGAGAGTATCTACTGGAAAGCATTTTCCAAGTCAAATCAAACACTTGTAGCTGTCATTTAAATTCACACTTTGTATTTTTTTTTTTATAACTTTCCCATCAAGTTTTTGAGCGTCATGCATATAACTAATTTTTTTTTACACTCCATAGGGTTTTCTTTTGTGATAGCAAAAAAAAAAAAAAAACAAAAATGCAGTGCGATAATGAAAAATTTTGAACATGAAACCGGCGCATCTATTACGTATTAAAATAATCATAATAATAATAGTAACAATAATAATAATAAGTGCTGAAAAACTGGAGCAGGTCGAGGCACTTGAGTTTTGAATGTTTGATTACTGGGCTTGGGTTTGGTTTCGGTTTCTTCGGTAAGGTGTTCACTTTTATTTTTTTCACTTTATTTTTTTTTTTTGATATGTCTTTGACTAAACAAAATGTTGCGTGTGCCTTTTGTTGGTTCTGCTCAAATAAGCACATAATGCAAGTATATAATATATCATATGAGCTTAGTCATTCAGGCATGTACATATAAAGTATCTAGATACAAACAAGCGATGACAACTCGAAAAATGTTTGCCGTTTAAAAAGAGTTTCAATTAAATGCGCAAATAATAGGCGGAACAAAAAAAAGTAATAAAAAAACAAACATCCTTTTTTAATTTCGTAAAAAATAAATATAATAAAAAATATTTGCGCACAAATCGACAGATAATTAAAAATAATCATTTATCACAAGCAGGCAAAACAAAATGCCAAAATCAAATAATAAAATAAAGCCAGGAGCGGATCTAAGCGTGAGACAATGGCGCCGCAATGCGCGCTAGTGTGACCGTTTGTTTTTTGTATAAATTAATTGAGTCTTATGTTGTGGCATTAGTCAGAGTTAGAATTTTCTTTACAGCTGAGATGTTACAATTTTTGTGCATAAAACTTAGTTTATTTTTACAAATATTTACCTAAGTACATCTGGTTTTGACAAAAAAAAAACTAAAATATTACACTATTATGTATTTATACCCTGTACCTATAGGCACAAAGGGTATACTAGATTTGTGCAATGTATGTACCGGACAGATGGAGGCGTGGCAGACCCCAAGTCCTTTATACCAAAATGCTTATCATAACCTCGGGTAGCGATTGAGCCATGTCCGTCCGTCCGTCCGTCCGTATGAACGCCTAGATCTCGGAGACTATAAGAGCTAGAGACACGGAACTTTACCTGCTGGTGCGCATATTTCCTAAGCAGATGAAGTTTGTTGAATCATGTCAATATCTTTCCCCGTTCCCCCGCTGTAGATTTTCAGCCAGTAGATTTAGCCACACCGTTTAATATTTTCATTTGAAATTTAACAGAGCGTTGTGGATACATGCCTCTATGTGTAAAAAATAAACAAAATCGGACAAATACAACAGAAGTTATAGTCAAAAATGTGCAAATTTCACCTCCCCTTGCCTATAAACTGCGTCAATATTTGACTCCTCGTAATTATGGTTACCTAGAATCACAATTTTTGGTAAGCTCATTCATGTGGCTCTAATGAACAAATCCACATGCAAATTTTATCGATGCGGTCCCCCCACCCCCGCAATCTATTTACCGTGTTTTCACCCACACACCTCAACATACCAACTTGAAACTTACCCAATATAATTAAAATAGCTTCTTTGACGTAACTTTCGATTTTCATCAAAATCGGTACAAATTTAGGGAACTTATAGGTATAAATATCGAATTTCACCAAAAAAAAAATAAATTCCAATTGGAAAGTTCTTAGATGAAATATGCAGGAAAAATTTTTTTGACACAAAAGGTACAGGGTATTCCACTGTCGGGCACCGCCTCGACTGTACCACATTTTTTCTTCTTTTATTTGTGTGAGCTCATTTTTTTTCACCCCTGACTGACTATTTTGTCAGTCGCCCCTAGTTGGAACATGGGGATCTTTATTAATAGTTGTTCGAAGAGAACAGGGACCTACAATTTATAGCCGAATCCGAACGGCGGTTTCCTGAATTGATTTCCATTCGAGAGGTTTTTTAACGGCAAGGTATTCTATTAATGCCTAGAAGTCAAGATCTTGTAAAGAAAATATGTTCTTTTCGTAAATTATGAACTAAGAAAAATACGCTCGTTTCATTTTGCTCAAAGTGTAAATCTCAGCTAATTGTTATAAGGTTGTTTGTTTGGACAGAGATTATGCAATTATTGACAAAAAAAAAAAAAAAACAGCTTTCAAAATATTTTTTAATTCTCGAGCACTTATTTATTCCTGGCAGATATACAATGCATGAATTTTGAATTTTCGAATTTTGTAGGATTATTTAGTTGTTGGAAAGCTAAGGGTCATTTCCGAAGTAATTTGCTGCGTAGAATCCGAATCCGGGGTCAGAATTGGCCCATAACGTCAGGATTTTGAGATATTTGAGGTTATGTACCCGTAAAACGGTGTTTTTTCCTACTTTTGAGGTTATGTACAGGGTGCAAACAATTTTTGTGGTCTGTCACTCCGGTTATATCATTTAGTACCACTTCTACCCTTTAATTTAAAAGTTCAAGCGATCATTTACGATTTTTTTCCCAAAGTTATGGCTATTCAAAGTTACGAAGTTTATCCCTCAACGTCATTAGCATTTCACAGATCAACAAATGCCGTGGTCATGTCAGTTGTTGGAAAGCTACGGGTCATTTCCGAAGTAATTTGCTACGTAGAATCCGAATCCGGGGTCAGAATTGGCCCATAACGTCAGGATTTTGAGATATTTGAGGTTATGTACCCGTAAAACGGTGTTTTTTCCTACCTTTGAGGTTATGTACAGGGTGCAAACAATTTTTGTGGTCTGTCACTCCGGTTATATCATTTAGTACCACTTCTACCCTTTAATTTAAAAGTTCAAGCGATCATTTACGATTTTTTTTCCCAAAGTTATGGCTATTCAAAGTTACAAAGTTTATCCCTCGACGTCATTAGCATTTCACAGATCAACAAATACCGGGGTCATGTCAGTTGTTGGAAAGCTAAGGCTCATTTCCGAAGTAATTTGCTGTGAGAATCCGAGTCCGGGCTTAGAATTGGCCCATTACGTCAGGATTTTGCGATATTTGAGGTTATGTACCCGAAAAACGGCGTTTTTTCCAAAATCCGGATTGTTGCAACATATTTCTAGTTCCCAATTTGGTCAGGACTATCATTTGCGTATAAGGGCCCGCATCGGCATTCCTGGATCTCCTTTAACACCGGCCGTCACGGTCCATCTCTGTCTGGTGGTACAAAAGAGTGTACTTACGCTAAAACTTTTTCTGGCAGCACTGTCGTTGCCAACTGGGCACACTATTTTTGCGCCAGAGTTGCCAGCATTGTCGTCGGCTTGGTGCTGCTTATGCCCGCAGAACTGTCATTGCCAACTGTTCACACTATTTTTGAGCCAGAGTTGCCAACATTTTTGTTGCGCCTTAGGTTCTAGCTTCGATCCGTTCCTAGCACACTTGTTTGCTCTTCTCACCAATAATACTTAATCCGTCACTGAACTTTTATGCCTGAAAATAAACCAAATAATAAGTGTTATAAATTGTGTATCAAATATCATATATTTACATACATTAATTTGTTTTGTTGATTTCATTTGTTGTCTGTAACTTGGCGTTTTTGTTTTGCCCCCTCCGCCCCCCCCAAGTCATGTCTGAGGATTGTAGCTGGCTATCGCCCCGGAACTTTGAACCCGCTTGGCCCAAATTGAAACATCTGACAATTGATTTGCGATTTCAGCGAAATGAAACATTTCCCAATCTGGGGCCTGGCTAACCTTGAGCATCATTGTGTGGGGCCCTAGCGCCGTTATCTTTGGCAATATACTGTTACAATTTCCAATCATTTCTCTCCATGTTCACAGGGTAGGGTTACCACCAGCTGAGTTGCAAAAAAAAATATAATGAAGTGGGGGGCGTAAAGAAAAAAAATTATCAAAAACATTTAACAATTAGTTGGCTGTGGGTCTGCCTAGGCATATCCATCAACTAACCATCAATACCTGTAATTAAGCAATACTACATGGAGTCCCAGTCTTATATATACATATGTTACTATGTATTAAGTGTGTACATACATATGTATGTATGTCTCTGCTATGAAGTGAACAAAATTGCCAACAGTTTTTGTTTTTTTTTTCTTTTGCTTGTTTTAATTCGCGAGAGCTTAATAAGTAGGTAAAGTCGGAGCTTAATTAAGACTACCTCGTCGGCCTGGTTGTTACATAAACACATTGTAGCATTCGTAAATGTTTATTTTTTAGGCATTTTTGTTATTTTTTTTTCGCTAAATCGAATTGCATTTTTGTATTGTATTGTTAAGGCCTTTCGTATTATGTCTGAGCCGGGAACGCTTTTAATTACGACATACTCTGTAAGAGACAATTTATGGTGGGTTCGTGAAAATCGCCAAAGGAATTTGCGTTTTCATGAAAAGGATTAGCACGAGAAAAGAAATTGATTTAGTCAGGTACGTTAGGCCAGGGAAGACCATGTGGCCACGTTAAGTGGTTAGATTTTAAAATATTATCATCTAGGTCTCATCTTAAATCCTGATCAATAATATAAGTTGCATAAATCAATTTGCTTTATATGATATTAGAACCACATTAATGGCTTTTCCAAATCTTCTCAGTTTGTAGCTTTGGTCGTTCTTCTGCTGACTATTGGGAGTGGCCCCTTTGGAAAGTATTCGTGATGACGATAGCTTAAAATTCAAATATGAGTTAAGCTACATGCCTTGACTTTTGGAGCTTTTAGATTGGCTTCGAACCAAATCAAGGAAGAAATGTGCTTAGCTTAGGTTTTGGGTTTAGGTTTTTTTTCAAGATGTTTTTTTTTTGAAGAATTTACTTCATTCAAGAGCACCGTGGTCTTAATCCACAGCCCATGCAACATGCTACATGGTTCAACAGTCCGTAAAGCGAGGAGTGCGATATTTTACAAGATTTTTACATGCATCAGAATGAGGGCAGTTTGATAAGTCTGAGACTTTTTAGCAATTAAGCCATTTTTTATCAATCTTCGTTTAGCTAATTTTTCTCAAATGCCCATAAAATAGTCATTTTTTTGCGTGATGATAGATTTGGAAAGAAAAAGTAGTCGCTAGAACCCAGATCTGCAGACTACAGTGCATGGCAGTCAATTATTCAAGCATTAAATACTATGTATGTCTTCTTCGTGCTATTATTATTATTTATTCCTTGACATGCGGTACATATCATAATTTAATAAATAATAAAAAAAAAAAAAAAATTAATTTAATACACAATGCATTGACGAAATTCCAATGACCAAAAAAAAAATCGTGAGCTAGCGCGTGACGTCATTAATTCAATTTCAAGCTAATTTGTGTGTAATCTTATATTTGAAAGATTTTGGTTTGGTTTGGTTCGCTTCGTATTTTCAATTAAAACCATTATATTATATTTTAAAAACCAAATTTATACTTATATTTAATAAGAAAATTTCATATTTTTATACCCTGTACCGTATGGTACAAAGGGTATATTATGTTTGTGCAAGCCGAAAATGTATGTAACGTACAGAAGGAGAAGTCGGAGACCAAAGTATGATCAGAGTGACTAGACTGTCCGTCTGTCCGTATGAACGCCTAGATCTCAGAGATGGTAGGAGCTAGAGCAACCAAACTTTCAGATAAGATCCCTTATTAATCCATAGGAGACAAGTTTATTTTATTTTTTTGATATCGGGACTACATTATATAGCTCCCATAGGGGTGTTTCAGAGGACCTCGAAAAAAAGCAAAAGTTTTAGATGGATAATTCATTTGTTTATGAAGATATCATAACCAAATTTGGTAATCGGAAGTTTTTTAGAAACCCCCAGCACTGTACCAAATTTTATCAAAATCGGTTAACTATATCATATAGGTCCCATAGGATCGATCGGTCGAAAATTTGTTTTTTGTACAAAATTCGTTGTGTTTCGTTTGTTTGTGAAGATATTGTAACCACATTTGGCATTAAGAAGTTTTTTAGAGTTCCCAAGCACTGTACCAAATTTGATCAAAATCGGTTGACTATATCATATAGCTCCCATAGGATCGATCGGTCGAAAAAAACGCTTTTTGTACAAAATTGGTTGTGTTTCGTTTGTTTGTGAAGATATTGTAACCAAATTTGGCGTTCAGAAGTTTTTTAGAGATCTTCAACACTGTACCAAATTTTATCAAAATCGGTTGACTATATCATATAGCTCCCATAGGGCCGATTGGTCGAAAAAAAGTTTTTGATTAAAAATTCGTCTGTTTTTGGTTGTTTATGAAGGTATCATAATCTAATTTGGCAATCAAATGTCTTTTGGTGTTCTTAAGCAATTTACCGGATTTGATTGCAAGCAGTGGTACAGGGTATCCCAAAGTCGTCCGCGCCCGACTTTAACGTACGCCATCTTTTTTTAAGAAAATGTGTTGCTTAAAAAAAAAATTAAATATTTTTTTTTAAATAGCCCTATTGCTAACTTAAATTAAAAAAAAAATTGGTACAACAATTTTCAGTAGTTTAGTCACAATTAAATAAAAACGAAAAACACCTTTTTTTGTAATTAAGCCGCAACGCGTTAAGTTTAAAAACTGAAATTTTTGCAAAAATTTTTTGTTTTGCCATATACATCGAACTGCATCATTAGTTTTCAAAAATTGCTGGGCGCAGTTTGCAGTACCTTATCCAGCTAGACCCTTTCGCCCTGAAGGCCCAAATTGCTCTGTCTCTACTTTATAAGTAAAAAATACTCTATAAGTAAATTGATACATTTACAAATAATTTTGTATTTAATATTGACAATATATAATTTAAAGAAATTCATTTCCATATAGTTTTTATGCGAGTGAAAATCGGAACAGCCCATTGTTGAAAAGGACGATCAGCTCGATCATAATATTCATGTATGACAACCCTAAGCTATCATAACAAAAATCGTTGTTGATCTTATATTAAGTTTTAACATGGTATATGGAAATATTTCAAATAAATAATAAATTGCTATGCCCTAAAACTGAAAAGATTTATTTTCTTTTATTTTGATAAATTTTTTTGACTTGCTTTTTCA
Source organism: Chymomyza fuscimana (assembly GCA_949987675.1). Classification (NCBI taxonomy): domain Eukaryota; kingdom Metazoa; phylum Arthropoda; class Insecta; order Diptera; family Drosophilidae; genus Chymomyza; species Chymomyza fuscimana. Next base: position 29,392,499 of record OX465090.1, on the reverse strand, counting down.
AAAGCAGTTTAAGCTCTAGGGCTTAAAGTTTCATCGTTTTTGGGCTGAGTTCGCAATAACTTTTTAAATCAATATTCTGATTCTTCTTCAAAAATTCTTAAAACATGAAAAACAATTTTGAAAATAAGACCAAATAATCCTGCAAGCAGATAATATGCTTAGTTTAAGCAGAGAAAATCTTAAAGAAGTTTAAGCTTTAAAAAAGATCGCAGCACTTGAAATTCTCAAATTAAGACCAAAAATCGGGATAAAAAATTTTAAGCTGCGATTTTTAATTTCGAAAAAAGCAATCTATACGAGTCTATAAGAATTTATAAACTATGATAATAAAAATATTATTTATAGTCAATAAGTTGAAAATAAGATTTTGTTGAAAATTCTTGTCTTTAAAATAGATTTTCAAAAGCAGTGGTTTCATTCTAAAAATGCAAAAGTTTGTTTTTAAAATTTACGATTTTTAATTTCAAAAGAATTTTATACTTTGGAAAATAGGATAAAAGCTTATTTAATGCTATAGCGACTGGGTCTTCAGCTTTGTCATACGAATTATAAACTTGAAAAAAAGATTATGCAAATTAAATTAAATACTATACTTCAGGGTTTTAATAATCATAATTGAAGATTTTCAATAAGCCGAAAAATAGATTTTGTTAAAAATTTTTGAATTTTTGCAGTATTATTTAAAGCTTGAAATTTCTTATCTTTAAGAGATTTTTAAAAGCAGTCCTTGGAACCTGAATCGAAATCTGAAAGGGTTTGAGCTTACAGATCTAAGAAATAGGAGGAACCCAAGCTACCCAAATTTCTTAAATGTTTTTTTTTATATATTTAAACATATTTATCATGTTAAATCGTGAGCACTTCTCGCACATCGAAATCGTAATACAGAATGGGCTTGATAATTTGGTATCTGAGCTAGGGCTTGGGTCCAAACCTACGCAAATCTCTAAATTTGTTTTTATGAATTTACAATTTTTATCATTTTAAGTCGTATTTATTTTTTAATAAATTTTTAACATATTGTATTTATCGTGTTAGATCGTGAGTCAGTAAGCACTTCTGCCACATCGAAATCGTAATACAGAATGGGCTTGATAATTTGGTATCTGAGCTAGGGCTTGGGTCCAAACCTACGCAAATCTCAAAATTTGTTTTTATGAATTTAAAATTTTTATCATTTTAATAAATTTTTAACATATTGTATTTATCGTGTTAGGTCGTGAGTCACTAAGCACTTCTGCCACATCGGAATCGAAATACAGAATGGGCATGATAATTTGGAATCAGAGCTAGGTCTAAGAAATAAGTGGGTCCAACCATTCTTAAATCTCCGATTTTTTTTTTTTAATTTTGAACATATGTCGTGATTACATATGTTAAGTCGTGAGTCACTCCTGCCACATCGGAATCGAAATCCAGTACGTAGATGATTAAGTTCATAAACTTCTGAAGCTTGGAGCGGCCTTATAAACAGCTCTTACATGATAACTAATAAAAAAACAAAACAAAAATACATTTTTAAAAAAAAACCTAAAAGAAAAGACAAGTTTAATAATAAAATTTGATAAATCGTAGATAGCCAAGTTTAATGCCAGCCTTGGCTCTGAACGGGAATTTTTTGGGGAATTGCAAAATTTGCAATACAACTTGGTTTGTTGTTGTTGTTGGTATTTTTTTGTGCTTTTTTTTTCCTTTTTTTGGCATTAATCTCTGGTAGTAATTACCAGGCGGCGTCAATTGTGTGCGTGTCCAAAAGATATGACTAGGGAATTACAACATATTTTTTTTTTAGCGAATAAGTCTGTGTGTGTGTTTGTTGCAGCAGCGAGGAGGGGGGTGTGGCATATAGCTATACATATTGAGTGATGGGATTGTCGTTGCCTGCTCCTTGAAGTTCACAGTTCAATTGAGTTTACCGCTAATTAGTGGTAGTCGTTGGGGGCACAAGGTAGGTAGGTAGGTAGGTAGGTAGGTACACTAAGTGTGTTGCTTGGATGCGGCATGCAACGCCATTAACCTGGGGCGCTTAAAAGCTTTCGGAGCTTGACACTGGGCTGCTGCTGCTGTTGTTGTTGTTGTTGTTGTTGTTGTTGTTGTTGGATTGTTATTGTTGGATTGTTTTTGTTGCCTGGTTGTTCCGCGGGGCCTGACATTGTTGTAGACGATGTTGTAGACCAAGTTGTTGTTGTTGTTGTTGTTGGTATTTTTTTTATTTTTATTTTTTTTGCCGTGCTTGAGTAAAGGCTTTTAAGTAACCGACCGCCTCGAGTCACTTTTATGTTTTATTTATTGATTTTATTTGTATAACTTTTGTAGTTGGTTGTTGGTTGGTTTGGTTGTTGTTGTTGTTGTTGTTGCCATTGTGGTTTTGTGTCCCATAATTATGTCAGCTGCAGTTCCATAGTCATAAATTTTCGCCGTGTTTTAATGTACATTCATTTAGACACATGTAATATATATGTATTTATTAGTGTATTTGTATGTACCGTGTAAACGACCAGCTCGATCCCCTGCCCTGGAACTACCCCAACATTACCATTTGCTGCAAATATTGTAATGCACATTAAGCAATAATAGATTTATTATGCACTTATTATTACTTTTGTATGACCTTTACACATAAGGGTTCTTGATTTCTTCTAAAGATTTATCTCTTCCTTTATCATCTGCTTAAATAGCAATGCGACCAGGGCTGTCTGTCCCCAGAAACATATAGAGATGTCAAATTTGACCAAAAGATGTGCTTTAAGGTATGCAAAGATTGTCTTAGAGAATTTCTCGGCAAAAGCAAAGTTTCTTGGCGTAGAAGAATTTCTCGGTTTAGAAGAATTTCTCGACGCAGAAGAATTTCACGACGTAGAAGAATTTTTGGATGGAGAAGAATTGCTCGGCGTACGAAATATTCTCCGGTTTAGACGATTCCTTGGCGTAGGAGAATTTATTATGCGCTTATTATTTACACTGGAGATCTTGGTTTCTTCTATAGTTTTTTTTTTTTATCATCTGCTTGTGTAACAATTAGGCCTTGGCTGTCTGTCCCTATGAACACCTAGAGACACCAAATTAGACCAAAAGATGTGCATTGTAGGAAAAAGCAAAGTTTGTCTACGAGATGAATTTCTTGACGTGGGAGAATTTCTCGGTATAGGAGAATATCTCGGCGTAGAAGAATTTCTTGATGTAGTAGAATTTATCGACGTAAGAGAATTTATCGGCGTGGTGAATTTCTCGGTCTAGAAGAATTTCTTTATTTTTGATTACTATTTTTTTATACCCTTTATCTTGGTTTCTTCTGTAGATATTTTTTCTTTATCATCTGCTCGGATAACGATAAGGCCTTTGCTGTCTGTCCCTATGAACACCTAGAGCCACTAAGTTAGACTAAAAGATGTGCATTATAGGAAAAAACAAAGTTTGTCTAGGAGATGAATTTCTTGGCGTAGAAGAATTTCTTGATGTAGAAGAATATCTCGGCGTAGAAGAATTTCTTGGTAGAGGAGAATGTCTTGTCGTCGCAGAATTTCTCTGTGTAGGACAATTTCTTGGCGTAGTAGAATTTATTATGCGCTTATTTTTATTTTTTTATAACCTTAACACGGGGATCGTGATTTCTTCTATAGATTTTTTTTCTTTATCATCGCTATGAACTCCTAGAGACACCAAATTAGACCAAAAGATGTGCTTTATAGGAAAAAGCAAAGTTTGTCTTGTAGATGAATTTCTTGGCGTAGAAATATTTCTCGGTATAGGAGCATATCTCGGCGTAGAAGAATTTCTCTGTGTAAGAGAATTTCTTGGCATAGAAGAAACTTTCGACGTAGCAGAATTTCTCGGCGTAGGAGAATTTGACGAAAATAGTCTAATGAAAGATCATAAAAATAGGACGAGCCATTTTTGAATTATAAATGGCGAACATATAGTATATAAGAAAATTATTTGTGACTATAAGGAATTCTTTTATAATCAGTCTTTGAGAGAGATGATGAAAGCAACTACACTTAAGTCTGCTTAAGTTTCTTTGCATACAGATTACGATGGGCTATCAATCAATCAGAAAAAAACAGATGTGGTCCTCTACAGAACTTAAATTGAACTAAAATTTTGGAACCTACAATATAACTGCGGTAACCTAGATCTATATAGTTAATCTGGAATCTGCTGAGCTTGCTGCGTTTATTCAGAAGCCTGTGAAGTCGATGCCTTTGGCAGTAGCCCTCAAATTTGATATGATATGAGCCTAATCAACAAAAAAAAAAAACCATTGAATTCTTCACAAAGTATGCATCTTCTTTCAATTCTAAATAATTTCACTGGAACACGCTTATTTGTGCCACAATTCTTCTGGGACTGCTAGGATTCAAATTCTGTATGAATATGATGATGACTAAAATAAACTGCAAATAAAAATTACAAAATTTTGCAAATAAAAATTACAAAATTTTGCAAATAAAAATTTGTTACACCTAAGCTGTAAGTTCTTCTATCGACTATATCTATGAAAATTTCAAACTACCTCAGAAGGTAAAATTCGTTTAGAGCTTTACTACATATACTGACCTGTTACTATCACCAGATTAATTGTTACACGGTGTAATCACCTGGGTGCAGTGTGTCCCAGCACCGTCCCGGACTGACTGCTTCAGTTTTTTATAAAAGTTAAAATTGTTGCATATCACGCTCATCAAAACTTAACCTAAATGAACCTGTCCCCTGTCTGATAATTATTGCTAACTTGAAGTGATTACTGACGCGGAAAGAGAGATCTTCAACGAACTGAACGTTGATACTTCAAATTAAGTGAATGTGCTGATTTACGTTCAATTATAGTAGATCCTTAATATCTACTTAATAATATCTTTAATAAGGCAAGATGATCGGCATATTATTTAGTCAACTGACAAATGACAGATACATTTACTAAATCTTTAAGAAAAATAGTGGATCTTGCTTAGGTTAGCTGCTTTTAAATTTGTAGTGTCTTATTTAACGTATTATTGATTTTTGGAGCTTAGGTGCCTCACTGTTGCACTGCTTTCCGTGCTGTATGTACTTAATAGTTCGCACTGCTTGTTGTTAACTTATACAGCGCAAATATTCTCAGGTTGTCGAGCCAGTTGCTAGCGCTTAACCGTATCCATCACCACTTAATCACCCACTGTTGGGTACCGGAGCACTCCGGGGGGTACCGGAGCACTTTGGTAACGAGGCGTCGAATGAGTGTGCCAGGAACGATTCAGCACTGCCAGCTAACCTTGCGGTTACGGATATAAGAAGACCTTTATAGCACGTCGTATCGCAAATTAAGGTGACGACCAGAGCTTTGGCGGAAAGAGAATGGGACACTGTGTCTAGTTGTTCTCCCGAGCACTCTGGCCACGGCGAATATCTGAACTCCTGCGTTTTCATAAGAACAGAACCAGGATACTGGTAGGAGTTGTAAGAGGGCACTGAGATGATGAGAGGGCACAGATGAGGAGGAAACAGAAAGCATCCTGCTATGTGATTGCCTTGCGCTTCTTAAAAGACGAAGCCAGTTTCTGGTTAAACCATTCTTCGAAGAGCTGGGTAGGTTAGTCTGGAAAATGTGCACGTAGCGAATTTGGACACTTTTGTCGAATCCTCAAAATGGTTCTGGGGACTTAGGCGACTAAGACCTTTTTTGACCCACGGAATAATCCCCCTATTTCCTCACTCATACTTTTTTCTTCCCTTATACAGACCTTATGGTGATTTCTAGGCTCAACCTTTCAACCTAATCTAAGCTAACCTAAAAATAGTAGTTCTTCAATAGATCTTTTAATCATGTCGCTTATAAAACCAAACTAATCCACAAATCTATTTTAATTTCTACTTTCAGAGCTCTGACCTACTGATGCGTTAAGTTCGAGTAGAACTTCCGGGTAAGCTCAACTTCCAACTGAGCTATGCCGATAAACGTGTTCTATCCAAACGGCACATAAAAAAAAAATACGTATACCTTGATTTTGGTTAAAACTGCAACGATTTAATATAATCACTAAACGATAAATCACAACGATTTAGACGAATTTGAAAAACTGTGCCTAGAGCGGCCACAACTGACGTAACTCCAAGTCCACAAAAATATTTTAAAGCCAGACACACGCCATGGCAATGCTGGAGGCACGGCCTTATAGGCCTTTTAAATCCAGTGAGGAGTACTTGGAGGCAATGAAAGAGGATTTAGCCGAATGGCTAAGCACACTTTATCCCGAATTGAGAATTAATGCTGAAAACTTTATGGATCGCTTGGACACTGGTGTGGCGCTGTGCAAGGTAAGTTTCCCATATGGTAATATATTTAGTCTACGAGCCATAGCTTATTTAGCTGCTTTTATGATCGCCAGCTGTTTCTACGATTCCAGTTTTTTTTGGTTTTATGATGCACATAAACAAAAGCAGAAGCGTTTTCCTATGGGCACAGATTGGATGCACATGCTGGAAGTTAGTTGGGCAGCCCAAGGGACCATTAAAGAAGTGGGCGGGCAACTTTTAGACCTATTTGATGTTGCTTTTTGTAGCTTTAACGCTTGGCTAGGTGTTAAAAGCCTCAATCCACAACAATCTACAAGCTTATGGATTACCAGATGCATATGTATTTTATAGCATTATGGCCAGCAGGGCTTAACGCTTAACGGTAGCACAAGGTACGGGCTGGAATGGGTTACGGGCCATTGATGCTAATGCTAAAAACTTGAGTTTATTACAAAGTTTCCAACTCATTTGCATTGCAATTGAGAGCAAAAGTGTTGGAGAAAACATGCATGCGAGGGTTGTCTTTTGTATTTATGGGCTTGGCTATTTTTAGTGTGACCAAAGGGTTCAAAAGTTTCGCATTTTGCTCAAAACTTTTTTTTAAATTCATTTCGCCAAAAACATGCAATTAAGAGGCATAATGATGCCAGCCATGAGCAGGGAAGTGATTGCAGCAAAGTCTGCTTGTGCAATAAATAGCGTGAAATGGGGTTTGTCGCGCGCTGACTTTGACCCCTAAGGCACAGCCCTCCAAGTAGCAGCGTTTTAGAGCAATGGCAATCCCTACACTACGCTTTGCAAAAGGACGTGGTGCCACACCCGGTCAAGTGACTGCTCAATGTTCACGTAGTAGGATGAATTTCTCACGATGACTTATTATTATTTACGACAAGGATTATCAAGGCAGTAATGCTAGTATCATCCTGCTTGGACTTTGGCACTGAAGCAACAAGCTTAACCACATAAAAAAGCTGATGCAACTGTTCCAGAGCGAGTTCCATAGAGTTCATCTATGAACCAATGCGGTTTGAAAACTAATAGAGATTGATAACGATAGGCATTAGAAGAAGATTTGCTTCCGATGGATTCCCGCATAGTCGTCCAAAAAGACTCTTCTGTCAATTGACGTAGGGAAATATTTTAAATATACAAACGAGATAGCCTCAAACATGGTAATGACATCTGAAGAGACGATAATTTATGGTTCGGGAAACTGGTTTTGTGGCAATTGTTCCATTGATGCACGTAGCATAGCGCATTCTGAATGGAGCTAACCCGATTTTACTATATCCCCAAAAGTTTTTGAGAAATTAAAGAATACAATTGCCAAAGATGGAATTTTTGCCGAATCTAACAAAAATTGTTCCCTGTTGAAGCGAGATGGTCTGCTTCTTTGTAAAAACTAATCATGTACCTACTAGTCTGTTGGGGCAATATAGGACAGTCAATTGTAAAAGGTTTCCGAAGACGGGTATCCGTCAACTCAATAGGGTCCGTATGCAACCCAATATCTTTGTTGGGTCACTTTTTCTCTTTGCATCTGCAGCGAATTTTCTTCCAATAATATTTCTGATTACAAGTCTTACGCTTATAAACTTTTGACACGACTCACGACAACTTTTCTCACGTCAAGCAATCAACCGATATGCCTATAAACTCACGACAACTTCTCTCACTTAAAGCAGGCTTCAAGCTATCGCAAAACTTACTGTCAACTGTTGCCCTCGGTTAAATTCCGCCTATGGCTTTTTTGTGCCAAATATTTCAAAGTCAAATCGAATTGGATCCAACTGAATGTATGATTTAAAAATAAAATTCCGCCGTTTCCATCCAAAAATGTGTAGTTGATATGCCTATCTTTCTACAGTCCATTGAGGCCGCATGCTTCAGGAAATTATGATGCTGATGATCTATCTTTCTTTGGAAAAACTGTATTTTTTTCCAGAAATCGAACCAAATTCTGGTATCTTGATATGAGCTAAAGCGCTGCTCAGACAAACCAATGATCGGAACAAGAATTAATCGTTAGGCTCCATGTCTGTCGAATACGTTTTGTGGTGTAGGACTTTCCAATTAAGTGTTTCCAAGAAAAATAATTTCCTCGTTTCTGGTGTAGTCAATGTCGCGTTTTTTTTTAAGTGCTCCGTTGAATCTAATTAATTATAGTCGTTAGGGAGGTGGGCAACTCATAGTACCAACCAAGCTTGGCCAGGTGCTACCCCTAAATGCTCTTCTTTGGCTTAATGTAATAGATCAACAGCAAGAACGTAGAACATATGGAGTAAGTAAGTAATTCAATTTCGGGAGTGGGGGTTCAAACCTCAAAAAAGTCCACCCATGATCATCAGTTACTATATGATGCAAAAAAAACCCTATTTTTATGCCTGGCTAACAGAAGCGTTCAGTATCTCACGGCTTCAGTTCATATGTTTTTGACACAAGTGTTGGATAACTTCTAATATAAGTTCAAGTTTGCTTTGTAGCTGCAACAAATTTTCTTCTAATAATTATAGCTCCGAATCTTGGTACACGTTCGGACTTCCACTGCGCTCTTGTACTACACGTCAAGTGACCGTTTATAAACTTTTAACACGACTCACGATAACTTTTCTCACGTCAAGCAACCTCAGCTCATGCTTCCTTCAAGCTAACGATCTGCTTCGGCTGCAGATTTCTTTAAATTAAAGTCATAAACTCACGACAACTTCTCCCACTTAAAGCCGCCTGCTCATATGCTGCTCCAAGCTATCGATGTGCCGCGGCTGTAGACCAGTGTTGGACAGTCTCTCAATTTTCATAAGACGCGTGAATAGGGCACACAATTCTGCAGCAGCGCAGTCGGCTCACGCACGGTCCAAGTATGCGAAATATCTCTCTCGTTTTTGCTTGGTTGCGTTTCTTGCGCTCTCGTGCGCTTTTGCTTACTGCGCTGCTTACTCACACAAAGAAATGTTTGTTTGTATGCGTTTTGCCCACCACTGCTGTCGACGTAAACCAAAAGTTTCCGCAGATGACACTTTTTCGACAAAAATCGTGACGTTTGCGCACGAAGAAAAATCGTTTAGGTTATATGAACAAACTAACGCAATTATGTCTCAAATCTGAGACATCTATTGTCAAACCGCGAAATTAATTAATCAATTGAAACCAATTTAGAGAAAATTTTGAGGAAAATTGCAAAAATTTAAAAAAAAATTTGACAAAAAATTCTTTGCTTAAGAAAAAAAAAATGTTATAAATGAGAAATGTAGGCGATTTTAGTTTATAACGCTTAGAAGAACTCGACAAAAAAAGCGCCAAGCTCATCAGACGTATCGTGCTCAAGTTTTGAAATGGAGTGATGGACGTTAATATTTGTTTGCACCCGCTTTTATTACTGCGCAGTTGGCAACACTAAAGTCAACCCTCGCTAAATGTTGCATTTTTTGTGCGCTTGGGTGTTGCCACTTTGCCCCTTTTTTTTTTTGGTTGGCTGGCAACGATAGCAAATTTATGCAACTCTGGCCTACTTCACATTGCAGTCATAATGCTTTGCTTTACTTTGCTTTGGCTTTTAGTTACCGCCGCCACTCCCGCCACTTATCTGTACCTGGCTACTGTTTGTTTGAAGGGTCTGGGCGCTAGATGGCGCTGCACTTAGCAACATATGCTCATATGCTCATTTTTAAAATGAGGTTACTAGCGTACATTGCGCTCCTTTTTGGAGCAGGCAATAACATGGCTTTATAAGCCATATTTGAAAATTTCTCTGAATTGTAGTAGGCTATTAATTTTCAGCTACTAAGCTGCTGTTAAAAATTTGTTCATTCAAACTTAATCGCCAGACGAGGCAGTACAGGAATTTAAATATATATAATATTTGAAAATATATTTTATTTTATCATACAGTCGTATTGGGTAAGCACTTTTAATTTTACTTTTTTTTCAGTTTGTAGTAGGCTAATAATTTTCAATTTCTAAGCTGCTGTTAAGAATTTTGTCTTGCAGTCCTGGTCGCCCGATAAGGCAGTATATTTTTCAAGAATATTATTTGAACATAATTTATTTTTTTCAACATTCGTACTGTCAAGTCAGGTAAGCACGTTGACATAACCTCAATGAACAACTGTTCCATTTTATCATAATCCTGCGCAGATTTTTCAATATGCTTCAGAACGTGAGTATCACGTATAATTGTCGTTACACCCCATCGCGTGCCGATTTACTGGGCTGGGTCAATCATGTGCTAAAAACTGATTTAAAGAAAATCGAGGAGCTGTGCACGGGCGCAGCATACTGTCAATTGTTCCATATGCTGTGTCCAAAGGCCATCAATTTGAAACAAGTTAAATTCGCTACAAATATGCCTTATGAATTTATGCAAAATTTCCGGCTGCTGCAGCTGGGCTTAGGAAAACGTGGCATAACGCAACATATTGCAATTGATAAGATTGTTCAAGGAAGCATACAATATAACCTGGAATTTTTAATATGGTTTAGATTGTTATTTGCTACTAATTACGATCCAAACGTACCTTATGATCCATTGCAACAACGTGGTTATAGCCTTATTGGGCGTTTTGTGGAAACCGCCGCGCAGCGCAAACAACGCGAAAAAACTCAATCCCTTATGAGTTTGCGTGATGATAAGCAAAAATTATGCAAGACTCTTGATAATGATGTTGCCAAGGTAGAGGAAAAACCTAAATGGGGAATGGAGATCTACTCAGATCAAGAGGATGATAAATCTGATGAAGCTCTGAGTCCTAGTTCATGCAAATCGGCTAATGCTAACAAGTTTGTAGCTGTGAAAAAGCAAAAAACCGATTCACAATTAACGTATATAAAAAAGCGACAAGGCGTCGATATATCTGATAACAATAACTTTGATATAGAACTTTCAGAAATATCAGAAATAAGCAAAAGTTCTGGTTCAAAAGTGACATATAGAAAAAAATGCCCAAGCGTCTATATATCTGATAGCCATAACCTTGATACAAAAGCGGCGGAAGTAGCAGCGGTAACAGAAGTTGTCAAAAATCGTGGTTCGAAACCATCCAAAATTCCCACATTGCTACGTCGTAAAACATGCATCGGCAACATGCGCAGTGTGACCAAAGATCAAAAAACTATTGCTACGAATAGTGCACAAAAGTTGGAGGCCGCCAATATGGGTACACAGTCAAAGAAAACTCTTGCAGCTGCAGTTCCACAGGCATTGCCAACAGCGGAAACACAAGAGGCATTGCCAGCAGCAGAAACTGAAGATAAGTTGACCGGCAAGAAACCAGATGATATGCCAGCAACAGCAGCTTCAGAAGATTTGGAGTATTCACTGTTGTATGATTCATTGGACTCGGTTTTGAATTACATAGATAAAAATATATCGCCATTGCAGAGCTTTAACGCACTGCGCGATGCGAGTACGTCAACGGAGGATCTGCACAAGCCAAGTAAAACAAGCAAAGATCAAAAAACCATTGGTACGAATAGTGCACAAAAGTTGGAGGCCGCTAATATGGGTACACAGTCAATGAAAACTCTTGCAGCTGCAGCTCTACAGGCATTGCCAGCAGCAGAAACTGAAGAGGAGTTGACCAGAAAGAAACCAGATGATGTGCCAGCAACAGCAGCTTCAGTAGATTTGGTGTATCCACTGTTGTATGATTTATTGGACTCGGTTTTCAATCACATAGATAAAAATATATCGCCATTGCAGAGCTTTAACGCACTACAACCCATTAAAGAAACGCGCGATGCGAGTACGTCAATAGACGAAGAATTGGATAACCCAGTAGAGAATGCTTCAAGCAAGTTGGACACAGCCCAGAATATATCGCCATTGCAGAGTGCTATCGCACTACCACCCATTAAAGAAACACGTGATGCGAGTACGTCAATGGATGATCTGGACAAGCCAAGTAAAACATGCACTTGCACCATGCGCAGTGTGACCAAAGATCAAAAAAGTATTGCTACGAATAGTGCACAAAAGTTGGAGGCCGCTAATATGGGTACACAGTCAAAGGAAACTCTTGCAGTTGCAGCTCCACAGGCATTGCCAGCAGCGGAAACACAAGAGGCATTGCCAGCAGCAGCAGCTTCAGTAGATTTAGTGTATTCACTGTTGTATGATTCATTGGACTCGGTTTTCAATCACATAGATAAAAATATATCGCCATTGCAGAGCTTTAACGCACTACCACCCATTAAAGAAACGCGCGATGCGAGTACGTCAATAGACGAAGAATTGGATAACCCAGTGGAGAATGCTTCAAGCAAGTTGGACACAGCCCAGAATATATCGCCATTGCAGAGTATTACCACACTACCAACCATTAAAGAAACACGTGATGCGAGTACGTCAATGGATGATCTGGACAAGCCAAGTAAAACATGCACTTGCACCATGCGCAGTGTGACCAAAGATCAAAAAAGTATTGCTACGAATAGTGCACAAAAGTTGGAGGCCGCTAATATGGGTACACAGTCAAAGGAAACTCTTGCAGTTGCAGCTCCACAGGCATTGCCAGCAGCGGAAACACAAGAGGCATTGCCAGCAGCAGCAGCTTCAGTAGATTTAGTGTATTCACTGTTGTATGATTCATTGGACTCGGTTTTCAATCACATAGATAAAAATATATCGCCATTGCAGAGCTTTAACGCACTACCACCCATTAAAGAAACGCGCGATGCGAGTACGTCAATAGACGAAGAATTGGATAACCCAGTGGAGAATGCTTCAAGCAAGTTGGACACAGCCCAGAATATATCGCCATTGCAGAGTATTACCACACTACCAACCATTAAAGAAACACGTGATGCGAGTACGTCAACGGAGGATCTGGACAAGCCAAGTCAAACATGCATAAGCACTATGCGCAGTGTGACCAAAGATCAAAAAACTATTGTTACGAATAGTGCACAAAAGTTGGAGTTGGCCGCTAATATGGCTACACAGTCAAAGAAAACTCTTGCAGTTGCAGCTCCACAGGCATTGCCAGCAGCGGAAACCAGCAAGAATCCAGATGATATGGGGTACTCACTGTTGATAGATTCATTGGACTCGCTATTGCATTTTGTAGATCAAAATATGACGCTAATGCAGAGTTTTAACGCACTACGGCCCACTAAAAAAACGCGCGATGCGAGTACGTCAATGGAGAATGCTTCACGCGACTCACTACTGGACACATCCCAAGAGCATTTGAAATCAACTATGACACAGATACCTGGTATGCTTACAAGCAATCCTGTCAGTCCATATGAAATGTGGCCGTTGGAAACCCGATCTAGAAATTTATCGCTTAACCCCAAAAATGGAGATAATGCGCAATTAGCGCTGACTGATGTGTGGAGTAAGTCAGTTGTAACTGGCGACTACAAGGTGGCCATATTTTCAAAGGAAACCGGCATCAATAAGGAAGAACCTAGTAGAGAAGCTTTAGAGAACTTGAAAATGCAGCCTAATATTGGCCTTGAGACCGAAATGTTTCGTAATTGTATTGAAAATTGTGTGCAGGAATCTCTTGGTAACTCATCCGATAGCACGGTTTCATCGAGCGAGTTTAGCTTGCAACTTGAGCAAGTTCGCAGAATTATAGAAGTGAACGCTCAACTGCAAAACGAGATTGAACTAATTGATTCAACCACAGTTTATCAAGATATACGAACATTTTACAAAAATTATCATCAAGCGAAGCAGTTATGTAGTATCTTACCTACGGTCAGCAAGAAATTCGTGAAATTTATATTTGATTTCCGAGTGCAATAGATTACTTGGCCGCAGCATATGTTGAAAATATATAGGGAGCAAAAAAAAAAATAAATTACTAAAATGTTTTACCAACTAAATGTTGCAGCAAAGCATGTTTTTCTGCTATCAAATATATGGTAAAACATAACAAGCAGTGCAAGCAGTGATTTTAGGCCTTCCTATTGACGATCAATTAACAGCATAAGTCTCGCCCATATATTTAATATTTGTGTCCTCTTCCTAGGCTGGCCATTTTGGATCCCCGTTCAGTTGCCTCTTTAGACAAGCAGGGGGACTGTGTTGGTATATTCTTCGCGCCACCACACGAGTCTCGCCTCTACTGTTTGACTGATCTGCATATCGTAGGCCACACACCCAGTGTCTAGAAAGCCAAATCTACAAAGACCAAGGCTTTTTGCTAAACTTCACTATACCGCTGCTACTCTCCTTCCAATGCTAGCCTACCTTGCCTAAACTATATATGTACGCTCTGAGATATTCGATCCAAGAAAATCAAAACCATTTGAGGATTCGTAATTCGAATTTGTTAACTAGCCTTGTTTATAGGCTTGCCAACAGCGGAAAAGTTCTTCGGTTAAAGTTCGTAGTAAAGTTCTTGTTCAACTGAGCTACAGGTTCGCGATATTCCAAATAGGAACATAGGGCCTCGAACTGTTGGCCTGTTGATAGGGAGTGAGGAATGAGGAATCCGTTCGGACCCGAAGCTCTGTTAGAGTATGAGTTCACTTTAACGTTCCAAACGTTCCAAACCAAGAATAGTTTGTAAGTTTTATTTTCTTGCCACCATTAGCCGGAAAAAAATAGGCGGAAGGAAGCGTAGAGTATGTGCCAAAAACATGTTACAGGCCATTAAGGGTCCTATCTTTGTCCGTGAGAAGGGGGGCCATGGAGTTGGTTCACGAGACCTTCAATGGTCCTCTGCCTCTGATTTTAACACAAGTTGCAGTTCCTTACTAATGAAGACTCCAAAGTATCGCTTTTTTACGTCCTCGCGGCACACAAGACTCTGCTCCTTCTGTGACATAGTAAATATGCCTTTTAGTATGTAGTTCAATGTTCTCCCGCCTTGGTTCTTGATCTAAGTGGGAGTAGCTTACTTACCAATCAAACCCAATAATGCATCGCATGATCTTATAGTTAAGAATTCGTATTCATGATGGACTAGATCAAGCAGTTAGAACTCAGCTCTTTGTTTCTAATTCAAGAGAGAAACTCAAAAAGGGTCCGTAGGAACACCCTATAAGCTTCTCATGAAATTACGGTTTACGAGACCCCTCTTTTCGCTTGACATAGAAAGCGTTCTTTCTCCAGTCTTAGTTTCTAAGTTCACTTACCAGTCGCATCCGCATCCAGTAATACACCACAAGGTTTTATTTTGTAGGACTACTATCCATGATGGACTAGATCGTGCAAATCCATAGGACTCTGTATGAACACCTTTTGAAGCTTCTTATGACGTCATTGTTCTGCTGACGTAGAAAACTTTCTTTATATTATAACGGTCTCCAGCGTCAGATCGTGCTGCAATTGAAAGTTCCTTATGTACCAGTCGCATTCAATAATACATCGATAGGCCTTATTTTTCAGGACCAAAAAACTTCCTAGGATCTGCCGCTTAACAGTTTAGAAATAAATTCAATAAAACATTGTCTTATCTATAGGCATTTGGTTTATCCTGCTGCTTGTTCGGCGCATAAATTGCAATTGAAATAAATTCCATTATGCCACTTTTAATTACCCAACCAGGCACAGGGGTCTGGTCATAGCGCATGCCATCATAGTCTAACCTCAGCAGCAGCAGCTCTTAACTCCATAAAAACATCTGAGGCCCCCACCTGTGTGCACCAAAAGCCACAAAAACAGTTTCTGTTGTTGTTGTTGTTGTTGTGGTGGTGATTGTGACGCTGAGTGCCCCAGCCTGTGGCTACTGGCGCCAGCACTGCTGCGCCAGAGCCAACATCGTCACGCTGGAGGCCAATATAGCAAGACCTCAACGCGTAGACAATTTGTCTTTACTTGTTGTCGGAAAGCCGACGTGCCTCTGCCCCAGCAACAACCACAACAACCACAACAACTACAACAACAACAGCAACAACCAAAACAACAGCAGACCAACTGAATGCATCCGAAGACAGACCAGAGAAGGTGGAACTAGAGAATACATAGAGAATCGTATCGTTGCATCGCGTCGTAAATCGCGCCTCGGGGTCTCCCGCTGTGTGTGCGATGCCAGTCGATGTTGATGTCGATACAACGAGCAGTACACTCGGTATGGTATGCCGAATGTATGAGGAGTGTGTACGGATATGTATCGGGTATTATTGTTGTACTCTTGGTCATTGTTGTTGTTGTTGGTGTAGTAGTAAGTTCCTGAAAGTAAAACCAGGGAGAAAAGATGATTTTTTGCGTGCCAAAGTTTTTATACACTACGAGTACTTGTAGATTGGCTCAATGACTTGAGAAGTTTTGGATGATCATGTAACCCTAAACCGATTGGCACTGATTCTTAATTTGGCGCTAACTCTTCCTAGAAATTATCTGCTGTAATCTTTTTATTTTTTTTTATATACACAGTCATAATATCATAATAACGTTAATAGTATAATAATAATAATGTTATTGGGAACACTGCACTGCTCAGCTAGTCCACACCAAAAAACTTAAGTCTCTGGGATGGTTCTAGTCGGTTGATATCATGCATCGAGACTAAACAACCCCCAAAGAAGCTCCCCTTTCTTCTGGCGAGAGCGTCACACTCAATATATGTTGGGAGGATTTCTTCGTAGTCTCAAAGAAACTGCAGCTGGCGTTAGAATCCGTGATACCCGTCTGGCTCAGGTTTTTTGTTCAGAGTAGTCGGCTTTGAAGTAACCCAGTTGGCATTCTAAGGGTATTCATGTCCCATTTTCAAATTTGCAAATTTTCTTCAACCGAGCAGTGGCTTGACCTTTTATTAGCCAGCCCTGCTGATCCATTCTAAATCTCGTATGAATCTGTCTTCTTCTTGTAGTAACTATAATCTACCATTTAAGCTTGGAAAATTTAACTTTACCTAATTTAACACACAACCGAATTTATTTGGAATTTTTTTCTAGTGCATAGTTTTGGAAGAAATTAAAAAAAAAATGGGAAAACCATGTTACTATTTATTAAATGTATGTATGTATGTATGATCAATGATCTCAAAATATGATATTTCTGAAATTAACCAACGATGAGCCATTCAGTTTCTTGGTTCTTCAAATTTTAGGCAAAGTTCTTCTAAATGCAATATTTTTAATGCCTCTGTATTATTTTCTGTTGCCGCAAGGGAAACACACATGATGCAATTGAATTTTACAAGGTGACGCAAAGTAGTGCGCGAGCTTGGCTGTGCAGAAAACTGGTTCAATTTTTGTATGGTAGCTATATGAAATAGTGGACCAATTTTGATTAAACTTCAGACAAATGTTTAGTCAAAATAAAATACAACTGAGATAAATTTGGTCGGTATTGGTCTATTTTTTTTTTTGTTATTTCCTTGATATTATGTATAGTATAATACAAGATATCGCTCCTAGTCGGATCACAGGGCAGGACCAAAAGCTCTCCAACGATTTCCATCAGCAGCTAGGTGTCTATACATTTGTATAAAGTTAGATCAAAATTGGTCCACTATTTCATATAGTTACTATACAAAAATTGAACCTGTGCTCTCTATTTCAGAGAGACACGAATAACAAAACAGCGTATTGCGTAACCTTCCACTTGTTGTATCATGGGAAATACCAAAATTCTCTCTTCTTTACAATTTTTATAAATGCTCACCCAAATGCGTTCTATTACGCCGCTGTTCCTCTTTAAACTTTGTTTCTAATTTAAAGATTCTACGCCGCATTCTTTAAGGCAGGAAGCATAATTTGAATTATTATCACAGCTGGTTCAGTTTAAATTATTTGAATTTAAATATGTTTGAGATTTTTTCGCGATATACCCCGCTAAGTAAATTTTTTATATAAATGGTACTCAATGCATACGTCTGCTGTCAGTCTTCCATTTAAGAGTTATTTTCGGGCACAAAGTATGCTTCAATACGTATGTCTTTAGCATTGTTAATAAAGACAGGAAGAAGCAATCTAATGATCCCTGAACCCAATATACTGGAACTGGAACTAGAATTCCAATTTTCGCTTGTCTTTTTGACCTATAAAATTGAACTTGCTTCCATAGCACGACACTTATTTAACATAAACTGATTTAGTCACCCTATTTGGTTTCAAATTGTTTTCTAATGTTTCATTGTCAATTCGAATTATATGCCTCAAATTAACTTTACACTTAATATGAACTATTTTTCAAAAAGCCTGGACAACTCTTATAGAAGCTTTTGAAATTCAGCATGAAGGCCTACGTTGCTACGGCTTACAAACCTTTATAACTTAGAGTTTACTTCTACTTTAGTATTATATAAATAAAATAAAATAAGAATCGTTTGAAACTAAAAAGTTTTTGGCCATTGTCTTTAAAGATGAAATTTTTTAAGAGATCTTCAAATTCTGCTCGATAATAAATTGCTGCGATTCTTGCCCTAACAAAAAAAAGTTCTTCAAAAGAATTTTTTAGAACGCTTATCAGAACGATCTTGGCGTATTAGGATGCAAAGGCCACATTTTCTAAAAAGTTTACCTGAACCCAAGGTTTATCGTAGCATCTTATAGAAGTCTGCTGAACCGATTTGCATGATCTTTTATTTATGGGATTTGTCTGCGCCTCGAATAACAGAATAACGCATAGAACTATGTATGTAGAAAATTTGTATGGAACAGCTTTTGATGATATCCTGACAACGAATTGGAAGATAACGCTAAATTTCTTTTAGCAAAAACAAAGCTTGGCTAAGCTCGCGAACAGGATAAGGGCTGTAGGATGCACTAGTTCACTACTAGATACATAATAGATATCTTGGCGTCAAAGAAAAAAAAAACTGTTCAAAAGAGTTTCTGGTTCCGTACTTTATTAAATGGGTGGCTTAGAACCGCTTGGTTTTCTACATATTTGAAGAAAATATTATTTTTTGCGTTACAAACTTTATAAGAAAATTATGTTGTCTTAGCCCACACAAGCCTAGAAGAACTTAAATTCATGGTCAGTATATTTTTTAGAGCTTGGCGTGTTTACATTGCACATTTCACCCAGGGCTACTGGCCCTAGTCAAAAGTCCTGCCCTATGTGCACACACACACATATACACATATACACATATACACATACACACATTAGTTATGTATATAGTTATGTACATAAATAAGCATGGCATAGACGACAGACGACAGACTCGGTTGGGATCTGAGACGTGAAATGTTCACAGCATATGACGATGGATATGCATGCAGCATAATCATGAAGTTTCTTTGATCTTCTGTCTGCTGTCTTTAAATAAATGAAATGACGCTACATAGTATATTTATTTAGTCACACACAGATACACACACATACATTTTATGATTTTGTTTGTTGTTGTGCTTTTTCGATTTTGCATAAGACGTCACGTCTGGGATCTTCTGGCTGATTGCTAGGGGTCGGTCTCTGGTACTGGGGTCTGTGCTGCTGCTGCTGCTGCTGCTGCTGCTGCCGGAAATGTCATAAGCATAAATTTAATTTTTGATAATTGTGTGTGTCGCGAAGCGTTAATGGAACTTTAATTGAAACTCTCCAGCAAGTTGCTGCAGCAAACATCTTGTAGGTTTCTTCATCTTTTAAATAGCAATTTTGTTCATGTCTTCATCTTTTTTTCCACATTTAAAGTATGTTGTTTGTACAAAACAATTTGTACAAATTAATAAGTTAAGCAAGTTCTTAAATGCTTTTTATAAAAATTGTATAATAGCTTCCCGCCATAATCAGTTAAGTGCATTTATCAAGCTGGTAGCGCAACCTACAGTAGATGAGATCAAAAAAAAAATATATATAATTACAAATAAAAGTGTCCTATGATTTAAGAGAGGCTTTACTTAAGATGGCGCTAGCGCATTTCCACTAGATGGCGCTAGCATTAGCAACAGCTGTTCTGTTTGCATTACGTCATTACGGCAGTAATTGATTTGTAGTTCTTGTACGGTTGTAAATTTTGAAACAGCATAATGGCCTTTACTCAACAAATTTTTTTCTTAGCCCTATTACCTGGCCAACTAAATCTGTTAAAAATGTTGAACTCCAATATAAACCTGGCGTGGTCCTATTTCCATCAAGGTGTTACACACAAAATTTATCATTATCATTTTCTGAACAGTGGTCACATTACTGTAGATGAGCCTCCCTCTAAAAAATAGCAGTCTGCCTGCGCAAAATTGAAAACAACCCAACATTTCCCTTCCTGGTCCAAAAATCACTTAACCACTAGCTCACACATACAAATAAATATCAAATTTGATAGAAAAAAAAAAAAATAGAGACTGGCATTGCATTATCGGAGTAGCCCATAACAGACCATATACGACTACTAACCTGTTCCCCAATTAAAAGCGTTCCACGCTTTTATCATATTCAATTAGTCGTTTTTAGTAGCGAGCAAAGTTACCCATGGAAAGTTTTATATAATGATATGCAGACAAGTTAAGACGTTGGGAACATAAGGCAAAGAAACGGGAGTTGAGAATTTAGAGACTTTAACCAAAAATTAAGATGGGCTGATATTGATGAAAGATATCTTGAACTGGCTTACGGTTAAAATTAAATGATCAGTTTTACTATAAATTAAATTAAACTGAACTTGATTTAAATGAAAATATAGATAAATTTGAGTTTTAAAAATAATCGAATATTCGTAAGCATTATCGATGGGTCTGACGGGGAAAATCAATAAAGCTTTCTTTCAGAAGCTCGTTTGGTAGAGTGGCTTCTACAAGAAGAGAGTATTCACTTTTGCTGAGTACTGGTATTAGGCACTGAAATGAATAATGAAGAGAAAACGAATGAGCGATGAATGAACGATGAATAAATGATGAATAAATGATGGCTAAATGATGAATTAATGATAAATAAATGATGAACTTTGACTGAATGATGAATAAACTACACATAAATAATGAACAAAATATGATTTAATGATGAAAGAATGAAGAATAAATGATGAATGAAGTGTAAATGATGAATGAAGTGTAAATGATGAATAAATGACAAATGAATAATGAATAACTGACGATGAATAAAAACTGAATGAATGACGATTAAATGATGAATGAAGGGTAAATGATGAACCCATGATATAAGGGTGATGTATGTATGAATGATGAATAATTGACGAATAAATGATGAACTTTGACTGAATGATGAATAAACTACACATAAATGATGAACAAAATATGATTTAATGATGAAAGAATGAAGAATAAATGATGAATGAAGTGTAAATGATGAATGAAGTGTAAATGATGAATAAATGACAAATGAATAATGAATAACTGACGATGAATAAAAACTGAATGAATGACGATTAAATGATGAATGAAGGGTAAATGATGAACCCATGATATAAGGGTGATGTATGTATGAATGATGAATAATTGACGAATAAATGATGAACTTTGACTGAATGATGAATAAACTACACATAAATGATGAACAAAATATAATTTAATGATGAAAGAATGAAGAATAAATGATGAATGAAGTGTAAATGATGAATGAAGTGTAAATGATGAATAAATGACAAATGAATAATGAATAACTGACGATGAATAAAAACTGAATGAATGACGATTAAATGATGAATGAAGGGTAAATGATGAACCCATGATATAAGGGTGATGTATGTATGAATGATGAATAATTGACGAATAAATGATGAACTTTGACTGAATGATGAATAAACTACACATAAATGATGAACAAAATATAATTTAATGATGAAAGAATGAAGAATAAATGATGAATGAAGTGTAAATGATGAATGAAGTGTAAATGATGAATAAATGACAAATGAATAATGAATAACTGACGATGAATAAAAACTGAATGAATGACGATTAAATGATGAATGAAGGGTAAATGATGAACCCATGATATAAGGGTGATGTATGTATGAATGATGAATAATTGAATGAATGATGAGCTATGGATGATTATTTGATAAATAGGTGATGAACAAATTATGTATAAATTATGAATAAGTGATGAATTCTACTTGAATTAATGAATAAATGAGAAGTGAATAATGAACCGATGATGAATGATAAATGATGAATGATGCACAATAGAAGGATTAATGACGAATGATGAATAAATACCGTTTAAAAGGTAAATAAATAAACAATGAATGATGAACGATGAATTAGAAATGATGAATGATAAAGAATTATGATGAATAACGAAGAATGATAAATCTTTAATGAATAAATGATGAATGAACAATGAATGAAAGATTAATAAAAGATGATTACATAACACTAGTTTTCAAATTTAAGGGTCATCGAGTGAACCTTCCTAAAAAAGTGTTTTTTAGGGTAATTTGGGGTCGAGAAACACGAAAATGGCAACCTTTTTTTTTTCTTGAGCACCGTTTTTGAGATATTTTCGAAAAACATGTTTTTAGGCACTTTTTTCAGTTATTCCTCAATATCTCGTGAACAAAATTTGGTATCCACATGAAAGACGATTAAATCAAAATGTATTGACGTGCTCTTTCCAATGATGATATAATTTGATGTTCGAATTAGCTCAAAAAAAAAATTATTTTAGTCTAGATTTTATACGAATTTTTCATACTCTAGTTTCTTAAAATTTAGAATAAAATACGCTTAATCTGAGCATTAAGAGTAAACTTTGTACAATGAGCGCGAAATGCTCTTTGAAGGAACTTCTGCTAAATTTTTTTGGAGATTTTTAACATTATTAATTTAGGAGTTTCTGTCTACAAATAAGGCTGTTGAAATAAGAATTTTACTCTCTAGTACTTTGGGTACTTTTGACACCGCAAATTCTTAATTTTCTTTTAATTTTTTTTCTCAGTGATTTCTCAATTTTAAAGCGAGGAGTAGAAAATTTATTCTCGTATAAAATTGAAATGGAAATGAAACGAAAATAAATAGAAGTAGTTTCCGCACTAATGAAGTTGGAGTGGAATGCAAAGCAAGTCAACTTAATCCTCAAGTACTTGGTGTACGTTTGACACCGCAAATTCTTAATATTCTTTTAATTTTTTTTCTCAGTGTATAAAGTTAGAGCGATAAGAATTTTAAGGCTTAGAGTAGAAAATTTACTCTTAGTTAAAATTGAAATCGAAAGGAAACGAAACGAAACGAAAGAGAATAGAGAATAGAGAATAGAGGAAGGAAGGAAGCGGAGTCCAGCACTACAGAGACATCCAAGAGTCTACAACAGATGCTAGACTCTTAAAGAGAATGTATCGTCTGGGATTGGGTTTATAAAGTTTCAACTTAAAATGAGACTAAATTTGGAGATAGTCAACTTAAGATTTTGTCATCCTTTATCTTAACTTTTAAACTGGAGAAGTTCCAATGTAGCAATACTTTCAATCAACTTTTTTTTTTTTTTTCAAATTACACGAGCTTAATTATTATTGCATATATAAACTTTTAAAAAAAAAAAAACCAAAATCCAACTCTTGACTGCTTTATCTTGTCATCGTTCATGATCCATGGCGTGGTAATGGTCAAATCGTGTGTGATATTTCTTTATCAGTCCATTTGCATCGTGACTTCTGGCTTCACGTCGTGTCTGCATAAAATTTTATTGGGCTGGGCTACTGCGTGCCGCATTGACGATGGAGACGACGTTGTCTGCTGGTCATTAGCATATCCCAACCCATCCACAATGCCACATTTTCAGAGACAGGCACATCAGAGCAGCAACATCATCAATTCCATGTTTATTTGCTTTTGTTTTTTTGAACTGCTTGAGTGATCTCTTTGCATACAAATTGGACAAAGTGCTGCCGATGATGTTGAACCAGAAGCTATGAGCAAACCGAAAGATCAGGCTTGTCTTTGCCAAAAAAAAACAATTGGTAACAGACGCACGCCTGGTCATAACTCTAGAGTCTAATGTGGCTATACGTTGGGAAATTTCCATTACAAAACCAAGTTCCACAGACACCAACAGCTCCAACAGCTCCACCAGCTCCACATTGATTTAGTTGTAACAACATTCAAATGAATCAAATTCATTAGTGCAATATTTATTGTTTTTTTTTTTTTTGGATCAAATGGTATCGTATCTGGTAGAGCAAATGGCTATCGCCCATGCTATATCTATACTACTTGTATATCTTTATATGCATCTATGGCCACAGGTGAGCCAGACGTGGCCAAGTGGCCAACTTGGCATGCAGCTGACCAGATCACCAGATCACCAGATCAGCGGGCGAGGCTGTGTCTAATCCGATTTTGACTTTATTAACGCTGCAATTTGGTACGACACCAACAACAACAACAACAACAACAAAGAGCTTTGAGACAGTTTTTTTTTGTTTTGTTTTTGGCCAAGTTGCAGTTCCAGCCCGCAGTTATTTTATCTGCGGGCCAGATTCCAGCCACAACTCCAGCCAAAACTTTAGCTTAAAATTTTTTTGCAGTTATGCGATTATTATTTATTGCTGCAAGTAGCTGCTGCAACAACAACTGTGGCAGTTGCAGCGATCAAGCGGCACAAATTGTATGCTAATCGTTCGACCCAACGACCGATCGACCAATATACCAATACTTCCCCCCCCCCCCCCCCCATGCACCAAAAAGCAATTAGCTTGACGCCTTGTACGACAATGGAATACACTGCAATTGACATTTTTGCTCAGCGGTTTGTTTTTCAAAAATGTCGACGTTTTCTTGTTTATTTGGCTCACATGAGTCAAGCACAAATTCTATGCTAATCTTTCGAACCAAAAATCAGTTCGGCACGTTGTTTAGCAGTGGTATACCAGATTAGATATTCGTGGCTATCGATGATTTCGATATTTTTAGTGATCAAGTGAGACTTCGATGTTTCGATAAAATTTCTAGATTTGACATAGGTAGGTACATTAAATACATTTCTTAGGTACAGTAATCGATGTAAGATCATTTTTCCAGCAGCCTACTCTGCATTTGAAATTTCCAGAAATACTGTATTATTAAATCGTGGCATTCAGAGTATGGAGATGCTTGGAATTGTCCGTGTTTTATTGTCTTTCGTAGTCTTTTGGGCAAATGTTGCTTTATGTACTCAAGTTTTTCATTTTTGTAAAAATATCCCTGATTTTTTGGATACAGCTTACAATAATAATATTGGAATATTTCAAGAAATGATCACATTGCTAATTGAGAAAGTTAATGAGAACACTTTTATCGATATTTTCCAGTTAAAAGAATCGATGTTTACATCGATGTATCGATATATCGAAGTTTATAGAATATAAGGATATATCTGTTCCGGCCAGAATTTTTGTCTCACAATTTAAAAAGACGAAAATTCGATGTTATATCGATGCATCGATGTATCGAAGTTAAAAATATCTATATATATGTATGTTGGCCAACATCGATGTTTCTGCAGCACTACTAAACACCCATTTGATAAGTGCAGTAGTGCTGGAGAAACATCTATGTTGGCCAAAATCGATGTTTTCGCTATTTTTAACATCGATACTTCCAGCACTACTGGACAGAACAGAAAATTCATTCATTTATTGCTTTTAACTCAAAAACATTGATGTATCGATGTATCGAAATTTATATTAAGATAATATCAAGCAAGGCATACACGGCTGTTTATCGAGCGGGTCGTATTTCGATTGTATTGTGTGTGGGGCCGTCGTATGAGTGGTCGCATGATGGTCTTACGAAAAATCAAAATGATCGAATTATTGCTTGAGTATATATTTATATATATATATTTCGCAAAACTTCATATAACAAAAACTATCCCAAATGCGTATAGGCCTTAAGGAGTAAATATTCTATTGCGGCCAGAATCGTCGTCCCACAATTTAAAATGACGAAAATTGTGGTCGCAAAAGAATCTTCTTTCCTTATATTATCTTAAAATAAACTTCGATCTATCGATACGTCGATGTTTTTCAGCAATTCCATTTAATTTATAGTAGATACCCAAGAGCAGCATTAATCGTTTACAATGCTACAACATTGTCTAGACGTTCAGAACTACTGAATAAATAATTAGGAATTTATCAAAGTTTTTCTTAAGCGAGTAGTTTTGTTCAAAATTTACTAAAAAAAATTCCATTATTTTTTGCATCTCACAACACATATTGGTTTTTCTTATTTCTCTGGACTTGATTAAAAAAAAAAAACATCTATAGTTAGCAAAAAAAATATCGATCTTTAATTTAGTCTTTATTATTGATATAAACAGCTGTTAAAAAACTAAAAATATCGATAGTATCGATTTTTCGGTCTTTTTCTCAAAAAAAAAAATTAAAATAATGGCTAATAATAAAAATTGATGCTTGATTCAGTCTTTGTTATTGATATAAACAGCTGATAAAAAAAGTAAAAATATCGCTAGAATCGATGTTTCAGTCTTTTTCTCAAAAAACAAAAATATATAGCTAATAATAATAACCTATATTTAATTCAGTCTTTATTATTGATATAAATAGCTGTTAAAAAGGCTGCACTATGCTATGTTACAATTGTTTCCTCAAAAAAAATAATAGGCCTTGCTACGGAAAACGAATCCGAACATTTTATTCGAATTCGTTTTGAAACCGAATATTTGGTGCTCCCAATACCGAATTTTTCATGTGGTTTGTAACCGAATGTTTTGTTGCAAGAGAAATTAAATATTGAAATAACGAAAAAAAAAATTAGTTTTCCGGAGCATGCAAAAACGAATCCAAATAAAATTGTTCGGTTTTGTTTGTTCGTGTGAAATTGTGAAATTTGTGAAAAATTTTAATTTTAGTCCGTAAACTAGGTTTGCGACATAGCCGTATGGGCTTACATAAGTAAGTGCATACCAAATTTTGTCGCTCTAGCGAGTTTATTACGGAAATAGAGTGAAATCTTGGTACAGTCTAAAATTTTAACCTATATTCCTTGAAGTTTTCATTCGTGTTGAATCATTTATTAAGCATACTTATTTATGTGTATGAAAGCATTTGCCGGCGAGTGTTTCCACATCCAGCTGATGCCCAAATGACTAGAAAATAAATTTTATAAATTTTAAACTAAAAATTTGGCTAAGAAAATGACCGAAGCGCGGTTTGGCAAGAAACGCTTTGAAATTTTTTTGGAACTCACATCTAGAGATTTCCGTGTTGTACTTTTTTGATGCCTTTTGTAAACTTCTAGTTAAAATCACGTGCAAACAGTGATTTATTAAAATCGTTTAAACTATTCGATTCGAGAAAAGGGACTAACTCACTTCATAACTTAAAGATCTCTCAACGTAGAACAGCATTTGAGCAAACAATATAAAAATATGTTTAGTATATAATCCGGCATATTAGCGTTCTATTTAAAGGCCTATACGCAGAATGCAAAAAAATTTCGCACGGACTGACAAAACCATATAAAAAAAATCCCATTTGGGATATCCCATTCAGGATTTTTTTATATGGTTTTGTCATTCCGTGCGAAATTTTTTTGCATTCTGCGTATAGGCCTTAAGATTAGAGATGAGAGGAACATGACAGACTGTTATTGAGCAGCCAAAGCAGAGCATAAAACAGAAAAAATTTTGAAACTGTGGGTAGTTGCAATTGGACGCCCATATTTCTACGTCCTTTGGGCTTCCAATTTTTCAATTCGGAGCTGTGATGGGGGGGGGGGTTGTCTTTGCAAGTTCCCTGTGAGCAAAATATCGAAGAACTACAAATATGCAGCGCTTGCCAAAAATTGTTGTCTCTAGCTACTATGGTCTCTGATGGGTGTTCATACAGATGCACATGGCTCAATTTTTACCCAAGGCCGCCCCTCTTAGTTCCTAAGTTGGTCAATAATTTTAATTATAAGCTAGCTCTTAGTGAATAAAAAAGTACAGTCTTCACTTAAATAATACAAAAATAAGTAAAAGTTAAAAGCTACATCTATCTAATCTATAACATTCTCTCTTTTTTTCAGGTAATTATGAATCCTGCGTTCATTTTTTAAGGCTAAGCCAATTTTGGATGCATTTAAATTAAGGTAAAACCGTCTACCTGATAGAGCTGATGGATAAACAGATTTAGCACAAAACCCCCAGGAGCTAGAAAATTAGTGCTTGAGTCCTTTTCAACGTTTATAGCTCGAGGTTCGAGTTCAACTTACGTTGCTTCCTAGTCTACACCGAGCCTTATCTAGTGCCTCTTTAAATTTTTGGCCTTACCAAGACGCGTTGCCTAATTTCATTGTCAAAATTACTTTTGGCTAACTATGCTGGCTTTTATGGTCTTTAAAGTCTAGCTGTTCAGACGTACATGGCTCAAAGGCACATCCTGCTGCCTGCACAAATCCAGCATACCCTTGACCCAATGCTGGGTACAGGGTATCCAAATAAAATAAAAACCGATACCAATATAGCAACTGAGCAGCTGCCACTGACTGGTTGGTTGGTTGGTTGTAAGTCAAGCCAGCCAGTCAGCCAGCCAGCATCCAGTCCATTACCATAACTTGCCACAGTGTTGGCCGGACAACTCTTGTTGCAACTTGCAATTGTGTGTGTGTGTGTGTGTGTGGCTTGGCCCAATGGTTTTTAACATGACTTTATGATTGTTTTCTTGCCACTGATTTATGGAGTGTTGCTGACTAATTTGAACTTCTGGGTGTTAAGAGTTCTTTTAACAACAGACTGGCCGCCCGCCCACTCAAGCTTTAAAGTTTTATATATAGTATATATATGTACTACTATGTACTATATACTACTATTTGTACTTACCACATGGCAGAAGGCATTCTGGTACTATAGCGCCCCCTAGTATTTGGTATTTGGTATTTGACATGGCGACAGCCGCGCGTGAAGATCAAGATCGTCAAGATTGTCAAGATCGAGCTGCAAATGAGCGCTATAAATAGTCACTACTTATACTTACTTTAGCTCACAACTTACAGTTCACTCCGTTTCCGTTGTATGCTATACCAGACCATATTCATACATAGCTTCTTAATACACTGCAAAAAAATAAATAAAAGTTACTTGAAGAACTAAAAGGAAACGTAAAGATGGCGTACGTTAAAGTCGGGCGCGGACGACTTTGGGATACCCTGTACCACTGCTTGCAATAAAATCCGGTAAATTGCTTAAGAACACCAAAAGACATTTGATTGCCAAATTAGATTACGATACCTTCATAAACAAACAAAAACAGACGAATTTTTAATCGAAAATGTTTTATTGACCGATCGTTCCTATGGGAGCTATATGATATAGTCAACCGATTTTGATCCAATTTGGTTCAGTGCTGGGTAACCCTAAAAAACTTCCAAATGCCAAATTTGGTTACGATATCTTTACAAACAAACGAAACACAACGAATTTTGTACAAAAAGCGTTTTTTTGACCGATTGGTCCTATGGGAGCTATATGATATAGTCAACCGATTTTGATCAAATTTGGTATAGTGTTGAAGATCTCTAAAAAACTTCTGAATGCCAAATTTGGTTACAATATCTTCACAAACAAACGAAACAAAACGAATTTTGTACAAAATACGTTTTTTTTACCGATTGGTCCTATGGGAGCTATATGATATAGTCAACCGATTTTAATCAAATTTAGTATAGTGTTGAAGATCTCTAAAAAACTTCTGAATGCCAAATTTGGTTACAATATCTTCACAAACAAACGAAACACAACGAATTTTGTACAAAATACGTTTTTTTTACCGATTGGTCCTATGGGAGCTATATGATATAGTCAACCGATTTTGATCAAATTTGGTATAGTGTTGAAGATCTATAAAAAACTTCTGAATGCCAAATTTGGTTACAATATCTTCACAAACAAACGAAACACAACGAATTTTGTACAAAATACGTTTTTTTGACCGATCTGCCCTATGGGAGCTATATGATATAGTCAAACGATTTTGATAAAATTTGGTACAGTGATTGGGAACTCTAAAGTAGTACCAAATTTGGTTATGATATCTTCATAAGCAAACGAATTATCCATCTAAAACTTTTGGTTTTTTTCGAGGTCCTCTGAAACACCCCTATGGGAGCTATATAATATAACCCCGATATCAAAAAAATAAAATAATAAAATGTCTCCCCTGACATAATAGCGCATCTAATCTGAAAATTTGGTTGCTCTAGCTCTTACCATCTCTGAGATCTAGGCGTTCATACAGACAGACGGACAGACGGACATGGGTATATCGACTTCTCTAGTCAAACAAACTTAATATACCCTTTGTACCATATGGTACAGGGTATAAACATTTTGTCAGAATTAGCCACTGTTTCAGGTATATATAGTACAAGGGGTTCCAGAGTAAAAAAATATAAAAAGTTCGGGGATATTACAATCGGAATGTTATGAAATAAATGAGAAAGCCGAATCCGGTGAAACTTAATATTATAGGCAGTGGGTGGGGGTTTTCGGGTACGCCCCCTTCCCCACTTTTTTTTAGACCTCTGATATACTATATATATATATATGTACTTCGAACCCCCTCTATGACCAAATCCTGGCTCCGCTTCTAATTATAGATTATAGGTCCAACCGATAGATGGCACTGCGGCAGTCATGCAGTTTTGCGCCTGAAATCGGCAGCATTACATTTTTTTCGAAACTCCCTTTTATGAAATATTTTGAATTCTTTCAAAAATATGGCTGGATTGTCTTGGGCATAAGATAAGGTTTCATGAAATAGATTTATAGTCAAGCGAAGTGGGTTCGAAATGTTTTGAAATTGAACCACTTGCAAACTGAAGACAGCAAAACATAGAAGTACCCCCTAAGCAGTAGAGGCAGGTGGAACGAATTCGCAACAATTTTTTCGCAGTTTTTTTGGAGTGACAAATAAATTTTTATTTTCAAAATTGAAAGTTGTGTCAAAATTTTAGAGCGATACGAAAATTTTTTGTCAGAACTCAAGCAAAAAAAAAAAATTCGCGATTTTCGATTTTTTTGTGGTGAAGTGTTCAAAAATGCTAAAAATCGCCATAAAATTTCATCGCAAATATTTTATTTTTTATTTTTGGTAAAAAAAGGTTGAATAATACATTGAAATAAATAAATGTGGAATAAAATTAATTGTTGCCTAGTGAAATGGCCTGGAAAAATGTTTTTTTTTTTTTAAAAAAGAGGGAAATCGTCTGAAAGAGCAGTCGTTTTGGCGATTTTCACTGCCTTTAGCATTTCGAACAAATCAACAGTACTTAGAACCGATTTAGGTCGATTTTTTTCGCTTTTTTGGTAACTTCTCGGCATTTTGACACACAAAAACAGTTGAAATCCGTGCTGAAATTATATTCAAAATTATTATTTGGCTAATTTCGACACTTCCGGATTCACCCCAAATCGAGCTTCCGGATTCACCCCAAATCGACTTTTTCGAAGCGGAGTATCGTCGTTCTGGTAGCTTACAAAAATCGAAACGAATCCTTTAGCATTTCTTAAGTATGGAGTCTAAATAATATTATGTATATACCTACATTTGATTTTACTCTAGAAAATGTTGAAATTATAACTTTCAAGGTAACAATTTTTTTCAAAATAAAATACTGAACAGAAAAGCCCGTGTCGAAGTATTGTCAAAAACTAGCGTCGGTCATGACTTTTATTTGACACTTGGTTTCATAGTCAAATGCCAACTCAGAAATCCGTTAGGGATTCACCCCGCTTCCGAATTCACTCCACTTGCCTCTAATCTAAAACTGCAATTAACGAAATCTTTAAAGTATTCACAAGGCTGTGAGATCACTCGAATCGATCGGTGGGTATGCAAAAAAAAGTAATACCATTTTTTTTAGATTTTTCAAAAACTAAATCTTGAGGCACAGTAAATGCAAAAACTTACAAAAATGCTGGTTTGACAATATTTTTTTTCAGTGTATACTTCACTTTCGGTATCTACATTGCCGCCCATTACTTTTGGTATTTATATCTATGATAAGTCTGTTTGTCGTCTGTCTAAAATAGAAACTCTTACATGAATGCATCCACTATATATGCATAGGGATCTATATTTGTCTCTCAATGCATGGTATGGCATGGAAAAGGTTAAAGGCATTGGAGTCCATATGAGTTGCCGCCTGTCTTATGAGCAATCACTACCAAGTTGTTGACACAGCTGAACGGCCCCAACTATGTCTAGTAAATAGTATGCTCTCATGGCAGGCATAATGCATTCATTTGGGGGCGGCACTCACACTCACACTCACACTCATACTCTTAGACACATTTAGATTCTTATAGAGACTCGACTCGACTCGACTTGACTCAACTCGGTCTGTCAATGTGTCGTCCAAAAAAGGAAGTACCAAGCGCACCGAGTTTACTTTGACTAGAACCGACAAACCGAGTCATTTAGAGTAAGCTCCATGGAGCGAGCTCTATTAATTGTTGGTGATAGCGCAGCAAGGTGGCGAGACTTTGATGAATCATTTGGCCAATTGATGTGAGTGTATACAGTGCTACATCAAGTACATACAATAATTATGGTATGCCATGTTTGATTTAAACTCATAATATTCGCATGTCCGTACGTACGTCTGTCAAATGTTTTTTTTTTTTTTTTCTCTCCGGATTTAATGATGACAAATGATGACAGCAATTTGCAGTTACATATTTCCCATTTGGCAATCAATGGTCATCAACAGAGACAGTCAGTCAGTCAGCCAGTCAGTCAGTTACTGCTCAAAGACTCTTTTTTTTTTATAGAGTTTCCATATGCAAAAGAAAAAATATTTTTATGCCCTAATCTAGTGCATGTTAACTTTGAGCTTAAAGGAACTGCTTGAATATACAGCCTGTTTATAGCTCTATTTTTCTCGGTCTAGAGGGAACCGCGCTACATGAAGTCGAGTGTCTAGCTTTGCTGCTCTTGAAACCCCTCGAAGCGTTGTAGTTGATAATATACTTCATGCCATCATCTTCAAAAAGTTGGTAAAATCCGTGTTAAGCTTTAAGCAGTAGCTGTTTGGGATGAGATGATGTCTTTTCCTGTAAATATTATTATCTAAAGAGTGATCTGGTTTTTTTTCTTTGCGTAGACAGTCTAAAAGTTGATGTTCGGATACATACAGGTTACGATAATATTCTTTGAAAAAAATTAACATAAAGATTCATTTAGAAACATATCATACGGCCACGAAGTTCTGCTTTAGTTGAAAATTAAATAATCTCATACGACTACCACCTCATGAGTCGTAAGAGTTAGTTAATTGGCGGGTCTGCGTGTGAGTTCGGATAAAAATTAAGATTTCTTTATCTTGCATCATCTCAACATTTTTATGATCATCTCAACATTTTTATGATCATCTTTATCATCTTTATGATCATCTTCATCATCTTTATGATCTTCTTCATCATCTTTATGATCATCTTCATCATCTTTATGATCTTCTTCATCATCTCTGCGTAGTTTTACTTTTTTTACGCCTTCTGTAGTCCGCAATATCAAATGTTGCCTTTTTCCCCTGGGACTTGGATCAAACCAGATGTATTTTAATCCGCACTATTAAAGATTGACATTTTCCCCTTTTTTTTTTTTGAATTCGTTATCTAGAACAATAAGAATCTAACAGACAATTGAATAGAATGGTTCATGCACTATTATCTTGGTCTTTCAAGTCACCACATTGTAATCTGCGTAATCTACTAAAACAAACCTATCGGAATCGCTCAAAACAAAGTTTTTCTAAGACGACTATAAGCTATTAAATATACACGATCCAACAATTTCAAGTCCGTAATTTGTATCTCTCTAAAAAAAAGAGAGCACAGGTTCTATTGTTATATGGTAGCTATATAAAATAAATGACCATTTTTGTTCAAACTCATGTCAGTTGTATTTTGTTATAGACTTAGCATTTGTGTGTAATTTGATCAAAATTGGTGCACTATTTCATATAGCTACCATACAAAATTGAACCAGTTTACTGTGCACTTTTTTGCGACATCTTGTAAATCTGTTTGCAGAATAACTTTTTAGTGTATATAAATTTCGGCTTCTGTAACTTTTTCCTTAGCATCTTACTTTTTACTTTCACTGTATATAGTAAGTGCGCAATTGTGCATCAAGTGCGTTGCGGGGGTGCCCCTATTTACTCAACACGTACTACATAGTATAATATGTCTAAAATTCCGCAAACGAAAATCGCAAAAACTAGACATCAAAGCAAGGCCGCATTATTTCCCACGCACTGATACGTTGATGGACTGGTAACTGCTAACTGCTAACTGTATGTATCGCTTGAGAGTCTTGTAGAGTCTTCGTAGACTCTGTAGATCTCTGTTGACTGATGGTAACGGGTAAATGGCAAACTGTTGGTAAGCGGCAACAGATTAACAGTAACAAACCCAAACCAAGTCAAGTCGAGTTAGGCCAAGACACGTCTTTGGCTTTGTCGGTGTCATCGTCAACTACGACGAGTACGAGTAATATGTTTTGGCTTGGATTTGGCCCCGCCTGAAAGTTATTTGCTTTGAAACAGACCAAAAAAGCGTAGCAGTGCCAAAAGTTAAGCCAATAACAGTTGCAAGCAAATAAAAAAGTGAAACAGTCGGGAGGTTAGACGATAGTGGCATACACTGTACACTTTTTTCGTAGTAAAACTGCAGGAATGTGAACTGCTTGGATGCAGTCTAACAAGCTAAAGCCAAAATGTTGGATCAGCAACTTTTTTCTGATCGGGACAAATACTTATCTAAACTGGAACGTTTTTGCATATAAGGCCAAAGTGAGCGACACGACCAATGTAACAATATGACATTTAGCAAACTGCTTGCATGCAGTCTAACAAGCAGTTTCCACTATGGCGTAAATTTTTAATATTAATATGCATAGTTTTAGTAAATCTTAAACGATTTTTGCTGGCTCTAAAGTCTTTTGAACATTTTTATGACAAGTTTAAATCAATTTCGTGAAATACAATTTCTTTTCGGTTGCTAAAGAATTTCTTAAGCAGTTTTACCGTGTTTTTATTCAAAAAAACATATTTAGAGTGTGGATTGTAGCTAAATATTGGGTGAAACAATAAGTGTAGTGATTGGCTTATGAAAAATGACCGGTGTTATGATATATCTTGAACATACTCTCGAAAATAAGGTGGCTCCTGCAATCAGGACTGTTACTGTTTAGAAGATCAAAGTGTCTTCTTTCGAGTATTTGTACAGAACTAGCTCTCTCCGTTAAGGCTATAGAAGTTCTAGGTCGTTTTGTAGATTAGGCTTACATAAAAAAACCTATCAAGTTTTCTTAGCTCTAGCCCATAAAATCAGGTGCGGATCCAGGGTTTGGTCTTGGGGGGTTTTTCACTGCGAGTGTATATATATCAGAGCTCGCAAAAAACTGTCAACCCATTTTTCCAACTTTTGGGGGGGGTCCGGACCCGAAAACCTGAAATAGCATATTTAGAAATAGTTGAATTTGATTTAGAAAAAAAAAAACGATTTACGGATTTAAAGTTTAGAACATGTTTTTGTGGTCGCTGAAACCGCATTCACGTTCCAAAGCTCTCAGCTCGCCAGGGTTCGGACATAACCTCAAAAAATACGACAAAATGAGGTATTTTTAGAATAATGTCAGAGCCCTGACGTGCTGGTGTCTTTTTTCAGCTTGGATACGCATGCAGCGATCTAAAAAACATATATTAAGAACGTTCGTACACGCGGACTCGAAGCTAATTTTTATAAGATTTTTGAGGTTATATCAGAAATCTGATATTCTATCATTTCGCCTGAATGTCAAGCTTTTTTTTCATTTTCATATAGTTTTTGTACACAACTGTATGTTTTTATAGTATATAAAATAAAGCCCTATATTAGGTTTTTAATTCTATAACTCGAGAACGTAGCGTCCGATTTGCTTGGGGAATTTTCGTTTGTATTAAGAATTACCGAAAGTGTTAGAATAACAAAATTTTTTCACTACAGCAAGTTTAAGGCAACTTAGATTTTTTTTGTCACAGTTTCTAAGAATTAAAATTAAATAATAAATCTAATTAAAAATTTGCAATTTTTTTTATTTGTCATGAATTTTTTCGAATTTGAATACCGGAAATGCCATATTTACACAAAGAAAAAAATCAAGAATTTTGCGAGTAAAATTCGTATTTTAATACCATTTTTTTAGAGATGAAAAATTGTTAATTGAAGAACTCACTCTCTCATGTACTTATTGTAAGAATTAGGGATGCTCGATACCGAAAAAAAAAAAATAGTATCGAAGTACATATTGAGTATTTCAAAAAACTAGATACCGACTCGATGCGATCCTCTCAAGAAAATCGATATCGACGGTATTTTTTGTAAAACTAGAATTAAACAAAATGAAGGCGATAGCTCGACAAAGAAACCAAAATTTTCTAATGTTCATCAAATTGGAATAGGAATAAAAAATGAAACTAAGAATGACATAAACTTTTTTTATTTAAATTTTTTTAAACCATAAATGGACTTTTTTGCAAAAAAAAAAAAAAATGCAAGTGCCAAATATAAAACGAAATTGACCGATACTAAGCGTATTGGTATCAGATCGACGATTAATCGAGCACCAAAATATCGGTATCGCATATTCAGTATTCACTTCGATATTCTCGATATTTAAAATACCGAATCGATATAGCGCATACCTAGTAAGAATTTTGTGAGGAGACAGTTTGCCGCAATTTTGCCAAAAGGGCCATAGGGAAAACTGCTTGGACTGCTTGGTGAGAGTAGCGTTGAAAGTACTCTCATCTATGCTAGCAAAGTATAGCAGCGAATATAAATTCGTTGTGACAACTAATCTGGGCGTAGCTGCGCTATCACAGCGATTGTTCTGGACAAGCCAGCGGTCGTTACAATGTATATGCTGAGATTTCGACTATTTTATGCTCAATTTAAGGAAAATAAAAAACGAAAAGTTTATTTAAATTCCAGACTATTTCGAACTTAACTTAGAAAGTGTGCAATTTTTAAAATAAAACATTTATGCGATGAGGTAAGTCAGTAAATCAATTGGTTCCAATTCGATACCTATTCAAATTTTGTGATTTTCGCATCAAAAAACAAAGACTACCGCCAAAATTCGTGCAGCTCAACAAGATCGGTTTTACAAATTTTTGACTAAAACTTTGGTTATCATTTAGTAGATATTGTTCACTTTCGAACTAGTTTAATATCAAAATGCTACTGTGGTCAAGATTGCAAGCAATTCGAAAAACTTTAGAAGCTAAATTCCGATACAAAATTATGCGCAGCTTTTGCTAAAATTATGTATCTCTAGCACTTGTGGTCGTCTGCAAGATCTAGATGTTCAGACAGACGCACAAGCCCAGCGCAATGCTAGACATTTAGGTCTGTTCATAATACCCTTGACCCTAGGGATATATAGGGTATTGAAAAAATACCAAAAATCAACAAAATGTTTTGCATACATAAATATTGTCAATTGAAAAACCAAATATGAAAAATCTCACATGAGCATAAACATGGCTTATGCTGAAACTATGAGTGTTACGAGTATATGAGTACGAGTATGAGTATGAGTATTCATATGTGGGTTTGTCGTTAGGCCAAAGTCACGTTTGTTTAATAAAATTAATATTTACATATGTACGTATTTACTTGCACACCACCAAGGCAATACATGGTAATAGAGTTTAGACTTTAGAGACATCAAGACATGATCGGGCCATTGCACGATCCATAGCTAAGCTTAACTAACGCACGATCTACACGTATAAGCCAATCTGTCAGTTGGCTCGATCAATTTATGCGATTAAAAGCGACTAGATGCAATATGAACTTCAAAAATCTTTTGTCTAATGTATTGACCATATTTGGTCTGCAGCAAATGCTAGCCAAATAATGATTGTTGGCAATACGCAAGCGGAAATGTAGCCACAAAAGTTGACAAATCGGCCAAATTAGTGAAGAGAAACTGCGACAAGTCTTAAGTTAGTAGATCTTTGAGAGCAGGCATTTGTAGTTGTTGTAGCTCTAGTCTTTAATTTGGCCAAAAGTCTAAATTCAAGTTTATAACTAAATATGCGAAAACTAGGTACACCTTTTTTTTTTTGTAGCTCTATATGTAGTATGTGTGTGTAGCTTATGTATAGCTATGTATCTGTATCTGTATCTATAGCGCTCTAGCTGCGGCTGGGGCTGTGGCCTCGATTGCGTTTGCCACATTTTTAACAACTTCACCCACATTCAAAATTCGTTTTGGCTTTGGCTTCCAAAACAACAACAACAACAACAACTTTGTACTAAAAACCAGTTCAGTTTGTTTTGGCCAAGTTGTTGTTGTTCTTGCAGTTTGTTTGCTGTCTTAATGACAGTCAAAACAGACAAAACCCCAAACACCAGCGCCCAAAAAACAAAACCAAGAACCCAAAAACACACGCATTAAAAATATTTTGCAAAAATTTGCTATGCGCTCAAGCTCCAATCGCAGATCTCTTAGACTTAAGAACCGTTATTAAAAAAAGCTCAAAATCAATTCTACAATTGTACAGTTAGAGGCATGACCAATAAGACCCCCAAGCAGGTTGCAAAGCGTAGCCAAGCCAGCAACCATCCATCATTGCCAATAGGAAGTCAAAATCATGAGAACCTTGAACCCGGCGCGCTACGCGATGACGCAGTAAACTCTAGCTATCTAAAAAATACATAGGTACCTACATACTATATATAACTATATACATGTGTGCGGCCAGTTAAGTTTTTGTATCTGACAGATTTGATTGAGCCGCAGACAAAAAAAAAAAAAAAAAATTTAAGCCAAAGAGCCGTCAACACCAAAGTGTCCGAGCCAGCACAGGGGCAAGTCGTGCTTAGTTGGCCATGTGAGGTGTTATGGCCAATATGCCAATGCCCCAATAGAGCCAATTTGAGACCCCGCCACTCGAAACTCAATACAAAAAAACCCCAAAAATATATTGAAAATATATAAATAAAATACAACAAAAAACCAAACAAACAAAAGCCGCGTGCTGCAAAAATTTATATTGAAAACGGTTCACGGTTCGCGCGGTTTGCAGATCGAGATACAAATGTGTCAAAATCCGCTTAGGCGTCGCACCAAGTCAGCGAACTTACTTAAAGCCGCCCCAAAAAAAATGTAAAACTTTGACGGAAATAGTTTTGTTGTAGCCAAGAAGACAGCCTGCACGACTGTACCTGCGTCTGTCTGTCTGAACACCTACAACTTGCAGATCACAAGAGCTAGGGATGCATAACTTTACCAAAAATTACGCTTAATATCCGCAGCGGGCTTTAACATTAAAAGCTTTGTGAATTGCCTGCAACCCTGCACTCAGTAGAATTTCACGGATAGCCATATTGTCGCATCCCATAAAAGACAACAAAAGTTTTAGACAAAAACTTGTCAACCCCAGGCATGGTTTTGGTTCATACTCGAAAACTACAATTGCTATTGAACTGGATCAAATTGAATCTAACGCATGAGCCGATATTAATTTAAGTTCGAATTTAATCATCTTAGAATTTAGAGCAAATTTATGGTCCTCTACTTTATTTCCGGTGAATCCGGAAACACATCCTAACAGACTTCTGAGTTGATATTTGACTATGACACCAATTTTCAAATTGCTACCTTGCAAGTTTTATTTTAAGTTTTCGTGTCGCTAAAATTTCAACATTTTCTCGAGTAAAATCAAATTTACGTATATACTACATAATATTATTTAGACTCCATACTTAAAAAATGCTAAAGGATTCGGTTCGATTTTTGTAAGCCATCAGAACGACGCTACTCCGTTTCGAAAAAGTCGATTTGGGGTGAATCCGGAAACTCGATTTGGGGTGAATCCGGAAACTCGATTTGGGGTGAATCCGGAAGTGTCGAAATGAGCCAAATAATTATTTTGAATATAATTTCAGCACGGATTTCAACTGTTTTTGTGTCAAAATGCCGAGAACTTACAAAAAAAGCGAAGCCAATTCCCGTAAACCGGTTCCAAGTTCTGATGATTGGTTAGAAATGCTGAAGGCAGTGAAAATTGACAAAACGAGTGCTCTTTCAGACGATTTCTCTCTTTTTTAAAAAAAAAACATTTTTTCAGGACTTTTCACTAGGCAACAATTATTTTTATTCCACATTCATTCAAATAAAATATTTGCAATCATATTTTATGGCGGTTTTTTTCATTTTTGGACACTTCCGGATTCACCCTCAAAAAATCGAAAATCGCGAATTTGGTATTTTTTGCTCGTAGATCAATCTACCTGACAAAAAATTTTCGTATC
This sequence comes from Chymomyza fuscimana, assembly GCA_949987675.1. Taxonomy (NCBI): domain Eukaryota; kingdom Metazoa; phylum Arthropoda; class Insecta; order Diptera; family Drosophilidae; genus Chymomyza; species Chymomyza fuscimana. The sequence continues at coordinate 29,352,133 of OX465090.1, read as the reverse complement.
TCTCTGAAATTTTGACACAATGTAGCTTATTCAATGTCCTAAACGACACAACTTTCAATTTAAAAAAAAAGTGTGTCACTCCAAAAAATCTACAAAAAAATTCTTCCGAATGCACCCCACTTTCCTCTAAACTTGTAAGTGTTTCCAAAAAAAAATTTTTCAAAAAATTGTTTCCAAATCGTTTATCAAAACTCTTTCGTTTTTTACTATTGCAGTTTTAAGGGTTTTTTTTTGAACAATGTGATCAGCTTGCAAATATTTTTTTAGTTTAATAAAAAAATAAAATATTTAATTAAAAAAAAAATTTAAGTAATTTAAAAAAAAAAAAAAAAGAAATATACTCACCTATTTTATCCCTTATATATTTTTAATATTTTAGAAGGTATTAATTTCGTTCCGCTAGATCGATAGTTTCTCTCACTCTGCTTCGTGTTATAACATCTTCTTTCAGACATCCTAAACAAAAACTTTTTTTTGCGATTATACACAAAAAAAAAAAATAATTAAAAAAAAAAATTTTTAGTTAGTTTTTGCAGTTTGAAAAATTTCGCAGGGAATGACAAAACTTCATATAAAAAAAATCCCATTGGGATATCCCATTTGAAATTTTTTTATATATGAAGTTTTGTCATTCCGTGCGAAAATTTTTAAACTGCGTATGGGCCTTCAAAAAAAAATTTATTTAAAAAAAAGAAAAAATTACTTTAAAAAATATGCTCTCCTATTTTGCTCCTTTCACCTTTACTATTTCTGGAAAAATTTTCTTTTGAATAATTAATAATAATTTTAATTAATTAATTATTATTTTAGAAGGTATTAATTTCGTTCCGATAGATCGATCGTTTCTGCCACTGTGCGTCATGCTATAACATCTTCCTTCAGTCATCCTAAACAAAAACTTTATTTTGCGCTTATACCCATGAAAAATTTAATAAAAAATCAGTTTTTTTAAAAATAATAATTAATATTAAAAAAACAACTATTTAACAATATGTTTACACGCTGCCTCTTTAAAGAGCTCGCTAGTATTATGAATCCATTGCTACAAATCTTAATAAATCTCTTTTCTTTTTTTGCGAAAATTGAATGCAGTGTATCCCACAGTCGGTCAGCGTCTCTATGGTTTCGCATTTTATTTGTTTCTATTGTAATTACAATCAGCAAGTAATATTAAGCGAAATAAATTTAACTTTTGTACAATAAATATTTCGTTTTTTTATTTTTTTGTATATTTCTTTTTATTTATTTCTGCAATGTCATTTATTGTGCTCACTTTAATTTGCTCTTATTTAATTTTTTTTTTCGCTTTTCTCTAGCAATTTGCGGAAGCAAAACACCACCCTAATTGCTCCTAGAGTCAGTTAGTTAGTTGTTCGCATTATAAGACATGGTATTATATACTCTAGTTGAACGAGTCTATGCGTTTAAGCCTTTGTTATGCAATACATAAGCCCTATTTACAAGCTTAAAGCTGTCAGCTGAGCAAGAAAATTTTTAGGTACAGTCGGCATACAAAGTATTCGTACAGCGAATTTTTTTGAAAGAACTTCAAAAAATGAAGATACGTAGCTGAAACTTGGAATCTAAGAACATTTGTCAAAATCGAGCAAATCGGAATAAAATAGTTTGTGTTTCTAGCAGGAACTATCGGCCTAAAATAAAGTCTTTATACGGGAAATATACTATTTATTTTTTAAGAGGTCGTATTCAAATTCGCAAACTCTATGTGGAAAAGGTTTGCTCAAAATCGAACGACTATATCGAATCGTATAGTGTAGTAGTATAGCAGGCGCGGACGCAGGATTTGGTCATAGGGGGTGTTTTTCAGAGCTCGCAAAGAACTGTCAACGCATTTTTCCCGACACGAAATTTATCGCGAAATTCAAATTTTTCGAATTCAGCTAAAAAAACACCTCACAGTCTAAACTAAACGGAGAACAAGGCGTTTTTCCCTTGACTCCCACAGCATTGTGTATCAAAGCAACAGTGATCATGAGCTAGCGATGGGAATCAACAATAACGATGTTTTAGCAACACATCGCTAGCATTTTTTTTTTTTTTTTCAACTAAAAGAAATTGCAGTTTTTTTTTAGTTTTTACGGATCACATGAAACTAGGGCCTTAATTGCAAGCGTATGATAGCTTCGGCTTTTAAAAATTGAACTTTTTCTTTAACGTTTTTATGAGTATTTTTTTTTTTTCTTTTCTTGTTTTCTTGTTTCATTTTTACCTATGTAATGTTATTAACGCTATATTGACACACATTTGTGGAAGAAAAGAAAATCTAAGCTAATTACGTGACAATGCTGCAAATTCACGTACACACACATACATGCAAACATTGGAAACCCGTACAAGACACCTCCACCTCTCTCATATTGGAATCTTTTGCGAATATTTTTCTTTTCTTGGCTTTCGCTTTTGACTGACTTGGCTGGGAATGGAGCTTACTTAGGTCTTGGACTTTTTTCTTTTTTATTTTTACCTGCAATATGCGTCACGTAGCTGCGTTTAGTGTGCGCCTGTAATCAGTCAACAGCTACATCATCTTCATCTTCATCATCATCCTCATCATCATCTACGTTTTTGCTTTTGTTGTTGTTGTTGTCACGACCAAGTGGTAGACCCACTTTTGTCGACTTTTGGGCCGGCCTTATGCCATCCATCCATAGACACGAACACCTACAAGTCATGTTAATTGCTTCGACACTTGACACTTGACGCTGTCGTTGACCTCGTGTCTTGTCAATTTGCTTAGGTCCTTGTCTAATCAAAACATGATACCAGGTCACAATGACGACATTTTGATTTCCGCACCTTGATGCATCCATTCATGCAACGATTCCCCTGCTTATGGCACAGATTTCGAAAGTGAAAAAATTAAGCAGCAAGCTAAATCAGAGCGAGGAAGTTTATATACTCTATATTAGATGAATGAAAAAATTTTAGAATGAATCATAATCTCCAGCTACCCTATCTAATATAGTACCATATAGCGATTATATCTGTTATTTATAGTCTAGGACAAGTCGGCCCTGGAGCTAATTTTGTACCAGGCTGCTGCTTTGAAAACAATTAATTAAGACTAATTAGACTAATATACGTGTCTGGGCGCCGAGTTGGCAACCCCGATTGACTAATCTTCTTCCCTGTTTATGGTTCGAATATATTGCGATTATCTTCATATAAGACTATCGTACGTGTCTGGGGGCCGAGGTGGCAACCCTGATTGACTCGTTTTCTTTCCTGTTTATGATACGATTACATTGCGATTATCTCCGCTATTTATGGTCAGGGCCAAGTTGGCCCTGGAGCTAATTTTGTACCAGGCTGCTGCTTTGAAACCAATTAATTAGCACTATCATACGTGTCTGGGCGCTGAAGTGGCAACCCTGGTTGACTCCGCTTCTTCCCTGTTTAAGGTGCGGTTATATTGAAGTTTGGTACAAAATCGAAAGATTTTTGAATTCCCGCAGTTTACGCAGAAAAACTGAAGAAAAAAATATACTTGGACTGGCTGGACATATAAGCTGTCCAAATCTCAATAAGCTCAAAGATCTTGGCGATCAGACAGACGAACAGATGTACGTACGAAAGGATTTCCATTTTTCTGGAAATCTTAAAATTGAACGTATCTAATTCTACTAGGACTGGCTGAAAGCCAAAATTCTCAAATAAAACTAGCTATCTGAAATGGTACAAACCGATGGGTTATAGTTAATGTAGAAAATACCTGAATGGTCGATTAGAATGCAAAAGATTTAAATTGTGATGCAATCGCTGCAAACTCTCGCACTCTCTCTCCCCTGCTAAAGTGTATTTTTTTTATGATGGTATGTATATATATAACCCAAGACGATTATCAAATATGCATTATTCAAGCAGGCAACAACTTTTGATTTCAACAGCATCACGTGCCATAATAACCGCCATACCAGGCCAAGCCATGCTAACCAAGATGCCACCAAGAAAGTTGCTGTCATCGAGTCACTTAACTGGAACGAAAACTCAATACGCTTTTTAGCTGCATACAATGTTGGTTCACCTGTCGCTGGGTAACAGCTCTTATATGGGAATGTCATATGACCAAACATTTTTTTTTTTGTAGCGCAATGCTTGAAGAGACCTATTTAACGCCTTTGGGCATGTGCTCATCGTGGGCGTCTGCATCATTGGCGGCATCTCTGCAGTGTCTCTGCTTAAGTTTTGTGCCGTTAAAGTCTTGCTAGACGTCATCATCTCGTGGTTGTTGTTGTTGTTGTTGTTGCAGCCACAGATGCCAAAAGATCTTTTGAGTTAGTACAGCCGCCTTTGACATGCTCTTACACTAAGCTCAGCTGCATCATGTTATTATAATAAGGGCGCTCTCTGCGATTCTCATGCAGGGTTGTGTAGTGCGAGGGTGGCCTTTAATATATTTGGCTCTGTATGTTGGAAAGCCTGTATAGGACTAATTTACCATTTTCATTAAATAGTTTGGTATTTTTTAGCACAAACTAGCTAAGAACTTAATTCTACGGACAGCTTATCTTGCTAAAAAAAAAAATGCAATTAACACGAAAGCAACAATTTGGCCAGCTGATTTACGACAAAGCTTATACAGACATTACAAAAAAAAAGTTTTTTGGATACGAAGTTGAGACCATGTTTTTGGAGTCGCTATATCCGAATAGATACAGACAAGCTCTTGAATAGAATCCTCAAGGCCCAAAACAATATGGAAACGAAGCCTGCAAAAAGTAACTGAAGAATCTGGAAAATCTGGCGCGAAATCAAACTACTTGCAAGAAACAGAACGATTTGGAAATGTTTTGTGGATGCGCTATGCTCCAACAGAAGTTAAAAAAACCTCGTCATCATCATCATATACCAATCCAAGTTGGACACCTGAGCTCAAAGAAAAAAAATTGTTTTAGAGACCTTTGAGATTATGTGAGGATTCGGTATCAGTTACACCAAAAATCTCTGGTTAACATGTTATCAAGACAGGAATGCTTCAATCATCTCTTAAAACTTAAAACTGTTTTTAGGCCTGAAAAATTGATTGTGTAACTTTTTGTGATTACTTCAGGATTCACTATCAATGACACTAAAAAATCTCGGGAAAACATGTAATCAAGATACGAATGCTTCAATCATAGGGTTACCAAATGGTCCGAGTCATAAAAGCGGACATGCCACAACAGTACGAAATATGAAAAACATTTAGAAAAATCGCTCACAAAGAAATTTTTTATGATTTTAGGGGGGTTCTCTTGGGACAGAAAATATGATTTTAAACCCTTAAAAAACTTTTCAAAATGCGCTCAACTGCGGGTTCGTTTTCGTACTCTGATCCACTTTTGTGCAGAATATGCTTAAATACTTGGTAAAAGATATGGAAATATGAAAATATGTATGACAAAAGTTGATCGGTCTAATCGAGCGAAAAAAGCGAACACAAGACAGAAAAAGCGAACATTTTCGCTTAAAAGCGGACACATGGTAACCCTATACAATCATCCTATCCCTGTTACGAAAAAGTCATAATAAAATTGATGCGGTTCGGAACTAATAGATGAAGATATGTTATCTAACATACCGTGATATGGAGGCAGCTTTGGGTATTATTGGGACTAGCATTTATTCCTTCCGGATACAGACCATTTGATTACTCCAATACACTCTTTGCCATGCTTATGCCTAAGCGGTATAAATGGTTCCTTGAAAATCTGACGGTCAAGAAGATTGGTTTTCGATGCATACCACATCATGTGGGAGTCGCCCAAAAAATAAGGGCATAACATAATATGCCTCTCCAATACGAAATATTGCGTAACAGTTGAATACTCCAAGACACCCTTTACCTTTCTTAGGCCTAACTGGTATCAGTGGTTCCTGGCAAATCGAAGGATCAAGAAGATTTGTTTTCCATGCTTACCACATAATGTAAGAGTCACCCAATACAGTCTTTTAAAAATTCCATCGAGTTATCTCAGAACACGATTATGAACGTGTTGCAGATGGTGAAGAATCATGTACCGTACAGTTGTTTCAAAAAAGCGCCAAAGCAAATGGTCATCTATTTCTTGGAAAAAGCTGGCCAAGTGGCAACTGTTCCGTTGGAGCCATGTAGGACGTTCAACTCTGAATAGTACACAACCAAGTGTTTGCCGGCAGTTTTTAGAGAATTAGGGAAAATGAATCGACGAAGACGGAAGGTTTGTCAACACGAAAATGCAGGCTTTCAGAAATGAATGGATTATCCGTCTTACAGCGGCTTAAATTGCAAGAGCAACATCTTTCGATGCCAGAAATAGCTGTAGAAGCCTTCCAAAAGCTAGTTTTAGAGATGTCCATTTGTGGTTAGTTTAAACATGTCATCTTCTTAAAAAATTCAGTTTGCACATAATATTATTATTGCTAGCCAGAAATGTAAAAGACAACCCTGGCTTGCGCCACGCCTATTGCTAATTATGCACCTCGAACGTCACGATGCTGTTCGTATACGCCCATTTTGGGTAAGGGTATTACGAGTATAAATGGTGAAACAGTAAACACCAAATAAAGCAGTTTAAGATATCCATAATAGTATAAAATCCAGGGGGACAAAAAAAAATTGTTTAAATATTAAATTATTACAAAAATGTGCATAAATGAATATGGAATAAATATGGAAATGGAAATGCATGACGCTTTTGTTGTCTGTATTGTTTGTTGCTGTTGTTGTTGTTGTTGTTGTTGTTGTTGTCATTGTTTTTGTTTTTTTTTGTATCGCATTGCATGGCAATGATGACATAACCTCAAACGTCAATTGACGTGGGCGACAACTCTAACGCTGCTGACATTTCACAGCTTATAAGTGTCATGAAGTCATGAGCTATAAAATCTAGTTCCTTTTGTGAATATACTAGTTGCTTTAAACTTAAAATTTACTAGTTCCTTTTGACTCTTTTCTTCGCTCTAGCAACTAGTAGTTTATTCCTCTTAAGGCCAGTACGCAGCAACGCAAAAAGTCCTGAAGGAAAACAAAACTTCATATAAAAAAAGATGCTATCAAAATTCTTACGGCAAAGTAGAGGCAATTGGGTTGAATTCGGAACAATTTTTTCGTAGATTTTTTGAAGTGACAACAAATTTTTTTTTGCATTGAATAAGCTACGTTGTGTCAAAATTTCAGATCGATACGACAATGTTTTGTCAAATAGATTGATCTAAAATTCGCGATTTTCGATTTTTTGGGGGTGAATCCGGAAGTGTTCAAAAATGCTAAAAACCGCCATAAAATTTCAACGCAAACATTTTAGTTGTTATTTTTTGTAAAAAAAAGGTTGATTAATACATGGCAATGAATGTATGTGGAATAAAAATAATTGTTGCCTAATGAAATGGTCTGAAAAAATGTTTTTTTTTAAAAAAAAAGAGGGAAATCGTCTGAAAGAGCACTCCCTTTGTCGATTTTCACTGCATTCAGCATTTCCAACAAATCTTCAGAGCTTGGAATCGGTTTGCGGGGATTCATTTCGCTTTTTTTGTAAGTTATCGGCATTTTGGCACAAAAACAGTTGAAATCCGTGATGAAATTGTATTCAAAATAATTATTTGGCTCATTTCGATACTTCCGGATTCACCCCAAATCGACTTTATCGAAATGGACTTTATCTGATGGCTTAGAAAAATCGAAACGAACCCCTTAGCATTTTTTAAATATAGAGTCTAAATAATATTATGGATATAATGTTGAAATTTTAGCGACACAAAAACTTGAAATAAAAATTTCAAGGTAGCAATTTTTTTAGAAAAATTATACTGAACAGAAAAACACGTGTACTCGAGTCGGAGTATTAACAAAAACCACCGTCGGTCATGACGTTTATTCGAAAATTGATGTCATAGTCAAATATCAACTGAGAAATTCGTTACGATGCGTTTCCGGGTTCACCCCACTTTCCTCTATATTGCTCTTTGTTGAACAACAGTGCTGCCCATTTTTTTTTTGCACACTTGACAACTAGATGGCGCCAGCAGTAACATCAACGTTTCTGTTTTAGCTCTAAAAACAAAAATTTAAATAGAAGTATGTGACATTTGGTTAGGTGTGACTAAAATTCAAAAACGAAAAATAAGACCGCCTAAGAGTAACACAAAAAGTTGCATCTGGGAACGCAAGGCTCAGCTAACACTACCATCCACAATTAAAGTCATACCGCCCTCAAAAAAATCATTCCAAATTTGTTGCGGTCTACTTGGATAAGATATTTCCAAGTCTTTCATTTCGTAACATTCTCAAACGAAAATTCGTGAACGACATGGGACATCCTTTATGTAAATTATTTTATAGTTTTAAGTTCTTATAACTAAGCCTGTAGATATGGGATAGCAACGGGCGGTAGCAGTGTAAGAATGGGTTTTACAAGCTTAGTTTGTTTTTTCGAAAGTTTAAAGGTCCCAGATAACGCTAAGACACCATTTATCTATATTTTTTTTCTTCGTCGATGGTCACCAGCTTCTTTTCTACCGACAAAGTTTGTCCAATCCAGACAAAGGGACCGTTTGTTCCCAATACTAAAACGTAAGAAATAGATCAAAAGGTAGCACAATCCTGACAAGCATAAGATGTAGCTATGTGCTGGCAATAATCTAGAACAAGTTCTTAAATGCTTGGGAATACTCTTAATAAGGACACATAAAAAATCCTATTTAGTCTGCGTTCGATTGGTATGTGGGTCAAACAAATAAGTGCAAATAAAGATGCCTGATCCTATAGATTGTTTGATATATGTATATGCCTTTTAATTAATTATGCATAACATTATGGCGGCGCCATAGACATCATTATTATAATGCTACGTATAGCTCATCATCATAATGAGCATTCTTAATTTGTAGAAACGAGCTAAACGACTGTTGCAGCTCCCTTGCCACCGCCCATCTATTTGTTGTTTAGTGAGGCCCTGGGACCTGTCACTTGCCACTTGCGCGGATTCCTTCTACTTCACGCATGGGTATTGTGTGCGTGGACTGTGGACCGTGGACCGTGGACTGGGGGAACTGCCAGCCTAAAAATGCCGCGCTAAATTCTTTTAACGCTTATAAATAAACTTTTTCTAGATTTTTGTCGCGCTTTAAAATAAGCTGAAAATATTTTTGACTTTCACTTGCAACTTTGCAAGGCACACAACAACAAAATGCCTATCTACTACAGTGGGTACATAAATTGTTCAAACACTTTTGAATTTGTTGCTTTTAAAGCACTGTGCAGTGTGTTTCAACTGACAACTGAATAGGGTCACACTTTTTCGGTTACAAGTTGAACGAAAACGATATACGCTTGAAAATCTACTACATCAGTAGCCTGCCCCTTCCCCCAGACCTTAATCTGATTCGAAGAAATGTTTGGGTAAAGATGGTTCATTACATTTATTGTAAGGCTAGGCAGTAGCAGAGATCCAGATAGCCTTTAGAAGCATCAGCACAGCTATTATGAAGCATCTCAATGGTACAGCGAAGGATGTTAGTTCCTTAATAAGTTGGAAATGCTGTTGACGTCAGACTTTGATAATAATTTAAGCAAAAATGTACAATTAAAGTGGATTTGTTTTCTTCTAACATCTACAGTTCCTATCCGTTTTCGAAGATCTTAGACTCGAAATGTTCGTAAAAGAATTCCCTTTCAGTCTAAAGCTTTACATAATTTTCAAATAAAAAGAAATATTTCGCGCGGAATGACAAAACTTCATATAACAAAAAAATCCCATTTGGGACATTCTATTCGAACTGCGTATAGGCCTTTAATAAAAAGCGCCCAAAAAATTTGTAATTTTGAAAAAAGGTCCAAAAATTACTTTTTTTCGACTTTGGTTAACTGTAACTTCGATAATTTGTACTAAATGTGAACATATATATATCACTGGAAAGTGCACATCAATATCTTTCGATCTAGTCGTCTTTGATGTCGATTTTTTTTTTGTTCACAAGATATTAAGGAAAAACTGAAAAAAGTGCCCAAACACATGTTTTTCGAAAATATCTCGAAAACGGTGCTTAAGAAAAAAAAAAAAGGTTGCCATTTTCGTTTTTCTCGACCCCAAATTACCCTAAAAAACACTTCTTTAGGAAGGTTCATGTTTCGTGTAAACTAGTGTTAGCTACTGTAAAAAATTTGTTCCTTTTCAATTCAGGAAAAAAAAAAAAATTATTCGCGAAAAAGGTGCCCCTATTAATTTGGGATACACTCGAAATATGCAAAAGGTTTGACCACAAGGTGAAAATTGTGAAACATCATTTGAATACTTTTTTTTAAAAGTTAGCAAGAAAAACGAAAGAGATTACTATAGACGTCCATTTGTTTGTCTGAACGCTTGCATCTTGAAGATTATAGAAGCTATGATAACCAAACTTGACTTTTGTACTCTATTTGTTTTGCTTTCTGCCACGCCCCCTTTCTCCCAAAATACAGACGGCCAGACATACGGATGAACGAACATTTGAATACTTTTTTTTAAAAGTTAGCAAGAAAAACGAAAGAGATTACTATAGACGTCCATTTGTTTGTCTGAACGCTTCCATCTTGAAGATTATAGAAGCTATATAACCAAACTTGACATTTGTACTCTTTTTGTTTTGCTTTCTGCCACGCCCCCGTTTTCCCAAAACGGATACAAAACAGCATATTTCAGCGCTGCTCCTTACCTACTAGCTACATTTGTACAAACTTAAGATACCCTCTAAAGCTATAGCCTCTCAAAAAGTGTGCGAATAATTTACGCTCTGACTGTATGCCATATATATATTATATTTTGTTGTTGCACTTGTCTAATTTATTGTTTTTTTGTTGTTTTTTAGCACGCGAATTATGTGCGGCAAGCAGCCGAGGATTACTTGGCCCGGCGACAGGCGCGTAACAAATCAATGACACGTTCGATGACTTCCGGCTTGGCGGGTCCAATACTCGCCCTGGGCAATGTGCATTATTTGCCAGCGGCCAAGAGCGGCACCTTCTTTTCACGCGACAATGTTTCCAATTTTATAACCTGGTGCCGGTAAGCTAACCCAATCAACCAATATATATATACTAACTACTAAACATACTTATATCTTTGCAGAAAGAGCCTTAAAATTATCGAGTGCCTATTATTCGAAACGGACGATTTAATCATGCGCAAGAACGAGAAGCATGTCATACTTTGTCTGCTGGAGGTGGCCAGGCGTGGCGCCAAATTTGGTAAGTCTTTTGTCTTTTTGCCTTGCAACAGGTTTGCAACATCGTCTAATCAATCCATTTAATGCTCAATGCTGCGCAGGCATGCTTGCACCAATGCTCGTTCAAATGGAACGCCAAATCGATCGTGAAATTGCGGCCGATAACAAAGCCAATGGTGTGGCATGTGGCACACAGACGGCTGGCATTGGTGCAGAGAGCGATGGCACACAAACCGATGAGGTGGGCGTGGGCGCAGCAAGTGTGGCCACCGAGATAGATTTGTACGATAGCGATTCGGAGAACGAAGATGACAATGATGAGGGACCCATGTTAATGTATGGACCACAGCCGCAGATCATTACCAACGATCTAAAGAGTCTGGATGAGATGGTAAGACGACATTTTTATGCATTTTTAATTTGCTGCTCAAAACTTAAATTTATTTAGTACACACACACACACAAACACACGCACAACTTGAAATAACTTAATTTAATCTGCTTCGTCGTAATTATAGACCATAGTTAGCTCCTCATCATCATCATAATCATCATAGCTTACTTGCGACATGTCTTGCATGACTGGCGTGTCTATGTCGTCTGGACCCAGATGCAAGTGTGAAACACTCGGCACAAGACCCGCAGCAAGCTCCTTATCTATGCTATCATCTTTAGTCTCGAAATCTTCGGCTATATCAGCCATTGTTGTAATCTTTTTAGCATGTTTCTTGAGCATATTCTCTCCACTTGCTTGCGCCATTTCAGCTGCATTTTCTACTGCTTCAGCTTTTGTCACCTTCTGCTTAATTTCATCTGGCTTTTTGTTATGTTCTGCTGCTTCTTCATTGAATGCAGCCTGTATTTTGGCATCAGCATAGGCTGGCGATTCTTTCATTAAATACAAGAAAAAATTTCCATAATTATTGGAAAATGAGCCCACAAATGGTATCGAAGCCAAAAAGCACATCTGAGAGCGCATATCACCTGCTATGGGCAGCTCCTTGCCCATCAACTTCTTGTAAGCATCTATAAGGTTTTTTAGCATATATATTTAACCAAACCCAACCCAACGAATTTTAAAGCCACTTACCGCGCAGATGCTCTATAGTTACAGCAGTCTCTGGCTTTATTGCGCCAGCCTTGACCATCACCTGTTGCAGTTCCTCGTCTATATCCTTATTACGTACCCGTATATCGGACATGTACTTCTGTAACGGCAACATTTCGAAAGAAAAAAAAATATGTGCACTTTTTTTATATAATATTTCAAATACGGCAATAAAAAAATTTATTTTAATTTTCGTCTACGATGTTTATAGAATGACGAACGAAAAGCAAGTGAAATTTGGAGCTACTTTTAGGGTACATGAAAAATATCGTTTCACTGAATGAAACGTCAAAGCCAACTTGAATTGAAAAAAATTCTTAATAGAAAATTTATGAATTTTGTATACCCTTTAACGAAGTTACAAAGCAATAACAATTTCATGTGACGCTTGAAAGACCATATTAAGTTTATATAGGGTGGGCCAGCTGTTGGTTTGGTTGTTAAACACTCATAATTCGAAAATGCTCATCGACAGATTTCAGGTTCAAAACTACTCGATTTTAGTAAATTAAAATGGTACAGGCGTAGGTACTATGAAAATGTGCGTTCTGTGAAAAAAACATAGTTGAGGCCGGGAACATCGACGCGCCATCGTTCGCAAGAATTACACCTTGCTAGGACCACTTTGCGTCGAATTTTGCATGCGGATCTGCATTGACACGCTTGCAAGATTCAAATGACGCAACAATTGAAGTCCACGGACCATTCACAGCGTCACTTGTTCGTTCAATGGATGGCATAACAGTTTTCGTCAAAAAAAAAAAGTCGTAGAAAATTAGGATGTTCGCATAAGAGCGTGTAGAGCCAGCCGCGGCGGTATTATTTTTCATACAGGGTGCGCCATATTTTGTGTCGGTATGTGTAAATTAAATAACTTGAAAAAAAAAACCGATTTCCCGAATCGACCCTATGTGCGCTTGATATATGCAACCGATTTTGTTCAAATTGGATACATTGCTTGGAAGCTATAAAAAACTTCGCAACACCAAATTTGGTCACGATATCTTCATAAACAAAGGAAACACAACGAATTTTGCATCAAACACGTTATTTTGGCCGATCGGTCCAATGGGTGCTATACGAAAAAGTCAACCGATTTTGATCAAATTTAATACAGAACTTAAGAACTTCAAAAAAACTTTTCGAATGCCAAATTTGGTTTCGATATCTTTATAAACAAACGAATTATTTATCTAAAACTTTAGGTTTTGAGAAAAATTGAGTCTTTGTACTTTTACCAAAAATTCCCCTTAATAACAAAATTTTTTTCCGATTTTGATAAACAACCACTCATTTTCTTTGTAAATGTAAGGTAGAGGAAAAGCTATAGTCTTCAACTGCAATCTGATTGTCTGATCGCCTTGTGCTTCTTCTTGAAGAAAGCTCGTACTTTGCCATGATGCAGTGAATTTTACAAGGTGCCACAAAGTAGTGCGTGAACTGGTTCAATTTTTGTATGCTAGCTAAAAGAGTGGATCAATTTTAATTTAACTGCTCACAAATTTTTAGTCTAATATAAAATATAACTGGCATAAATTTGGTCACGATATTAAAAAAAAAAAATTTTTTAAATTGTTTTATATTAGTCTACACATATTTGTGTAAAGTTTGATCAAAATTGGTACACTATTTCATATAGCTAACATATAAAAATTGAACCTCTTTCTCGAAGAGAAACAAATAACGAACCTGCGCATTGCCTGAGCTTCTAATTGTTGGATCATGTTACTTTGCCTAGCTCTTATTGACCAACAGACCCACACTGTCAGATTCTTTTACACTTTTCTAAAAAAACATAAGTCTCTTCCAGATAAACTTTGTTCTAGCACAGCACGCTCTTCATAACAAAGTTATAGAGCTTCTGTTTCCTTTTTAATAGTATTGAATTCTGAATACGTTTTAAAGTAACCATGGCCTTGTTTGCGTTTTCACTTTTTGAGCCTCACGATTTTCATTGTTGCTCGTTTTCATTTTCAATGGAGACTTTTCTTATGTCCATTTTTGGCCACAGCAGTGTTTCCACTTTCAAACTTGGTCAAAACAAATCAAAATCATCAAACCACTATAATAATAATACCCAACAAAGACTAGCAAACGAATGCATTGAATAATTGTTGGCCTAAGGATTTTGTCTAAACACGCGAAACATTTATTTATAAGTGCATATATATTTCAAATCGTATACCAATTATGACTTTTTTTTAATTCTATGAAGTACTCTATTGTAATTGTCACTTTTTAAGCCGTTTTTTTTTTTTTTTGATTCTCATTTATTGGAAGTTTTCGAAAATGTCAAAAAATGTTAAAGGGGTCTAGAAAAAGAAAGAGATTTTAATTGCAATTCGAAATTGCAGAAAACAAGATTCTTAAACTCTAGAGGCTATACGAATTTGTTAAGAGTAAAATTTTCTTAATCTCAGCATTAAGATTAAATGTTCTTACATCGAAGAATAATTTTCGTCTAAAGGCCTATACGCAGAATGCAAAAAAATTTCGCACGGAATGACAAAATCCCATTTGGGATATCCCATTAGGAATTTTTTTTTTAAAGACCCCTTAAAGGCCTATACGCAGTTCGAAATATTTCGCACAGAATGACAAAATTTCATATAAAAAAAAATCCCAAATGCGAAATATTTCGAACTGCGTATAGGCCTTTAAAAAGAAAAAACGCTCTTAAGGCCTATAAATATTTCGCACGGAATGACAAAACTTCATATAAAAAAAAAATCCCATTTGGGATATTTATGAAGTTTTGCGATTCCGCGCGAAATATATCGTGCTGCGTAGACCCCTTTATTCTCAATAATAGGTAAGCCGCCTCATTCTCAGTGTACTCATAAATATGTACTTTCTCAAATTTATTTACCATATTTGCCTAAATAAATAATTTATGCTCTTACTATTTTACATTTGGTTTTTTTTAAGTTGCTATAAAATACTTCTATGGAAGCCCCTTAATCGAAAAAATTAAATGAACTTGTTTCCCATCACATAATAAGAGATCTATTTCGAAAGTTATTATTAAGTTAGTATTATCTCTTATCATCGAACGAAAACGTCCATAACGACTTCTCTAGTCAAACTGAGTTTGGACTGACACAATCCTTACAAGTATGGTACAAAACTAGCCATCCTGATAACACTCAACATCAGATATGCTCTTTCTACTGCATCTTCCTAATACTCTCCACTCGATTTAATTCACCTTGTTGACCAACCAGGTGTGCTTATGTCATGGCTTGATCATATTGTAAATTAATTTGACAAGATGTTTGAGCAATGCCCAGTGGCGCTGATATGCCAACAACAATTACAACAATTGCAATTGCCAATGTAATTACAAGTGTGACAGCGAACCCAACTGAGACGCCAGCTGAGACTGAGTCTGCAACTGAGACGGCAACTGAGACAGCGACAGCGCCCAAGGATGTGAAGACGCTTGGCGCTTAATGCTTAACAATCGCTGTGCCAACAACAACAACAACAACAACATCAAGTGGGACGTTTATAATCTCAACATGATGACTATGATATACCCTATACCAGTGTAAATTTTCATAGTCCTCATCAGCACGAGTTTTTGCGTTTTACGAGGAAAAAATGTAGAATGCAGAAAGAATTTTGAATGAGTTCAGATAACAAGAGAACAGATTTTGAAATTGCTTTTATAAGTAGGTCTTCAAAGTAAATAAGGTTAACATTTGGTAACCATGACATGTATCTCTTCGATCAATGGTTTTTGCAGACCCATCATTATAGACTCTTGAGTTGTGCCTTGTTCGTCCGTCCCACAGTGACAGATTTTTCCATCTAGCGCAAAAAAATTAAAATTTTTTAAAAAAATGTTCCAACTATCTCAATGAAATTTAACATATTGAAATATTAAGCATAGATATGTGCTGAGTTGGCTACGAACCGAACAAGTAACTATATTATATAGTGGCCATAGTTGCCCAAAATGTGCTCCGGCCATAACTCCCTCATTTATTATTCCATCTTAAAGCACATACGCAGCATACAAAAATTCCGCACGAAATGTCAAAACTACATATAAAAAAAAAAAATTCCCTTTTTTGGGACAAAAAATGTATGCATATGTGCCTTAAGGGCCATATGCAGCACGCAAAAATTACGCACCAAACGTCAAAACTTCATATAAAAAAAAAATCCCAAAAAAGGGAATTTTTGAAGTTTTGTCATTCCTTGCTAAAATGTTCCAACTGCGTATGGGCCTTTAACCAAATCCCATATTTGAAAATATTTCCCAAAGATATATATGTACCGAATTTAAAACGGATCGAGCGGCTATATTATAAAGTTATTATATAACACGCGCTGCCGTATTCCGCCATCTATCGATTTGTGTCCATTACATTAGATATTTTGAAATATTATAGCTTGAAAAATTGCTAAGATCAGCGTAGAATTTAGTACCTATTTACCGACTTTCCTAAAAACAGCTGCAATATTTTACTTTATGTCGCTAATAACAAAGCTAGAGGCATCATATTTGATATAAAGTCTCATGTGAGCCTGATTAACGAAACGTTGACGTTTTCTCAAAACTTGCTCTCAATACCCCCAACAATCCTCAAGGAGAAATATTATTTTATATTCAAAAACCCAATTAAGTGACGTTATTATAAATATTTTAAGCTACAAAAATTCATTTTTTCAAAGTAATAAAAAACAAAATGGCGCCAGTAGAGAGCTACGAGCATATGACTAATTTTCGCAGAGGCCTTCACGGCTGCAGCTTTTTGACGTCGCCATTGATCTGAAACATAAAGAAATTTTTTTCCTCTTAATCTATGGACCAAATGCAAGTGAACCACGTAGGGGTTTTCAAAAATATCAACTTACAAAAAGATAACATAAGTTTGAAAAAAACATTTTATTTTCGTCAAAAAATATCATTTCAAATCGATCGGATAAATATTGACTGAGCTATTTGTGTATTGAATGTTTTAAAACTTAGTATAAGTGGGGAAAACATTTTTTTTTAGAAAAATCATTTCGGGACATTATTTCTAACATAATTATCTACCAATTTGGCTAAAAAAAATCGATTTTCTGAAGATTCTACACTTCTGTTACCGCTTAACGCATCAAGGCAAAATTTGGCATATATAATTATTTATTTTTGGAAAAGTGAGTGCAGAGTTATCCACTGTGGAAGACCACAGAGTGTGCCCATTTTATTGTACGAATAAACCGCAAAAATCTATTGGAAGCAGTTGCGGAACTAGGATTTGGTCTTGTGGGGGGGTTCTTCACTTCGACGTGTGTATACATCAGAGCTCCCAAAAGACTTTCAACCCATCCGGGCCTGAAAACCCCCGTGAATTCGCCATTGATTGGTGGTATAAAAAAATATGGTATGACCAGATAAAAACGTTAGAAATAAATTAAAAATAAAACCAATCTTTCACTATTAAATAAATTTTTGGCTTTTAAACTGCAAGATCTTATACGGATGCAAGCGCAAATCGAAATACCGGGTTGGCTTTCTGGCGAAGCCCAACTTGGCTGATCGGCTTTTTGCACCAATCTCTGTCTAGTTGGTGGCTTAAGGTCTCATAGAGTGTACTCACGTTGCGATCTCAATTTTAACTTTGACAGCTTCTGAAATATGACAGTTCGAAAAACTCTTAATGCTATCTGGTCACACTGTATTAAAGAACTTTTGGCGAATTTTGATGTTGCTTTTCGATTTGATGCGCCCTTATTCTTTTTGCTTTAAAGTGTATAAAGTCTTAGTCAGATTCAGATACGCTTTAACCCTTTGTCTATAGTGTATAATAACAACAACCACAACAACAATGACAAAAATTACAACAATAATAAGTAATGACAAGAAACTGCAAACTGGAAACTAATGAAAGCCATGCAAACATTTCCTCACGCCAGCAGCAACATATGGACATCAAGAGGATTCAAAACAATGCGCTGCTACTCCATCTATTTGGATTCCCATTGCATTCAAGCGATCGATCCATCGATGTATGTGGACAGTTGCTTGGACAGATGCCTAAATCGCGCTTGGCCAAAAGAGTAGTCCCCAAGTCTTGGCTATGCTTGCGCATTTATTGTGCTCAACGAGGCAACAAAACGCTGGCTACCATATGCTCCTGCCAAAACATTGTCAACAACAACAACAACAACAACAAAGTGTTGCCGCTTTGGAAGATTGCGGTGCGCCAGGCGCTTGCTTTCAGCACTTCAACATAACTGAATACAAATATAGTACAGTGAACACTCAGCATGACAAACTACAAGCGTTGCGTTTAATATTTGCTGGCCTCATTGCTTTTGGAAACTGTATGCCCGATTAGAAGATTAGATTAATTAGATTAGTTTGCATTTGAAAGAACTTTCTTCACTAGCACATCGTTATCTCTAAAAGGCTTCATTAGACTCTTCTGCCCTTGAAAATTGTTGAACTCGCAATTTATTCTTCAAAAAACTCTATCTTGCTGTCGAGAAGAACATTCCATATTCGGCAATTGACGTTCTCCAATTCTCAAAACATATCTTTGCAGAATCTTTTTTTGTACAATTCGTTTTCTTCATCTTCGGAAGCTCGTGCAATATTGATTACTTGCAGGTTCTAAGAATGCCTTAACTTCACAGTGTGTCCTTTCCTGTATGAGTTCTCAAAGAGCACACATTTTTTACTACCATAACAACGGTTTTATGATGGTTTCTTTATTTCGTATATATATTTATTCCTAGACTACTGTAGAGCTTATTTGTGCGTTTACGAGTAGGGAAATTTAAAAAGTGTAATCGCACTTAAAAAAGTCAGCCCAAAAATACAAATGTCAACCCTCGTTAATACAGTCGAGCTGGTACACTATAGTAGTATAGAGTATAGCCTTTTTCCACAACTTTTGTACTTTGTCAGTTAAAAATGCATAAAGGCAGAAATGCAAAGTGTACAACAACAACTTACACTAATAAAAATGCGCATTTGTGCCCAACCCAAACCCTTGAATACGAAAAGTAGCGCATTTTTGGCCAAAAACAGTGTTGTAAAAAGCGCTAATATCAATTAGCTCTTCATGTACTACTTTTTTTCGAATAATCTTCGAATAATTTTTTCAAGGGTACATTTTGCCTCCTAAATTCAAAAATTACCTTTAAAATTATGTAGGATTGTTCGTTTATCTTTAAGCTGAGATAATCTGAAAAAGGTACTTAAGCCAAAAATAAGTCCCTTATGAAATTTGTAGACTTTGATTTTATTTATTTATGAGCAGCTTTTATAGTATTAAAAGATTCTGATTTTATTTTTTATTATAGTATTTTTAAAAATAATTTTTGCTAACAAATCGCAAGCGTACAAAAAAAAAACAAAAAACACATGTGCTGTGCTTATCAAAAAAAAAAAAAAAAGTACCTTTAAGAACTTTTAAATCTTTTATAACACTATTGGGCATAAGAGTGTTAATTTTAGGGGGAAAACTGGACTGCGACCCTTGGGGCCAAATGATAGTAAATTATCTTCTCAAGTTTTATGCGAAACTCACGAAATAATTCTTTTTTTTTTTGTAGAAAATAAATAATTTTTTATTTTCAATTTTTTTATAATATATATTATTATTTAAAAAAAAAAAAAAGGATAAAAAGAATTTGTCGTTTTATTTTATAAATTAAAAAATAAGTTATTGCGCAATATTTATTTAAAAAATTCTCAAGTTTTATGCGAAACTCACGAAATAATTCTTTTTTGTTGTACAAAATAAATCATTTTTTATTTTCAATTTTTTTATAATATATATTATTATTTAAAAAAAAAAGGATAAAAAGAATTTGTCGTTTTATTTTATAAATTAAAAAATAAGTTATTGCGCAATATTTATTTAAAAAGTTTAAAATTGAAATAATATTGAAACTTACGAAATAATTTTTAATTTTCATTTTTTTTTTATACAAAATAAATAATTTTTTATTTTCACTACTTTTTATATTATTAATATTTAAAAACAAAAATTTTTACACAAAAAATTGATAGTAAAAATTATGTGTCAAGTTTTATTTTATAAATTAAAAAATAAAGTTATTGCGCAATATTTACTTTAATAATTGAAATTTAATATTGAATTTAAATATCTGTCAAACCAAGGGCGCACTTCCATATTTTACCAATGATGCCTAATATGTCTCTGAACAATCTATATTAAGAATCCCACAAAATACAATACAATATTTCAATTTTTAAAGTAAATATTGCGAAATGACTTTTTTTTTTAAATAAAAATTAACAAATCATTTTTGTTATCAATTTTTACTATAAAAACGTAGCGATGAAATAAATTGAAATATGTATTTTTTTTTTTATTAAATTGTTGAAATAATACTTATAATTTGACCTAAAAAAAAAAATAAAATAGTTTAATATCAATTTATATTGAATTATTTTTTTTTTATAAAAAAAAGATTTAAAATTAAAGTAATTTTTAAATAATTAGTACTGAATGTAATTACATAATTGCTTTTTTTAGGTCAAAAAAAAAGGCGTTATTTTTGCAATTTAATTTAAAAAAAACAATAAATAATATTTATTTAATGATTTTTATTTTAAAAATTATAGTTTCTTCTCACCCATTTCAGCCAAATTTGAATTTGAATTTATTTGTATCTGCCAAATTGTCTACAATTTTTGCTTTTGTAGCTAGCTTGTCATTCAATGCCTCACTGTAGTCATAGAGTTATATGTGATACTTGTGCATGCAATTGGCCTGGCGGGCGGACGCTGACTGGTCTGTCTGACTGACTGACTGTCGTCGGTCCGTCGGTCGGTCTGATTGACTGGATGCATTTCTGACTATCCATTGCTGGATGCATCAGCCAGCCAGCCAGCCAGCCAGCCAGCCAGTCAGTCAGTCAGTCAGTCAGTCACTCAGCCACTCAGCCAATCAATTTGTTTGGCCTCAACGTTGCTTCCAAACTTCTTCTGTCCTGCTGCTATGTGTGTAAGACTGTGTGTAAACTCTTCGTAAGAGGAGAGGTTTGAACAAAGACTAAGACTTGGACTGCCAAATCAGCCAAATAGCCTCAACAACTTGTCGAAAATCAAATGATGTGCCATGGTGCAGTAGAGCCAAAGTTGCAGCCAAAGCAAAAACTGGCCACGATCATTTGTCGCTGCCGCTGGTTGCCGTTGGTTTAGCTGCCAATGCAATATGCAATTGAATGACGGCGGCACGTTGCAATTGTTGCAGTTGCAGTTGCAGGCCTTTGACTGTCTGCAGTTGCGCGCATACGATTTATGTGCGCAGCGACGAGGCGGCTCAGGCGAGTCAGGCCAGGATCGCTAATCTTGTATGCGTCACACAGGCTTGGAGCGCAGGCAGGCGGGGGAATTTGGTCTTGTTAGTGGCAGTAATGGTGGTGGTGGTGGTGGTGGTGGTGGTGGCGTCGATGGCGATGGCGGCGTCACAGTCACGCCGATTGCTGATCGTTGAGTCGCGCATATCGTTGCCTTATCGCGCTACAAGATTTATTGTTATGTCGTCTGCAACGGGCAACGGGCAACGTAGCAATAGGCAATAGGCAATAGGCAACAGGGAACAGGCAGCAACAATAACAACGGCAGCAACAGCAGCAGGAGCTCAGTACATTGGCAGTTTGTTAGGCGCCCAGCTCCACCTTTGTACGCATTTGGCTTGAAGTCTTTGGCTGGCACAGTTCCCAGGTGTCTAGCCTATGCTCCAAGTAACGTCAAAATAGAAAAGTTCAAAGGTGCAAACGCGTTGGTCTGTACGTTTGTATGTCTGTCCTGCTGTATTTCTATTTGTTGGTCTGCCTCAGCATGTTCACTGTTTGTGGCCCAAAACGTAGCCTGTCAAAGTTTGCGCAGCGGTAGCAGGGCATGCTCCTCGACCGACACAGTAGCAAACGACTTGTCTTGGCTCAACCAACTCTCCCTGTTCCCTTATGCTGGTCGTCATTTGTTTGACTCGGTTCGTGCAGCAATTTGTAGCACCCTACACTATTAAGCTGCGCCCCACGCTGGGCGCTAGCTGCAGCCTGCAAAACTACTTGTCATATTGTTGTTGAAAATAATTTAATTGGTTTGCAATTTTCGCCCCATTTTGGGCGCCAGTTGTACAGCGCATTGGGCAATCGTCCAGACTATCCTCCTCTCCAGTTATATAGTAACTACAATTTTAAGTGCCTTGGCCGCTTGACTCGTTTTTTGTGTTCCGCTCATTTGTTTGATCATTTGTTTGGACAATGGCAGCGCGTGAATTTATGCAGTGAAAACTATTGCGACCCGCTGCCCGGATGAGAGTTGCCCCTGACACCCGCTTAGCGTCATGCATTTGTTGCCTGTTTGCAGTAGTAGTAGTCACTGGCACGTTGTGGGTCGAGTCGCGCAAAGATCTTATGCAATGCAAAGGGTCAGATAAAAAACAGACGTACCGACCGACCGACCGACCGACCAATCGTCTAATGCGCTTGGACTGGGCGCACAGTTTCGGCACGACTCATTTGACTCGTTGCTTGGCACGGCTACTGCAAACTAAACACAACCATTTTAGCCTAGGGAGTCCTATAAAATGTTGCAAAACCCAAACAGCACGCACCCAATGAGAGCATCTATTGTAACTAAAGCGAATTTCTCTTTATTTTTTTTTTTTTTTGATTACAGGTCAGAGATTTGGTTGAGAAATGCACGTGCCCCTCTCAATTCCCCATGGTTCGCGTTTCCGAGGGCAAATATCGCATTGGCGACACTAAAGTTTTGATTTTCGTGCGTGTAAGTAACTACAGACATGTTCATAATATATTCTGGATATACTAGGAATCTGTTTGCTATAATGTTTTACTTTTGTTTTATTTATGCTACTGCTGCAGATTCTACGTTCGCATGTCATGGTGCGCGTTGGCGGCGGCTGGGATACACTCTCCCATTATTTGGATAAACATGATCCCTGTCGCTGCCGTGCTCAGCATCGCAGCTCGATTGCAGCACGTCTTATACCGCGCAGCTCTAATCCAAACACCGGCATTGAGTTGCACAAGGCGCAGGTGATATTCGAACGGTGAGTAAATCATGTCCCCCCCCCCCCCACGCCCCACGCCCCACTTGAATAATCGCAGAAAACACAGCTTCTACGCAACTTGCTAATGTCTGTCATTTAACTTAATGGAGAGCAAACATGACTGGAACTGGTACGGAGCAGTCTTCGGCTGCTGCTGCTGCTGCAATTAAAATCTCAGCCATTATGGCCGTACATTAAGTTGTTATCGCCTGCTAATTGCATGCATAAAGCCGATAATGATATGGTACCAGTTCTTGTTTTGTAGATTCCGCATACAATTATAGAGCCGTAGAGCCCGCTAGACATCTCTCAGCCAGCGTAAAGAATTGGCAGTGCTTTTAGTTGAAGTACTTTTAGCATAGAGTATACAAATCCAAATCTTTTGTTATATAGAAAAGGAACTAAGCAACTGTTTGCTACGCCTCCTTCGCTCTTTTCCTTTTCAAAGGATAATGCGCAACTTTTGTTAAAATGTTGCATCTTTATAGTCTCTGTCATTTTGATATTCACACGTATAAACGAGCAGACGGACATGGCTCATTGGCTAAGGATTTTTTTGGTTTTTCTCTAATTCAATTTTTTGGAAATTTTTAAAGAAAAATTTCTGATGCAGGAATCTATTAAATAAACTTTTTTGATAAATCAGTTATTAAAAAAAAATGACGAGCGTTACTTTGAGTTGCCCTCAACCGATTTCGGGCAAATTCCTCAGCGTTCTTTGGCAGTCCAAAAAGCTTTTGACTGTCAAAAATATTAAATTAGATTAAATTGGTAAGCTTAGTCATCTGTGAGCTTGTACTTTCATAAAAAATTAATCCCTGATTAAAGATCCAAGTGTTCGGGTGAAATTCTCGTAATTTGCGAGAAGTTTCGATGTAGAGAAAACTGCTGGTGAGGCTCATCGTATACTCAAAAATAACCATAGTGAGATTGTTCTTAGTGAAAGAAAATGTCGTGAGTGACTTCTGAGCTTCATAGCCAGAGAGAATTATCAAAGACTCCAGATTGGAGGAATAGCTGGATGAAGACTCGTGACAAACGCAAAAAAAATGACAGTATCATTGGGGGTTATTCAACAAGCGATTTGGAAACGAATTAAAGCGATCGGAAGGATTCAGAAACGAGGAAATTGGGTTATCTACGAGTTCAAACAGAAATATGTTGAGCGGCGTTTCTTCCCTTGTGAACAAACGCTTTAAACACATAATCGGAAGAGGTTTTTATATGGAATTGTGATCGGCCTAAGTGCCAAAAAACCATGGACGTTGATGGCCAGACCTAATATTCACGACGCTGAGGCTATGCTCTGTATTTGGTGGGACCAGCTCGGTGTAGTATACTATGAGCTACTGAAACCGGGTGAAACCATCACAGGAGCTCGTTGTCAAAATCAATTGATGCGTTTAAGCCGAGCATTGAAGAAAAAAACGGCCACAGTACCGAGAGAGCCACGACAATGCTCACGTTTAATTGGAATGTTCTATTTCACCCGCCGTACTCTCTAGATATTACTGCCTCGCATTACCGTAGATTTCGATCCTTGGGACACAGCCTAGCTGAACAGAAATTTGACTCTTATGAATAAGTCAAAAATTGGAGCGATTCGTGGATCGCCTCAAAAGATTCAGTGTTTTTTCGAGATGTTATCCAACAATTAGTAGTAGTCGCTAACGACGGGCGGTAATTTCAATAATAAATATATTATCACTTTTTTACAATAAAGCCTCAAATTTTCGGAAAAAACGGCGGCAGCAAAATTGTACCGATATCTTCATAAGCTAATGAATGATATCCTAAAAACGTTTTTTTTTTTAAGTATGAGCGGGCTATATGGTACAGCCAATCGATTTAAAAAAAAATATTCACGTGGCATAATAAGAGATCTGATTCTAAAGTTTGGTTGCTCTAGCTATTACCAACATTGATATCTAAGCGCTCATATGGACGGACGCACCTGTCTATATAGGCTTCTATAGTCACCCTGATCATACTTTAGTTAACTTTGGAAGGAAAGGGCTCCGAAGTCTTTATCTTAATGTTACATAAATTCTCATTTAGCACAAACTTATTACATTAAGGTACAGGGTATAAAAATTAAAAGCATCTGTAATTTTATATAGTTACTTATTACTGTGACGTCACTGATTCAATGCATGAAAACATGGAACTTTTTTTAAATGGTTGCCATCATTTGTGGCCATCGACAGCGTAGTCGTAGCGTACTCGCTTTATAACCCGATGGTCGGTAGTTCAATTCCTCGCAGAGGCACTGGCTCATTTGCCTAGCACTGGCGTCGCTAGCAAAAAGAGCTATTTGCTCAAGAAAATCTCTATTAATTCAAGACAACGCCATACGGATTCGGCTATAAACTGTAGGTCCCTGTTCTCTAGAGAGATCCCCATGCTCCACCTAGGGGTGACTGGAAAATAGTCAGTCGAGTCACGGAAAATTATAGAAATTAGGATGACATTGAATGTGTGACAGAAATAGTTTTGCTTAAGTCTATATGATGGTACTTGTCCAAACCGATTCCTATTCTCCAATTAAACAGTCCCCTCTGCCTTTTTGGGTATATTATTCATAACTATCCTTGTAATCCTTGCAACTTCTTCTTCTGACCAAACTAACTAATGCTTCTTTGCTACAGCTCACCGCCCGCAGCTCGTCGCGTTATAGCAAATTTCAACAGTCCAGCAACAAATGGCAACCATACAAACGGAGCAACAAATGGAGCGCTGACCAATGCTGCGCCCAGTCCATCAAATCCAAGCAGCAATTTGACGCCAAGTCTGTCAAGTGGAGCTGTCAAATATCGCAGTCGCAGTCCTACACCACAGCGTAAATTTCTAAATCAGCTCAATGGCGGCGCCGCAGCTGCAACTGCCGGCAGTGAGTCCAATGTAGAGAAGCAAGCTTTAACTGCAGCAGCAGCGGCAACAGTGTCCAGCAATGGCAATAGCAATCAATTGTTGAGCTCACCCAGTTTGGCCAGACGCTCGATGTCACCAAGTCCGCGACGTTTAATTGATATGCGCAAGAAACAGAATTCACTGGAGTCCTACAACAGCGGACCGAAATCTTTGCCAGCCATTGTTGGCACTGCTGCTGCAACGGCTGATGGCTACGTGCAATTCGAAGATGGCGCTGCAGCCACAAACAATGCAGGAATAACAACAACAGCTCAGAGCGGCAATGGCACTGGCGAGCAGAGTAACAACAAATTTGAGAACATCAGCGATAATGGCAGCGAGATCAGTGATGAGGGCTATCGCAGCCTGGGCGTGATACAGTCCAATGCGCAAAAACGCGAGTCCCTGCACAGTCAGGCTTCCATGGAGGACGCTGAAAACAATGGTAAGCAGTAAACCAAGCTCTTATTTGCGTTCGTGTTTTTTTTTATGCCTCCATTTTGCTTTTACTTTGCTCTCTCTCTCTTCCACTGCAAAACATAGCGCGTCTCGATCAAACATCAAGTGACTCGCAAAGCTCGCCCACAGACGATACGGCCAATAAAGTAGCCGAAATACTAGAAATCGAATTTACACACACACACTGCGATGGTCCACAATCTCTGCCCGCTGTGCTGTCACTGCCCAAGGATGATAGCGATGGCAATGTCAATGCCAGCTACGAGAGTCATGCCAAGTTCGAACAATCGGGCGTATTCATTACGGACGATGAGATTACCGTAGATGTTGCTGCCAGCACTGGTTTGCGCAAGACCGCATTTGCTTCCAAGATTTTTGGCGCAAACGCTGGCGCAGATGTTGTTACCGATGCAGTAGCGCAGCCCAAGTGCAGCACAGCAGCTGAGCCCCCCAACAGCAGCAGCAGCAAAATACCACGCTCACCCTTGGCACAAAGACGCCGCAGCAGCATTGATAACAGCACCTGCGCAGGCGGCAGTCTACAAGATCTATCTACGCGCTCCAGCTTGCCCACATTTAGTCGCATGAAGCCAGTTTATCGCTCCGTGCGCAAACCGCTCACTAGCGAGCGACCCGTGCCGCCGCCACGCACTAAAGGCTCACAGCTGCCAACGGTGCGCGATGTTACCAATACCTGGAGCGGACGCAGCGCAGTAGCGCCTACGGCCAGCAAAAAACGTCCAACCATTAATGTAGATACCTTTGCGGCCGCTGCGGCAACTAATGCGCAGGCATTTGAGCGTAATGTCAAAACGCGCTCCTCACAGATACTCTACGATAGCAATGGTAGACGCGTGCGCGGCTGCAGCAGCTCGCTGACAACATCACCGGTCAAGAATCATGCCTCATCGCCGTTGGCGCAGCAGCTGCTGGAGGCGGCAAGCAGTGCCAAAAATGATGCACAAATACTGGAGAAAATGAAGGCATTGTTGTCACGCTATGCGGCCAGCAATCAGGCAAGCGCTGCAACTGCGGCTGGCCTAAAACCGGGCTCGGGCAAAAAGACACCGGTCTATGAGGATTTTACAACAGCGTGGGTGCACAGCAATGGCAACTTGGAGCGTTCGAATAGCTGCTCACCACCGGCTAAGACACGCTCCAAGCGCAGCTCAGCGGCCAGCAGCTGCGAGAGCAATCAGTCCAAGGAGCTGTCTGTTGTGGTATCGCCCAGACGTGAGCGTGGCATGTCCAAGATACCGGCGCCAGTGCGTCATCATACCGAGCTTTATTAGCGGCACGCGCGGACGCTGAGCGTCCAATGCAGACCACGCTAAAACTGAAGTCTAATTGCTGCTTCCGTGTGAGTTTGTTTTGTGGCTGGACTGGAATGGAATGAACTAGGGCTGGGGGTAGACAGTAAGTTAATGTTAGAGCCAAGCTGGAATTGTTGTAGGTAATTAGCCAAACAAGCAGGCACAGGGGCAGTCAGTTGGTGTGTGTGTGCGTGTGTGTGTGAGTGTGTATATGTGTTATATTGTAATGTATGTGCTTGTGTGTGTGTGTGTTTATGTAAAATGATCCGATCCGTTGAGATGTATTGCGTTCAGCTGCTATCCGTGCCGTTACAGATATAGATATAGCTATAACATTCATTAATCAAACAATAATCAATTCAAAACAAACTGCCTCATAGACAGGAAGGAGCATGACCCAGGCTTCAATTTTTTATGGCAAATCGTTGCATATAAACTAGTTTAGTATTATATAAACATATATAACTGAAAGCAAACTATAAACTGCATATCTCTCTTGCTTTTCGAAGCCCTGTACGCAAACTCTCTTAAAGCACTCTATATAAAGCGTAGTATTATATACTCCCAATATAAATAAATTTAAGATTTTAAATATTGCATCGATTTGCCTGGGTTGGCATTGGGTCAATATGTGCATAAAGAAAATATATATATACATACAAAAAAAAAACAAAAAACAAAAACAATCCAAATTTGAGACTCTTAACTGAAATTTTAAAGTATACAAACAATTTTTTGGCATATAGACAACATTTTAAAGTGCACTGCAGTCGTGATATATATAAGAAACTCCTCACTTAAGTCTAACTCACACACATACACAGAGACAAACACACACTATATAGTACCATGATGCAAAGAATTTTACAAGGTGGCGCAAACAAGTGCACAAACTGGCGGATCGGGCTCACTTTTTGTATGGTAGCTATATGAAATAGTCGACCAATTTTGATCAAACTTCACACAAATGGAAAGACTTATACTAAATTAAACTGACAAAAATTCATTACAGCATGTTGCTCTCAGCTGCTGTCATACAAACGTTTTGTATGAGAATAGTTATTGTTAGAAAAACTTTTTTGTTTTTTCAAATATCGCAACCAAATTTATGTCACTTTGATTTAGTGTAAGTCTTTACAATTCTGTGCAGTTTGATCAAAATTGGTCCATTATTTCAAATAGCTACCATACAAAAAGTGAACCCACTCTCTTTTGAGAAAGACACGAATAACGGACCTGCACATTGCGTGAACTCATGATACAAAGAATTTTGCAAGGTGACGCAAACAAGTGCGCGAATTTGGCTGCGCAGAAAAAATGGCGGTTCCGGGTTCACTTTTTGTATGGTAGCTTTTTTGGTTTTTTGAATATCGCAACCAAATTTATGTCAGTTTGATTTAGTTAAGTCTTTACAATTCTGTGCAGTTTGATCAAAATTGGTCCATTATTTCAAATAGCTACCATACAAAAAGTGAACCCGCTCTCTTTTGGGAGAGACACAAATAACGGACCTGCGCGTTGCGTGACCTTCTTATTGTTGGATCATGGCGTGACCTTCTTATTGTTGGATCATGATATAGTACACACTCGTTTATAGAGTTAGAACCAGGGCCGTCAAGCGTCAGGACGTGTTTATACTGGGGCTAGCTCTCCTATAAAAAAAAAACAAACTGATTGTAAAAGTGACCTTGGCACTTTCTCTTTCTCTCTCTCTCACACTCTCTCTAGTAGGCTAATAAATGTAAAGATTATATAACACATGCATAGTTTTCTAGAAATTTTTGAAAGAAAAAAAGGCCGCTCTACACGTCAGAGCGCTTTACATAGTAATTGATGCATACTTTTTTTTACATACGGTATACATATATACACATGCACACGCATACTACTGTAGCATTTTTTTGTAAATAGAGTGAACAATAAATATGTTAGTTATACATATACATATACAAAACATATATGCATACGAGTATATAGCGCATATGGCACCCTGTATTTTTTTTTTTTTTTGTTTTTTTGTAAACGGCATAAACTTAGGAAAGCAAAAATAAACATTTATTTTTGATACACAGAGACAAAAGCTAAAGCCATGAATTAAGTACTAAAGTAGTTTTAAATAAACTCCATTGATTATATACATAATACGTATATATGTTTGTGTTAGTAGTTAGTAAATAAAGTAAAAATTGAAAAAATAGAATTGAAAATTGGTGCTTTATATGTTCTGGTACAGTCGCAGACAAAAGTTCATTTTCTCAACATATATCCAAACAAGTTACAGCAAAAACAAAAAGCAAAAAAAAAACACACTTTTTTTTATATACACAATCCAGCAGTTATATAACAATTATTTAAACATAAATATATAAGACACAACATACTAACAAATACTTGAAAAATTGTCACAAAAATGCATATACATAAATATATACAACATGTACACTTATATAACAATTATTATATGCTTAATTCTACTAGTATATGCATAAATCTCTCTCTATATGCAATTTTTTTTTAGTTAAGTTTTACAAATTTACTGTATGGTATATAGTACATACATATATACAATAATATTTACTCTTAACTTTCATTTATTGCATATTTTCTACATAATTTATAGTTTTAATTTTCTGGCATATTTTTTAAAGTTTATTTTATATATTTTTTTTCATATTTCAAACCAAATGAAATTTAAATAATTATGTTTTTATGTATATATAAAACAATGTATGCAAAAATTTATTATTCATTATATGGATTTGTAACTATATATAATGTATTATCTCTATATAAAGAAGCAAATGCTGTCAAAGGTCATACAGTAGACGCAAATGTTTTGCTTTTGTTTTGTTTGTAAAACTAACAAACTGAGCATAAATGACAATTTAATTGTTTAAACAAATACACACACACACACACATACACACACACACACCTCAAACACACACATATATACATACATACAGATTGTTAGCTTATGAACCAAAATTATGCGTTCATTGTGTTAATTTGATGAATTATTTTAAACAAATATTTCAATATCGCAAACATATAAAATGTATTTTAAATACAAATAAACTTTATTATTAAATCATTTAAAGCAAACTAACTATTAAAAATGGATTAGATTACGAGATGTACGCAAACAAAAAAAACATAATTGATTTTAATCACAACAATTTAATTAATAAAATTATATAAAAACCGCCAAAAAGTATGTGTTTTTTTTTTTAATTTATACATTTTATAAAAAAGGAAATTTCAGCAGAGTTAAAAATGGAAAGAAATCTGGAACCTGCCAGTTCCGAGTTTTAATTGAAAAAGAACAGAAGACGCTAGAGACCCCACTCGATTATGATCAAGAGATGAAAGAGATTAGAATGGAGCAAAAATAAAAATAAAAAAAATGGTTTTGATTTGTATACCCTAAACGTGCGGGAAGGTCACATATCGGCGAAAGTAAGTGAAGCGAGCCACTTTTTAGTTCAACCTCTTCGATTTAGATGATTTTTATTATCTTTCGAGTTATCGATATCTGATTATTGCACTATTAATTTTTAGACTTTTCTTTGACAAGCCGTAAGTCCTAAGCGAACAAAAATACCAACACAATACTTTGTTTTAATAAAAGATAAGATTTTGAATTTGAAAAAAAAAATGTTGATTTTAAAAATAAAAATGTTTTTTTTTGACATTTTTTAACATATTTCTTTTTAATTTTAAAATTCAAAAGTGATCTCTCACTTTCCAATACATGGTTTAGGTGTTGGAAAGTTAAGGGTAATTTCCGAAGTAATTTGCTGTGTAGAATCCGAATCTGGGGTTAGAATTGGCCCATCACGTCAGGATTTTGAAATATTTGTGGTTATGCACCCGAAAAACGGTGTTTTGCCAAGAATGGCAAAATATAAAACATCCTTTAAAAAACAATTTATTTTCCTCTTAAAGCAAACATTTAAACATCTCAAATCGACTTTGCAGTATAAATGGTCTCCTTTGTGGTATTCCCTGCAGAATAAGCAGCAAATTCGAGCGTTGAACTAAAATTATTAAAAAGCCAGATCCCGATTAGATTCATCACCTATAGACTGACTTCGGAAAAGCCACTGTAATTAATCTAAAAAGCGTGCTTCTCTAGAGAAGATTGGTTGTGATGGAATGGCTATGAATACAGAACGTAGAAATATAGTCTTTGTTTTAATCGATAACCAGCTGAAACGATCGTAGTTGTGAGCCTTTAACACGCGAATAAAAGCCACTTCACTTGTTTTTAAGCCTCAACGGTAGGCTTCAAAATTTTTTCTGCCTTTGGGCCACGGCTTACCAAGTTTTTTATTTTATTTTGAAACTCTCGAAAGCTTGTGGTAGCGCTTACCGCAAGGTGAGTAATATTTTTTTCCGCCCATAAGTATGCAATGGAAATTTTTTTTATCTCAGTTGTAGTTTTAGTTCATCTGGCAGCAACATAATCTTAATGTATTAGTAACTCCTTAAGTCCCATACACAGCATGCAAAATTTACGAATGTAATGGAAAAACTTTATATAAAAAAAAGATGGCGCACGTTAAAGTCGGCCGCAGACGACTTTGGGATACCCTATACCACCACATTGCAATCAAATCCGGCGTATTGCTTCAGAACTCTTAAAAGATATTTATTTGTCAAATAAGGTTACGATATCTTCATAAACACACGAAACAAAACGAATTTTGCAAACCGATCGATCCTATTAGGGCTATATATAAAGTCAACCGATTTTGATCAAATTTGGTACAGTGCTTGGGAACTATAAAACACTTTCGAAAGTGAGGTTTGACTACGATATCTTCATAAACAAACAAAATACAACGAATTTTGTAGAAACAACATTTTTTTGGCCGCTTTGTCATATGGGAGCTATATGATATAGTCAACCGATTTGGTACAGTACTTGGGACCTATAAAAAACTTCCGAGCGACAAATTTGGTTACGATATCTTTATAAGCAAACGAATAATCCATCTAAAACTTTTGGTTTTTTTCGAGGTCCTCTGAAACACACCACTTGTCTCCTATAGAATAATAAGGGATATAATCTGAAAGTTTGGTTGCCCTAGCTCTTACCATCTCTAAGATCTAGGCGTTCATACGGACAGACAGACAGACGAACATGGGTATATCGACTTCTCTAGTCACCCTGCGCATACTTTAGGTAGCTTTGAGGGGTCTCCGACGTTTCGTTCTGTATGTTACATACATTTTCGGCTTGCACAAACTTAATATAACCTTTGTACCATACGGTACAGGGTATAAATAGTGTGAAAATTTTAAAATTTGTGAACTTTGGATTTACTCTTACGTGAAAGACAAAGATCGTAGTAGCCAAAAGTGAACCAACATATGGAATTAGAAATCCTATTGGAAAAATTGTGTGCATGCAGAAGATTAATTTTTTAAAGAACATTGAGAGTGTGCACCATTTCTACGAAAAAATATTTTTTTATTGACCCAGCTCGACTACTTTCCGAACAGACCCTGTAGCCTTGACACTGAAATGGACTCCTACTTACTAAATGTGGCACGCTAGCCAGATGTAGGAAACACCTAACGATTTGCTGGAGGGAGCGACTATGTTAGCATTAGAGAGCTGCGCAAGCACTGCACAAATGTCTTGTAAGCCATCAGCTGTTCAAGCACTTCATGTCTTTGGCTTGACCAAAACAAAACAGTCAAACAGTCAATGGTGTCAAAGTACTTGGTTAACAACAAGCAATAGAATATAAAAAAAATTGAAACAGAACAAACCTGAAGTAGAACAAAATGGAAGTAGAACCAAACTGAACTAGAACAAAACTGAAGTATAACATTTCAAGCATAGAAGAACGTTTTCGTTGTTGCAATGATTTTTCTGCTTGTGTCTGTGTGTGGCTTAATATTATGTCTGTGCGACGTTTAGAACATTTTGTGCAGCTCTCTAGTTAGCATATAACATAATTATTATTTTTATATGCACTTACCTTACTCCTCCATCATGGCAATTATTATTTTTTAAACATAAACATAATTTTCAATCATTTTCTTTTACAATTATATACAAAAAAAAAAAAATATTGCCAAAACGAACGTTGCTTCAATAATATTCTCGCTCCTCAAGAGAGGAGGAAAACTTATTTTTAAATTTTTCAACACTTTTCTTTACTGCTATCAAATTTTACAAACACATACGCACACAATCAAACGTCGCGACGTCGACTGCGACTGTCACGCCGCGCCGGCTTTGTCTAATTTCTAAGCCGCCAAATGTACATACTACATATACATACATACATTTTCGAAAATATTGTTATTTGTATATTATAATAATTATTTATGCTAACTAAACTCAAAAAAATACCATAAAAAGAAGAAATATAAACACAAAGAAATAACAGCACAAAATACACAAACAAAGTCAGCTGCAACAGCGTCTTGCCAATTTCTATGCCGACGTATTTTCCAAAAAATATAATTATGCATACATATATAATAATAATTATACTAACCAAACTCACATTAAAAAAAAAAAAATATATCACCAAACAAAAACTTAAAAAAAAAAACAGCATTGCATACAAATTAAAATGCACAATGACGTCGACTGCGACTGCGATGCCGGCTGCTGCAACTGCAGCGCTTTGCGAATTTTGAAGTCAATGTATTTTTGTGTGCAGTTATTTTCGAAAATATTATTATTTAGATATTACAATTATGTGCAGTAAGCAAACTCACTTAAAAAATAAAAATAAACAACAAAAAGCACAAGCCAATAACAGCGCAAACAACTCAAACGACGTCGACTGCGACTGCGATGCCGGCTGCTGCAACTGCAGCGCCTTGCGATTTTTGAAGTCAATGTATTTTTGTGTGTGTAGTTATTTTCAAAAATATTATTTAGATATTATTATAGTTATATGCAGTAAGCAAACTCATTTCAAAAATAAAAAAACAACAAACAGCGCAAAAAAACTCCAACACAACGACGTCGACTGCGACTCCGATGCCGGCTGCTGCTTCTCTAGGCCGACGTACGTGCATTTGTATGTATGTACTAACCAAACTTTACCTTTTCCTCAATTAAAAAAAAATATATTACAAAGTAAAAGAAAATTTTTGTGTATTACATTATGAGGCTGACTGTGACGCCGGCGCAAGTGCTTCGCTGCTGCAGCCAACGCAACTGCGCACAAAAAACATGCGCCCAAAACAGAATTAGATTTAACAACAAATTGCTAAAAAAAAAAAAATAAATAAATACTTTTCATTACATAATTTAAAAATTTTCCGACGTTTATCACTTGTTTTTAATTTAATTAAAATTCGTCAACCTTCCGAACACAACGCGCACGGCAAAAAGTACAAAATATACTGACAATAAGATTTGTTGCTATTCTCTGTAATTGCCAACAAAGTACATCAACGCAAAGAAGAGCAACTTTGTAAATTTTAAGAGATCAAAGAGTAAAACAAATTTTAAAGAGATACAATTAGGTATTTCCTAGTTTCTTACGGCTATATGACCTAAAAAAAAATAACTAAGTTTATAAGAATGGAAAATCCGGTAAGCCCAACTGGTGCAGCATATTTCCGGATGAGCGGCACGAAAGCCCAATAATCCACCCAACAGTAAACAAGTATCACTCAATCACACTCTGTTCCGAAGACCCGGTAACGTTTCAGAGCTACCAGTGGCTCTTGCCACATCTGCCGCGCATTCTGGCCAAGCTACAGTCCGAAGTGATCATACGAATTCCTATGATTCCACAAAAACTGGAGCAGGATGTTGACAGCAGTTGGAACGGGGCACTGCAGCGAAGGCCAGAGCACCTGCTATGTGGTTACTTTCGGGGAAAACCCTCATACGATGATCTGGGCTGAGCTCTTTTACCGAATTGTCCCAATGGTCTGAGACCGTACGGTCTGTTGGCTAATCTCGGCTTGAGCCAAGCAACCTAATTAATCCTAATTGCCATCTTTCTCATTCAAAAATTTGTTAACTTATGGCAATGCTATTTTTTTATGTCCTTTTTAGGGTAATTTTCTCTTGCAATAAATATAGGTTGGCAGCCTGGCTAAAAATATTTCCCATCAGCTGAACTCACAGCTGACTAATAATACAAAAATTCAAATTGGCGTTTTTGGGCTGATACGCTGATATATATATTTTTTTTGTTTTGCAAATAATAAGTGGCACCGACTCCACCCGCCTCCTCCCGCCTTTCGTTTCCCTTATGCTACTTACTCAACTCAACTGTTACGTCGCGACAAAGCCACTTTTCAAATTAATTAGCTCTCCACAGAAACTTGTCCGCGCACAAAGCAAGTCAAGTGAAACATGAAGCAAAAAATATTGGGCAAAGATAACTTAATTATGGGCGCAAATGGAACTGACAAGAGACAGGCTGCATCACATACTATCTCCAATAGTTTTACCAGACAGCCGCCAAATAATATGGTTCTGGCCTGTTGGATCCCATACTCTCGTTGTGCCTGGCTGCATATTAGCATGCCACTTTACTTGGTGACTCTTATTAAAATAGCTAAGAATCTTTTGACACGGCCCAATCATGCTCACTTGTCGTCAGTCTTAATTGGCTAGAACTTATTTATATGAATAATGGATAAATTCGTATTTATAGGCATGTATGTACATATTCATTCGTAGCATAAAACTAAAATACATTGGCGGACATGGTTAGTTAGTCCAATTTGCATGCTACTCATTTGCCACTAAACATAAGGCTAAACAAAATTTGGATACACTACACCAAGTTTTGTATTGTACCCAAAAGTAGTAACCTAGATGGGTTTCTTTCCGAAAGTCCATTTCCTTTTTATTTATTTACTCAGTTTTGGATAAGAGATGTTTTGCGCTTATTGTCGAGTGCCAGCCAGCGCAGGGTCAGCTATCGCGCGATGACCACAGAATCAGCCAGATCGCCCACTTTTACTGTCTGATCACTCCATGGATTTTATCGACAATTTCCGGCGTGACGTTTTCTTTTGGGCAACCTGAATGTTCTGCTTCAGTTGTGCTGGTACGAACACAGTGGAATTTAGTAAACCATACTTTAATCCATAGTATTTATCAAATCTTCCTTTTTGTTTTTTAATCAGCGCGTCGATTGTCGGCCTTTAATGTTTGTCAAACAAAAGCTAAATGTGGCAGCTTGTATAAACTCCTTTACAGGATATGTAAACAGATGTCACTTGAGCCCACCCAAGGGCCTGGGCGTGTTTAGAGAGCCGTCGCTTGAATTCTCTTCAAGATCAAACCCAACCCCAGGGTCCGGCCTTGCTTGTTATGGCCATTTAGCAGAATCAGAATTAGCCAGATTGCCCACTTTTACGGTCTGATCTCAAGCATCACTCCCTGGATCTTTTGGGCGACCTGAATGTTCTGCTTCAGTTGTGCTGGTACGAACACAGTGTAATTGAGTAAACCATACTTTAACCCATAGTATTTATCAAATCTTCCTTTTTGTATCTGTAAACAGATGTCACTTGAGCCCACCCAAGAGCCTGGGCGTGTTGGGAGAGCCGGCGTTAGAATTCTCTTCAAGATCAAACCCTGCCCCAGGGTCCGGCCTTGCTCCCGGACCTGCTTGTTATGGCCATTTAGCGAGAAGATGTTGTTGCACGCAG
The DNA here is from genome assembly GCA_949987675.1 of Chymomyza fuscimana. Lineage (NCBI taxonomy): Eukaryota > Metazoa > Arthropoda > Insecta > Diptera > Drosophilidae > Chymomyza > Chymomyza fuscimana. The sequence continues at coordinate 29,314,445 of OX465090.1, read as the reverse complement.
CTGCCTAAAAAATGCAAAAAAAAACTGCTGAGAGCAAAATGGAAGCGCTCTGTCCCGGGATTATGCGCATTTGTCTGTAAAATTCGCAGCCCCAGCTGAAAAGCTACCCGATCAATGCTGATCTTTTTGATATAACTCATTGTCTGCCACTGCCTTTTGCAAAACATGATTGGATGTCTGTCACGTCTATTCCAGATTACAAAAAAAAAATCCATATTTGCTTAAAGATGAGCTCATTTGAAAATAATTTGGACATTGAAAGTTATAGTTTGGGGTGAAAAAATATAAGTACTAGTGGATCCATGGAGTCGCTGTAGAGGTTCGCCAACAACTGACTGTATTTACAATACTGTAGCCTGCCTAGAATGCTTTTACATTTTGAATTTATTATTTGAATTGATAATTTGATAGTTAGTTTGAGGTGCTTGTTAAATAATAGCCGCTGTATCCATTGACCAGAACATTGAATAATTGCTTTGCAAAGCGTTGATTAATTTTCACAGCTATGCGCTTGGAACGAGTCAAACAGTTTTTGGACAGACCAATATTTCAGAGTTTCAGAACCATTTGGTTAGTTAAGCACTTAAATACGACCTGGACCAAGCAATGTTTACAATTGTCTGGCAGCTGACGATCTTGTTATTGGTAATTGCCATACAAAAAAACTTTTAAATAGTTTTTAGTATGTACATATGTTTTTTTTCACACAGATCATTTGGAGCAACAGCGAGGCAAGCTTCTGGCCAAGAGCGCCTGGTCCCAATGATGGCATTTGCGTTTTTCAAAAGTAAGTTCCATAAAACATATTACACTAGCAACGTCAAGTCCTTGAACTGCATTTGCAGCACTAAGCTACTCTCGCTGCTGAATTTGCTCTGCAATGCAACACAAACAAGCTCGGTGCAAATGCGAGATGCCTGCTATGGCTGCTTCTTTCGAGCGGGTAACATTCTGGATGGCACCAGCCAGTTGTACTCGCTTAGCGATTGTGCCAGTCTTTATATACAGCAAACAAATTATTCAACATGTGCCACCAATCTGCAGGCCATTGTGAATGGCAATCGTCCTGTACCGGATGTGGGCAGCACTTTGGGCGGATTTTGCTACAGTGGCTACTGTGAATTTGTGCGCTGCATAAAACGAATTAATACACAACAGTTGGTAAGCGGCAGTGACAGTATTTGCTTTAAAAACGCTGCTTTACATTTTAAGCACTCAGATATCCAGTTGCTACGTAGATGCTATGGGCTCACGGGATTTGACAGCCACTTTGGATCAAATCTATTTTTTTACAAATATGACCTCCTGCATATTGGCTAGAACACGCTGCTCGCAATACAATCCGATTACAGGCGAGTTGCAGAATACGCTAATACGTCCGCCAGTGATTGGGCCCAGCAATGTGGGTGCTATACCCGTTGTAGGCACGTTGACGCCCAGCATGTTTAATGCGCTACAAATCTCAGATACAGGAGATATACGCATACTGGCTTTTCCAACAGTAACAACTGCAGCGATTACTGATCCGTTCTGCGCTATGCCCACGCCGCTGCTGCAATCTGGCTTTGGAACTTATCTATGCTAATATACTAGTACATTACTTTGTTTAAAAATAAATTTCTTAAATGCCCGACAGACAAACACATGATAGATAATTGTTGTTATAATAACTTACTATGCCTTATTGACTTTTATTTATAATTTTTGTGATTGGAACAACTAAGCTGAACCAATCACTGGAATCACATCCACCGAAACTTAATTAAAGAAAAACCTGCTTCCAAGTTTTGTATTAAAATCAAATTTTAGCACAAATGTACAAAGTGTATTTGAGTGCTATAGTTTGTTTTTAATTGAATTTCGGTGGGTGCATAAGCTTGTTGGAACGCTGGCACTACCGCAGCTATGCATTTAAAGATCGGCTGCATCACCAAGACCGCCGAAACGTGCCTTTTCCTGGCTATCCATCCATGCTTTAGAAATCATTTGCTTTGTTTTAGCATCGCCATCGTTGTATATTTTCTTCATAAGATGCACAAGTGTATTTTCGGGACTATCACCATGTTTTTTGAGCTCGTTGTCTTGCTTTTGCTTAAGGCGCTTTTGTATAGATGTCAACACGTCCCATTCAACACCCTCCTCGGCCTTTTTCAGATATATGGCTACCATATCTGTTTTGATTTTGCGATAGCTTTTCTCTACTTCAATTGCATGTAGCAGATTGTTGACAGTCAGCCCAAAATCTTTGGCATCCAAATCGCATACATGCAACTGCAGCGAGTTTTCGGTGTACTTGACATTGACAGATTCCTCGGTGCATTTTTGCACATCTTTTAGTGTAATAAAAAGTTTAACATATTTAGCGCTTTGATCCCAACCATAGTCCGTCAGCTCATGCAAGTATCTGAAGCCAAAATTTATAGTAAAATTTAAAGGCATATTTGTACATACTTGCAACTTTAATTTGTTTACTTACCTCTTGGGTGCACTGCCGGCAGTGCTCGCTGCAGCTTGGCGCTCAGCAGCAATGCGCGCTTTAATTTCAAGATTAACTATTTGACGGTCCACTTCTGCAATAGCTTGAACGAGAACATTGGCAACACGCGGACTTGTGGATTTTTCTCGAAACGATTCAAGCTCGACGCGATCGGCTTTAAGCTATAAGTGAAATATATATATTTAATGTTTTAAGTTGCATTAGACTTACTTACCTCGTTAAGCGACATTTTTACTAGCACTTTGTTTTACGCAGCAAAATTTATTAAACAATTTTGACGAATTGAAGTACGATGTGCGATGAAAACAACGATAATTTTATTTGCCGCCGTTATCGAAGCTATCGCGGCAACAACGATAACAATGTAAAAATATCACGAAATCGATATCGAAATATGCAATGCTGTGTGTAACGGCGCTATTCCCAAATGCGCCATATTTATGCATTCATTCGTTTGTGCCTTTTTATATGTAGCAAGTTTTAATTAAAAATTTTGATAAGTCTATTTATGTTAATTGTGTTTAAACATGAGCTTAGAGGATGAAACATTTCCCTTAGACGAATTCATGACTGATTCGTTAATAATTGTTGAAAACCGCGACTCTGAAGTTGCAGCTGGAGCAGATAAAAATGGTGCGCATTCCCAACATAAACCATTTGCACATTACTCTTGAGATAACATATGCTTTCAGAAAAAGAAATTGGTAGGCATTCTGGCCAAAAACAAAAGGCCTCTTCATATCTAGACAAACATTCGGCATATACGAAAAGTCGTTATAAACATGTTGTCAGCAAGGTGGGGCAATATATTGAAGCCATAAATGTCCAAGATCGAGAGCGCAGAAACCGAGTTAACAAATGTCAACAACAACATTGGGCAATGCGTAGCGAGTCACACAACAGTGCCGAAGAGCTGCACAAGCTGAATATGTCATCTGACAACAGCAGCGGAGCTCAGCTGCTCTCAGTTGATAGCTATGAACGTATGCAGCACGAAATGAAAAGCATGCAAACGTACATTGAATATTTGGAGCAAAGGCTGCATACAAAAATTGGAGAAAATGTCTTATTTAAGCAAAACTTTGGTACAATGCGCTCTGAGCTAGATGATTGTAAGAAAAAATTAAAAGAGCAGAGAGCCATTGACTGTACTATGCTCACTGCCAAAGGCAGCCAAACGGATTTGCAGTGGCCATCGCTAGCTGTGGAGCAGACTCAAGAAACCAGCTGCTTACCAGGAACAAGTGAAGTAGCAAACTCTGCCGCTCCATTTCCCATTGTATCATTGGCAAGTGCAGATCCAGCTACGGCATATGCATCAAATATCATTCTTATTTTTCAACAGATTTTGCCTAACGTTAACAAAAATAAACACACGAATAATGGTAAGATTTGCAAAACACATTATGTACAACTCCGATCTGACCAATTATTTATTGCAGTCAAATTGGGTACAATTGATTCGCAGCCTATTGTGACAACTCGTGTTGTCACAAATAATTCCATCAGCAGCAACGATTCAGCCATTGATTTGGAGCTTGAGTTACGTTATAAACCACAAAATGCAGCTTCTGCTACTAAGCTGGTAGCGGATGCAAGCCAAATTGAACTCGATACCAGCCAATACAATTCTTCAAGCACTATTGCTCAGAAGCACAACAGTTGTAAAGACGATAATCTTAATTATGGCTCAAAGCGAATGACGCTGATCAATCGTTTACTAAGACTGCTTGGACCATGTGGTAATTGGCAGGACACCAATAATTCCTTTGAAACAAATACGACTGCTGAATCAGAGCTTCCATTAAAAGAAGCTAAACGTGTTCGTGAGAACACTTTACGTTGAATAATGGAATTATTTCTGATATTTTATTTTGTTGTGGACATTTGTACAGAGTCGTTGAATCCTTTTGGCACCAAACAAAAGAGTATTTTAAACAGCTACTGTACGTTGTTCATGCTGCCGTATTTTAAAAATGTAGGTTTTTGTAAATTATTTATTTGAAACAGATTGAAACGCAATTAAAAATTGTGTCCAGCTTGAAGCTTTTGTTATGATTATTTATTTATGTATTTCTTTATTTTTGTATTCATTTATTTTTGTTATCATTTATTTTTTTTTGTTATATATTTTTGTATTATAAGTTGCTCACGCTGCTATTGTATGCTTTTAAATAATTTATTCCATTTGTAAGGCAATTTTGCTTTTTATCAGTTTTGGTTAAACCATACTAATATTTTTTATGTTTAATACTAAGCTAAGCTATCTTTGTATTTGGTCTGTAATAAATTATATATATATTCTATTTTAATTTTTTATTTTAAGTATTTAAAAAAAAAACTATTGAAGCAAACGCGAATTAATCGATAAACGTATTTCTTAGCTGCACTAGTTCCAGAGTTCTGTGCTGCATGGGCAGCACTTTATTTTAACGGCGCTATTCCCAAATTGGCTCTGCGCCATTATGTAGCATTAATTCGTGTGCACATGTATGTCTTTCTAAATGTGGCAAGTTTTACGTTAAATTAATTGTTCTGTTTGTGTTTATTGTGTTCAAAAATGAGTTTAGAGGATGAAAGTTTTCCGACTGATGAGTTGTTTAAACAACTTAACGATTCAAGCAATTCAAACGCTGCAGACAATCCCATGTCAGCCAATTATGAATCGCCATTTTTAAACAGCGGTTGGTGCTCAAATACATTTATGGAGCCCTCAAATACCAGCGAAAAAACCTGTGTCAGCGATCCTGTTGGTCTAGACGAGGCAGACAAAAATGGTGCGCAATCCCCCCCAACATAAACAATGTGCCATGTGCATATTACTCATAAGATTAACATACATATGTTTTCAGAAAAAGGCCGAAACCACAAGACCTCTTCATATCAAGATATACATTCGACTTATACCAAGCGTCGCTTTAAACATGTTGTTAGCAAGGTGGGGCAATATATTGAAGCCATTAACGCCGAGGATCAAGAGCGCAGAAACCGTGCTAAGAAATTTCAACGTCATCGCTCCATGCCAGAAACATTAACGCCCAAGGCAATGCCTAGGGAGGTACACTACAGTGCCGAAGAGCTGCACAAATTTAACGTTTCATCAAACAACAGCAGCGGAGATGATCCACAAACGTCCATCCAGCCAAATGATAGCTATGATCGCATGCAGCACGAAATAAAAAGCATACAATCATACAACGATTATTTGGAGAAACGGCTATATAAAAAAATTGAAGAAAATGTTTTATTAAAGCAAAACTTTAGTACTATACGGTATGAGCTAGATGATTGTAAGGAAATACTAAAGCGGCAGTTGGGCACAACTGATGCCTCGCTCAATTATCGTATTTCAAACTTAAAATCCCTTATTGACTGCCCTATGAGCATTGCAACAAGCACCCAAACAGATATGCAGTGGCCACCGTTAGCTATGGAGCAGCACCCAGAATCCATGTACCTAGCAGTAACAAACGAAATTCTAAACTCCTCTGAGGCTTTACGTTCCAATATCAATATGAATCACACTGTAAACGACAGCAGCGAGCTAAGCGCAGGCTCCATTGAAGTGGCATTGGCAAGTGGAGGTCCAGCTACGGTATATGTCAACAAATTTAATACACAAGTTGCTGTTCTTAAGCCAATTTCGCTTGACTTTAGCAATAGCGGTGCAGAAGGTGAACACACTGGTAATGGTAGGTTTAGTAGTTAGACTTAGATTTTTATGCTGCTATATGACACAATTTTTATTGCAGTCGAATTGGATGCAGGTGTTTCGCAGCCAAATAATGCAAATCGAATTGTCACAAATAACTCGGGCAGCAGTCATCCCAGCAGTAATGATTCAGCCATTGAGGTGGAGGGCCTTGATTTACGTTCACCATTAAGGGTGCCAGAGGCACGTTACAGACAACAAAACCCTGCAACGTCTCCTACATTGGCAGCGGATGCAAACCGAAATGGACACATTTACTATTTTGACAAACGCAACCACCGCCTGGTTGAGCTAATGCCATTGAATGGCAATATCAGCCAAGGTTCCAATATCAGTCCATTCAGCATTACAAACGCTTTGAGTCAGGCAAACAGAAGTGCTACCGAGGAATCTCTTAATTTTGGCAGAAAACGAAAGCCGCTAAGCAAGCGTTTACTAAAATTTCTTGGACCATGTGCTAAATGCCGGGACCCTAATCAGTCCTTCGATGCAAACATGACTGCTGAATCAGAGTTTCCTTTAATAGCAGGCAGACGTTTTCATGAGAATAATTAACGTTGAATATTGGAAATATTGTGTTGGTGAATCCTTTTGATGCAAAGCAAACGATCTTCTACGAGCTTAAAAAAATAGTATTCATGTGTTTTAATTATGTATTTTATTTTGTAAGCATTTGTATTTGTATTTTGTGATTAATATTAAGCCATCTTTGAATGTCATGTGCTAAAGCAGGCTTTCAGCTTTAAGATATTAAAAAAAATACATAAACTTACTCATTTTTGTTTGCTTGCTTATTAAGGCGTTTTAGTTGGCTGGAGCTGCAATTTGTATTCCCATGTTAAGAATTAAGAGCATATTTAAGGGTAATGGGTTACTTTAGTAAAGACAATATGTGTTTGTTTTGTTGATCAAGATTACAAGGGGCTTGGTTGTTGTAGCTTATATATTGATATTTCAAAAAACTAACAACCTGATTTTTCAACACACTTTAAATAGAAAGAAGCGCATAAATTTTTTAACTCACCGATAACTAAAATAATTTGATAATTGAATTACCCTACTGCGATACCCGATAGACCGCCGAAAATCGATAAAAACCACAACCAGCTGATAGAGCTAGTTGCTATCGCAGAGAAACGCATAATTGCAAATGCACACAAACTTCGTTTCGTGCCGCGCTGAAAAAAAGTTAATGCAAAGCTAGCAGCCGCCGTTTAAATGGTTTATTTTTATTGTATTGCAAAACTGAAAAAAAGTATTGAAACTATAGCGCATTAGGGTCTTTTTTTTCGAAAATCTACGCTACAACTGCAATACATATCGGCAATAACAGTAGGCGGTAACCAAAGCGGTAACCAAAGCGGCAGCAGCGGTAGCATCTAGTAAGTAAGCCTTTCGAGTGTCTAGGAAAGTTTAAAAACGAAATGAAATAATCTTTTTGCAGCAATTGTAAAATGTGACAAAATTTTGTAATACAAAAAAATTGTTATTTTTTAAATTTTTGGCAAAAATCAAAGTATGAAATTATAATTTTATAAAAAATCTTTGTCTCTCTAGTACCTTTCGGCAAACATAACCAAAAGAACAGCGTTTAAATTTTTGTTAGACCACTACAAAGCGGCGTAAGTATAACAAAAGTAATGCAATTGTGTATGCAAAACTTCTAAAAGCAAATTCAACAGTTTTCAGTGATATTATCTGCATGACTCTAAGCCGGCGGCAACTCTTAAGCGGAATACAGATTGTCCATGCGCCAAATACAGCTTCTATTTGGCATAACTAGGCAATGGCTGAACACATACAAGCTAACTGCACAGAAGCCACAACGAAATGGCTACTCAAACCACTGCCTACAGTGTTAGACTCATTTTTAGCGTCGTCGAAAAGCTATCCAACGTTGCAGTCAAAGCTCACACACCAAACAACTACAAACGATTGTATTAACACTGTAGATGACCCGCTGATTGGCAACTGCAATTCCAAACTTGCAGTCACCGTGCAAAGCATGAGCCTAAACATGCTGCAGAGCGCAAGCAGTGGCGTGCATTCATGGTACAGCACACGCCAGGACGAGCAGGCATTGCCTACACAAATAGCCGCGCCCACAACAGCAACGCCGGATACACGCAACAATGCCAGCGAAAAGCAAGCAGCGCCGGCTGTGAACAGCATCCAGAAGCCGCATATTATACCAAACAATGGAGCCAGCACAAAACTCTATAAGAGCCCCGCTATCGATCATCAATTGACCGGTACGCCGCCTGCCAAGACTAAAATGCGCAACAAAAGCGAAGGTATGCTGTTGGCTCATTGAGCATTTATTTATCTAATTAAGACTAGAAAGTGTGCGTGTTTCTAACTTTGCAACAATTCTATTTTCATGCAAATGTTTAGTTGTGCGTAGCACTTTTTTGTTGTTTTTTTTTTACGTCAAATTCCTTGTGGGCGTACAACTATGCAGTATAAATAGTATATACCTAAGAGTGTATAGTATATATAGATATGTTTGCTATTTCGTGTATATTTATTTGTCATTATGCTTATACTCTTAAACTCTGCTTGCAGAGGCTATAAATGATTTGCTGCAGCGTATACCTGATATTGGACGCATCTTTGATGTGCACAGCCGCATTGGTAATGGAACTTTTAGTACGGTCCTATTAGCCACGCTTAAGCGTGAGTCTCATTTGCCGGAAAACTCACGTCGTAAATTTGCGATTAAGCATCACATACCCACAAGTCATCCTGATCGTATTATGAAAGAGCTGCAATGTATGACAAAAATGGGGTAAGTTTTAATTTAAATAAACTGATATACATATGTATAGAAAATATTGTAGACGGTTCGCTGCAAGCGATACACGTATGTATAAACAAATACAGAATACGTAGGCGTCATAAGCCAACGACGTCAGCCGGCAGACGTTTCTTCAATCTACGTCATTGCAATTTATTTAAAGTCATTTGAACGTTTATTGCACTTTCACACACTATTCACGTGCCCTTAGGCCTTTTTTGCGCCCTCTCTCTACCATTCGCTTCGTCACCCCGTCTCTGTCTGTTTTGTGGGTACAATATATTATATACCTACCAGTAGCGTATATATATATATATAATATAGTAATTTGTATAGTTAATATTTTTATACATACATATGTATGTATATATGCATGTGCATGCTATAGAAGTGCCCTCTGCATTAATCGATAGTCTCGAACAGCGATAGTTTATCTTTATCGCTGCACCCAACGGCTCCTTTAAGTCTCCTTAAAGATTATTATAGCTTTTTTATAAGCCTATAAATTTCTGTACAGATTAGATTGAACACTCATATTTCTAGATATTCATATCTGCTCAAAATATGCCGCACTGGTAATACAGAAAATTTCCGTAGGGTGTCAAAAGTGATACAAAACCGCTTTGAACTACCTTGAGCAAGGTTATCGTCATCACTTGACGTCAGTATTTTTTTTTTTTTTTTGTTTGTTTGCCGTTGCTCAATATTGAGTGTGTGTCTGTACTGTGTACTATATGCGTTTCTACGTAGGCGTAGGTTAAAGGTTATACAAATCCTGGTTATGGCGCCACTATATATAGTAATCTTGTGGCTACTGCTCTGCTTTCTAATGAGAGCGTATAAACTCCTAACACATGCGCGCGCATTGCTTGCTCAGCGTGTAACGAAATGGGCAATAGACATTTAGCCGGCCGGCTAGCCGGATTGACGTATACATTATGTATGTATGTTTGTATGTAAATATGTACTATATAGAAAAATGTACACAGCACAGATTGTTTGTGTTGCTGCTTAGTCGCCTATTGAAACTATTTGCGTACTCTGATTGAGTCGTCCAATTGCGTCACAGACAATGATAATTATGACTAGATACATTGGAGTGGCGACGGTATGGACATGACGTTCAACGACCTGTTTACATGCATATGTACATATGTTTATGGCTATAATGTGAGTCACACTGCAAACAAAAAATATTTCTGCTATAACTGACTTACTATAGGACTTGTCTATATCAATTTTGTATCCCCCTAACCATTATAGAGATTACCCAAATTTAATATACCCCTTACCTTTGGACATACGCTGTCCAATGCAAAATATCGTTCAAAAAATCGATGCACAAGTCTTATCTAATTAAGGTTATGATGTATGTATGTATATATATATATATTTGTATTTATGAGCTTTTGGGCCAGAGTAACTTCAATAGGAGCTCTTTTTTTTTGGAGACTCGTTCTTATAGCTGGAGTTGATCACATTTTCTTCCTGTGACATCTTGCAAAATCCAATCAATTTTGAGTTAACTTATTTCTTTTTTTTTTTTGCTATTTAACGCATTTACTCTATAGTCCATACCCATTATGTCTAGTATACTCAGATTTGTGCAATGTATGTAACATGCACAAGCGTTGCGGCCTGCCAAATGTTTCTTCTACCAAAATGTTTATCATAACACCCGGTAGCGATTGACCCATGTCCGTCGGCCCGTATTGACAACCAGATTTCGGAGACCACAAACAAAAAAATTATATAGGCTAATAAAGCGTATCAGTTTTGGATGCCCAACCCTATTTTATGCCCAACTTTATTTTATAAATAAAAAAATCTTAAGCCACCAAATTCGATAATGTGGGACAATTACAAATAAGTTTTAAATCTTTACAAGCTGAAGAAAAGTTCATTGTTGCTAATTTCCAATTATTTTTGTCTTCTTACAGCGGCACTGATAATGTTGTGGGCATCCATTGTTGTCTTCGATGTGACGCCTCTGCGGCTTTTGTAATGCCATATATGGCACATGATCGCTTTCATGATTTTTACATAAAAATGGAAGTACCCGAAATTCGGCTGTATATGCGTAATCTGCTGATGGCTTTGGCCCATGTGCACAAGTTTAATATTATACATCGTGATGTAAAGCCAAGCAATTTTCTATACAATCGGCGTCGTCGTGAATTTTTGCTAGTCGATTTTGGATTAGCTCAGCATGTTAACGTGTCAACAACAGCTCAGTTGGCACAGGAGGCGCGTAGAGTTGCAGGCGGCGGCAACAAGAGATCACGGGAATATGAAATTGCTGAGGCTGCAACACCAATTAATGCCGCACAGCCCGCAGAAGCTGCAGAAGAGGCAGCTTTGGCCGGCGCGGCTAAACGCCTGCGTCTACATGAGGTAAGCACAGGAGCATCAGTTGCAGGTGGCTTCAATAAGATGCCATTAAAACCAGTTAATGAGATAGCCCAGAGCACAAAGAGCTTGGAAACACTAGCGCTGGACGATCCTAAGCAATCTGTGAATGATGCGGACGGAATGCAAGCCATCGAACAGCAGCCGCAACAGGAACAAAACGCCACTGCCGCGCTGCCCAATAATAACAACGCTAACAACAAATACAACACCAATCGATCATCAGCTAGTGTAAATAATGCCAAATGTTTTTGTTTCGCCAACCCGGCCGTCTGTATTACCTGCCTGATGAAAAAGGAGGTGCACGCCTCAAGAGCTGGAACTCCTGGCTATCGGCCACCCGAAGTGCTGCTTAAATATGCAGATCAAACAACATCGGTTGATATATGGGCCGCTGGTGTCATTTTTCTCTCCATACTCAGCTCTATCTATCCCTTTTTTAAGGCACCGAATGACTACATTGCCTTGGCCGAGATTGTGACCATCTTTGGTGATCGTGCCATACGCAAAACAGCTCTGGCGCTTGAGCGCATGGTTACGCTCAATCAGCGTTCACGTCCGCTCAATCTGCGCAAGCTATGCCTACGCTTTCGCTTTCGTAATATATTCAGCGATGCTCAGATGATAAAAAAACACGAGTCCCCGGATGGACGTTGCGATATATGCAAAAACTGTGATCAATACTACTTCAATTGTTTGTGTGAGGAGAGTGAATATGTACAGGAGCCACTTGATCGTTTTGAATGCTTTCCGCCCAGTGCGTATGATCTGCTGCAGCGTTTGCTGGAAGTTAATCCGCTTAAACGCATATCCGCTGAAGAGGCACTAAAGCATCCATTCTTCAGCGGTCAAGACGAAGAAATGGTTGTGCCAACGCGCATGTTCACAGCTCCAAAGCAAATAATGCGCAAGCGTAATCCTAAATGAGCTATAGTTTAAGCACAAAAGCATAGAAGATGTGAAACTAGTCACGCTGGAAACTGCAACAGCCACATGTATATATAAGACACACACACAACCACACCACAAGCACTTGTATAAACATAAATAAACTGCCCCAGTTCGCATACATACATACCTACACTCACAGAAACAATCAACCAGTACCAAAACATATCCTGCTGAATTGGGAAGCTGTTAAGATGGAAATGAAAGTGACGCCAACTTGGCCGCACCTACTTACCTCAGAATGCTTAAGTCGCCTGTGAATTTTTTAAAGAGCATTATACATTTATACTGCATATACTCAATATCTCATTAAATGGTTTTCTATATATAAATAAATGAAGCTATGTATATGATAGAAGAAGTTGGCGAAAATAATAATTCAATAGATAACAAAATTTTATGCTGCACAATCTTCATAAGACATAAAATGATAAAATCAAAGGCTAAAAAACTGTGTTTACACGTCTTTGTTTTTATTTTTGTAGTTTTGTACTTTTTTTTTATTTTCAAATATTTTTATGCAAATGAAAATAATAAAAAAAATTGTAATTCAATAATACAAGACAGTGTGAACACAGCTTTATAAAAGTCAGCTCAAAAAATTGAATTTTCTGCTAACATATAGATTTTAGATAAAGTTAAATAAATTAAAAAAGGAACATAGTTTCCATTTTAAAGAGCCGTAAAGTAAAAATTTTCTGTACATGTTATTTTAGGATTAATTAGGCTTTTATTATAAAAATTATTATTTTCGCCAATTGAAATTGTATAAAATATACATATGTATGTACCATATGCGTATATTAGCTATGTATTTCAAAAAACCAAATGTGTAAATCTTGTACAGTGCGTAATTGTTGCTAAATGTTACATTCAATTGCGCCTTTATATAAACATACATGTTTAAAAATTTGAATTGTATAAAGCTTATGATTTATGCTGTATACATAGTTCGAATAGTTTGTAATGTAAGTCTTAAAAAAATCAAAGTGAAATGGAATATATATATATACAAACGATATACACTTATACATTAGTAAATTATATGAGGCAATGATAAAGAAACAAATTGAGTTTTTTTTTTTTTGTTAAGTGGGCCAACAATAAACATGGCTTTATTGTGTGCTTGGTGTGCAGAACCACCATACAGAAGTAATAATCAAGAAAATTGGGTTTTTTTATGCGCAGATTTAAAGTCCCCAGCTTTAATTACATACATATCCTTACAAAAGCTACTAATAATTGTGAAATCCGCCTATGTTTCCATTTTCTGCGCTCTCTTACGCTTCGCCTTTGTCGATGTTGTGGCTTGTTCTGGTTCTGGGTCGGCAATAGATTCATCCTCATTTACTTCCACTAATTTAATGCGCTTGCCACCAATTGCTTCCTCCTTCGTGGGCTGAGTTTCAATCACACGTTTTTTGGGCTTTATAAAGCTGCCACGGCCAGCAGCACGCTCAGATTCCTCAATGCTGTACGGCTCGGTTTCCAAAGCCTTCATGCGACGCTTGTGCACCTTGGTACGAAAGTGTGCCTGCATGGATCTATCATCTATAAAGTACTTGGCACAGTGCACGCAATAGAACTGTGCAAAGCCTGGTTTGTCCAGATCAATGCTCTGATTGATAAGTGCACCGCTGCGAGTACGCATATCATCATCAATTTGATCCAGATCACGTCGTCGGTTTCGCACGCGCCAGCGTCTTTGCAGATGCGTGTCTCCATAATGCATCTTCTTACGCTTTTGAACCATACCCATCCTGAAGCTGTTTTTGAAATCTCTTGTAGCTTTTGAGAATTAAAAATATTTTGCTTGTAGTTGCTTTTGCTTGCACTTGCTATGTGGTACACGTGCTTCTGTTATTTTTTCTGTTTACACTTTGGCTGCTTTTTTCAAGCTATGATTTGACTGGGCTGGAAAATGGATTTTGTAAGTTTACTAAAATTCGATATAATTTTCTATATAAAAGCATACTTGCGCTTTAAAACAAAATATTTACTAATAACTACGTTGCGAGTTAAAAAGTTTATCACAGCATAAATAAATTCAGTGAGTACACACTGTTAGCTGCACACAAGTGTTGTAAAACGAATTTGGTAAAAAACAACTCAGTTATGGCAAAAAAAAAAAAAAATTTTAGTGCACTGAAAATTTTAAATTAAGTTTTTAAATTTAATAACTCAATGGCGTTCGATTGGGGATAGATTTTCTTATAAAAAAATATCCTAGTATGATTTATATGAAACTAACCGAATTAATTAAATCAGGTGCTATGACTTCATTGTTATCTTTAAATTTTAATTGTCAAGTGCGATGGTATAGTGAAAACCTGTTGCGAAGTATTGATAGTGATATTTCTTATGATTCAAATTAAATCGAATCAATAGAAAAATGTATTATCATTTGAACTAATGTTGTCATTGTCAAATTGTCATTGAATTGGCTTTCTATTCGCTTGGTGTATGTTTCCCTTGGGCAATTGTCTGCCCTATGCTCCGACTAGTAGCGATATCTTGTATTCATACATAATTAGTACACTAAACGAAGGCTCAAAAAAGACGTTTTTTGGAAAAAAATACTTAATGAATGAAACTTTCAAGGATCGTTAGGGACCTTGTTTTTGCCATAAAATTTGACACATATATTTTGTTAAAGCAATTGAAATTATCTACAAAATGAGTCCTTCATCCGAAAAAACCTACCAGTTTTGAGATATTTGCAAATTATTCGAAAAACACCAAACACCATTTCCAACTTTTACCATTAAACAGTTAACCTAAAAGCTTGATTTAAATTTTGTTTGATAGATAATTTTATTGGCAACAACTTCGACCTTTAAATCATGACTCTAAGTTTTATGGCAAAAAAGATATCATGCAAAAACCGTACCAACATATATTGTCATACCCATTTTGCTAAGAATATTATTCTGCGAAATGGATTAAGTGGATAAAGACTTAACTAAATATTAACAAAAGCATATACAGAACGTGTCTATATACCACTATTTCATTAATAAAAAAACTAGAGCCACTAAATTCGGCATGTAGACTCACATAAACTTAAGAAACAAAAAAAAAACTGACATTTTCACAAAACGTAGCCATATGCCCCTTTCCATATTTAACCATTGTCATGAATGCGTTGTCACCAACGTATTAACGTAAGGTAAAAACTTTTTTTGTCGGGCCCCATCACGAGTTATTCGTATTTCTAATAACAGCATTTTAAAAACTTTTTTCAATGGCTATACTGCCTATACCGATAATACAACCGGTAAAAGCTATCGATATTTTTGTTATCGCTGGCGCTTAAATTTATATTATTTATGCAGCATGTACACACTGCCACTTGTTTGATAACATATTTATATTCATATATATATATATGCAAATATGCTAGCTTATATGTAAAATGTTTACTTTTTCTTGAAAAAATTGCAAAGCTGTTAAAAGTTTATTAATTTGCTGTCAGCCATTTAAAAATGTTATCAGCTACAAAGCATTGCAGCTGCTGGCTTTTTTAGTACCTTTTTTATTTTTGGTATATTTGCTAACGCGCTTTTGCATAAAAAACATATGTTCATTATTTCATCAACAAATCGTTCGAACAAGTTGTCTGCGGGCGGACGTGCGCTGTTTATTTTAATAAAACGCCAAGCAAAAGTAAATTACCAAATATAATAAATAAAACAAACCTACCGAATGCATTTAAAAAGTGTACAAAAAATAACTTTTTGCAGAATATACATATGATTGAATAACACGCCGCAGTGTATGTGCATAAAATATGTTTAACATGTGTAGTGCGCGTTGCGTTGTCATAGCACGATTTGTATTATTTAACTTGTTTTGTTTATAGCTTTAATTGCACAAGCAATTAAATGTGCGGGATTTTTGGTTTTTCCAAAAAAAAAGTTTGATTAAAAAGCAACTTGATTAGATTAATTTGTTTATGCGTTAGTTTAGTGCAATGTTATCTGCAATAACGCCCACAAAGTCAGCATCCTTCTTAACTTACTCAAATGCAAGGCAAAACGTACAACAATTTAATTAAAATGTGTTTATCCCTTGTACTTTTTTTTTCTGTGTTAGTTAGCAGTGCAACAATAAAAAAATAAAATATATGCGGCAAAAAATTACACTAGTGATTACATACAACAGTGGCGTAGATAAGGGGGGATTCAATTAAATCAACGCCTCCCCACCTATAAAAATATAATTTTTAAAATAGTTTTGTGGACTTTAAATAAGCTCATAAAACAACTTACAGCGAATCATAATTATATTTTTATAATTTTACATTTTTTGTATTTATAGATATATTTTTTTTTGTTTTTTTTTTTTTTTTTTCCTAAACCGATTAAAGAAGTTTGAAAATGTTGCAATAATTGATTGGCGCATAATTTTTATACTCTGTGCCTAAAGTTTAAAGGCATAAATATTACCTAGAGCCAAAATTTTAGTTGAGCAAACTCATGTGAGCCCAATAAACAACGCAACATTTACTTTTTTTCTAAATAACCCATCAATATAAAACTTAACGCGTATAATATGTAAAACATTTTTTTTTTTGAAAACAATTCAATTTTTTTTAAATACATTAGTGAACTTATCCCAACTGTAAGAACAAAAAATATAGATCTCATATATGCTATAAGCATATAAAAAAAGATGGCGTACGTTAAAGTCGGGCGCGGACGACTTTGGGATACCCTGTACCACTGCTTGCAATCAAATCCGGTAAATTGCTTACGAACACCAAAAGACATTTGATTGCCAAATTAGATTATGATACCTTCATAAACAACCAAAAACAGACGAATTTTTAATCAAAAACTTTTTTTCGACCAATCGGCCCTATGGGAGCTATATGATATAGTCAACCGATTTTGATAAAATTTGGTACAGTGTTGAAGATCTCTAAAAAACTTCTGAATGCCAAATTTGGTTACAATATCTTTACAAACAAATGAAACACAACCAATTTTGTACAAAAAGCGTTTTTTTCGACCGATCGATCCTATGGGAGCTATATGATATAGGCAACCGATTTTGATCAAATTTGGTACAGTGCTTGGGAACTCTAAAAAACTTCTTAATGCCAAATGTGGTTACGGTATGTTCACAAATAAACGAAACACAACGAATTTTGTACAAAACACGATTTTTTGACCGATTGGTCCTATGGGAGCTATATGATATAGTCAACCGATTTTGATCAAATTTGGTACAGTGCTTGGGAACTCTAAACAACTTCTTAATACCAAATTTGGTTACAATATCTTCACAAACAAACGAAACACAACGAATTTTGTGTAAAAAACAAATTTTCGACCGATCGATCCTATGGGACCTATATGATATAGTCAACCGATTTTGATAAAATTTGGTACAGTGCTGGGGGTTTCTAAAAAACTTCCGATTGCCAAATTTGGTTATGATATCTTCATAAACAAACGAATTATCCATCGAAAACTTTTGCTTTTTTTCGAGGTCCTCTGAAACACCCCTATGGGAGCTATATAATGTAGTCCCGATATCAAAAAAATAAAATAAACTTGTCTCCTATGGATTAATAAGGGAAAGTTTGGTTACTCTAGCTCTTACCATCTCTGAGATCTAGGCGTTCATACGGACAGACGGACATGGGTATATCGACTTCTCTAGTCACTCTGATCATACTTTAGGTAACTTTGGGGGGTCTCCGACTTCTTCTTCTGTACGTTACATACATTTTCGGCTTGCACAAACACAATATACCCTTTGTACCATACGGTACAGGGTTCACAAACAAACGAAACACAACGAATTTTGTGTAAAAAACAAATTTTCGACCGATCGATCCTATGGGACCTATATGATATAGTCAACCGATTTTGATAAAATTTGGTACAGTGCTGGGGGTTTCTAAAAAACTTCCGAATGCCAAATTTGGTTATGATATCTTCATAAGCAAACGAATTATCCATCTAAAACTTTTGCTTTTGTTTCGAGGTCCTCTGAAACACCCCTATATAATGTATAATGCTATATAATGTAGTCCCGATATCAAAAAAATAAAATAAACTTGTCTCCTATGGATTAATAAGGGATCTTATCTGAAAGTTTGGTTGCTCTAGCTCTTACCATCTCTGAGATCTAGGCGTTCATACGGACAGACGGACATGGGTATATCGACTTCTCTAGTCACTCTGATCATACTTTAGGTAACTTTGGGGGGTCTCCGACTTCTCCTTCTGTACGTTACATACATTTTCGGCTTGCACAAACACAATATACCCTTTGTACCATACGGTACAGGGTATAATTACCCGTCCTTCGCCTGCATAATCTGAGAGTCCTAGCTGCTGTCAGTAACTTCACTCTGGACTTAAAGGCTGTTTTAAAGATTATACGTATTTATTAGAGTTAGTATTTTTTGTAAAGTTTTACACAAAATATATATTTTTCCCATAATTTGTTAAATGTTAATTTTCAATGAGACTACAACTTTTTGCAAATGTTAGAACTAGTCTGTAGTTTTCGAGTTAAAACAAGGCCCTGGTTATTATAAGAAAATTAAATTATTTATATTCAAAGCTATTTTAATAACTTTTTACAAACTTGTTCTTTTGCCAATTTGGTTCGAAGCTGATACGCAGTGTTTTTTTTACTATATATAGTTAGTTCCGCGTTTTCAGTTTATTTCAAGTTTAATAATCTTGCAATGCTTTTTATTGTACCAAAATTGAGCTGATAATAGTTTTATTAATCATGCAATTCGTTGTTGCTTAAAAGTTGTTGGGAAATAAAAAAAATACTTCAAATGCAAACATCACGAAGTTGAGGATATACGATTAGTAAGGTAGTGCATGGGAAAAAATCGAATAGTATTTAATATGACTAAATAAGGTTTTTTTTTTTGTAAATATAATATAATACTATTATCACTATACAAATTGCTTTAGTTGTCATAAAAAATTACATTGTTAATATATGGGCATTTCCATTTTGGCGTGACGCAACGTAACGAAAAAATATGTCAAAAAAAAATTTTTTAAAAGTGTTAATTAGTACAAAAAATGACAAGAATCGTTCTTATCGATTACAAGTAACACATGGCGTTACGTTACAAGCAATGAAAGTGAGCAATCATCTGCTTCTATTGGTATAAAATTTAGTTTGGTATGAAATACCTCTTTGACGTGACGTTACGCAAATTTCAATTAAACATGTGTTTTTTTAGTTTGTTTTAAAACTATTTCACTAAGGAAAAATTTTAATTTTGTCTGCAACATTAATAATTTTAATGAATATATTTCTGTTAAAAGATAAAAATAAGATTCTCTTAAAACTAGGCAAATCCACGCCAGATTTCCACTTACAACCTAGTTTGTTTTTTTTTTTTAAATATTTTTTAAACTATGCAAAAACATATTTTTATTAAAATTTTTCGGTAATGTTGGCAAGCATAGAAAATGTGTTGCCATCATCTTTAGATTTTTCAAACTGTTACAACTGAAAAATTGGCAATAGAACAGTTTTCGCAAAAGATTTAAAAGTATGTAGTAGTATGCTCAAACGGCTTCTTTAGTTACAATAATAATTGTAAAAGTTTATTTTCTTGCTTTCTGAGATAAATGTAAAGCCTGTAGGCCCCCGCTCTATCTCCAAAAATTATCTACGCCACTGCCACACAGACACACACAAAGCAATAAGAGCTTTACCCACACATGGAAGCAACAATTGTGCGAACATTTTGTTTTATTTGTTTAATTTTATTTTTTTTATTCTTATTGCTGCAGCCAGTTATTTGTTGTTGGGTTTTATTTTAGGTACACATTCCGTTGAACTTTTAAACTTAACCAGCTTCGTCTTACAAAAAAACGTCGTGTACAGCTGCTACTGTTGCTGCATCTATTACTATTACTTTTACTTTTACAAAGAGCAAGTAAGTACAACAACTACATGCAACATTATTATAACAGCTAAGACAAATAATTATTATTAATAATATTAATTAAAATCATTATGCAGATTTTTGAAAAAGAAACTTCCTTGTTTTTGCCAATTTAGATACCTTTAGATTAATTTCAGGATTCCACTTTTTCCATAGCAAATATGTAATTATATATGCATATGTTATTTGCTGTCTATAAAGTAGAACAAAGAGCAGGAAAGGATTAAAGAAATGCTTTAATCTGGTTTGAAAGTGATCAAAAATGTTCTTATTTCAATTAGGCAGCGCAAACTTTTTAAAAAATCCAGAAAACTACTCAGGGCAGGGTTGCAATTTCTAAAAGTAGTGGAAAATCTAAATGGGTCATCCGGCAGTTGTATACTAATTTCATGATGACTTTCAATAAGACTAGAACGGAATCAATCCTTATTGTTACTTAAATTGCATGGAGTGTAAGAACCGTCCCTGGAAGATATGCCAAGGCGCATGCACTACATTCTATAATTGCTCCAAGTATTTAAAAAAAGGGTTCAAAGAACACTAAATTTGATGGAAAATATCTAATTTGCCTGATTCTGATGGTAAGATATAATTTTAAAATATGTTAAGAACGAATCGGTTGCGGAAAACCCCTCATAATATAGTCTGCTTTTAGCGGTATGTGCAAGGATCTGGTCACATACATATATGCAAAGCAATATATTAGATTATATGAGCTGCGATTCGTTACCAAATCCGAAAGAACTGTCTGCCTCAATAGTATAGATATTTTAGCCTGCTAAGGCTTCAAACCACCAAGCAGTAGCTCCAAAATCATATTTTAGGGCAGTGTTGGGCAGTCACTCAATTTTCATAGCACGCGTGGATAGGGCATACAATTCTGCCGCAGCGCAGTCAGCACACGCAACAGTGTAAGCGTGACAATTTTCTCTCCTGTTTTTGCTTGATTGTTGATCTGGCGCTCCTATGCGCTCTCGCTTACTGCGCTGCTTACTCACACAAAGAAATGTATGCAAAAGCGCACGAGAGAGCAAGAAGCGCAATCAAGCAAAAACGAGAGAGAGATTTGACACACTTGCAACGCAAGGTATACTTATTTAAGGTAGCATACTACCCGCCGAAGGCTCTCAACGAAAGTTACCAATTTTTAGTTTCGTTGCGACTGCGCGTGAGGAGGGTTGTTTTCACGCATATTATTTTAATATGTTTGCGTTCTCTCTCTCTCTCACTTTTTCTTGCTCTCAGTAAAATTGGTGACGACGCCGGCAGCATTACTCTACCTTAAATAAGTATACCTTGCTTGCAACGTGCGTGAGCCGACTGCGCTGCGGCTGTTTATACCCTGTACCGTATGGTACAAAGGGTATATTGTGTTTGTGCAAGCCGATAATGTATGTAACGTACAGAAGGAGAAGTCGGAGACCCCCCAAAGTTACCTAAAGTATGATCAGAGTGACTAGAGAAGTCGATATACCCATGTCCGTCTGTCCGTATGAATGCCTAGATCTCAGAGATGGTAAGAGCTAGAGCAACCAAACTTTCAGATAAGATCCCCTATTAATCCATAGGAGACAAGTTTATTTTATTTTTTTGATATCGGGACTACATTATATAGCACCCCTATGGGAGTGTTTCAGAGGACCTCGAAAAAAAGCAAAAGTTTTAGATGGATAATTCGTTTGCTTATGAAGATATCATAACCAAATTTGGCAATCGGAAGTTTTTTTAGAAACCCCCAGCACTGTACCAAATTTTATCAAAATCGGTTGACTATATCATATAGGTCCCATAGGATCGATCGGTCGAAAATTTGTTTTTTCTACAAAATTCGGTGTTTCGTTTGTTTGTGAAGATATTGTAACCAAATTTGGCATTAAGAAGTTTTTTAGAGTTCCCAAGCACTATACCAAATTTGATCAAAATCGGTTGACTATATCATATAGCTCCCATAGGACCAATCGTTCAAAAAATCGTGTTTTGTACAAAATTCGATGTGTTTCGTTTATTTGTGAACATACCGTAACCACATTTGGCATTAAGAAGTTTTTTAGAGTTCCCAAGCACTGTACCAAATTTGATCAAAATCGGTTGACTAAATCATATAGCTCCCATAGGATCGATCGGTCGAAAATTTGTTTTTTGTACAAAATTCGTTGTGTTTCGTTTGTTTGTGCAGATATTGTAACCAAATTTGGCATTAAGAAGTTTTTTAGAGTTCCCAAGCACTATACCAAATTGGATCAAATTCGGTTGACTATATCATATAGCTCCCATAGGACCAATCGTTCAAAAAATAGTGTTTTGTACAAAATTCGTTGTGTTTCGTTTATTTGTGAACATACTGTAACCACATTTGGCATTAAGAAGTTTTTTAGAGTTCCCAAGCACTGTACCAAATTTGATCAAAATCGGTTGATTATATCATATAGCTCCCATAGGGCCGATCGGTCGAAAAAAAGTTGTTGATTAAAAATTCGTCTGTTTTTGGTTGTTTATGAAGGTATCATAATCTAATTTGGCAATCAAATGTCTTTTGGTGTTCGTAAGCAATTTACCGGATTTGATTGCAAGCAGTGGTACAGGGTATCCCAAAGTCGTCCGCGCCCGACTTAAACGTACGCCATTTTTTTGTATTAAGGAATGTAAATAAAAAAATAAGTTTTGTTTTAAAGCTCATAACAAACACTAAAAAAAAAAAATATAATATTAATAAATTAAACCATTTTCTTAAGAAAAATAAATGTAATAGAAGCAATATGCATATAATTATTTGTCTTGGGTATATAAGTTTTTCTTAAGCTTTTATATACACTTATCAATAATCAAATAACACCCATGTTGATTATCAACTTTTATATAGTTAATCAGTTGATTTGCCACTTGTTATAATTGCTGCTCTCCAGGCACACACACACAACACACACCTTAAACATGCTACACAACAGTGGCGTAGTTGGGATGGGATTAAAATGTTCAATAGTCCACATGCACTCCTGAGTATTATAATGGAAATTATTTAATTCAATTAAATTTAATTTTCTATGATGGTTTTTTTTTTTTAGTTAATTGACAGTTTAATGCATTCAGAGCATGTAGCCTAAATTCTAAAATTTCTATTTCGTTATATGATCTAAGCTTCGTTAAAGCACGTCATTCCAAAAATCATTTATTTACGAAAGAAACTGTTGGAATAGAAAACAGAAATACTTAAAAAAAAGCTACTCTTCAAAATCTATTTTTGAAAGCGCCCTTCCGTTGGAAATATTTCCACATTGATCTTAGGCAATATTATGTAAAAGAAATATTAGAAAAAATAAGCGATTAAAAATTTAGTTCAATATAATATATGTATGTAGAAAAATATACTACCTAAGCTGTATTATTCTATCAGTTGATATTTTGACGATTTCCGAAATAAATATATTTCTGCCTACTTTAAAATGACAACATTAATAGAGTAATAGGCATTATAAAATAGTTAATGCTGGTAAGCAATATAAGAAATAGTAAAAAAAAAGTGAAATATACGCAAAACATGGTTTAATTTTTAGCGATATGGTTCGATAGTATTTTTGATTGAATTGAACCAACTTCAGCTGTTGCAGGACTATGCGCATCTCTGGGTAAAATTTTGTGAGTCCAGCTGGTTTGCTCACCGATATTTACGTGTTCGTACAGACGAACAGACTGACTAATCTAAATAGCCACAAGACTCTTTGTTCATTGAACAAATCTATAATACTCCTGGTAAAATGTAATTAAACGTCCGTGCTTCGGAAAACGAATCCGAACATTTTATTCGAATGTTTTGTGCTCCCAATTTCACCAAACCGAATTTTTCATGTGGTTTGATACCGAATGTTTTGTTGCAAGAGGAATTAAAACGAATCGGCAAAATAGGTTTAAAAAAGTACGCATTTTATACTGAAATAATTTTTGAAATATTCTTTGATATTCTTAGATTATATTTATGCCAACTTAAAGTTAGTTATTTATTGACAATTATTTTTAATTATTTTTTTTTCTGACAACCCAAAAAATAGCATGCACAGCCGAAACGAAATTTTTTGTCTGTTCGTGTATGTGCACATATCCAACACAACAGCAGAATTTTTTTTTTAAAAATATGGGAAATATAGGAATTTATCGAAAGTAAAATGGAAAATATCGAAAAAAAAAATTCGTTCGCAAAAACGAATCCGTATAAAATAGTTCGGTTTGGTTTTTTCGTTTTCCAGAGCACGGCTGAAAGAAAGCTTCATAAAGTTAGTTTCCAATACTCTTGGTGAATTTTTGATTTTTTATTAAAAATAGTTTCGCTATGAATATCAAACAAATAATTACTTTTATGAAGCATTGTACAAAAATTGGCAGATCCTTTATTTACCATAAATACCAATTCACTCATTTTAATTTTTAAATTTTTATACCCTGTACCTATAGGTACAAAGGGTATACTAGGTTTGTGCAATGTATGTAACGGACAGAAGGAGGCGTGGCAGACCCCAAGTCTTTTATACCAAAATGCTTATCATAACCTCGGGTAGCGATTGAGCCATGTCCGTCCGTCCGTCCGTCCGTCCGTCCGTCCGTATGAACGCCTAGATCTCAGAGACTATAAGAGCTACAGACACGAAACTTTACCAGCTGGTGCGCATATTTCCTAAGCAGATGAAGTTTGTTGAATCATGTCAATATCTTCCCCCGTTCCCCCGCAGTAGAGTTTCGCGGATTCAGCCACACCGTTAAGTATTTTCACCTGAAATTTAACAGAGCGATGCGTTGTGGATACATGCATCTATGTGTAAAAAATGAACAAAATCGGACAAATACAACAGAAGTTATAGTCAAAAATGTGCAAATTTCACCTCCCCTTGCCAATAAACTGCGTCAATATTTGACTCTACGCAATTATGGCTACAACTGACCTAGAATCACAATTTTTGGTAAGCTCATTCATGTGGCTCTAATGAACAAATCCACATCCAAATTTTATCGATGCGGTCCCCCCACCCTCCGCAATCCATTTACCGTGTTTTCTCCCACACCCCTCAACATACCAACTTGAAACTTACCCCGTATACTTTTAATGAATTCTTTGTTGTAACATTCGAGTTTCATCAAAATCGGTAAAAATTTAGGGAACTTATAGGTATAAATATCGATTTTCACCAAAAAAAAATAAATTCCAATTGGAAAGTTCTTAGATGGCATATGCAGGAAAAATTTTTTTGACACAAAAGGTACAGGGTATTCCACTGTCGGGCACCGCCTCGACTGTACCACATTTTTTACATATATAATTTGTTTATTGAATCTTCTCGAATAGAGACTAACAATAAGTGATCAAATCTTATTATAATAACTTAACTAACAGTCTGGTGTGACTGTATTTAGTTTGCAGGGCCCTGAGGATTTATTGCTGGGTTGGAAGATCATTTCGCCTGAGTCGGGTTCGGCTACTAACTCTGGTTACGCTTCTTGCCAACTGGTTTGGGTTATTCATCAAAATTTATCGGAGTAACCTTTAGGGTTTTTACACGCGGCCCAATAAACGATTAATTCGTCAAAACTGCAAAGTTTTACACAAAATTCCGTCTGCCGACTATTCTCTGTTTTCTTTAAGGTATTTGAGCATATATATGTAAGTATAAAGCAACAACAACCTATTAGTATTTCCTAAAAAGTATTGCGTAACTTCAATACTGCCGCACTGACTCCTAATAAGTGTTGCCTTACTTCATTGACAGTTTCCAAAATATTTAGGATTTGAGCATATCTCTCTTTCTTTTTAAAGATATTTTCATTTAATATTAATGAGTATGTCACCATATTTATATTTTGATATGAATGGACGAAGTTCAAGCAAATAAATAATAAATAATATAATTTGCAATGGTAAAAATCTATCTAATTTGAAATTAACGAAGTAGCTACAAAAATTTCCCTATAAAAATTTATGTCTGCTGGCCCATCTTCAGGCCCCTTTCAAACAGAAGTGTGAAGAAGTTATATCATTCTTTGAAATAGCTGACTTACTTCACAGTACATTTCACAATTTGTAGTTTTTGGCTGTAGCTATATATTTTTCTTTACTTTTAAAGTTATTTACTTATAATGTAAAGGAATATGTTATTTATTTGCTTGATTTTAATAATTTTATTGGCAACTTCTGGAAAATACGAAATGGAATACAAACATTTTTTCTCACATGGTAAAAATCTATCTATGTCATCCATTTGAAACTAACAATATAGCTTAAAACTGTCGAGACCTTCTATACTCTTCCAATTATAAGTGTAAAGTGTTGACTAACTGCATAGAAGATTTCCTAAACAAATAGAACTTGGCCGCACTGGCCACTTGGCATCACTGATCATGTCTCTCATTTTTTGTAAGCTGTTACCAATACTTTATAAGACATGCGAAAATATTTCATTAACAACATTTGTTAAAAATTAAATTTAATGTTAACTTATATTCCCATTGTAAAAATCTATCTACGCCACTGTCACAAACTTAAACACGCTCACCATGTTTGTGTACATGTGAGTGCTTTATTTATATATCGTTTCGTTTTGCGATCGATTTCGAATATAGACTGCAACACGCAACCCAAAAAAAAACAAAAAAAAAACAACTCTGTGACATAATCAAACGAACAAATTTCCCCTAGCAAAACTTTCGTCAAATATTCAACGCGATTTCCCAACATTTTGCCAAATAAGCATAAAAAAAATACAAAAATTTTAAGACAACATTTTAACATTGCATTCGTTTAGAGCTCGTTATCACTGGCCAAGCAATCGCTGGCATGATCAATACACCACAATGTGCCCCAACGTCCCTGCAAGCTCCACGCTCTTGGGTGATATATGTAACACCTGCCGCATGCTTGACATGCAAGCTAGCACGTTTCCAATATCTTTTAAAGTTTTGCCAGTTGCATATATTGCCAGATTTAACTATTTACTATTTACTGTGTTCGTTGGAGCTTAATGGAATATTGTGCTACACATATAGATGCATATTTTTAGACAATGTTTACTATACTGCACAAAATGTTCTAAACGTCGCACTTCACTACTGCACAGTACTTCCAAGCACTGTATTTCACTGTAGAGCTGACAGCAGAACAAAATGTTTTGATGTTCTGTTTGCTTCAAAACAAAACCTTCTGTGCTTGAACTGCCTTTGCTTCAGTGCTTGACAGTGCTTGAATATTTCAAAAGATTAGAACATCAATCATTGATTAGACTGCTCAATCAATAATTGAGATCAACCAGAGACCATGGGGTCCCTTGTGTTGCCTAATTGTGTAAGGGAAAAAAGAAGTATGCAAAAGTTAGGAAGGGGGGCAGGGGTAGAGGATGTTTATTTCCTAGTCACCTAAGTCCCTTTTCTTGCAGAACCATTATGAGGATTCGACAAAAGCGGCCAGATCCGCTATGGGCACATTTGCTAGACTGTTCAGGACTTCAAAGAATGGCTTACTCAGAAACTGGGTTTCGTCTTCTAAGCAGCACCGAGCATTCACATAGCAGTTGTTGGATGCTTTCTGTCTTCTCGTCGTAATGGGGAACGTGCAACCTCTTAGCCATTAGGCCTATGGTTTAGTGCCCTACCCCCCACCCTGGATCTGTTCTTGTGAGAGCGCAGCAGTTCAGACTGATAACAATACTCTCGCATAGTCTTCACGCTTTCTTTTAGACACGATAAGGGATTCCATCGAGCATGTTCTACTCGAGCCATCTGCTGCAAAAGAGTTGCTTGAACAATTTTGCAGGCTTTTCTTTGTTTTTCTCAAGTCGTATGATAATAAACCAGACGTTGTGATGGCTTTGCATCAGCGTGTGTCCAAAACGTCATCTATGACTCTGAACATCGGGTTGTTTAGCGACCATACCGTACGAAAGTGTTGCCTCCCAGATTTTCCCAGATTACTCTGAGCATCATCATGGTTTGGTTTGTGTTTTGTTTTTTTCTTTGTTATTAAACATCGACTAGTTGCTAATATATCCAATTGAAATCGAAAGTCTTGTAGAGTTAAAAAATCATAATAAAAAGAAAACCGGTTGTTAGAGCAATTTACTTTTAAAAACCAACTGCCGTTGTACGAGTATGACTTTTGTTTTTGGCTAGTTGCGCAATCTTGGTTGCTGTAAATACATTGTAGATTACTAAACTCCAAATTGCAGCTGAATTGTTTCCAACTGGTCTTGCCAAACCGAAACTCTTAAAAAAGTTTCATTAGTTCATTAATCATACAAAATGTTTGCATTAAAGATTGCCACGCCTTATTCACTTGGAGCTGCCTCGATTGCGCTTTGTCTTTCCGTCTAAGAGACACAAACTATAACCAGTTAAGCCACTCACAATCCAAGGTAAACGAGCAAATGTATTTTCCTCAAACTTTGCATTGTATATAAATAGTTAGTATATAACAATAATGTATTACCAATATGAGTTTCTATAGGGATCTTAATCTAATCAGTGCACACGTTAGTTGTCCTGATTTAAGACACAAACATTAATGTTTTCTAGTGTCAATAAAACTATAAAAAAAATTGTAAGAAATACCTTAACGTTTGAATAATCTCTATAAATATATGCAAACCTTGGAGAGTCTTTTATAAGCTCTAAGTCGCTTATAAACTTATATGTTATATGTTTATAGAAAATTCGGCTGATAAAGCAACGTTATAAAAGATAGTGTGTTATATATTTTTTTTGTCACTGCTTTGAAATATGCTCTACGGGATGAGTTATTAGTTTATTTGTTGACGGATTGAAGTATGCACCGATGAGTTTGCGGCCCGAGTAACATAAAAAGTTTAAAGTTTTACTAAGGCAAAAAAACCCATGACTTTTGCAGAGGCGAGTAAGAAGTTGAATCAGTTGAGCGCTTCTTCTGTTCCTGTGAGGCTCTCAGTAGACGTAAGCACCTGGGAAATTACTTCCTTCATAACCTAGCGGAGCTAGCACATATATGTCCGAGGAGGATTGCAAGCTACATTGCAGCAACGGGATGGGAATCCTTTTAGCATGACTATCTCAGGAGAAGGTTTAAAGAGAGATTCGCGGCTTCACAACGGGCCGGTCTAGGCCTAAGTGTGCTGGCTTGATAAGCCAGCTACCGCTATAACCTAACCTAACCTACTAGTCTATACAAAGTTTGATCCAAATTGGTTTGCTATTTCATATATTAAGCTACCAAATAAAAATTAAACCTGCGCTCTCTATTTTTTAGAGTAACACGAATAACGAAGCTGCGCATTGCGTCACCTTCTAATTCTTGGATCATGCTACAATGCTATACATATAGCACTTTAGTTCTTTTCCGCACTTCATTAAAATATTCTTATCTTCCGGCCATCTGGAATGAATCCTTCATTATCCCTATTTACAAAAAAGGTTCCAAGTCCAACATTGCGAACTACCGCGGTATTGCCAAGCTTTCATCAATTCCAAAAGTTTTTGAAAGGATTGTAACTTCACGATTGCAACACTACTGTCGTTCTTTAATGTCTGATTCCCAACATGGGTTTGTAAAACGTCGGTCCAATTCTACTAACCTTTTAGAACTTTCGTCTCTTATTAATCTTGGTTTTACGGAAAAAAAAACAAACTGATGTCATTTATACTGACTTTAGTAAAGCATTTGACTCGGTAAACCATAGTCTTCTACTTGTTAAACTGTCTCGTCTGGGGTTTCCGTGTTGTCTTTTAAATTGGATATCGTCCTATTTATCCAACCGAGTCCAGAAGGTAGTTTTTAAAAGCTGCGTATCTACAGAAATTATGGTCACGTCAGGGGTACCTCAAGGTAGCCATCTAGGCCCTCTTCTTTTTAACTTATTTTTAAATGATCTCCCTCAGGTAATCTCATCTTCTCACATTCTTATGTATGCGGATGATGTTAAACTCTGTATGTCCTACTCCGATAATAAAAAGTACTTACTTCTTCAGCATGATTTTGATAAAATGCAATCTTGGTGCAATATCAACCAACTCTTTCTCAACAAGACAAAATGTAACGTTATGACATTTTGTCGTTCTGCTCCTTATTTGGCTACTTACTCTTTAGAATCTTCTACCTTAGAACGCATCGAGAGTGTGTCTGACCTTGGTGTTTTGTTTGATCATAACCTTAAATTTAATAACCATATTTGCAACATCGTGAATAAGGCTAGAGGTGTTCTTGCTTTTATTAAGCGTTGGTCTACAGAGTTTAACGACCCTTACAGAACCAAACTTCTTTATATTTCTCTCGTCCGTCCAATTTTGGAATATTGTTCCTGCGTTTGGAGCCCTCAATACCACCTTTATCAGGACATGATTGAGTCCGTACAAAAGCAATTTCTCCTTTTTGCACTTCGTGGCTTAAACTGGAACCCAAAAATCCGACTGCCGCCATATTCTGATAGACTTCGCCTTATAAAGTTGCCTTCCTTAAATCATCGCAGAACATGCCACGGCGTTTTATTCTTGCATAAACTGTTACGCGGTCTTATCGATTCCAATGTACTTCTTAGCAAAGTTACTTTTGTCATACCATCCAGAGTAACTCGTAATTTTCGACCCTTAGCCTTACAATTTTGTAGATCTAATTATGCTTTGCACGACCCTTTCCGTGTCTTATGCTCTAACTATAATAACTTTTACAATTTCCTCTCTTTCGAACGGTCTATTCAATCTATCACTTCTTCTATCTTAAGTCACCTTGACTTGCCACTTCGAGCATCCTTGACCAATCCTATATTATGAGTCACCCACTTGGTCAACGGTGATCCATTGGCTCTTTTTGCGTTATAATGTTTAATTTTTATCTCGCTTCCTTTTTTCAACTTTAATATTGTAAATCCAAGTTTCTGGCCAGTTCTTGATGTGAGTTGGTGCATATGATTAAAAAGTTCACCCATCGGGCTAAAGACGCGGATTAGTTCATATCAATACCATCGCTCTATTTTCTTTTCTAAATAAATTATATGTACTTTTTTATAATATAAGGTCAACTGTACGTAGTTGTACCCCTCAAATAAATAAATAAATAAATAATTAAAAAAGAAATGTTGTGTGGTGAGCCCAAAATGATCAGGACGCTAAAAGAAATCTCTAATGATTCGTATTGCCTGCTTTTCGAAGAGCTATAGAGCTACAGAGTAGTCTATTGGTCAATATGTTTGTAAAGTAGCTACGCTCACCGAAAATCGGATGCACAAGAAGCCTGCAGAGCGCGGAGCCCCCTAGTTTTTAAAAAAAAACTTACAAACGAGCTTTTAAGCGTTTATTAAAATATAGTTATAACATTCCTAACGCGTAACTGCATATAGTAAGTAGCCTGCTTGGGGATTTCGGTAAGGGAATTACCCAATTACAAGAGACACTGTCGGGGCTGTCGGATCTGTGTCGGATCTAGCACGATTTACGTGGAATTCAAGACAAAAAGTAAAAACACAACGAAACAATACGAAAACAAAACTCTGAATAATTAGACAAGAGACTTATTAGAAAAAAAAAAAAAGCACAAACATTTTAAAGAGATAAATGATTTGCACAAAACCTGTATGCAACATCATATTAAAGTGAATAAAAGCGTAAAACTTATATACATATTGTACATTGTGTATAAGCTGTACATATATATATATATATACTATATGCCAATCTAGCTGTGAGTTTCAGCTACTTTAAGTAGCTCAACGATAAGCCAGAGTTGATTGTCCGTTTGGCGTGGCAAGCTGTACCAGGCTTTGACTTTCTAGTTATAAGAAATAAAAAAGAGAAAAACTTGTTCTAGTCTTTTATATGTGTACCTGAAAATCTGGAATTGATCAACTATGATCAACCAAGTCATAGCTCCATTCTTTTATGCAGAAAACATAAATGAAACCTTGAAAGTCTAGCCATTAGCACAAGTTTTCCCAAAAAGGTTACTCCACATGGTATATGGTTAGTTTGGTAGTCTAATCTAAATATATTTGCGGTGTATATTATCAACATTGGACAGTACTTTGGTGCTTTCAGGGTCGTTCTCAAAAGGCTGCACTTGACCCAAAAGTGATAAAATGAAAGCCAATGTTTTTAGCGGTTTAATAAAATGTATATCATAAGTATTATTATCTTTAATAGCATTGCTTTATCAAGTATTTAAGGTTTTGTATTTTTGTTTACTTTCTATATTTAAATTTCTTTTGTTAAGCCTTGAAAAAAAAAATACAGACAACTCACAACGTTTAGCGTTGACTTTGCAGCTATGGTTGCTAGTGGTTAAAAAAACTATATTATCTTTTATTGTTATACATTTATTGTTGCTTTGAAATTTATAACTAGGTCTATTTAGTATATGAGAGTCATTTTTAAGCAATTTTTAGCTAAACTCAAAACAAATTTTACGATTACACAGCCACACAAAAACAAACTCGACTTTCCTGTTCGGCGCTTAAAACATATTTGACATATGTTCTTGAACTCGCTATATCCACATCTGAGGTACACAAAAACTCCACAAAATGAGATATTTTGCATTTTTTTGGAGCTTGAATTCGGATAAGGATTCTAAGGCGGCAATAAAATGTAATTTAAATTGTTGCTCAATTGCCAAGGAACTTAAATATACTGCCGTGCTGCGGAAAACGAAAAAACCAAAACGAACAATTTTATTCGGATTCGTTTTTGCGTGTCCATATGGCAACACTCTAATACCAAAGTTATCAGCATCGAACCGGCTAACGTATAAACACTTATATCTTTGTCTATCTAGAAACATAAAATTTTACCAAAATGCATTGATGTTGATATTTGAAACTGAGCTCTCATAGAAAAATTTCTAACCCACAACATATTGCCAAAGTTATCAGCATCGCATAGGGTATCAATGGGGCTATGAACAAACAGCTATATTTTGCATACAATGAGATAAATTTGTCGATACTAATAGTAACACCGATACTTTAAAAGCTCTCATCTGCATCATATTAGCAAAATTATCAGCATCGAATAAAGTATCGATTGAGCACTCGATCTATCTAGATCAGCGGTGGGCAAAACCATGGTGGAATAATAAGGTGATGTCGTGCGAACACTCACTCTCTCGTTTAGAGCCCTTATCGTCAGTGCAAAATTTGCTGTGAACGAGTAAGGTTGGTTGCGGACGAAATTTTTAGCAGTGTGTGCTTTGTTTTCTAAACTCGAAACCTGCAATACAAAAGCAAAAAATTATGGGCAATAGTAAACTTGTTAGAATTAGACTATAGTAAAATGAATTAATATATTAACGATCAAAACATATCTGAATTGTTCTTTGTTATTTATTTACAAACATCAACAAAATATATATCTATCTCATTCCCATTCACGAAGCAACGCTAAGAGAGCTTTCCTAACAAAAAAGCTTTTGATCTCTCGCTCGCACTCACACGCTACATACTATAAGGGATAGCTTTTACGGACGATACCACCTTATATTATTCCACCATGGGCAAAACAACTAATGCAATTTTTTGTGCCTGTGTGCGTAAACAAAAAAGAGCTTTCGCAAAGACCGACGTACAATGGGACAAATCAGTTTTTTTTTGGCATAGTTTTCATTAAATTCGACAATATCAACTTTTATTTTTTAATGCGGGACGTATATGTTATACATACTTTTTACGTTGAGCAGATCAATTTCGCCTAAAAATTCTGATAGGGTCGTGTCGAACCGGGGCTTACCTACAAAAAAATATGACTTGCTCACATCATTACTTATTGCATATGACGCCAGCCAGACTCGCAAATTTTAATGACCAACAAAAATCAAATATACGCAGAGTCTATACTCTTTCGTGTTTTGACATGTGACTATGCTAGCTCAAATGTACGAGACGAGCTTTAACGGAAAAAGCTCTTTTCACGTACGTGTGAAAGCTCTTTGGCACGCGTGCCGTCTAAGTGGCCACCGCTGATCTAGATTCTAGAAACACAATTAGGGTATTCACGCTTTGTGTTGAGTTGAGGAGTTGAAAAGTTGAGGACTTTTACAAAAACAAATACATGATGTAAATCAACCCTGCGTTTCGATTTTCAACTCAACTTTTCCTCAACCCAGACCCTAGTCTACTTTTTCCTGTTGAGTTTTGGAGAAAGTGTTGCACAATGTGGTAATTCGCTGCCTTTTCAGCACTAATGCATTTGCCATTTTTTAGCTATTTCGTGGTATGAAAAGCAACGAGTTACCGTATACTCGTTGGAAAAAAGTAAGCGCCAAATTTAAAATAATCAAATTGCATTAACACAAGTAACAAACGGTTGCGCCTTTTTTGTGCGAAATTAATTGAATTAGACATGATTACTTTTTGTTGGAGTTTACGCAAATAAAAGAGTAAAAATAGATGTAATAGGCTTAATATATGATGGAACTGTTGGGGAGTTACCCTCAGCATTTGAACAACACGCTTGTCGCCGATGGAACTGAGCACGTTCTGGCGCCAGTCAATTGACTTAGGGATGTGGAAGTGGTCGCCCTGCCGCGAGAGTATTATAGCATTAATGTCCTCCCGCAACCCCCTAGTAATAAACAAAAACTAAGTATTTCTGCAATGAATTTGTTTTAGCAGACGAACCTTTAATAAAATTAATTTCAGCCAAAGCCACTTTAGCAACAGTTTCAATCAAAGTAGAGTTTACGCTCAGTCTTGGCACTTTTATTTTAATGATTATTTGCAGCAATTTATAAAAGTAAACAAACAACGGCAAGAAGCAGCACAAACTCAAATACGTTTTTTCTACGATTGTTTCGTTTTTGCAGCAATAAAATAATAAAAATCTGTGTAATCCATAGCTACTTTAGCTACAGGTTCTATTAAAGTAGATTTTATGTTCTTACTCTGCATTTTTAATTCAAGTTTTTCAATTTTAATGCAATTTGTACCAATTTACAAATGTAAACAAACACATGGAAGAACAAGCACAAACTCAACTACGGTTTTTCTGCAATTATTTCATTTTCGCTGCAGAAAAATAATAAAAATCCATGTAATACATAACTACTTTAGCTGCAGGTTTCATTGAAATAGATTTTATGCTTTGACTCGGCATTTTTAATTCAAGTTTTTTAATTTTAATGTCACTTGTACCAATTTACAAATGTAAACAAACTCTGGAAAGAAGAAGAAAACTCAACAACTCATCTCATGAAACTCAACAGGGCTGTTCACGCTTTGGCCTGCGGACTTTTTCCTCAACTTTTCAACTCCTCAACTCAACACAAAGCATGAATACTCTAAATGTTTCAAAAAAATTAGTCAATGTTGATGTTTGAAACTAATCTCTAAAGGGCCATATAAAAAAAAATATCCCAAAAATGGGAATTTTTTTTTTTATATGAAGTTTTGACGTTTGCTGCGGAATTTTGGCATGCTGCGTATGGGCCTTTATGGAAAAATTTCAATTCCACAACATATTACCAAAGTTATCGGTATCGAATCGGGTATAGATTGAGCTATGTCCGTGTGAACAAACAGCTATATCTATCTCGCTTGCCATAGAATGAATTTGAGCCTCTCGAAACTCTCGACTACAAAATTAGCAGCATCGAATAAAGTATCGATTGAATCCTAATAAAATGTTCGAATACGTTTTCCGAAGCACGAGCGAATGATCATGAAACCATCGAAGAAATATCTTATACTATCTTGAACTTGACGTTGCGGAACAATGGGAAGTAATTTACTGCGAAAATCGTTAGATCAAAAAACATGGTATTTTAATTAGTTTCAAGAGCTGTGTTTACTGTATGCATATATATGTATATCTGTATGTATGTACTACTACTTAGTATCTGTATCTGTGTAATTTGCGGTCTAGCATATTGTTATTGTTTTTTGCATGTCTTGATTAGTTGTAAACATATACACCGCTCCCTGCATTACCCTTTACTCTCACTTGGTTTGGTTTCTTATCGTTACCGAGCTTTGACGGTCTTTTATGATATGATATATACTATATACATACATATGTGCTATATGGAATACCAAAAAAATAATGCAAACTCAAAAACCGCACGCAGCGCAGTTGCAGCGCAGTCGAAATAAAAACGGCATTCATATATTACCAAATAACGGGCCCAAATGTTGGAGCGTATTATAATTTTGGATTTTGTTTCGCTCTCATTGCAGACATTCGGGGGATTTATCTGTCAAGTCAAGTCAGTCAGTCAACTTACTTCAACGCAGTTTTGTTGACGTCTACGTGTCCGGACTGAATTTAAGTGAGTTGAGCTTGAGTTCCAAGGCGAATTGCGGTTGATTTCTTTTTTATTGAAATAGTTTGGGTAAGTGGACAAAGGAGCAACTCCTTAGATATTTAATCGATGACATACACTTGGCATATTTCCACGCACAAATATGTCAGGCATTCCTTTTTAACGCGCTGTTGGCATTTCTTTTGCTTTCCTTATGGCATTTGTGTGGGTTAAGCTAGGCAGCTATGTGACCTTCAGCACGTGTCTTGCCTTAAGCTTGTGCCGTGGCAAAGCGCGCCCAACAGGGGGCCGGTGTTTTATTTTTTGCAAATGAGCGATTAGTTTATGAATCAAACTTATTTGATAATCTTTAAAGCAATTTTTAAGATGTACAAATAAGTTTACGCCAATTTCTACTAAAGATTAGGAGTTTTTTGTGGAAGCCCTAATACCACTCTTTCTGGCAACAGAATTTTTTGTAACTATGCTGGAGTACTTCCACAGAAAGTGTTTTTGAGTAGGTTTTAAACGATTTTGGAAACATAGTTATTTAAAATTTTACGTATGGAAATGTGCAAAAATTACAAAAAATTTGCTCAAAATACAATATCTTCGGTGTAGCCAATCCATTTGATGCCCAAACTTAGGTCCAATGTGTACATGGAATAAAATAAAATGATCTAGACATGTCTGTCTGTGCTTCCGTCTGTCTGAACACCTAGTTCTTGGAGATGATAAGAGCTAGAGCAATTAAATTTTAAATTAAGTTTATTTTATTTTTCCAGTATCGGAGATAGCATGGGGGCATTACAAAGCAGGAACATAATTCTTTTGTTTATGAAGCTCGGAAGCTTTTGAAAGTTTCAATATACTGTACCAAATTTTATTAAAATCGCTTGACTACATCCAAAAAAATGGCATGATTCGTTTGTAAATTCCCAAATTCTGTACCACATTTGATAAAAATCGGCTTATTATATCGTATAGCCTGCTACGAACCATCATTAAAAAAATCGTTTGTAAGACATAATACTTTTTTATGAAAATCGGTTTACTTTATCATATGCGACCGAAATGCTTTTTACAGTGATATTGTAACCAAATTTGGCCTAGGGAAGTTTTTTTTTTAGAAGTCCCAAGTACCAATCTAAATATGATCAAAATTGCCTTATTTAGCCCTCAAACGTTTTCAGGACATAATTCATTATGGTAAACAAAGTTGGTAATTAAAATATTTTTGGAGTACCTGAGCAATATACCGATTGTAATGTGGATGGTATAGGGTATCTCAAAGTCGTCCGCGCTCGATTTTATTTTTGTGGACCAAGTTTTAAATCTTTATATTGAAACAGATGTAATGCATAATCACAGAAAATTATTTGTGAATAGTTGGAAGACTTGCATTGATCAAAGGTCAAGCGCCATTCGTTTGTAAGGCTCACACTCTAGATATTTATGGATATTTATGTATTTAGGTATAGTTAAAGTTTAAAAAGTTTATGAAAGGATATTTTCTTAGCTTTAATCAATTTTTAGCTCAAATGTTTAACACTGTGTACTCATAGCTAGAAAGAAATTAAATTTATCTGACATCTAGGTGTTGATACGAAAGGAGAAATGAACATGAGAGTGGAATAAGAGTAGAGGAATCATTGCTGAATGTATTTGTTTTGGAAGTATCGTTCTCCACATAGAACATATTAAACAATAAGCAAAATTTTACTACTTTACAATTTTTTCTAAATTGGCTAGTTATTTTTTAATGGAGCTATTAACTTTTGTGATCTTGTAACGAATTCACTTATATCGAAACTTTTAAGCTGTAGGACTTTTACTTAGCTTTTGCAATTAGTCATCAAACCAAGAGAGAGACTACCACAACAGAGGAGCAACTGCCCAAAGAACATGAATATATTGGACCTGTAAAATACTCTGTCATAGAAACAAGCCCGACTTGTTTACATTACATAGCTACATAATTTATTAATTTTAACTAACGATATTTTGCAATACTTCTTTCAAGTTTTACATCCGACTCACTATATTATTTAGATATGCGCTCTTGCAGCCACACAATTCACCGTAAACTGACCCAGTTTTTTGGGACCAGGTGAAAGGTACACCCAAGTTAGCTATTTGGGAGATTTACTTTCTCATTGTCTCGACTCTACAATTGATTGGGCCGCACGTTTTGCGGGTTAGCGACCCTGCCCAGCTTGTCATAAGTTTCTCCCCTATCTCTCTCTTTGTGCTTTTATTTTTTTATTATTTTTAATTACAATATACATTTTTTAATTTCAGCTAGAGCGAGGAGAGCTTAAGCAGTAGCTGAACTTGCGCCATGGACCACGCACATCATCATATGCACGATGTTGGTAAGTAAATCATATAAAACTAGCTGGCTCTAAGCTAATGCGCTTTTATGTTCCGACAGACCATTCCATGCACGATCACAGCGCCTTGACAAATGCAAATCCAACTACTACAATGAGTCCCATGACGCTGCTACAGCCTGAACATGATCATAGCATGCATGCGGCTCATCAACATGCTGGCGGCACAGGGCATGGCATGGAGCACATGATGTCCATGGCGGTAAGTTCTACCAAATAATGTGACACTTGCACTTTATAACTTTAACTGTTTGCAGTTCCATTTTGGTTACAATGAGACCATACTGTTCTCTTGGTGGCATATTGAAAGTGTTGCTGGACTTGTTGGCTCCATGATTGCCATATTTTTGCTGGCGCTGCTCTACGAGGGACTCAAGTACTATCGCGAGTATCTTTTCTGGAAGACATATAATTTGCTGGAATATAGACCTGTAACCGGACCGCAACGTAATCCCGAGGCGCCACATATACCAACGCCCACAGCTGCAGCCGCATCGCCAGTGCAGTGAGTATTATGTATACAGTAAAGCTGTATTGTACATATATACATATACATAAGTATATAAACGAGTTGGCTGCATTTACATTTGAGAGTTTGTGCCTGCGCTTAATTTTATTTTATTATATACAAAATTTGTTTTGTTATTTGTTCTGTACTGTACATATTAATTATGTTATGCTTTCTATCTCTCTTCTCTTTTCTTGCGTTGCCGTTTTTATTTTTTTTTTTAATTTTTTGCTGTTTATATCATCTATATACATACACTGTTCAACTGCTTACGCTCCTGCGCTATATTATATATCATCTATGCCATAATAATGTCGCTGCCTCAATGTAAAAATATCCATACATACACACACACACACACACGCACACATACACACAAATATTTATACCCAAACTATTTAACGTATTGATATTTGGAACTTGATCATATTGAAATTGAAAAATGTTAACGATTGATTTGTATCTGTATCTGCTGCATTTGTACGCTGTCTGTCTGTGTGTGCCAAAACGCTTCAATCGATCTTCTAGATACGTTGGCGAAGTTGTGCACAAGCAACCGTAAGTATAGCTCAATTATTGCCTAACTCACAAGCCCTAGTCCTAAGTTTTGTATAGATTAACTTGTTAGTAGCTATTATATAGTACAATATATATATATATATGATATAATGCTGCACCTTTAATGTATAGTACACGTATCTGTATCTGCACAGTAGCATTTGTTTTGAAATTGTAATAATTGTAAAATTAAACCAATTCATTATGTAATTATGTATAAGTGTGTACCTGTACTTGTTCTATATAAATTGTATATTTTGTCTCAAAACTTATTTATGTACATGATGCCTTCTGTTCGCTTAGTCATAGTCTAATTGTATACTTGTTTACACGTTCATGTCCTATATATATTAAGCATCCTTATGTACATGCATACAGTTGCCTTAGTAATTACTTTGTTACAGTCATAGCTTAAGCTTTTGCTATCACAACTCATTTGTCTCTAATTGAGCGTAAAAATTCAAATTGTAAAAACTGTTTTAAAATTAAGAGACATAAAACTATGATTAATTTTATATTTGAACCAGACTCTAAAAGTCTTTAACAAAGTTTTGCATGATTGCCTCATTAATTAGTCTGATAATTTCACATGTGTAAAGTCCATTTGGTGACTTATTGTGAAAGATTTAGAAAACCATTTGGTTTACTCAGCTCAAAGCGTTCTAACTCGATTTGGTTTTGTGTAGTTGTAGTATTTGTCTAAACAAATTCTGTATAATTCAATAATTCAAGTTTTCAAAAGCTTTTTAACAATGCAACAATAATTAATGAAAGTCAGTTTACAAAACGCAACTACGTCACAAGTCTTGCTGTAGCTTTATAAATTGTAAACTAAACTATAGACAAATGATTAATTACATTTATCTTTCTAGTGAGACGTGAGACGTATCCCAAAAAAAACCAATCTGCGTTCATAACTTCATGCAAGCATGTTCCAGCGCACTCTAAAAGTAGCCAAGGCTGCTTGCAAACTTCGCCTCAAGTCGCCCAATGATGAAAATGTCCCTAAAATATTTGTATCATGAACAAATCGTGGTTTTGAAAAAACCGTCTAAACAGTGGCAACTTCCCAGTCAGCACCAAGTCAACGCAATGTCAATACCAATTCCATGTTGTTTGATTTCTTGGACTATAAGGATGTTATGCACCAGCAATAATCTTTAAGTATTCGAACGATTGGGCTATGACAGCTTCTGATGAGGAGTACACTACACAGTGACTACTTCCCAGTCAGCACCAAGTCAACGCAATATCAATACTGATTCCATATTGTTTGATTTCTTGGACTATAAAGATGTTATGCACCAGCAATAATCTTTAAGTATTCGAACGATTGGGCTATGGCAGCTTCTTCTTTTCGGCTCAATCTGTGAGTATGGCCAATGGAGGTTATGGTTTAACCACGAAATATACAGTCAGCACCAAGTCAACGCAATGTCAATACCACTTCCATATTGTTTGATTTCTTGGACTATAAAGATGTTATGCACCAGCAATAATCTTCAAGTATTCGAACGATTGGGCTATGACAGCTTCTTCTGCGTAAGATTTTCGGCTCAATCTGCGAGTATGGCCAATGGAGGTTATGGTTTAACCACGAAATATACATTCTTTACAATAACATCAAAATTGTCGCCAAAATGAAGCAGCAAAGATTAAGATGGGCATGGGGCATGTGCATCGAATGCAGGAGAACTGCTCCACGAGGCGTGCTCTGTATAGCAACCCAGTTGGTGCTCGACCTTGCTGTACAGAGGGATATTGATGCGCCTGGCATCCACGACTGCAAAAATAAAGCGGAAAACTGAATGGAATGCAGGCGAGCGATATAGGTCTATAAACACATCGGGGTTGTCGCGCCCGACTGTTGCTTTGGTGCAGCTGACGTACCAAGATTATGCAACTACTGCAGCCAAACTGTTAACGATCGGGTTGCCATAACATGCGCATGGAAATCCTTACTAGAGCTACTTTATCCATATGAACAACACGAGCGAGCCTGCGGATGCGCTGTATGTTTATGCGCTTGACCAAAGAGACGCTGTATGCATATTAACGTATAAAGAGCCAATGATCTTACGCAGTACTAGAAGTATATTTGCATCAAACTGGGTCAGCAACCATGCGCACTTGTACAGTGTCAAACTCGCGCGGCGAGAGTGGTTTCTGCACCATCCATAAAAGGCACTAGTTCGATGTAAAACCGACAATTGTTTGATTTAAGTACATGCCAAAACTTAATGTACAAAACTTGTTCAGGATGTGGAAGCAACGATGAAAGTATTTTTTACATCATCATGGTTCGATTCCCCGCAGTAGCACTGGTGCATTTGCCTAGTACTGGCATCGCTAGCTTAAAGACGCAATTTGCCCAAGAAAATCTCTATTAACTCAAGACACCGCCGTTCGGATTCGGCTATAAACTGTATGTCCCTGTTCTCTTCGAATAGAGATCCCCAAAGCTCCGCCCAGGGGCAACTGACAAAATAATCAGTCAGGGAAATTATTATTATTATCATGGAATGGAACACAGCCAGCGTGAAGTTATGAACTCCGGGGGAATACTTCTGGGATACAGCTCGTATTTAACTATGTAAAAATATATTATTGTAAAATGCTATTTAAGAGCATGCATGTTTTTCGACACAAATTTGTCTGTTTTACAAATCTTATAGTATATTTTATGTTATATAAAAGCTGATAAATTAGTAAGATCAGCTGGAACACTGTGCTTACTTTGTAATTCAACTGACACAAGTTGGCTCTTATTTGTTTTTTATATGGATTTATTTAATTTTATTTGGCATGAAAGGACTTTTGTTATGTGTACTACTTAAAGATCTATTACTTTCTTTATTTTTTTAATGCTTTATTAATAAACATGCTAATTTTATTTTCTTATATACTCTGCTGCTCTAGACCCTCGATGCTGTCCGTTAATCATCTGCTGCAGACGCTGCTGCATGTACTACAAGTGACACTCTCCTTTATGCTCATGCTCATCTTTATGACCTACAATGTCTGGTTGTGTCTGATGGTCGTACTGGGCGCAGGCTGTGGCTACTTTCTTTTTTGCTGGAAGAAATCGGTTATTGTGGATGTAACCGAGCATTGTCACTAGCATAGCGCTAATGTTTGCGAGGCAGTTGCAAGTTCCAGTCCGAGCTGCTTCATGGCAGGCACAGAGCAGCAGCAGCTTTTGGTTGCGCAACAGGATGCGCTGCTCTAGGTGCTAAATACACTGCCTGCTGAATTGTCGAAATATCAACACAAAAACACACACATATACATACATACAACATACAAACAGTGCATACATTGCATACATTTATCTATATATATATATATACAACAAACATATAAACAAAATTCTCCTATTGTTAGATATTAGAGTATTTTTACCATTATGTAACTACGATCAACTGTGAATGTAAAAAAAAAAAAACAAAAAACAAACACACAGTGTAAAAAATTTATACAAAATTTTGAAATTAAGTTTACAATGCAATGAACAAAATACTTTCCTTCATTTTCTCACACAAATTTATTTTGTTAACATCTTAAGCTTAAAGTGTTTGCATAAAAATTGTATAAAGTTAAAGAGTTTTTTAAA
This sequence comes from Chymomyza fuscimana, assembly GCA_949987675.1. NCBI lineage: Eukaryota > Metazoa > Arthropoda > Insecta > Diptera > Drosophilidae > Chymomyza > Chymomyza fuscimana. The sequence goes on along the minus strand of OX465090.1, from coordinate 29,270,846 downwards.
AAAATTAATTTGTTTTTAATTTGGTTATGAAAAGTTTGCTCAACATTTAAGCTAAGTACAATATATTGTATACTATATAGCGCGTTTAACGCACTTTTTTTTTTTTAAAGGTTTATTTACTACTCTATATGATTTTATATACTTACAATATTTTGTGTTTATTTTAATGCACCACAATTTTCTGTTATAACAATTATGCCTTTTTTTCAATAAAACTTTGTTATTGTTGCTACTATTGGAGTTAAAAAACAAATTTGTACAAAAAAAAGACAGCACATAAATTAGAAAAAACTAAGCTAACTATTTTTTTTTTTTTTAAATTGTTATGCATGTTATTTGCTTATATATAAGTAAATCATCAGCTTAATATGCAATATAAATACAGACATATAGATATATGTTGTACTCTAGATATTATATACAAAGCAGATGCAGCAAATAGCAACGATTTATATAAATAAATAAAATAAATACACACATACACTTTTGTATAATATATGATGAAGTTAAAAATTGTTTTTTAACAAAAATGAGAGTCAGCTATTGTAAATAAGGCTAAACAACATGTTAAGTAACTATATAGTCTATAATTCTAATACATGGAAGTAATTTTTGAGGGCTTAGCCTCTGAAGCAGAAATCTTAATTTTTCTAGATTTTGTAGTTAGTAGAGCATCTACCGGCTGCACTAGTAGTTTCTAAAAACACAAAGATATAATATTTAAAGTTATTTTAAATTGTTCCGAATCAGTTCTGTGCATTTTTTTCAAATCGAGTGTCCAATAGGTTGGCCGCCGCTGGTATGGAGACTTTTTGAACCCTAATTTGTTTGTTTGGAAATAAGTTTTTAATGTTAAAGAAAATTATGACCTTTGACCTATTTTAGCGACCATCAAATACATTCGGATCGCCTTTAAATTTTACAGGCGCTATATGCAGGTAAAAAGGAAACTTTTTAGGCGGTGGCGATATTAAAATCGTGAGATGTTGCAAAAATGGCCACCCTAGTGTCCATACAGATGCTGTAAATGAATTTTTACATATAAAATCGGACATAAGCTGAAAGTTTTTAGCGCCATATTTTATAATATATTTCGATCAACTAAATCAACTCAAATATTTACATTACATATTTATATAAACAAGAAAATTAGCAACAATTTCCATTGGGCCACTAATCAATTTCCAGCGTTTTCAAGCTCTGCACAATATTTTTGGAGTTGTTGCTGCTGCTGCTGCTGGCCATGGGCTTTTTGCACTTGTTCATCTGCCAGTTTTGTGCATCCATAAGATACGCGCTAATCGTTTTACATAATAGTAGAAATTAATAAATAATTAGTCAACTGTTAATGCTATTTAGATAAATAGGGTCAGTTACCGCTGCTCTGTCAGCAGTTGCAACCAATGCCGCTTGATTTCGTGCATTTTGCCCGCATCACCGCCGTATTCCTCAGGTAGCATGGAGCGCGGAAAATGCTTGTAGGGTGTATCTGCATTGGGCAGGTGAAAATGTATCTGAAATTTGAACGTTAGCCTAAGCTATGGACATTTGCAGCTGGGTGAACATTTTTTTTTTAGCACTTGCTCTTACCAGCTTAAAAACCTCGCTCTTTATAAATGGCTTGACCACAGTCAACACCTTATCCAAATAAGATGGGCAATTCAGCACATGGATTTCCTTAAGTCGCACTGGATGCGCTTCCTGCACAAACTTCATATAAGCACGCAGAGAACTAAGCACGGTTTTGGTCAAATGACGCAGCGTATAGCCGGCCATATCAAAAATTGGAATTTCGCCATCGGACATGCGTTCCTCGTGCTCGGTGGCAAAGCGACAATCGGCAACCATAAAGAAAACCTTGATACCAGCGGTAAAGTTAAACTGTACAAGAAAAACTTAGCGTTGTTAACAGAGCCAACTTAGTGTTAAGACACTTACTTTATCCGCATCAAAGTCAATCAGGCGATAAAAAAGTAGTTTGTTGTTCTCCGGCGTCAGACCCGGCAAAGGCACCAAATCACTTTGTAATAAAAATAATAACAATATAGTTTTTGGGAATACTAAATTTGTTAAGTCCAAGCTAGTTAAGGCTACCAGATTATAATTGGTGACTAGATTTCCATAATGTCAACTATTGTTGGTGCTACAACCCAAAATCTTTATACCCATTACCAAAGTTATAATAAGTTCGTGCAAATGTATGGTGGACAGACCCCATAAAGTGTATATATTCTTGGTCAGCAGCAACAGCCGAGTCGATATAGCCATGCCTGTCTGTCCGTATGAAAAAAGCATCCAGAGACTATATGAGCTATGGAGCTGAAGTTTTATCAAATTAAGGCCACTTTATCGGGAAGATCCTTAAAAAACTGCGGGAACAGAGTATTTTAGAGTCGGGCAGGCACGACAGTAGCATTCTCAAATTCTTAAAAATTGAGAAAAGTGCTCCGAAATGAATATAAAAGGCCTTACGGGCGTAAGAGTGTGAAACACGCAGGAGGCGGAGCCCCCTATTTTTTTTATAACAATACTAGTGTAGCCGGCAAGCGTGGGTTTGCCTGCGTTTAGCGGGTGGAGGCTATTCAAATTTTCCCGAATATAATTACTATTTTTTATATGGGTCATTCTCTGTCAAATTAGTTCTTCAAAATGGCGACTTAAGATGGCCGAAAACCTTAAAAATCATTTTTTTTTGTTTATAATTCGAGTTGGGCATGCAAATATGGGTTTTCGGGGTCTCTAATTACGAATCTGGGGCTAAAATTTCAAAATGGCGGCCACCAGAGAGTAAAATCATTTCATGTCGAAAGATAAGTTGGATGCACCTATATTTTAAAATTTGTATTTTGGTATTTGATTACTTATCTGCATAGATTGACCATTTAATATCATCCTTTTCATAACAACACTTTTCAATTTGAACATTTTTTTGATTTATTAATTAATTATCAGCAGTAAACCCATGACATTTTGAAATTTCAGCTACAGCGTTGCTATTTAGTTTTCTTCTCTCTTATCATAGTAAAAGACGTTGATTTTTTTTTAATTGCTTCAGCTCTTTAAATTCTAACGACAGATTCGTGATTAGTGACCACAAAAACCCATACTTCTATACCCAACTCGAATTATACACAAAAAAATGATTTTTTGACGTTTTCAGCTAACTTAGGTCGCCATTTTGAAATTTTGAAGAACTAATAAGGTACTTATAATGAGCTATCCCAAAAGTATCCGAATAGCCTATAACAGCGGTTGTAATAATGTTTTTTTGAGAGTAAGATTAAAGATGGCGTACGTTAAAGTCGGGCGCGGACGACTTTGGGATACCCTGTACCACTGCTTGCAATAAAATCCGGTAAATTGCTTAAGAACACCAAAAGACATTTGATTGCCAAATTAGATTATGATACCTTCATAAACAACCAAAAACAGACGAATTTTTAATCAAAAACTTTTTTTCGACCGATCGGCCCTATGGGAGCTATGAGATATAGTCAACCGATTTTGATAAAATTTGGTACAGTGTTGAAGATCTCCAAAAAACTTCTGAATGCCAAATTTGGTTACAATATCTGCACAAACAAACGAAACACAACGAATTTTGTGCAAAAAACGTTTTTTTGACCGATTGGCCCTATGGGAGCTCTATAATATAGTCAACTGATTTTGATCAAATTTGGTATAGTGCTTGGGAAATCTAAAAAACTTCTTAATGCCAAATGTGGTTACGGTATGTTCACAAATAAACGAAACTCAACAAATTTTGTACAAAAAACAAATTTTCGACCGATCGATCCTATGGGACCTATATGATATAGTCAACCGATTTTGATAAAATTTGGTACAGTGCTGGGGGTTTCTAAAAAACTTCCGATTGCCAAATTTGGTTATGATATCTTCATAAGCAAACGAATTATCCATCTAAAACTTTTGCTTTTTTTCGAGGTCCTCTGAAACACTCCCATAGGGGTGCTATATAATGTAGTCCCGATATCAAAAAAATAAAATAAACTTGTCTCCTATGGATTAATAAGGGATCTTATCTGAAAGTTTGGTTGCTCTAGCTCTTACCATCTCTGAGATCTAGGCGTTCATACGGACAGACGGACATGGGTATATCGACTTCTCTAGTCAGTCTGATCATACTTTAGGTAACTTTGGGGGGTCTCCGACTTCTCCTTCTGTACGTTACATACATTTTCGGCTTGCACAAACACAATATACCCTTTGTACCATACGGTACAGGGTATAAAAATAGTGATTAAACTATGGAGTTACTTTGCTTTGGCAGCCATTGTAGCTCAGCCATTTTGAAATATAAAAAATCACCATAGGGCTTTAAAAAGTAGACGAGAAGACGAAAATTTTAAGCCCAAAAAAGTTTAAGCGGAAGGTATAAAGTATTAGCGCAAGGAACTTACTTACTTGCCTTATATGATATGGTACAGTTTATTCCAAAGTCGGCCGAACCCGATTTACCCCGAACGTTAACCATATTATTTATATAAAACTGAGGCTTTAGGCATAATAACATTTTAAGGCCCATACGCAGTTCGAAAATTTTCGAACGGAATGACAAAACTTCATATAAAAAAAAAAAACCATTTGGGATATCCCATCATTCCGTGCGAAACTTTTCGAACTGCGTATCGGCCTTTACTTGCAAAATTTTGAATCAAAAATAAACTTGAAAAAATTTTGTGAGCAAAAAAAAAAGGATCAAAGAAAACACACAAACTTAAACCAAAACATGCTTTGGGCACACTTTTTTTTGGGTATCAATAAATAATCAAAAAATTGAGGACCTTAACGTTGAGATACTCTGTATCATCACAACATAAAAATAAATATAAAATAATGACAAAGAATAATGCTCTAAAAAATGTATTTCAACCTATTGCTTCTATGGGGGCTATACGATATATTAAACCGATTTTCATAAAATTTGGTAAAGTGGTTGGGGACAAAATCATTATGCCTCTAAAATTTTTGCGTTTTTTTTTTCGGTATTTTAAAATACTGCTTTATAATTTAACTCCGACATCAAAAAAAAATAAAATAAACTTCTGTCCCGTAAGATAATAAGGAAACTAATCTTATCTCATCATCTCCGAGATTTTGGGCTTTCATGCGTTTGTTTTTCTTTTATTAAAGAAATCTGGTACCCAAATATAGCGTTTGGAAGATTTTTAAACACTCTACCGAATTCTACAAAAATCGAATCATACAACCGACCGGTTTAAAATTACTTTTTCAGTCTATAATTAGTTTGTTTATGAAGATATCGTAAACAACTTAGACAATCAAAAGTTTCTAATTTATAAAGACCCAAAAGACGGTTTAAATCATATTTTTCAGTATATATTCCATATATATGGTTTTTTTAAAAATATTTTCCTAAAATGCTTAAGGATTATGGGTTTTCGAACAACATATGTTATTCTAAATTAATTCATTATTCAGACCACGATATGATTTTGAGCCGACGCATCCAGATCAGCGGTCCCAAAAACTTTAACAACGAAGGGTTCACAAAATAACCTCAAAACACCCCATAAGACAAGTTATTTTAAAGGCTACCCAGTAACCTGATGTGATGGTGTTTTTTTGAGCTTGGACTCGTATTCAGCGACCAGCAAAACATCGTTGGATAACTGGTCTCAAATATAAAAAAATTTGTGCCTTTCTTGTGAAGTTATGATATAACCCAGCCAGTCAAAAAAAAATCGATTTTCGGTTTCGGAGGTCTGACTACTATAGTTTTCGGACTATATGGTATTCGCTTCCATCGAGCCCCAAAACATGCAGTGATCGCTGGATCCGAATCCGAGGTTCAAAAAAACACCAGCACATCAGGGTTTTGACATAACCTCAAAAACGAGAAAATTTGTTGCGAGTTTTTGGACCCCGAAATCGCCCTCAGCGGCTCAAAATCCATATAGTTAGGTACAGGCCCGACGAGAGAGGCGGGAAAGCGGCGGATTCCCCCCGGGCACGTAGTTTTGTCAAGGGTCCGCTGTAATTACTGTCGTAATAAAATTTTCTGAAATTTTTTTTTTAAGATGGAGAGCTAAAAAAATTCTATCTTTTTCGAGTCAAAAAGATCGTCGTACTTACAGAATACAATGATTCAAACTAAAGTTGTAATAGAGGGGCCGCTAAATTTAACCCCCCTAGCAGGCATTTTCTCTCTACGGCCCTGGATAGGTATAGTAACATGTAAAGTTCATAGCACTTTTTTTTTGTGCGCCTTTTTTAAATTAAATTATTTTTTATGCACCTTTTCGAATTCAGGATAAAGGATGCTCCAATAAAGGCGCATGAAAGAAATTTTCGGCAGGACGTAGCTTTCTGTCATCTTTTATTTTTGTTAGTTGTAAGTCTGATGTTTACCGATGAGATACGTGCCATTGAAATGTCCCTGAAATGTGCTGAACATTTGATGGCTTTTTTTTTACCCAAATACCTGTCCAGACTATTACATAAATGAGGCCTTAAATGGTCTCCTCACCAAAATTTATATCAAATACTAGTTTATGATTAACATATATTTAAGAGGCGTCTGTTACAAACTTCGCTTCAAATCGTTAATACAACTCACTAACTTAAAGAGTACTAAAAACTGGTTAGTCAATGTGTTGTAGACCGCCCACAATCCGCACCTCTTCCCCTATACTTACGCCACTTGCAACAATTGCTGAGAGCTTGCATCCGTTGGATCACGTTCGAGAAAGATCTGGGCATGCTTGTTCCGCAGTGTATAGTTAAGTTCAATCAGTCGTTGAGCAGCAGCTGTATCTCCATGAGCCGTATGCAGGAAACGTCGCAGCAAGATGGGTGCTGTAGGTAGAAGAGTGTGGAGAGATTGGTAGGAGAAGTGCCAAGAGCTGTTTTATAATAATCACTGGGTAAACTCAGAGTCCAACCAGAGTTATGTAAGCTCCGTGGCTGTACTTGTTGGTACATAGTATACTACATAAAGTAAGTGTTACAAAGTTAAGTACCGACTGTTTGGGAATTTTTCGCACGGAATTACAAAACTTCATATAAAAAAATCCCAAATGGGATATCCCAAATGGTATTTTTTTGTTATACGAAGTTTTGTCATTTAAGATATCCCAAATGGGATTTTTTTTGTTCTATGAAGTTTTGTCATTCCGTGCGAAATATTTCGAACTGCGTATAGGCCTTTAAGGCCGCGCGGAAAGTCAAAACTTCACATAAAAAAAAAATTCCCAAATAGTGAAATTTTTGTTTTTATATGAAGTTTTGACATTCTGTGCGAAATTTTTGCATGCTGCGTACAGGCCTTAAACCAAAAATTAAAGTCAGTACAAACATGTTGACCAATCGACTCCTTTGTAGCTCTATAGCTCTTCGAAAAGCAGGCAATACGAATCATCAGAGACTTCTTTTGGCGTCCTGATCATTTTGGACTCAACACAATATATTTTTTTTGCTTTGGCTTGTAGCATGATCCAACAATAAGAAGGTTTCGCAACGCGCAGCTATGTCGTTCGTATCTCTTTGAAATAGAGAGCACAGGTTCAATCTTGTATGGTAGCTATATGAAATAGCTAACTGATTTTGATCAAACTTCACATAAATGTGTAGACTTATATAAAAGGCATAAAAACATAGGCTCTATGCTCCACTTAGGAGTCAAGAATATAAGTAGTATTAAAAACATATAGATATATATTTTAGAAATATTTTCTTTTTAATTTTTAAAAAATAGTTTAAACCTCAGCATTTGTGTGAAGTTTGATCAAAATTGGTTCACTATTTTATATAGCTACCATACAAAAATTGAACCAGTTTGCTGCGCAGCCAAACTTGTGCTCTTTTTTGCGGCACCTTTAAAATTCATACCATAGTGATGTGAACCGATCAAGAAACGATTGTTTCTAAAGTTGAATAAACACAGCCACACAAAAAAAAAAGAAGTTATAAATGATCTGGGGTCGAGGCATACATATGTTTTTTTTATGTATGTCGACGCGCTGACTCCGAATCCTCTATCAGAATGGTCCCAATGAGTCTTGGTTTTATCCTAAACTCAAAAGACTACCCCAAACGAGATATTTTAGAGCTTATCTCAAAAACGTGACGTGCTGGGGTCCTTTTGACCTCGGACTCGGATTCAGCGAAAACATCGTCGAACTACCAGTATCGAAAAATGTTGAGAGGTTTTCTGAAATTGTTTATAAAACAGCTTTTGAACGCGAAATTCTTGATTTTTTTCCCAGTATATTTTTTTTTGTGGGTAGACCAGTGGTGGGCAGTCTCTCATTTTACATAACTCGCGAGGCTATTGCACCAAAATCTGCCGCAGCGCAGTCGGCTCATGCACGGTACAATCTCTCTCTCGTTTTTGTTTGATTGCGGATCTTTCTCTCTCGTGCGCTTTTGCTTACTGCGCTGCTTACTCACACAAAGATATGTTTGTTTGCATGAGTTTTGCCCACCACTGGGGTAGATGAACAAATTTGTGATTTTTTTTTTGCAATTTTGTAACTTTCCGGGCATTAAACAATTTTAATTAAATGTCCATGGTAAAAAATTAAAAAAAAATGTGGTACAGTCGAGGCGGTGCCCGACAGTGGAATACCCTGTACCTTTTGTGTCAAAAAAATGTTTCCTGCATATTCCATCTAAGAACTTTCCAATTGGAATTTATTTTTTTTTTGGTGCAAAACGCTATTTATACCTATAAGTTCCGTAAATTTATACCGATTTTGATGAAAATCGAAAGTTACGTCAAAGAAGCTATTTTAATCATATTGGGTAAGTTTCAAGTTGATATGTAGAGGGGTGTGGGAGAAAACACGGTAAATCGATTGCGGGGGGTGGGGGGACCGCATCGATAAAATTTGGATGTGGATTTGTTCATTAGAGCCACATGAATGAGCTTACCAAAAATTGTGATTCTAGGTCACTTGTAGCCATAATTGCGTGGAGTCAAATATTGACGCAGTTTAATGGCAAGGGGAGGTGAAATTTGCACATTTTTGACTATAACTTCTGTTGTATTTGTCCGATTTTGTTCATTTTTTACACATAGATGCATGTAGCTACAACGCATTGCTCTGTTAAATTTCAGGTGAAAATACTTAACGGTGTGGCTAAAAACCGCGAAACTCTACTGCGGGGGAACGGGGGAAGATATTGACATGATTCAACAAACTTCATCTGCTTAGGAAATATGCGCACCAGCTGGTAAAGTTTCGTGTCTCTAGCTCTTATAGTCTCTGAGATCTAGGCGTTCATACGGACGGACGGACGGACGGACGGACGGACGGACGGACGGACGGACGGACGGACGGACGGACGGACGGACATGGCTCAATCGCTACCCGAGGTTATGATAAGCATTTTGGTATAAAGGACTTGGGGTCTGCCACGCCTCCTTCTGTCCGTTACATACATTGCACAAACCTAGTATACCCTTTGTACCTATAGGTACAGGGTATAAAAATTGTCGTTATAAAAAATAAAACTGAATGCAAGACATATCATCTTAAAAAAATATTTGCTTCTGATATCTGAGATAAGTGCAAAAAAGTTTTTTTTTTTATTCACTATTATAATGATAAATAAAAAAAAAAAACCTTTTGGCCTTTAACTCAGAGATCAGAAGAGACTTATCAGCTTACAAAAATATTTTCTTCTGATCTCTGATATAACGACAAAAATGTTTTTCCTTTTATTTACTCACATAACAATAAATAAAAAAAAACTCACGACAATTAAATTGCAGATCTAGCAATAACTTATAGAGGTTGTAGTAAGTTTAGCTGAGATCACAATAATTGAAAAGCTAACTTAATCGAGGCAATTATTTATAGCTAAATGTACCATAATTACTGTTTATTATATTTTTTATCATTTTTTAAATATATATTGTTAAAGACGGTATACTAAAAATGTCTATATATTTTTATCAGGGATCGTAAATAAGAGTTATAGGGTTGAAAAAAAATCAAAGCGAAAGTACAAGCCACAATATATCATTTTTTTTAAACGTCTTTAAAAAAAAGGAAATTTTTTAATTTATATAAACATAATTTCCCTTGTAATAGGAATAGCATAGTCGTGGATAAATTCCTTCGAAAGTTGTAAAGCTGTGCTAACAATGAGCAAGGGAAATATGAGTAGATGGCGACAGCAAAAAATTCGGATTTGGATGCACGTAAAAACGAATCCGAATGAAATTTTTCCATTTGTTTTTTTCGTTTTCCGGAGCATGGCCGATTATTACAAATTCATCTATTTTTATACCTTGTACCTATAGGTACAAAGCGTATACTAGATTTGTGCAATGTATGTAACGGACAGAAGGAGGCGTGGCAGACCCCAAGTCCTTTATACCAAAATGCTTATCATAACCTCGGGTAGCCATTGAGCCATGTCCGTCCGTCCGTCCGTCAGTCCATATGAACGCCTAGATCTCGGAGACTATAAGAGCTAGAGACACGGAACTTGCTGTACCTGCTGGTGCGCATATTTCCTAAGCAGATGAAGTTTGTTGAATCATGTCAATATCTTTCCCCGTTCCCCGCTGTAGATTTTCGCGGTTTTTAGCCACACCGTTTAATATTTTCATTTGAAATTTAACAGAGCGATGCGTTGTGGTTACATGCATCTGTGTGTAAAAAATTATTAAAATCGGACAAATACAGCAAAAGTTATAGTCAAAAATGTACAAATTTCACTGCCCCTTGCCTATAAACTGCGTCAATATTTGACTCCTCGTAATTATGGTTACAAGTGACCTAGAATCACAATTTTTGGTAAGCTGATTCATGTGGCTCTAATGAACAAATCCACATCCAAATTTTATCGATGCGGTCCCACCACCCCCCGCAATCGATTTACCGTGTTTTCTCCCACACCCCTCTACATACCAACTTGAAATTTACTCCATATACTTTAAATAACTTCTTTGACGTAACATCCGAGTTTCATCAAAATCGGTAAAAATTTAGGGAACTTATAGGTATAAATATCGAAATTCACCAAAAAAAAAAAAATTCCAATTGGAAAGTTCGTAGAAGGAATATGCAGGAAAAATTATTTGCGAGACAAAAGGTACAGGGTATTCCACTGTCGGGCACCGCCTCGACTGTACCACATTTTTTATTGTAAAATCTAATCTAATACAATTAAGAATAAATACAACCCCTGTGGGGGAGTAGAGCATTATGAGTTTCTTCTGTCGCGCCAAAATGTCAACAAAGATTAATATTTGAATGCAATAAATTGTTTGTTGAAGCTATTCGCAGGAAGAGGCCGGACTTATGGAAAGATAACTCGTGGTTTGCATCACCATCTCAAACGGCATTGATTCATCGTGAGATTTTTGCCAAAATTCCTAGCGCCTTATTCAACTGACTTAGCTCCATGTGGCATCGGGCGCTCCAGGGACAAAGCTTCGAATCTATTGTAGAAAGCTACTCTGGAAACTCATCATCATCATTATTGGCGAGACAGCCCTGGTCAGGTCTTTGCCTGTTGCAGTTTTCGCCTCCATTCGTCGCGATCTCTCTCTTCTTCGGTTACCTGCACACTGTCCATTATTCGTTTTGGAGGATAGCTATCGTTTGCTCTAATTAGGTGGCCAACCCATCGTAATCGGTTTGTTTTAATGAATGTTTGACCGTATAGACTATATAACTCATCGTTGTCGCCATATTCCGTTTTCTTGTATTCCTCTAAAGATTTTTCGCTGAATCTTACGTTGACATACCTCAAGGACTGGAAAAAACGTTGGCCTAAGTGCATTGTATAGGTGGAAGATTGATTACTTTGAAGGAGATGATATTGATTTGTGTAAACAAATACAGATTTTTTATTTTCTAATAAATTTCATCTTTTTTTAGTAATGTAAGCCCAATATCAAGAAATTAAATTAAACTTGTTTCTCGTAGCTTATTTGAAAAGTTTGATTGCTTTAGCTCCTAACATCTCTGAGATCTAGACGTTCATACGGACGCACAGATAGGTATACGGATATATTTATATTAAGTTCTTTAGTCACCCTGTTTATAATTTAGGTTACTTTGGGTGGTCTTCAATGTCTCTTCTTCTATGTTTTAGAATTGTAACTTAAAGTATAAGGTTAAAAAGAGTAAGCCAACTCTGGCTGCTAAAATACCATATTACCAACATCTCCGATAATTCTGGTAAGGATATTATGTTTTTGGGCACTTTGAAATTATTTGATGGGAGCAGGGGTCGCAGAGTGGTCGATTTGGCCTATCTAGCGGAAGAAAATTAATATCTTCTAAAATAATCAACCTATCTTATATATTCAGTTAAATATACGTGCCGAGTTTGATCTGGATCGGATGACTATATTATATAACTACCATATAAACCGAAATCGATTTTGGGCATATCTCCTTTATTTTTATACCCTGTACCGTATGGTACAAAGGGTATATTGTGTTTGTGCAAGCCGAAAATGTATGTAACGTACAGAAGGAGAAGTCGGAGACCCCCCAAAGTTACCTAAAGTATGATCAGACTGACTAGAGAAGTCGATATACCCATGTCCGTCTGTCTGTCTGTCCGTATGAACGCCTAGATCTCAGAGATGGTAAGAGCTAGAGCAACCAAACTTTCAGATAAGATCCCTTATTAATCCATAGGAGACAAGTTTATTTTATTTTTTTGATATCGGGACTACATTATATAGCACCCCTATGGGAGTGTTTCAGAGGACCTCGAAAAAAAGCAAAAGTTTTAGATGGATAATTCGTTTGTTTATGAAGATATCATAACCAAATTTGGCAATCGGAAGTTTTTTAGAAACCCCCAGCACTGTACCAAATTTTATCAAAATCGGTTGACTATATCATATAGCTCCCATAGGACCAATCGGTCGAAAATTTGTTTTATGTACATAATTCGTTGTGTTTCGTTTGTTTGTGAAGATATTGTAACCAAATTTGGCATTCAGAAGTTTTTTAGAGATTTTCAACACTGTACCAAATTTTATCAAAATCGGTTGACTATATCATATAGCTCCCATAGGGCCAATCGGTCAAAAAAACGTTTTTTGCACAAAATTCGTTGTGTTTCATTTGTTTGTGAAGATATTGTAACCAAATTTGGCATTCAGAAGTTTTTTAGAGATTTTCAACACTGTACCAAATTTTATCAAAATCGGTTGACTATATCATATATCCCATGGGGCCGATCGCTCGAAAAAAAGTTTTTGATTAAAAATTCGTCTGTTTTTGGTTGTTTATGAAGGTATCGTAATCTAATTTGGCAATCAAATGTATTTTGGTGTTCGTAAGCAATTTACCGGATTTTATTGCAAGCAGTGGTACAGGGTATCCCAAAGTCGTCCGCGCCCGACTTTAACGTACGCCATTTTTTATTCTATCTAAAGCAAATCTAATATTTAAAAATAGAATAGGAAGATACACGTATATGCCGAATATTATCTGGATCGTACTACTATCATATATTGTAGATGGATGCCATATATCCCGAAATCGGCTTTAGCCATATCTCCGCCAAACATAAACCCATGTCCTCCAAATTTGGCATTTTAAAACATTTTGAATATATAAACAAATATGTTGAGTTGGGTTCGAATCGGGTGACTATATCATATAGCTGATATCAGGCCTGACGAGAGGGGGGGTGGTAAAGGGGGATTCAACCCGTGCACGCAATTTTTTCAGGGGCCCGGTGTAATTACTGTCGTACTGTCTTGATTCAAGCTGAAGGTGTAATAGAGGGGCCGGTACATTTTTCACCCGGGCACGTATTTTCTCTCTACGCCCCTGGCTGATATGTATATCAATGCTGTAGCGCACCATGCTTAAAAACAGTGCACTTGCAACCCGACATAGTGCCTAAAAAATCATATATTGTTTAAGGTTTCACAGAGACAACGAATCATTTTACCAAAAAAAAAAACATTTAGACCATACATATTGTTACATTAAAAGATGCATACCATGAAAGTCAAAAAAGTGATACTAAAAAAGATTAGCACGGTTGCAAACTTCCACCACGGTTTGCCATTACAATATATAAGCACAGGCAACGAATTTTTTTTTTTTTATATATACATTTAAAAACCAAAAATATTATGGAGTAAAATAATTTTTTTTTTTTAAATTTGCAAGCCAAATTTGCTTACATAAAAAAACGATTGAAAAATTTAAAATGCAACTGCTGCACGATATGTTATGTTTGAAAGCTCATAGCTAAGCGAATACCGATAATATAATAATAAAAACTTTATTGATGGACTCAATGACAGGTTTCACATTTTGAAATTTGGGTTTTCTTCCGCTGGATAGGTCAAATCGACCACTGTGGGTCGTGGCGAAAGAAAAGGCAATACCTAATTTGCCTGTACATATGTATAAGAAGTTCAAATCTCGATCTCGTGTTTGGTTAACTTACAATAGTGGACAAAAGTATTTGGACAACAATGTGCGAAATGTATTACCGCTTATATATAGAAACTGAGAGAAGTAACGCAATTCATTTTAATTTTGAGAGAGAGAATCTATTATTAGCTTTAAGTGAGCAAAAAATTGCATTGATAACGATTTGAATTTTTTTTTATATTTTATTTTAAAAGTGAGATGATGCCATTTTTATCAAAAAATAGGCTTAAAAGGTGAACATTTGCTAAATAATATAAAAACAAAGCACGATCGTTTTGGAAACACAAATTATGGATATATAAAGCTCCTTTAAATATCCTAGATCGAAAAAATAAAGTTTATTGAAGGTAATTAAAGAATGTTTGGGAAAAAACCAACGCCAGTATGGGTACGTGTAGTGGAGGCTCGTTATCTTTTGAGTATGTTGAAGCTTTATTTGCTTGGACGATTCAGTACCAATTGATAGCACAATGAATATAGACAAATATTTACACATCCTAAATGACTGGGCTTCCATTTCCGGTTGCAGAGTCATTGGACAATCCTTTATTATGGTTCAGGATAATGCTTCATGCCACAATGCCCATATGATCTAATTTTTTGAGAGAAGTCAATACAATTTATTGGCCACCTCAAAGCTTGGATCTTAACAGAATAGAAAAGTTAAATTTATATCAGACCATTAAATAAAAAAAAAAAAGTTGCCTAAATTGATCAAGATCGCAAGAAGAGACAATTGTTGAAGAGAAAAGGCGTTGAAAGAATATTTTACAGGAAACATAGAAAAAATTGGTAAAATCAAATACTTTGTCGTCAAAGGAGGGTTTAATTTTTATTATTAATTTTATTTAATCGAAAGTTATAGCTTTTTCTTTTCATCTGTCAAACTATTTTGTATTGTCAAAATACTTTTGTCCACTAACATTTATGAAAAATCGTTCTAATTTTCTAAGCTATAAAATTAAAAATAATAAACTTGTGCGTTTTGAGGAGCTTAATTTTTCATTATTCTCAAAAAAATTTATTAAAAAAATGTGGTACAGTCGAGGCGGTGCTCGACAGTGGAATACCCTGTACCTTTTGTCTCGAAAACATTTTTCCAATTGGATGTTTTTTTTTTGGTGAAATTCGATATTTATACCTATAAGTTCCCTAAATTATTACCGATTTTGATGAAACTCCAATATTACGTCAAAGAATTTATTTAAAGTATATGGGGTAAGTTTCAAGTTGGTATGTAGAGGTGTGTGAGAGAAAACACGGTAAATCGATTGCGGGGGGTGGGGCAAACACATCAATAAAATTTGGATGTGGATTTGTTTATTAGAGCCACATGAATCAGCTTACCAAAAACTGTGATTCTAGGTCACTTGTAACCATAATTACGAGGAGTCAAATATTGACGCAGTTTATAGGTAAGGGTGGTGAAATTTGTACATTTTTGACTATAACTTTTGCTGTATTTGTCTGATTTTGTTAATTTTTTACACACAGCTGCATGTAACCACAACGCATCGCTCTGTTAAATTTCAGATGAAAATATTAAACGGTGTGGCTAAAAACCGCGAAACTCTACTGCGGGGGAACGGGGGAAGATATTGACATGATTCAATAAACTTCATCTTTCCAGGAAATATGCGCGCCTGCTGATAAAGTTTCGTGTCTCTAGATCTAGGCGTTGAGACTTGGGGTCTGCCACGCCTCCTTCTGTCCGTTACATACATTGCACAAATCTAGTATACCCTTTGTACCTATAGGTACAGGGTATAAAAATCATAAGAAACTTCCAAATGAATTTTTGTTACTTATGTCAAAATACTTTTGTCCACTATTGTAGCTCTTATAATATTTAAGAACTAGGTGTTCATACAGACGTAGAGACGGTCAGAGGCACATTTTCTGCGACGTCTGCTTAATATGCATCCAGAGTATACAACCACACATTTTTTAAATTTTTGCATCGAAGAATTGAGTATTGAGAATAACATTAAAAAAAGAAGCCCCAAACATGCGTCACATCAAAATATTTATTCCAAGCAGTGTTCATGAAGTTCAATTAATTCACTAGCTGTACACTTAAGTAAAGCTAGTCCAATTATTTTATAAAAAGTTGTTTATGCACTAACACTCAATATTCTAGATATTTATCTAAATCTCTAAAATATCTCTAGATTTAGATACGCACATATATTTTGTGGCAGCTGCGGCTGCGTTTTAAGCCAATCTTGCAGTTGGTTCAACAACTGCAGCATCTGCTCTTCATTATTTTTATGCACCATTTTGAATTTGAATTAGCGAAACAAAAAAAAATATATATACTTAAATAAAAACAAATATCTTTTTGCACGAATTAATTTTAAATAAAAATAATAAAACTATATATTAAGCCGTGTAAATCGTAAATCGTCATCCGTAATAAAAGCGCGTCTGTTCGCGACTGCAACTGATTGGGAATTGGTCTGTAAAGTCGCAAATTTGTAGGCAGAGCCCTATGCTACACAACTACAACTACAACTGCAGGTAGAGAAGAGAGCTACAACGACAAGCGGCACGGACGGGGGCACGAGGCGGGTCTCCACAGTTGAAGTATCGCACAATATTGCACTGGCTGGGCTTTACGGGGCGATCAGTGTTGCGAGTTATTAGAGTTGGGCGTGATTCGTGATTGGTATTCGCGTCACGAAGCGTCGTTGATAAACGTAAACAACTTGTTTACAATTTTGTTTGATCAATTTTTGTAATTAGTTTTGGTTGACCAGTGCTGCAAATGTCACAAGAGATTATATTTAGATCTGATCTCGTTTCACAAAAAAAGCTACAGATTTCTACTCAGCGTATTCAATACATAAACTTATATTAAGTCATTATTAGTTCCAAAATTGGTTAAAACGCAACGAACTAATTTCGAATTTTTTAGAACAATTTTTTATTATTTTTTGTTTACCAGTGCTGCAAATGTCACGAGTCATGTATACGATGATCTGGATCATTGCACAAAAAACCTGCAGATTTCTACGCAGCGTATTCAATACATAAACTTATATTAAGTCATTATTAGTTCCAAAATTGGTTAAAACGCAACGAACTAATTTCGAATTTTTTAGAACAATTTTTTATTATTTTTTGTTTACCAGTGCTGCAAATGTCACGAGTCATGTATACGATGATCTGGATCATTGCACAAAAAACCTGCAGATTTCTACGCAGCGTATTCAATACATAAACTTATATTAAGTCATTATTAGTTCCAAAATTGGTTAGTGCAGTAGCTTTAAAAAAATATAGCGCTAATAATATTTCAAAATTTCTACTGCATTAAACGTAAAAAATTGAGTTATTAGAGTTGGGCGTGATTCGTGATTAGCATTGGAGTCACGTAGCGTCATTTATAAACGTAAAGAATTTGTTTACATTTTTTTTTTTTTTTTATCAATATTTGTAGATAGTTTTTGTTGACCAGTGCTGCAATTGCCATGAGTCATTTAGACGATGATCTGGAAAGTTGGAACTTATATATCGATATACGAACGTTATATTGAGGCTATTTAAGTGAAATAAAACAGACAAAAGCGAAAATTTCTGAGCATTAACACAAGGTTTGCATCTGGAATAACATATACACTCGCTTCATTCAAAATATCTTGTCTAAATCTTTAAAATGTGATACACATATTTAAGTAATAATGTTATAGCATAAGTTCCATTTAATTGGCATAAAATAAACATAAAAAAAAAAACAATAAAAATTTAAGATTCGAAAATGAACAATTTTATTTGAATTCGTTTTTGCGTGCACCCAAATCCGAATGTTTTTACTCATATTTCCACGACTATGCTATTCCTATTACAAGTGAAATTTTTTTTATGCGAATCATATAAAAATACGGTTCAGTGAAATTGGCATAAATAGAATCTAAGTATGTATATTAAAGAATATTTAAAAAATTATTTCAGTTTAAAATGCTTACACTTTTCAACATATTTTGCCAATTCGTTTTATTTCATCTTGCAACAAAACATTCAGTTTCAAACCACATAAAAAATTCGTTTTGGTGAAATTGGAAGCACCGAAAATTCTGTTTCAAAACGAATCCGAATAAAATGTTCGGCTTCGTTTTTCGGAGCACGGCCGATTACACTAGTTTACACGAAAAATGAACATTCGTAAAAAAGTGTTTTATATGATAATTTTGGGTCGAGAAACACGAAAATGTCATTAATTTTCTTTTCTTTAGCAACGTTTTCGAGATTTTTTCGAAAAACATGTTTTTGGGTACGTTTTTTAGATGCTATGGAACCATGTACGGAAGTTCGAATATTCACACTTTTGTACGAAAAAAAATTTTCCACTCAAACTTCACGAATTTGTATGCAGCAGTAGTCGTGATTTTTCGTTCATGGTTCCATAACATCTACAGTTCCTATGCAATTTCGAAGATCTTAGGCTCGAAAGAGGCCTGGACAACTCTTTCGGCAATTCACCCAATGAAACCACACACAATAAAGTGGTATACGGATGGATCCCTCACCGATGAAGGGAGTGGTCTGGGGGTAGTAGGACCCAGGACTAAATATCATGAGTCACTAGGCAGACACACCAGCATTTTTCAAGCTGAGGTCTGTGCTATTGGAAGGTGTGCAGAATTTAATCTGCAGAAGAACTGTCATGACAAGGAGATCTCCATCCTGTCTGACAGTCAAGCAGCGATAAAGGCAATAAGCAGAGCCAAAATAACATCAAAACTGGTCAAAGAAGTGAGAACTGCACTTGACAATTTAGGTGCCAGAAACAAGCTCACAATTAGATGGGTCCCAGGACACAACAATATCCCTGGGAACGAGCTAGCAGACAAACTAGCAAGAATAGGTGCAGCAACACCGCTAATCGGACCTGAACCATACTGTGGGATTGGCAACCACGTGGTAAGGGACCTATTGAGGAAAGAGGAAGAAAACAAACGGCTGCTTCACTGGGCACAGATACCAGGACTAAAGCAGTCAAAAACCCTCCTCTCTAAGTACAACCGCAAGAGATTCAAACACGTGATAACTCACGGGAAAAATACCATGAGGATCCTGACAGGCCTCTTGACGGGTCACTGTAGGCTCCGCAGCCACTTAAACAAAATTGGCATAGCGGATAGTGGGCTTTGTCGTTTCTGTAGTATGGAGGAAGAAACTTCAGTGCATCTACTATGTGAATGCATAGCACTCGTCAACAAAAGAAGCAAGCTTTTAAGCATGCACGTCATCTCACCGGAGAGCATTGTTACCATAAATCCAAACAAAATACTGCAGTATATGCAGGCAATTGGACTTTTGGGAGAGCTCTAAGCCGTGAAAGGGGGTACAATAGATCCACTTGGGTCGCAGTACATATTACACCCAGTACAATAATAATAATAATAGGCTCGAAATGTTCGTAAAAGAATTCTCTTTCAGCTTAAAGACCTATACGCAGAATGCAAAAAAATTTCACAAGGAATAAAGCTTAACATAATTTTTAAAAATTTTTCCTAGCTTTTATTAGCAAATCAAAAATTGATAATTTTGAAAAATGGTCGAAAAGGCCTCTTTTCGAATTTAGTTGCTTCTAACTTCAATAATTTGTACTTAATCTTTACATATCGTATATCCCCGTAAAGAGCGCATCAATACCTTTCCATCCAGTTGTCTATGCCGATACAAAATTTTGCTCACTAGATATTGACTAATAACTGAAAAAAGTGACCAAAATCATGTTTTTCGAAAAAATCTCGAAAACGGTACTTAAGAAAAAAAAAATAAATGTAATTTTCGTGTTTCTCTACACAAAAAGATGGCGTACGTTAAAGTCGGGCGCGGACGACTTTGGGATACCCTGTACCACCACATTGCAATCAAGTCCGATATATTGCTTACAAACTCCAAAAGATATTACTTTGCCAAATAAACGAAACACAACGATTTTTGTTCAAAATACGTTTTTTTGACCGATTGGACCTATGGGAGCTATATGATATAGTCAACCGATTTTGATAAAATTTGGTACAGTGTTGAAGATCTCTAAAAACTTCCGAATGCCAAATTTGGTTACAATATCTTCACAAACAAACGAAACACAACGATTTTTGTTCAAAATACGTTTTTTTGACCGATTGGTCCTATGGGAGCTATATGATATAGTCAACCGATTTTGATCAAATTTGGTACAGTGTTGAAGATCCCTAAAAAACTTCCGAATGCCAAATTTGGTTACAATATCTTCACAAACAAACGAAACACAACGAATTTTGTAGAAAAAAGGTTTTTTTGACCGATTGGCCCTATGGGAGCTATATGATATAGTCAACCGATCAAATTTAGTACAGTGCTTGAGAACTCTAAAAAACTTCTGAATGCCAAATTTGGTTACGATATCTTCATAAGCAAACGAATTATCCACTTTTGTTTTTTTTCGAGGTCCTCTGAAACACCCCTATGGGAGCTATATAATATAACCCCGATATCAAAAAAATAAAATAAACTTGTCTCCCCTGACATAATAGCGCAACTAATCTGAAAATTTGGTTGCTCTAGGTCTTACCATCTCTGAGATCTAGACGTTCATACAGACAGACGGACAGACGGACATGGGTATATCGACTTCTCTAGTCACCCTGATCATACTTTGGGTAACTTTGGGGCATCTCCGACGTCTCCTTCTGTATGTAACATACATTTTCGGCTTGCACAAACTTAATATACCCTTTGTACCATACGGTTTAGGGTAATTAAAAAACACTTTTTTACGAAGGTTCACTCGATGACCCATAAATTTGTAAGCTAGTGTTATGATCACACTTTGCAGTTCGTGAGCGTAACTTGTCACGAACTCAACGCTAGGCTGTGATACAGCAAGTAACTTGGGATAGCTTGGATTTTCGTTGGGTTGGACACAGTGTCCGCCTGCTTGTTAATTTGTTGGTCTCGTTATTTATGTAATCCGCCCATTGCCGCCGGTTTTTGTGTCAGAAGGTCAAAAGTGGTTTTGCCCAGTGATATGTGATTTGTAAGTACATAGTATCGGTTCTACATATATCTATGTATATATGTATATACTATGTCCCAGCTGCACGTGCTGGGATGGCCTTCACAACTTCACTTTACGCATAATTACAATGTTTTTTTTTTTGGTATTGTTAACTTTATGGGGGTTTCGCTTATATGGATTTTTGTTTTAAAGGCGACATTGACGAACAATTTCGGTCATCCAAGTCGCGCTCCACTTGCTTTGCCAGCTGAGCTGGGAATTCATTGCGGCTAGTACGTGTTTCGCAAGTTAAGTCAGGTTACTAAAAAAAAAAAAACTGTCAAAAAGTAAAACAAAAAACAAAGAAGAAGAAGATACGAGCGGCAGCAACAAAAAAAAAAATATGCAGAACGCGTAAACAAAAGCTACAAACCTTTAAAGGTAACAACCAGGGGCGGTTCCAGTGGGATGCACAGTGGTCGAAATTATCGAACTAGCTGTATTTAATTAATGTCTTTCCAAACATTCAAGTCTGGCATTATTTTTATATCGGATCAGCTGGGTGTGGTAGTAGACCAATATTTTTGCGCTTTTGTGTGCCTCTGTGTAGAAGCGTCGTAGCGATCCAAGTTGTAAAACATCTCAAGCAATGCTACTCCAATCAATTGTGCATCAAACTTGGGATTAAGAAAGCCAACTGGAATGCTCAGCAGTGTCCGAGTGGCACGACGACGAATTATTGATGGAAAAAATAAAGAATTTCCACAACATAATGGGAAACAATTTTGGAGCGCTTCAAAATTTAAATAAATCTCAGCTAGATGAAGTTTTTCGACTACTGTAGCTCGTCCACTTAGTTTTTTTTACGCTGTAAATGAAATTTCGACCACTAGCGCACATTTTTTCTGAACCCGCCCCTGGTAACGCGAATTCAAAGAGACAACTTTGCAAACTGACTCGTAGACATTTGTATATTATGTAGATCGCTTTTATTGGAGCAATAAACTTTTCGCAGCAAAAGTGCACGCAGTTGCAAAAAAGTTCACACCAAAGATGACATCAATTAAAGTTGCTCAATAATAAAAAACTTTGATTCTTCCATGGTCGTTACCGGTTTGTTAACTGCTGAAAGCTTAGTACAATGGCCAGGCCTTATAGCCAGTTTCCTCGGTACAACGACAGGTGACTAGCTTTTACAGCGTTCATGCACCGGAGGTCATCTTTGGTATTATAATCATGTGAAAGAGAAAAAGGGGAGCGTCTATTGTCTTTTAGCAAATAATAAGATCTGTTTAATTCAAAAAATAACATTTTTGCAAAGAACTTTCGAATAAGCTTATTTTTTTACTTATCCATGCTCTTGATTATTAGTGGTGGGTTATCGATCGATATTATCTATGCTATCGAACTTAAAGGAATTGTTTAAAACTGCTGCGAAGGATATAAAGACAATGGTGTTCATAATTTTGTCTATCATATATAGCAGATACCTAGTGCTATATACTACAAATATGCAACTATCATCTATGTACATAGCTTGTTTATTTACTTTAACGGCATGATTTTTGTTTTTCGTGCACATTAGTGTGCAAACATGTCAACATTTCTGATGAGGAAATATTTTAATGATGCCGCATGCTAAAGATGGTGCAAAAATTTTACAAAGTGCATGCACTTAGTACATGCGAGGGTTAGCTGACAAGTAATAGGCTGTTCTCAGTGGCGGATCCACTGAGTAGTTGGAAAAATGAGTTGACAGTTTTTTGCAAGCTCTGATATAAATATATTCACTTCGAAGTGAACAACACCCCCAAGACCAAATCGTGCATGCGCAGCTGCCTGTTCTAGTTGAGAAAAAAAATATATGGCTAACGTTTACGTCGGGCGCAGCGGACTTTAAGATACACTTTATCATCAAACACAATACAAACAAATTAATCAATTTCGATTCACTTAGGCAGAGTGCTTAGAAGCTCAAAAGAAATTATTTTAAAACGAATTATGACGTAAAAACATTTTTATGTATAGTAACTTGATATAGTAGCTTGTTTTCCATCGACTGTCGTTAAAACTGCACAGGTGTCTGAGAATTTGACAACAATCATCAGCATCAACAATGGTAACAAAATAAATAGCTTTGCAACCTACCCTCGTATACATAGATACTATATATATATTTGAGCACACGATTTGCAAAACCGCCTAATTAAACAGTCACTTAACACTGAGAGCCACAAAAAAAAAAAAAAAATGTTTAACTGCTTCATGCACACATGCTTAGCAGCTGCATTATTTATTTTGATTTTTAACGTTTGTCTTAGTTTCAAGTATACGCGCCTTAGCACTGCTTGGCCAACAGTGTTGCACAACTTTGTAAACCGTATTGCACGCTGCTCAACACCTATTCAAAGAGCAGCTGTCACAACTGTCAAATCCACGCCATGTTTTTGCTCTTGCTGCCGCGTTAAACAGTGCGGGTACAACAAAAAAAAAAAAAAAAACACAAACTGCTACTACTCGCGGCACAAACAAATTGCATTATTGCAAAAAACAACGCTTGAGCGCTAATTTTTGTTGCCAAATTTTTAAAACTGCATAACTTGACATAAGTAAACTTAAAAGCGGCTTGCGCTCACGTGTGCGAAAGGTAAAGTGCCCGAGTAATGAAATAAAAACAAGCAAAATCAAAAAAAAATAAAACACATCCAACAAGCACTCACGCATACCCCGTATATTTGGGAAGAAGAAGAATCAGGCACACATCGTGCTTTGCTGCAACCAACACGCAGACTCACAAGAATTGTGCGTTCGTAGTGGAACTGTTTGTCAGAATCCAAAAACCGCGTGGTTTCGTTTTGTATGCATTTAAGTTATATTAATTGCATGTTGTTTGTGTTTTGATTTTGGGCTTGCAGTAAAAACTGACAGCAATATTGACATGGTGCCGATTGGAGCCGTGCACGGCGGTCATCCCGGCGTTGTGCATCAGCCGCCGCAACCCATACCTACAACGCCTAGCGGTCCCAACACACTGCAGCCAAGCTCAGCCTCATCCACTTCATCTACGCCATCGAACAAGAGCTCGTTGTCGGTGAAGCCAAACTATACGCTGAAATTTACGCTTGCCGGTCACACTAAGGCCGTATCAGCAGTCAAGTTTAGCCCAAATGGTGAATGGCTAGCCAGTTCATGTAAGTTTTAAAGAAATTCAATTTCAATTGTGCAAACTGCTAATTAAAAATTGCATTGCAGCTGCGGATAAACTCATAAAGATATGGGGCGCCTACGATGGAAAGTTTGAGAAAACCATTTCGGGTCACAAGCTGGGCATAAGTGATGTGGCTTGGTCTTCCGACTCACGTCTGCTTGTTAGCGGCAGCGATGACAAAACTCTCAAAGTGTGGGAGCTTAGCACTGGCAAGTGTCTGAAGACGCTAAAGGGACACAGCAATTATGTTTTTTGCTGCAATTTTAATCCACAGTCCAATCTTATTGTATCCGGCAGCTTTGATGAAAGCGTGCGCATTTGGGATGTGCGCACTGGCAAGTGTTTAAAGACATTGCCTGCCCATTCGGACCCTGTCTCAGCGGTGCATTTCAATCGCGATGGCTCTCTGATTGTTAGCTCCAGCTATGATGGACTGTGTCGCATTTGGGATACAGCCAGTGGACAGTGCTTAAAGACTCTGATTGATGATGACAATCCGCCAGTGAGCTTTGTCAAATTTTCGCCTAACGGCAAATATATTTTGGCGGCTACGCTGGATAACACGCTTAAACTCTGGGATTACTCAAAGGGCAAATGCCTTAAGACCTATACTGGACACAAGAACGAGAAGTATTGTATATTTGCCAATTTCTCCGTTACCGGTGGCAAGGTAGGTTCTAATGAAAATTGCTAATATGTTCTTTATTTAACAATGTGCTGGTTTTTTTCCCCCCATTAGTGGATTGTCTCTGGCAGCGAAGACAATATGGTCTACATTTGGAATCTACAGAGCAAAGAAGTAGTACAAAAACTGCAGGGTCATACGGATACCGTGCTCTGCACCGCCTGCCATCCCACAGAGAACATTATAGCTTCCGCTGCGTTGGAGAATGATAAGACCATAAAACTGTGGAAAAGCGACACATAAAGCCAGAATTTAGTTTACTTCGCTCTTGCTTCTCTCCACACACAGGCATTAAATCACAACAGAGAAACAAAACACACACACACACACTTTTAAGAAAAAATAATTTTAACAAACTTTTTTTTTAATACTAAACTACTTTTAAATCACAAATTAAACAAAACAAAACATGAAACACCAGCAATTGAAAAAACAACAAAACAAAACAAAAGAATTGTAGAAGTTTTCGTGGTGACCTTTTTTGTAATACGAAAAAATTAGCATAAGACAACAAACAAAACACATTCTAAAAGAGAAACATATATGTATGTATTTAAATATTTATTAGCTAATGTATTGGCAAAACAAAAACAAAAAAAAAAACAAATCAAAACTCTTAAAAGGTTTAGACTTTCAGCACACGCCAACAAAAAAAAAATATTTTAAATTACGCTCGAAGATTTCATAGTTATACAACTCTTTTCATAAACAAAAATTAATAAAAACTACACTTAAGAAACTCTCAAAAATACATAAAAACATATTGTCTATTAACAAAAATAGCAAGTGTGCAAAAAGAATATAAAATACATGTAATGTAAATTTTAAAAATAAAAACATGACACTCATTTAAGTGCGCTCGATAAAACATAAATTGTTGTATATGGGCGCATTTCAATATGTGTCGCTATTTGTAATTTCCAACATGTGCATTTTTTACGTCACTGCTGGAACATGGAATATTGTGATTCCCCTGCCTGCAGCAGGTTAAAGTCACATTTTTTTCATTTCCACAGACAAGTGGAATTTGTATAATATGTAAGGAGTTGCGCTATAAATGTTTGCAACAGTGATGCCATTAGGCTAGTTGTGGTCGTCTCAATAATTTCGCCAAATGCATTGCAAATCTTAAATAATAGGGAAAAAGCATACAGTTCAATTTATTTTAATGTTGTTTAGGCTGAGCAGGGCCGTAGAGAGAAAATGTACCGGCCCCTCTATTACAACTTTAGCTTGAATCAAGACAGTAATTACACAGGGCCCCTGAGAAAACTCCGGGCCCGGGGGGAATCCCCCCTTCCAAAACCCCTCTCGACGGGCCTGAGGCTGAGTCTATATTTCGAACTACGCTCTGCAGCCCGGGGGCTATATTTTTGTCAATTTCGACTTGAGCCTTGATAATCGTTTTAGGGATTTTAAGTCCAAGACTGACTTTTATATTTAACACCAAGACAATCTTGTCGAAAATATATTTTAGTGTTTTCCAGCGATTAGTAGAAGTAGTAGTAGATCGTAAGCAATAATATTTTCAAATAAAACTATGGGTCTGAAACTTCGGCATTCTTTACCAAAGTTTAAGTTGGGATATTCAGACTGTACTATACACGGTACTTTCCTTAATTTCTACAGTGTTTATTCGATTTTGAGAAGGGATCATGCATAAACTACGTGACGCTGATTTTCGTCAAAATAGACCACAAATAGACCGTTTATCTTAAACGGAAGATCTGTATTGATTTTTACCTTTCTAATAAAGGCTTGGATATAAATAATGCATGCTGGGGACTGGGGGTGGTGGCATCCTCAAAGAGTAAAAATATTTGTATATTTTAGTTCACATCAGTCTATATACTAATTTTTGGCACTGTAGCTTCTTTACAAACATGTTTAGCTAGTTTAGTGGAGCTTATTCATTTTTGAGCTATAACCCGCAAAGTTCATAATCGATTTTGATAAAATTTGCACCCACCCACAGAAGCGTTTTCAAAAAACCTATGGCAAGTTTCAATATTGTTGTTTAAAAAATGCGGCAGTCAACCGCGAAATTCTATTGCTGGAAAAGATCAAATAGAACGCAATGCAAGTGAAGATGCAAAAATTAAAGGGTTTGCAAATTAAAAATATGCACAGCATAAAATATTATGTAAGTAAATTTTAATAAAGTATTAAAAACTTCGAGTCTGAGCTAAAAAGAAATTACAAATTTAATTTTGTTCAAACGAGTTGGTAGCACTGCCAAGTTATAAAATCGCATGATATGGCAACGCTGCAAATGCTGCTTCTTCTTGCAGAATGAGTAATTGGTAAAATTTTTGACAGCAAAAGCAAAAGTTGTCGTCGCCAACCTAAATTTTTGGCTGAAATACGCATTTCTCATTTTGCTGCCGCTTACCATTCAACGAAAAAGTCTTGTGTTTTTCAAGTCCCGACATAAGCAACAGTTTGGAAACCAATTTGTTAGATTGTTTTGTGTTCTTTTTTACTTTTAGTTGCTAAATAAATCAATATGGTAAGTGGGCGAATGACATTGTATATAAAACCTTAACAATTTGTGACTAATATTATATGTGTACAAATATTTGTTTTTGCAGGCCGCTTACACTGAAGATCAATTAGCTGGTAAGTTTTGTGTTTATTTGTATAAAATTAAACAAGTGTTGAGTGTTGGTTTTCATAAAGAAGCTCATACTATCCATGTATATATAGTTCAAAGTGCCAGCAAACCAAACATTCCCACAGTATATGTGTTTGTGTGTGTGTGTGTGTGTGTGTGTGAAGACATGACAAATTCAAAACGCGCAAATATATAAAGTATGTACATATAATATGTATGTTTGCTATGCTGCATGATTCATTGAAGAGCAGTCAGCCACTGCAACAGCGCTGGAAAGTCGTGGCAATGAGTCACTTACATTTGAAGCATCCGCTAAATGCCTGAACATTGCTACCCAATACCAAGTCTTGATCTGTCTTATCCGTTACGAGTGCGTGGTCAGCTCTGCACTGCAGCTTGCAATGAACTTCAGCTCTAGACAACAGTCTTGTATGAACATTTATTTGTAAACAAAAACTGAAAGTACGACTTGTCATGTCCATGTTGGTGCGGCGGCGCAGCGTCTGAATTGCCTTAAATGGTACATTTTGTGGGTCAATGAATGCAGTGCAATGCCCGCTGCCCCTGGCATTCGTTTCCAAAATTTTGACAAATTTACGCAACAGTCCAAAAATACCACTTACATACTATATACATAAATATAAAATTCTATTGATAAGTTTAATCAAAATCAATTGCCTTGTGGAGTGCCCTCCCCCCACCACACCACACCTTCTTGTTTGATAAGCATTTGTCGCATTGTTGCGGCTATTAAATGAAACTTGAGCTGCTTGCGGCCTATAGTACTGACGTCAGCTGACCGCATTAAAATATATCGATTTACACGACGGCAACGCAACGCTATCGATATCGACAATGTTGTTACCGGCATTGTTGCAGTGCGCCGTTTTTGTCGTTGCTGCCATTGCCTAAAATGGTTAAAATTGTTAGCTTTTTTGTATTTAATGCTATTTATGGCAGTGGATTGCTTTTATTTTTGGCTGTTGCATGAGCGTGATAACTTAACAGCTGTTGTTTTTGTTGCTGTTGACCAAGTTGTGTGCATTGTTTGTGCCAAAATGAATGATTAATGGCATACAGTGTGCTGTGCTGCTCGTCTTTCAGTAGTTCTCCATAATGGATTTTGTTTGCATCATTTGAGCTCCACTGTGCAATGTCGCCGCAAAACAAGCCCCAACTAAATCATTCAATCGAGACGCTGCAACTGGGCTCAGTAGCTTTTAGTATAGCTAGCCAAACGGTTGCTGCCTCCTCCATTTGTTTGTCCCCATTATGCATTACTATACAGCACATACAAAACCCAACTTTACAACGCTTGAAGGTTTTAGTCTTTAAACTAGCTATGCTCACTTAATAACTTTCTATTGTATTTTTTGCAGAGTTCCAGGAGGCATTCAACTTGTTTGACAATCGCGGTGATGGCAAAATTCAACTAAGCCAGGTTGGCGAATGTTTACGTGCCTTGGGCCAAAATCCTACCGAATCAGATGTTAAAAAATGCACACATCAACTGAAATCGGATGAACGTATTTCTTTTGAGGTCTTTTTACCCATCTATCAGGCGATTTCCAAAGCGCGTTCTGGCGATACAGCTGATGATTTCATAGAGGGTCTGCGTCATTTTGACAAGGATGCCAGCGGTTATATATCATCAGCCGAGCTACGTCATTTGCTGACCACGTTAGGTGAGAAACTTACCGATGAGGAGGTCGAACAGTTGTTGGCAAATATGGAGGATCAGCAGGGCAATATCAACTACGAGGAATTTGTGCGTATGGTCATGAGCGGTTAAAACAAAAAAACCTGATTAACAACAGCTAATAGCAAAGCAACTACAACTATGAAAAGAACACAAAAAACACTCACCTGCCAAGCTAGCAAGCCGGTCATTCCGTTGACACCAATTCCAAGATTCCAAAAACAAATAATAATAAAAAATCCGCGTACATATTTGATTTAAGTAGCAACGACCATAATATTCCACATATTGCATATGTAGGTATTGCATTTTCAACACGGATTTATATGCAAATTGAATTTAACTCATAGAACGGTTCATCAAAAATTCCTTGTACTTTTTTAAGACATCCTTTAGCGACCTTCACATTTAACAAGATTAACAAATTTTCCACAACATATTTTTATTGCATATGTATTTTTTTTTTATGGGATGCGCAGGCATCGTGATCACTTTTGCGTATTATTCTAAAAACAGTAATTATTCAAGATTTTTGATACTAAATGATGGGACTAAAGTTTTCGTGCGTTTATAACAAAAGAAAGTATTTCTAAATTAAATTAATCTGATTTTTTATACTATATACACGTTTATATCCAAAAGATATGTGCGATAACAGCTCGTATTAAATTGCCTAATTGTATGCGAACTTTGAAGTTTTTTACCATGTTTTTTTTTTCAATATGTAATTTAATACTATAAATATTTAATAAAACAAGTAAAAGTAGATCTTTTTACAAAAGAAACGTACTTAAAGTTATAAAAACGTTAAAATTTGTGTTTCTTTTTTTCATGCATTTATATTGAAGGGTACTCAAAAAAATCACATATGTCATACAACAAATTTTTAATTTTGTTGGACCATCTCTTACTGAGTTCATGAGGACCAAATGGATAACTTGCCATAACCGATATAAACACCCATATACCTATAATTTAAAAGTTTTATAAAATGTCTAACTACCAGATTCCGTATAAATCTCATATTTTCGTTAGAAAAAAAAGGTTTATGGCTTCTATAGTCCCTGAGATCCGGCAAAGACGCGCACAGCTCTATCGCTACTGTCTCACCGACTCACATCAAAAACTGGCCAGAGACTTGGATTTACAATAACCAAGTGAAAAAAAGGAAGTTAAAAAAAAATTTAAACATATATATTAAAAAAGATGGCGTACGTTAAAGTCGGGCGCGGACGACTTTGGGATACCCTGTACCACCACATTGCAATCAAGTCCGATATATTACTTACGAACACCAAAAACAATTTCTTTGCCAAATTCAGTTACAATATTTTTATAAACAAACGAAACACAACGAATTTTCTTCAAAAAACTTGTTTTTGACCGATCGGTCCTATGGGAGCTATATTATATAGTCAACCGATTTTGATCAAATTTGGTACTGTGCTTAGGCACTCTAAAAAACTTCCAATTGCCGAATTTGGTTACGATATCTTCATAAACAAACTAAACAAAAAGAATTTTGTTCAAAATACGTTTTTTCGACCGATCTGTCCTATGGGAGCTATATAATATAGTCAATCGATTTGGATCAAATTTGGTACAGTGCTGGGTATCCCTAAAAAACTGACAAACACCAAATTTGGTTACAATATCATCACAAACAAACGAAACACAACGAATTTTGTACAAAAAACGTTTTTGATAAAATTTGGTACAGTGTTTAAGAACTCTAAAAAACTTCGGAATGTCACATTTGGTTATAATATCTTAACAAATAAACGAAACACAACGAATTTTGTAAAAAAAACGTTTTTTTGACCGATTGGTCCTATGGGAGCTATATGATATAGTCAACCGATTTGGTAAAAATTTGCTACAGTGTTGAAGATCCATAAAAAACTCCCGAATGCCAAATTTGGTTACGATATCTTCACAAACAAACGAAACACAATGAATTTTGTAGAAAAAACGTTTTTTTGACCGATTGGTCAAATGGGAGCTACATGATATAGTCAACCGATTTTGATAAAATTTGATACAGTGCTTAGGAACTCTAAAAAACTATTGTGTGCCAAATTTGGTTATGATATCTTCATAAGCAAACGAATTATCCATCAAAAACTTTTGCTTTTTTTCGAGGTCCTCTGAAACACCCCTATGGGAGCTATATAATGTAGTCCCGATATCAAAAACTTGTCTCCTATGGATTAATAAGGAATCTTAGCTGAAAGTTTGGTTACTCTAGCTCTTACCATCTCTGAGATCTAGGCGTTCATACGGACAGACGGACAGACGGTCAGACGGTCAGACGGACAGACGGACATGGGTATATCGACTTCTCTAGTCACTCTCATCATACTTTAGGTAACTTTGGGGGGTCTCCGACTTCTCCTTCTGTACGTTACATACATTTTCGGCTTGCACAAACACAATATACCCTTTGTACCATACGGTACAGGGTATAAAAAGCCAAAAGAGCATCAATGACTAAATAGGTGCCTCATAATACAGGATTGGTCATGGATGCTCGAACAGGCAAGTCAAGATGACTTAGGATAGAATACTTGCTAGAAGGAATTGACCGTTCAAAAGAGAGGAAAATAAAAAGGCTATTATAATTAGAGCATAAGACACGGAAAGGATCATGCAGAGCAAAATTTTTGGTCTGACGATATCTTATTTAATCGCGCATTGTCTTATTGCCTATTCTTGTGGAATTAAAAATAACTCCAGATACCTTTCGATCTGATTGTCTTTCATTTCGATACAAAATTTTGTTCACGAGATATTGACGAATAACTGAAAAAAGTGCCCAAAAACATGTTTTTTAAGACATGGTTCTTAAGAAAAAAAAATGAATATCATTTTCGTGTTTCTCGACCCAAAATTACCCTAAAAAAACACTTTTTTACGAAGGTTCATTTTTCGTGTAAACTAGTGTTATCAATATATATATATATATTTAATCCATTTAATTCCTAGGAGGAACATAGGACTGTTACAAATATTTTCCATTGAACACTGTCTAGGGCTAGGTGTTTGATTTCACTCCAACTTTTCCCGGAGCTTCGCAGTTCGACTTCAACTTGTCTCTTCCAGGTGTTACGCGGGCGGCGTTGTCTACGGCTGCCTTGGGGATTAAAGTCTAACACCTGCTTTGCTAGATCGGTTGCCGGTTTCCGCAAAGTATGCCCTAACCATTTATATTTTCGACATAGGATTTCTTCTGCAATGGCAGGTTGCTTAGTCCTGAACCATAGGACAATGCTTGGTATAGTATTCGGCCAGAATATGCGGAGAATGCGCCGCAAACAGCTTGTAGACGCTGAGTGTAGATGACATTAAGACTCCAAATTTCACTGCCATAAAGCAAGACTGTCTTCACGTTGGTGTTGAATAGCCAGATTTTTGTGTTGAGCGAGATGTTCGAAGATTTCCACATGTTTTTAAGCGAGCCGAAGGCTTGGTTTGCCTTAGCAAGCCTAATGTAGCTTCCAAGGTAACAGAAGCTTTGGACGTCCTCAATCAGCTCACCGGACAATGTGAAGTTAGAGGTGCATGAGGTGTTAAGGCGCATTGATTTCGTTTTGGCAATGTTGATTAATAGACCCGTTGCTTGAACATGGAAGGTTTTTTTTTCTAGTGATCCTTGCATCTGCGCAAAACCGTGTGATAACAGGCAGATGTCGTTCGCATAGTCGAGGTCGCTGAGCTTATTCTGCAGTCTAAACGCGATGCCCTGTCCAGTTTCAATTGCTTCTGACATAACTGCATCGAGGACAAGATTGAAAAATAATGGTGATAGGATGCATCCTTGGCGCACACCAGACTTAATAGTTATTTGTTTGCTTCACCAGGTTGATGATCTTGATGGGGATGCCTTGGCATTTCATATCCGCCCAGATTGCGTGGTGCGAAAGTGTGTCGAAAGCGCGTTTGAAGTCGACGAATAGAAGATATAAAGGAGCACGCCACTCGCTGGATTGTTCTACGACTATACGCAGACTGTTTATGTGGTCTGTACAAAATCGTTTTGGCCTGAATCCTGAATCCGGTTCAACAAGAGGGGCAATGCGGTTGTATAGTATCTGGGCAATGACTTTATTGGCAAAGTTTAACAATGTTATGCCACGCCAGTTTTTACACTCCATCAGATCGCCTTTCTTCGGGAGGTTAATAATCATGCCCCGTTCTTAAGATCGTCGGGGAGTACTTCGCTTAGCCAGAAGTAGTGGACGATTGGATGGAGTAATTGAGCAGCTGTGCGTTTATCGGCTTTTAAGAGTTCGGGTGCTATGTCGTCGACCGATGGTATTTCTGCGTCGAAGACATTTCTGGGCGTATGTTGCACGTGCCTGCTGCACAGTTGCTGGTTTGGTGTACTACTGTTCTCAAAAAGGTTAGTGTTATCAATGCTGGAATCAAAAGTTCTAAAAATATGTTCCAAGGAAACAATTGATGCACCACTTCAAATCAGAAACAACGACATACAAAAATGTTTAGATCTAAATTCCAAGACCCTGCTCAAAAAGCTCGAGTAGCCTTTGATGGATATGCCAAATGTATAAACTGTGCGCTGATAATTTCTGTATTTAAACGGAGTAGGCGAGGAAAATAATTTCACAGTTGCATAAATAAAATAGAGTACTAAAAGCATTAACTCAGTTTCTGACTCTAGATATTTGAATATTCTATAAGTTAATTTTTAATAAAATAAAATATGAGCGCGCAAGAAACCAAAGCCAATAACAACAACATCGATCAATTAGAGCCAAATGCTATGGACGGAAATACACCAGGCTGGAAATTATTTACTAGCATGAAGGATGTTAAACTGCACATGTAAGTTATGTTTTGTAGCTGCTGCATAATTATTTAATTTCGAATTCAAAAAACAGTCAAGGGGATGCACAAAAAGCAGACGAACAATCTTTTAAAAAACCGCTTCCACTTGTAGGACGTCGTCACATTGGAAGAAGTGCCAAACAAATCCAGCGACATAAGGCTGAACTTCGCAAGAAGGCGCGATCCTCGGTACTGTGCATACACGGACATATTGCGTTACTATGTCGACTGTTGGGCCATCCCGCTCGGCAACGTGTTTATAAACACACTATAACCGAAAATATGCATAAGCTATACACCAGGACCAGAATGAAAGCAGTTAATCAGTCGAAAGGACCCAAAAACAAAACAAAGATAAGACGCCGTTATAAACTCTCTAAAGGTCATATAGTAAAGGACACTAATAACTATGCTTGGAGTCACAGCAAGCGATTCTAGTTTGTCATATTAATTCACTTTTTTTTTAACATTTTTAAACATTATAAAAGTTGGACTTACAAAAATATGGGCTGCGCTGGTTAAAAGAGTTGTATGCGAAAACCCCCCCATCTAGCTAAATTATAAAATATCAAAGTATCCTTTGATAATTTTGTACACAAAAATAAAATATCCAAAACACCTTCATATGTATATAAAGAAAAAGTTTTAGGCCTCGAAATTTTGGGTAATTTTGCAAAAATGAGTGGTGATACCGCCGCTGTAGAGAGTTTCCTCTTGCATAAGCGCAAGCAACTTTTGGCCTTATTGCCGCATGTGGCTGACTTGCATGACATTTTTGTTTTTTTTGATAAAAAAGGCGTCGGGCACATAGAGGTTGGGCAGTTTGGTGAATGTCTGCGTGATATGAGTCTGGAACCCAGCGAAATGATGCTGGAGACCAGTCTGGTGGAACTGGCTAATAGCACCACAGAAAACCGTCAATCGCTGCGTATTACTTTCGAGTTATTGCTGGCCGTGTACTGTGCGCTCTTTGACCTTAGAGATCAGCTGAATACCGATGAACTTATGCACTTGTTTCATTTCTTCGATGTCAGTGGCACTGGTACGCTGCGCTATACGCAACTGCATCATTGCTTAACGACGGTGGGGCAGCCGCTGAATGAGGCGGAGCTATCTGCTTTACTGGAAGATAAAACGGATCAGCATGGAAATGTAAACTACATGTTGCTGCTGCAAGAAATGAGTGACTGGGAAAAATACTTAGAGGAGCAGCGTGCGCAAGCACACAAGTACCTGGATATAATGGGTCGCTGTATAGGGCCTAATAACATGGAAATATGTTCTGATTGAAACGCTGCCCCGTTTGAACGATAAAACAAACGCATCTGCTGAAGTCCATTAGTTTGTTTAACTGATAAGTAGCCAGGTATTTGATGCTAGTTTTTGGCACTAATTAATAAGTAAATTCTAATCTTTAGTTTTTTTTTTGTGTTCCAACATTGCTTAAAAAATTGCGCTATGCAGTTTCGGAACATTCAGCTCTTTGTATTAGACAATTTCGCGCTTATCGTTACTACTCGCGCTGATCAGCCACAACAAATAAATATCAAAGTCAAGCGGAACAACAACACACTGCTATGGTAATTTTTTGCATTTATTAATTATTAAGTTATTTTGGTCTTAATAAATTATAATTATACTTTTTCAAATGTTTTGTTCTTTAATGTTTTATGAACATCGAGCTAAGCGATTTCGTAGGCTTCAGCTTCTTGTGGCGCTCTGTGCATTAGACGGCCTATCGCTTATCGATATATTTCTTAGACCAGCCATAACTAATAATTTTAATGGCCGCCAGTTGAGATAAACAAATACAATTATGCTGCTGCGTTCAAACTAAAATTGATTACCGTGTTGGACCACATTCCTTAATTAGTGCTTAGCGTTTTGTGTATTGCAGTTTGGTTCCACCTGAACGCTACATCCAAGCAATGCGCGCTGCAGGCACGGTGACAGCAGGCGAACCAAGTTCGCCCGTGCAAAAGGTCTGGAAGCCAGAATGTAAGTCAATGGAGTTGTATAAATCAACAAAATATAAATTTGTTAATTTATTTACTAAAATAAAACCATTCTATTATTTTGCTGCACAGTGTATAAAATACAATTGGAGGCACCCACGCCCAAACCGTTGCGCTGCATGCGCGCACTGCCCCCTGATGCCACGGACGCTGATACGGACGAGTCTTTGGCTGTTAGTCACTATGGCAGCGAATACCATGGGGTCATGGGACATTTGGAGGCGGAACAGCTGCTGGCGAATGCTTGCGATGGCAGCTACCTGTTACGTCGCAGCCCCAATGCTTTAGTATGGCACACTCTTAGTGTGCGCTTCAACAAACGGACCAAACACTTCAAAGTCTATTATAAGCCTGGCCAGGGCCACTATCTACGCGAGCAAGCCAAACACTACGATACCGTGCATGAAATGGTGGCCGACGGACTCATTAATTTTCACATGCAGCTGCATGCCAGCTCAATCATACAGCAGATTAATCAACAAACCAAAAACTGTTATCAGCAGAGTCCCTATATGACTCTAAATCGACGCAAGCTACGAGCTTTATCCAACGAACTGGGCTGCACCAAGTCAGCGCAAACAACAATTAAAAACACTACGGATACATGCGATGCTGTCAACGATAACCATGTAGGTGCAGTCAATGCCAATTCAGAAGATCATCAACATGACATGGATAATGTGCAGACGCCCTTAAATGCAATGGATCCAATGCCTCTGGTCTATGAAAAACCGCACAGCTTTAAGACACACACGTTCAAGGGCCTTAACTGGTGTGAGTTCTGTGCCAACTTTCTTTGGGGTTTCACTGCTCAGGGAGTCAAATGCGATGCCTGTGGCTTTGTTGCTCATTCCAAATGTTCTGAATTGGTGCCGCCTAAATGTGTGCCCGATCTTAAACGCATACGTGGCGTATTTGGCACCGATTTGACCACTATGGTACAGTTGCACCAATGCACAATACCATTTGTGGTGCGTTGCTGTGTAGAGGAAGTGGAGGCACGCGGCATGCTGCAGGAGGGCATTTATCGCGTATCTGGTTTTGCCGATGAAATTGATGCACTAAAGCTGGCGCTTGATCGCGATGGTGAGAAAACGGATATGTCTGAGGCTGCCTATGGCAATGTTAATGTCATTGCCGGCACTCTAAAGCTGTATTTACGACTATTGCCAGTGCCGCTCATAACATTTCAGGCTTATCCCAGTTTCATGACGGCAGCACGTAAGTATGGAGTGTTTCTTTATTCATTTGCGAAACGTTTCAAAATATGTACTTTATTGCTTAGTGTCCATCTCTTTGAAGTTTCAAAAGATTAGCACAGAAAGATTGCAAAGTTTTGCGACTTCAAATTTTAGTTAATGTTGTCTTTCCTCAGCATTTGTACATACTTTGCCAAACATGACTCCTATTTAACCTATACGTGATGCTAATGTAACAATCATTTTTTTTACTTATAGGTAATACAGGTTTGAATGAGCAGCTACAGCTTATGTCCGAGGCAGCACGTCGCCTGCCCTTGGCTCACTTCAACTGCCTTAAATACATGCTAGAGCATTTGAAGCGGTAAGCATTGATAATTTCGAAAAGATTTGATACATGAAATTATATATAAAAGGCTGAAGCAGTCGTGTCCCGTCTACGCCAAGCTTAAGCATAGATAGATATGGATCGAAGCTCTGCTAGAACGGTGGACCTTTGCCAGTACGCTGCCTAAATAGCTTTTATTTGGTTGTAATTCTTGTACCATGTACATAGATTTGTGAGGTGTACCTTATACTAGTATGTTTATCATGGCGATTGAGCCATGTCCGTCCTCCTATAAACTGTACCAATATTTCACATATTTCACAATATTTCATATATTTAACGTCAGTATATAAGTAAAGATCTTCTTTGTTTCCATAACTAATAAATATGTTTTTTTTTTATTATGTACCCGAACAGTGTGGCCTCTTACTATGCCGTCAACAAGATGAACGAACATAATTTGGCCACGGTATTTGCACCCACGCTGATTGCTACGCCCCAGCACATGACGAATCTCACGGAGGAGATTTTTATGTTGTCTTCGTTGATAACCAATTGTAAAACAATATTTGCCTGAAGCGTTTTTAACTCATGCCAAAAACGAAAAGCAAACCCTTAAGTATGGCAGCTACCTACCAAGTGAACTGACAAAGAACGAGATGGATGATGATAAAGCACACCAATCTGAATAGTGCGTCCAAAACATTTTGTTTCTTTCGTTTTAAATCAAAACCTTAATTTTAATAACTTATATACTCGAATCTAAAAATGTATTTATTGCAATTTTGGCGCAGTTTTGGGTTTTTTTTTTACCAAAAATCTAATTTAAGTATTAAAAGTGCATATGATGTCAAGTATATTTTTGTATTGCATAGAAAATAGTAAATTAAATATTTGAATACATATTTGAACAATACTTAAAATTAATTTTCGAACACAAAAGTGAAAACAAAAAAAAATTTATATGAATGTATCATAAGACGCTCTTAATTGAATTTCTTGCATTTGGTGCATAGTTTTATAAATGTTGTAAAATTAACTAACGAATTTATATTCTCACTGCAATTAAATACATAAAGTATTAATTTTTGTACGAATGAACTTAACCATGTTTACTTCAAGTAACCTTAAATGTCTTAGAGACAGCAAATTGCCTTTTTTTCGAAGAGACAGGGCGACATAGTTATAAGGAACTACGAACTTAAAGGAAGCGTTAAAATACAAACTATTTAAAATCAAGTTCGCAGAAGAAAAATTATCTACTTGGCGACGACTTGGAACTGTCGGAACCGACAATAGAACTGCCTGCAATACCCTGTTAAGGCTGTACACACAGCTCATATTTGGCATATCATAAGTTAAAAGAACCCCACATACATTTCAGCCATCAATTCTTGACAACTGATTTTTATCCAAATCAACCAATAATCTTATTGAGTCAATAGTTCATAATAAACTTTTACCTTGGATGTATCAGGCACAGCAAAATTATATACTAATTTGCATTAAATCAGACAAGACATCCTAAAGTAACTTGATACTTATATCAGAGGAATGACCCCAAAGGCTAACCAGTGGTCGAGTCGGATTGATTGCATGATTGCTTGGTTGCGGAGAAAAAAAGGCGTCGTTAGCAGGAATGCGGAGTATGCGTAGAAAGACGGCATTGTGAAAATCAAACTTGCGTGAATACACAGCGTCCGTTTCGGAGACCGCTTTGATAGTACCAACTTTATCCAGCATGCTGCTAATTATTGGGATAACATGACTGATAGCCAGCACTTACTGTATGCTCCGGTAAGTTGCGTAAATATGGCAAAACATACTTTTCTAATGTGAAATTGTTTCCTTTCACTTCCGACGTACACATCGTCTTATGGACAGCACCACCCAACTGAAGAAAAATATAGTTAAGACTTTTTTGTACCCGCTGCTGATAGTTATCCTAATCAGACTGTTCCAGCAGTAGTAAAATGAGTTGGCCAAAAAAGCGCAAGAGCTGTGCTCCAAAGAAGTGCAGAACTCAAGGTCAACTAGAGCTATGCTGCTCCATGCAAACGTCCAGCGCCCATGTGCAAGCCGACAGGCGGCACTGCAGCTGTGTTAAAATTTCAAAATTTATGGTTTCCACTTGAACTAGTGCACATTTCCGCTACGATTTCGTGCAGGAGGTACTGGTGTAGCTTCGGAAAGGCTCCTCAATGTCCAACATTTTTTAAATGTATTCTTGTGGTTGACGCGGTTAAAATATGCCTATTAACAAGACTTCAGTTGGGCATTGAAAAATAAAAGGCTTCATAACATTCCGATAGCCACAGTAGCTTCTCCTTTCAAAATGCGATTAAATTTGGGCCAAATGTACCACAAGTAAAATTCAATGCTTTAAGATTACATGTGGAAACTTTCTTCAGTCCAACAAATGACCACTGCACAACTTTAGAAAAAAAAATGCTTGACCAAAGTTTCTAGTGACATGTAGGGCACGTTGGGTATGGCGGCGCCTATGGGTAGAGGATGGATCACTTAATTTCGATTAAATAACATACTAATTGATTCCAAATAAGTTTATTTTTTTTTTATCATGCACGATATGCATTAATTATTTTGCTTGATAAATTATTTTTTTACGAAAAGATTTTGATGTGTTAACAAATATAAAGAAAAGCCAAAACAATATAAAAGCTTGAATTCGAAACTGGGAACGATATTAAATATTGGTAGCATCGGGCGAACCATGACTAACATCACTATTTGGAATATATTTCAGCACAAAATTTTTAAGAGGGTTCGCAGCAGTTGGGTGTTAATTGGCAATGTATTTGTGGAATGTGATGTATCTAACAGTTTTTAACAGTCTCTTCTGAATTATCTGGTATGGTCTGTGAAAGATAACAAATCGAGATTAAGTACATGCCAGGCATAAGTGAGCTTATTTTTACTTACATTGGCTGCAGCCAGCGGAGTCGTTGAGCTACGGAATGCCTCAATAACACCAGGAATCTGCTCCTTGGGCAAGTTTTTCAACAACTGAAGCATTGTCTGATTTATTTTAGCAGTCTGTCTACCCGGCAGATTAAGCTGGGCTAGAAAATTTGCAATGCACTCCTCGCTTTTTTTATGGTTACTATCGTCATCCATGCTCATGTGGCCGCTGCTGTTGCTGTAATAGGTATTGGTGTCTGTGTCTCCGTCATTACTATAAGCTGACGCCATTGTATATGTGGACTTTGCTGCATGTATGTTGTTGAATTGTTTGTGTATGTTCCAAGCAGCCGCCTGTGGTTGCCTACGCGATAGCAGAGATCTCAAGCTAAGTCCGCTGCTGCAGACATCTATGCACTTGATGCGTTCAATTTGAGTCTGCACCTTCTCCATGTTCTTGACCTTGTCCGTTTCCCTTTCCTTATCCTTGTCAGATTTCTCTTTGGTTGTTTCAATGGCTTGAGCGCCAGTTGTACGCTTTTTAATCATACGCTTTTTTGCCTCCTTGGGGATTTCCTTGGGCAACAATTTTGCCTCATATACATTTCGTTCATTCATGCACATCTTGAGATCATATTTATTGGGCAGGCGAGATTTACGCACTTTGACAGGGCGGTTTAGCAAACTGCGTGTTTTTAGTTTTATATAAGGTGCTCCGACGATGTGACTTGGTTTTGATTGCTTTTTGGATTTGGGACTTTTGATGCTGGATATATTGAAGCGTTCACGCTGCAAATCGCCAATAAAGCCTAGACAGTCACCACAACGCTGCAACAGACATTCCACAATGGGATCCTGGCGATCAAACATGCCCTTCTCCAGACACAGACTGGTTACTGTAAAAACCATTTCCATAAGCGCGCTCAGCTTTCTTGGTACCTTGTCCATCAAGAAGTAGCGCAGCTGTCGACAAAAGGATCTTAAGGACTTTTGTATAAGCGTATAAATATTTAAAACACGCTTGCAAATCGTATTGCTTTTGGCACTGAAGAACTCCTCGTCCTTTTCAATGCGTAAATCATCTATGAGCACCTTAAGTGGAAACAAAAAGTTGCGCGAGAATCGCACGCGAAAATGAAAAGCGCTTTCCTCGCGGCGTTCCTTCTCCGCGCTAGAATATTTGGGCATCTCCAGTTGTAGCAGACTGTTGTGCAGACGATCTAGCAGTATAATAATGCTTTCCTGGCTAGAGGACAGCTTATTGTACATAATCAATCTTTGTACTTTGAGCTCCTCCAAAGACTTGCTCCAGAGTAAACGATGTTTGCGCTTAGAGTGTTTCTTGCCCGCCTTTTGACGGCATTCACCGCCTGACTGACGTGGAGTTGTGGCTTTGGATTTCATGGATTTGCGCATTTTCGAGACAGGCAGACTAGGACTTGCATTACTTATCTTATCTGGCACTTTTGCTAAGCCACCTGGTACCTGCACTATCTGTGGCACAGTAAGTGGACGTTTCTTCGACGGCGTTGCAACATCTGTCCGCTTTTGTATGCTCTCAGTATCTAGCGATTCTTTAATCTTCCTAACAATTTGTAAAAACTGTTGCGCTTCATGTGGTTTTAGCTCCGTTTTTTGTTGAACATTTTTAGCGTCCTTCGACGTTTTGCCCATGTTTTTGTTTTTGCATGGCTTTCTCTCCTCAGTTGGTACTAAAGTAGCCTCAGAGTCCATATCGCTGGTATACTTTGATTTACTGATATGCCGCTTTGGTTTGTGTTGCTTGTGGGTATTTTTCTTGGTGCACTGCTCCATTTCATCGGATGGTTGTGAAGAGAACTGCATGGACTTGGTGCTGCGCAAGAATTGAACTTTACTCGGATCACGCTATAAAATGCAAAAAAAAAATATTGTCAAAAAATTTGGTTTTTTGTTTTTCCAACTTACCTCTATTTCCACAAAGCAGGGCACCTGCTGCAGTTCATTGTTATCATCGCTATCTACATGATTTGGACGTATGGGGCAATAACGCAGATAGCTATCACGATCCTCAAGTTCATGATCCAAATCACTGTCATCCACAAAGAACGGTGTCATGGAATCTGGCTCTTCGCTGTAGTTTTGCTGCATAAACTGATGGGCTGCCATGGGTGTGGCATTTAAAGCATCACATACGTTCACTTTAATAGACTGTGACATGACATTTGGATGCATAACCTCCGGCCACTCTTGCTGCTGTTGTGGATAGTGCTCATAGCAGACTTGTATCATTTTCTTACCGTCTAAATGCGCGCCCCCTGCTTGTCTTGGTGAACTTACGGCCTGTTGATGTGACTTACGGGAGCAGTGCTCGTTGC
Organism: Chymomyza fuscimana; assembly: GCA_949987675.1. Taxonomy (NCBI): domain Eukaryota; kingdom Metazoa; phylum Arthropoda; class Insecta; order Diptera; family Drosophilidae; genus Chymomyza; species Chymomyza fuscimana. The sequence goes on along the minus strand of OX465090.1, from coordinate 29,227,560 downwards.
AAACTTGCTCCACATTAGCTCCGCTTGTAGTAGCACGTACTGGCGAACCTTCTTCGTATTGATTTGCGTAACGTGTGCTGCGCTTTTGAGGTTTACCATGATGTGCATTTGGTTCTGTATGCATGTTTTCCTCAGTAGGCTGTCCTACTGGAGATAAACGAGCGCTGCGCTTGTGTCGTTTACCATGATTTGGTTCTGTATGCATGTTGTTCTCAATAGGCTGTCCTACTGTAGATAAGGGAGCGCTGCGTTTGTGTCGTTTACCTTGATGTGGTTCCGTATGCATGTTGTTCTCATTAGCCTGTCCTACTGGTGATGAGCGAGCGATGGGCTTCTGACCTTTACCACGATGGGCATTTGGTTTTGCAAGCGTATTTTCCTCATTGTGCTGTCCTACTGGTGATGAGTTAAGTCTCACTGCGCGATGCAGCTTCTTAGGCTTTGCAGTCTTTGGCTCTGGACTCAATCCGGCCTTTGAACGTTTGGTTTTATATAAAACATTTACAGTCGAGGCGTCTTCCTTTGTACGGCGTTGCTGCTTTGCTAGTTTTGACTGCTTCTTTAATACTTCCTGCTGTGGCTGCTGCTGCTTCTTGCTCTTGGCTGCCTTTGCAGTTGGTTTGTTGCCATTTAAAGCAACTGCTTGCTTCTTTGCCAACTTGGCGCGCTCTTTTTCTGCCTCTACCAGAGCAGCTAGCTTGGCGGTCACTGCATGTTCAAGCTTGACCAGGCGCTGGTAATCATTAGCCTTACGTTGAGTATCTGCTCCGCCGCATAGGCGTCCAGTCTTGGCAGTACAAATATCTTGTGTAATATCTTCATTCAAGTTAAGCTCAGCCTTGGACCGATCTAATTCATCCACAAGCTTTTTCTGTTGAGACAGCCAACATTCCATGGACAGTGCTGTGTTAACATCCACGTCCTTTTTGACCGCATCCTGTATATCGCTTACATTACTGTGCACCTTGCAGAAGGGTGACCTAGCTATCTTAACTATCTCTTTTTGCTTGTTACGCTCTAGAGCTCGGCTTTCATTGTACTTCTTAGTAGCAATTGCTATCGCATCTCGGCCTGCAAACTGCATGCACATTTTGTGCTTAATGTTGCCACCATGGTAATGCCTTGAAACTTACCTGAAACTCCAAATTGCGTGCTGTGCCACATAAGTAACCGTCGAACGTGGAGGGCCCTTCATAGAAGTGAGCATTCAACCAGCTCATTGCAACTAATTTTTGATTCAACAATATTGTACATGTATATATTTTATATTATTTTTTATTTTTTACTTGCCAAATGTTGTGCCGAAGTGAAACAGTCTGCTTGCTATTTAAAACTAAAACTTGGAGATATAAATATGATATGTATATATGTATGAGTTCAAACGAGAGCTTATTTTGCTTGGCCTGCTTAGATTACTACTGATATGATTTCCAAGTTTTTTCACAAGCAAAATGGCATGGGATTTGTTTTAAAAAAATCGTAATATTTCTTTTTAATTAAAACAGCAAATTACAATTTTTTATATATTATGCAAATTTTAGAAAATTCAATTCAAATTTTGAAAAATTGATACCCCAATAAAACTTTTGGTCGATTTTTTTTTGCAAGCCCTGCAAATTTGACAGGCTCGATAAGTCAGCTGATTAATGACACCCTGGCATTTGCAAATTGGCGGGAACTAGTTGCTGAGTTTTGATTACTGCCAAAATTGGTGGCAATTATTTAAATTATTTAATTATGGAAAATAAATGCCAAGCTAGCTAGAATCAATTTCAAAAAGAATTGGCTGCCCGTAATATATTTTTTTTTAAATAAAACAGGAAATTAAAATTTTTTATATATTATGCAAATTTTATAAAATTGATACCCCAATAAAACTTTTTTGTCGATTTTTTTTTGCCAGTCCTGCAAATTTGACAGGCTCGTGAAGTCAGCTGATTAATGACATCCTGGCATTTGCGAATTGGCGGGAACGAATTGCTGAGTTTCGATTGCTGCCAAAATTGGTGGCAATTATTTAAATTATTTAATTACGGAAAATTTCAAAAAGAATTGGGTGCTCGATTTTGCCCGTTGTTGTTGAGTTTGCCATGCAGCAAAGTTGCTCTATAGATCTTTGTCATAAAATGTCGAAACGAAGATTCATAAGCAGTTTGAAGTATTTATCTTTTCGTTCCGCGTAGTTATGCTTATTTAACAATATTTTAAGGCACTATGGTGACCATGCTAAATCATGCTGCTACAGCTAAGATTTCTCGCCAGATTGACAACATCAGATAAACCCTAGATAAGGCGATGATGGCAAATCTTTTGGAAAATTCTTTTAATAGATTACTAGTCAAAAGAGGTGTGTTTAATTAAGATTTTGTATATTTTTTAGTCTTGGTACACTCGTTCCAAATGCTTGGTGATTCTCTGCTTTCGAAAAAAGTGGATCAAGGAGAAGTGGCAACAAATTTTGTGTAAAAATGTATTTGAGTGCAACAAAACACTAGAAATGTTGACAGTGGCATAAGGTGAGGATACTAAAAACAATGTTTATAAGTAAGCTCATGCTCTTCCAAATAGGTCGAGTAGATACCAATGACGAATACTGCTCTGAACGACCCAGCACGTCAACAACTGATAAAACGGTTGAAGAAGTGAGGAAAATGCTATTGGAAAAGTTGTCGATGACGTCAGCAGCTCGGCTGGCTCGTGATGTTAGCCTTTTGTTCGTTTGTGTCAGCGAAGTTTGTTGAAGCTGCAGCGCATGAGCATCGCTCAGAAGCTGTTAAGTGACGCCAATGATGATCCTGAATTGCCTAAAGTGGTCATAACTGGTGACTAATCATGGGTAACACAATCTACATAATAGAATTTCCAGGAAGAGCTAAGACCAAGAAAAGCACGCCAAGTTCGATCAAATATCCAAGTTTTATTCACAATTACCTTGTCATAATGCATCAGAAATTCTTGCCACAAGTTCGTAGAGTCAATAAGGAGTATTGCCTAGCGCCGTTTGCAAGCGATACGAAAAAAACGTGCGGAATTTTGAAAAAAACACAAATCAACGGCTCAATCATTGTGATTATTTGCCTCCACCAATATATGCACCGGGCTGGACCGCACCTCAAAACTGAAGAGACCCATGTAAGGACGGATGTTTGAAACGAATGAGAAATTAAAAGCTGCATCGCTGGAAGAGCTTAAGGCTCTACAAAAAAGTGCTTATCAGAAGTGTTCCGAGTATTGGAGCGTTGCACGAAGAAAGGCTATTACTTTGAAGGCCACAACATGACTTTTGATAAATACGCAAAAACTTGTTAACTTAATTTTTGAGCGCATCTCGTTTGTACCACTACGTAACCACTGGAGCTTCTAAAGGCGCTAACGTATTTCAAGTCTATTTTGATGCCAATACATTTACGCTTTGGGACTTACCGCACACAGTTGCAGCAGAATCCTTTTAACTGCTTGATGAATCGCGACTCTTACCAAAACTTATTTTGAACTATTTGTTTTAATTTTGCAAGAAGTAAAAATAAAATCTATTTAAAATAAATTAAAAACCTCAATTTGAATACATAGTATTTTAAAGTTTGCCGTTTAGAGAAGTGAGTGTCAAAGCAAACTTGATTTTATTTATTGTAATACATTGGAATTCGAATTTATTGCAACGATCAACTTATAGCGTTATGGATACAACTTCCAAATTGCACTTTGTAAAAATTTGTATAAATAGTAGATTACATATAGGTATAAATAATTGAGCAAAAAAAAAAAAATTATAGCTAATTACACGAAAACACTTAAGATTTAGAGACCTGACATAGTACTCTCTAGGCTCAGCCAAATATGTTGGAGTACAAGCTGTTGAGTCCATTGCTGATGGTTGATAATATGCCATTGTCATTGGAGGCGGCAGCTGCATAGGGCGGAGCGGGTCGATAGTGCTGGGGTGCTGGCACGGGCCTATAAAAGGAAGGCCCACCAGCACCAATGCCTTCAATGCGCTGTTTTATTTTTTGGGTTAAAATTATGAATTATTAATTTTCAAAATTTTCTGTGGTTATAGGTTAACAATTTTTTATTGTCCACTTCCAAGTTTTTAATTTTTTTTAATAAGTTTTATAATAAACTAACAACAACAACAAAAAACTTTACTTACGTTATTAGGGAAAAAGATGGAGTGTGTTAGTGTGTGTGTGTGTGTGTCTATTGAATGTACTCGAGTCTGAATTGAATGCATTCATTTGTACTGTATGTCCTTAAATAACACTGTGCAACAATTTGGTTGCATTTTTTGCTTGGAAAATGAATGATTTCCATTTTGGGTGGTATGGTGAATCCTTAAAAGGATATTGCATTTATATTTGTGTTTATAGTCCTAACAGATCTATTCAATAGTGATCATTATCGTTAGATATAGAACTATGAACTTGAATAAAACTATATAAAACTTATAGCTTAGTAGCTTTAATATTTTATTTAAAAAATGTTTTTATTTATATTTATTTTGACTGAAATTTTCCCGATACATTTTAATTGAATTATTTTTTAATCATTTTATGCATATAATTAAAAAACCTACAAAATTGAATTAATTGCATTGAATGTATTCTGCATAATATTACAAAAACTTATTCTAAATTTTTACGTCATTAAAAAAAAAATGTTGTATTAAATTTAAAAAAACAATAACTTTTCGTTTCATTGTTTTTTTAACATTTAGTTTTATAGAACTTATAGCTTAGTAGCTATAATATTTTATTTAAAAAATGTTTTTATTTATATTTATTTTGACTGAAATTTTCCCGATACATTTTAATTGAATTAATTTTTTTTTTAATCATCAGCATATAATTAAAAAAACCTAATTTTTTTATATTTACCAAGAAAATTGAATTAATTGAATTGAATGTATTCTGCATAATACTACAAAAATTTATTCTAAATTTTTACGTCATTAAAAAAAAATGTATTAAATTTAAAAAAACAATAACTTTTCGTTTCATTGTTTTTTTAACATTTAGTTTTATAGATACATACATTTTAATTGAATTAATTTTTTTTTTTAATCATTCATCAGCATATAATTAAAAAAACCTAATTTTTTTATATTTACCAAGAAAATTGAATTAATTGCATTGAATGTATTCTGCATAATATTACAAAAATTTATTCTAAATTTTTACGTCATTAAAAAAAATTTTTATTAAATTTAAAAAATCAATAACTTTTCGTTTCATTATTTTTTTAACATTTAGTTTTATAGAACTTATGGCTTAGTAGCTATAATATTTTATTTAAAAAGTGTATTATTTATTTTGACTGAAATTTTCACGATACGTTTTAATTGAATTATTTTTTATTTTTTCATTATTTAATGCAAATAATTAAAAGATAAAAATTTTTTTATTTTCACCTACAAAATTGAATGAATTGAATCGAATGTACTCTGCATAATATTACAAAAATTTAGTCTAAATTTTTACGCCATTAAAAAAAAAATATATTAAGTTTAAAAAAACCATAAATTTTTGTTTCATTACTTTTTTAACATTTACGCCAAATAAAAAAGTAATAAAATAACGTGTTAAAAAATGGAAAATACACATAAAAAATAAATTTATTTTTTTTTTTAAGAAAATATAATGGTTAATAAAAATTTGTTTTTTTTAAGTCATATTGAAAACCTAGTTAAAAGAATGGGTAAAAATATTCAGTAGTTTTTAGTAGGTAAATGGAATTGAATGTACATATTCTACATAATATGTGTAAAAAATTTATTATAATTTTTAACTACGTTTGAAATAATCTGTTTTTTTTTTTTGATTTAATAAAAAAAAAAAAATTATGCGTTAAATTTTTAATTAATTTAATTTTTTAAACTTAATCGATTTGATTTTTATTTATGCCATGAAAGGAAAGCATAAAATAAAAAAAAATAATTAAGAAACAAAATTAAAAAAAGAAATTAAACTATTTTTTTTTTAAGAAAATGTGATGGGTTTTTTAAAGTGCCTTATTAACTTATGTCAAAAAACATAGCTCCAAAATATTCAGTAATTTTTAATCAAGCTACAAAATAGAATGAGTTGACTTTTGCATAATATTAAAAAAAAATGTTGTTATAATTTTGTACGTCTTTAATAAGTAAAAAAATGTATCCCTTTTTTTTAACATTACTCTATTTGATTCTCATTTACGCCATATAAAGAACGTATAAAATAAAGTGCTTAAAAAAATTGTTTTAACTAAGAAAGATTCCTAAAAAATAAATTAAACAATTTTTTTTTAAGAAAATTTGATGTGTAAAACAAAAATGTTCTTTAAACTTAAATTAAAAAGCTGGGTTCAAAATATTCAGTAATTTTTGGCATATCTACAAAATAGTATGAAGTGACTTCTGCATAGTATTACACAAATTTATTATAATTTTTTACATCTTCAATAAGTAAAAAAATAATAATTTTTTATTTAATTTTTTAACATTGTTCGATTGGATTTTTATTTACGCCATATAAAAAAGGTATAAAATAACGTGTATAAAAATGGTGTTTATTAAAGAACATATTTAAAAAAATTAAAATAAATGAATTAATTTTTTTAAACAAATGTGATGCTTTAAAAACAAAACAATTTTTTAAAGAGCCCTATGACAGCTAAGATAAAAAAATTGGTTGAAAATTAAATTAAATAAAAAGTGAAAAACATTTTTTTTTTTAAACTAACGTTAAGTTATAAAATTAAAGCAGCCTGAAGGCCTACGTGGCTCTGGCTACAAACCTTTTATAATTTAGCATTAACTTCTACGTTATAATTATATAAAAAAAAAGAAGAAAATTAATTAAAATTTTTCGGAAAAAATTAAAATTTTTTTGTCCTTCTGATCTGATATTGAAGATAACACTATGTTAATTTTCCCTAACGCCTAGGAGTACCTAAGTTTACCTAAAACCTTAAAAAGGACACAAAAAAATGTGTCTACACTATTATCCACAATTGGAATCAAGCATGCACCAAATTTGGCTGTTGCACAGTGTAAGCGTTTAAAAGCCATGAATAAAGCATTTAAAGAACTATTTTCAGGTACTAAGTATTCAGTTAAATGCTAATTTTTTTTAAAAAGCATATCCTTAAGGCATTCAGAGGAGACTCAAATACGTGGCATTATTTGGCTAGGTTAAGCCAACTACCATACTATACTTAAAAAATACTTAAAGCACTCGCAAATATTTACACGCTACTGCAAAGCTCTCTTTCGCTCTCTTGACCATATTTCGGACTCATATGAGTCACTGCATCTAGTCAGTGGGGAACTGCACCTTATCATTGACTTGTTGGCGCGGCGCTTTCTTGCCGGCAGAAGCAAGGTACTGCCCAGCCGTATTAGAAGGGAAGAGAGTTAGCCGACACCAGAAAGTTATATATTTTTTTTTTTTGTTGCTAATATTATAATTATAAACAGCTTCTTACCTTGGATGGTTGCAACGTCACATTGAGCAGCGTGGGATGCTGTTCGACAATGACGAACTCCACTTCACGCGGCGCATAACCCTCGGCAAAGACCTGTAAGAGTAAGAGCACTCAATATGCTGCAGCTTGTTGTCGCTCTTGGTTATGGTTGTTACTCACCTCGATTTTATAGTAGCCTGGCAAGAGTACGCGCCAAAACTCGCCGTATTTGGTAGTCTGAAAGCCCACATCGCGACCCTTAATCTTGAGGGAGGCACGATCAATGGGCATGCCCGAAGGATCAAAGACAAAACCCTGTACGCCACGATGTGCCTCAGCCAGAAATTTGATGAGTGACTGCGGAATACAGAGTTGGGTTTTTGTTTTTGTAGTCTTATAATAAACAGCAGGTTGCATCCAAGGTATACTTATTTAAGGTAGCATACTCCTGCCGAAGGCTCTCAACGAAAGTTACCAATTTTTAGTTTCGTTGCGACTGCGCATAAGGAGGGTTGTTTATATTTGTACGAGTGCGAGCAACAGCTACGATTTTGGTTTGTTTCACTCTCTCGCTTTTTCTTGCTCTCACTAAAATTGGAAATGACGCCGGCAGCATTACTCTACCTTGTATAAGTATACCTTGGGTTGCATCAATTCTCACAAAAAAAAAGAGAGCGAAATCCAATCTCTGTTTGAAAAAAAATTTTTTTTTTGTCCAAGACCATATAACCACGAGACACCCAATTTTACCAAAAGTTGTACACTATCTGTATTAGATTCATTCCATCGGAGAATTTTGCCGTCTACATCTAGACTTTTGAGGCAAAGCGGTCGGAATGCAATTATTCATCCTATTACTACGACTTCTTTGCTGTCAGTTTATTAAGGTCATATGAAAACTTCAAAAGATATAGACGAAAGTGCAGTAATCTTAGATCAAACCCAGACAACGTCCAAACTGATACAAGTTTATGTAAATATTTTGTCGGGCAGAAATGCAAAAGTGCCCAACAACAACAACCTAGACTTAAAAAAGCCTACATTTCTACTGGACCCAGAACCGTGACTATGAAAAGTACTAAATATTTTGTCGGGCAGAAATACAGAAGTGCCCAACAACAACCTAGACTTAAAAAAACCTGCATTTCTGGAGGATCCAGAAGCTTAACTATGAAAAGTAGTAAATATTTTGTCGGACAGAAATGCAAAAGTGCCCAACAACAACAACCTAGACTTAAAAAAACCTACATTTCTGGCGGACCCAGAAACTTGACTATGAAAAGTAGTAAATATTTTGTCGGGCAGAGATGCAAAAGTGCCCAACAACAACAACCTAGACTTAAAAAAACCTACATTTCTGCCGGATTCAGAACCGTGACTATGAAAAATAGGGCACTTCTGCCCAACACTGTGCTCTATAAACCGTCAATATCTACCAGTTGTATAAAAACTTTCCGGTATTTGTTTAATGTGGCATGTTCCAAAGGCAGGATTAAAAAAACCTTGCCCATGAACGAATTTTTTAAGAACATTTTTCCGCAAGCGTCAATTGAAGACTTTTTTTTGATCATGACTTCACCTTTGGCTTGGTCTAAAATTTCCGCCGATAAAGCAGCACCAGCCTGTATTTATACAACTCCACGCCCATCCGAAGCTTTAACCGCATTTGTTACGATACTTCTCGAGGCGTCGTACCCAATTGTTAGCACAGACTTAGTTCTGTGGGCTTTCTGACCACGCCTGGTAGCAGATTCACCCGGGGTGGGGTTTTGTGCCATAGACACTCCTAGTTTAAGCTTCAAAATAGTGACCCCATTAATGTCGTTCTAAGGTCACATGGAGCAAAGCTGGGGAAGGCATTGCTCCGTTTCAGTGATACTAAGAGCTACATTTTGTTGGACATCATATAATATTTTAAAGCCAGTGTATTGACCAACACTGGTCTCATCTTATGCTGTCTCACGACAAGGAGGGTGGTACTGTGATGGTATTCTAGACCATCACCAACATACTTATTATTTATAACGTTGTTGGTATTATTTAGTGCTTGTAGGGTGATAGAAAACTTAACAGCTGTTCGGGCACTTCTGCATTTGTGCCCAAAAAATTGTACACCCTACTTGTATTTTTGCAAAGGTATTGACTCTAGCCTGTGCCTCATCTTACCTGTCCTTAGTAGTAGTGCAGTGTATATTGTATGGAAAAAATAAAAAAATAATGGCCCAAGGACAGGTCTAGGGTTAAAGCTGTCTTCAAATTAATATTTTGTAGTGAGTTCTAAACATATTTCACTCGAAGATGTGTATTGTGGTGCATTTTGTTTGGAGATTCGGTTTTCAAAAAAAAAATAATATGTTTTGGCCCATCCTAATGAACTTAGTTATAGTTAGCTTACCAGTTGATTATCTTCCCAGTACTTTTTCAGCTCGTAGGCTGGTGGAAACTTGCAGCAGGAGATCTCCAATGTGACTTCCATGCAGCCATACCAAACGTAATTGTAGTCCTGCATGCCACCTGTTAGCGGATACCAGGCAGCTCCATTTGTAATGCCATTCTCAAAGGCAGGCGTAGCCGATTTGCAGGCCACACCGCGTGACATCTTGGCATGATTACGTGCATAGACCAGCGACAAATGCTTAAATACATCATCATCGGGCGTCAGGGAGGGCGCTGCCGAATAGGTCTGGAACACTGCGCCCAGGGGACATGTGGTGCGAAAAATAATACAGAGAGACAAAAACAAAAAAGGCGGATTAGACAAGCTAGCTAATAATCTTGAATGCTACTCACTCGCGCACAAGGCGGATGAACGGCAGATTCCTTTGAGCAGCCATATTGGTGCGAAGGAAAGGATTAAAGTTCAAACAGAGAGCATAGGAAAAGAGTTGACTATATAAATCGGAATGCCAAAAAGCAAGCAAACAGTTGGGAAAACTACTAAAAAAAAAGCTAAGCGCACTACTAAGCATACTTACTAGAGTTTGGCGTATTGTCATAGGGATAACTGGCTACCAGAGCACCACCATGCAGACTGCCACTGAGCACAAACTGTATTTTGGATATCCAGTCCTTGACCGCATCCGTCTCGGGCTGACCACGCTTATTGTTCTGCTTAAAGTAGTCCGGAAAGTTGCGGTTCAAGTCGAAACCACGCGCATTATATCTTACAAAAAAATTACAAAAAATTGTGGAGTAGTAAAAAGCAGTTGCAAAGCATAAACAAATTTTGTACCTGCCCTGACCCGCATCGCAGGTACCCTCCTTGGAGACAGCATAACCATCTGGATTCATGGTGGGCAGTATGTGTATGCGTGTATTATCTAATAACCATTTGACATACTGATCTGTGTTATAGCTGGTCACAAAGTATTGTATAAGATGCAGCAACATCTCGCGTCCCACTGGCTCATTGCCATGTATGTTGCCCACATATTTGACATCGGGTTTACCCACCATGTGCTCATATGGTGAAGAGCTGACTACCATGACCCAGAGATCACGACCTTGTATGGACTTGCCAATGGAATAGAGCGCCGTCAGGTTTGGATAGCGTGCGCTAGTTGCTCTGCAGGACAGTATAAACATGTTTGAAAGCTGTTGATTTTGTGATGTGCATAAAGCTTACCTAAGAAAGCGTGTAAGCTCCTCGTGATCATGATAGACAAAGTCAAGATACTGTGAGTCGGGTATATAGGCACGTGGCTCCGGCAAAGCGGCTTCCAGCTGCACGCCCTGCTCAGTAACCATCTTGGCCAGCAGCGTGTGGCAGGTATAGAGCAGCAGCACCAATAGACCACTGATTGTCTTTCGTAAGATCATATTTTTGTTGTGATTTTTTTTTTTTTGAACTGAAGGTGACGACAAGAACGCTGTTAATACTGCTGACGACGCTGGTGACGCTGGCGACTGTTGCCCGTGACGTCAAGACTACAAATGTACAAAAAGATGTGCGGCGCATGAGTTATAAGTAGTATAAGGAGCGCTTCCAAGCGCTAGAGCAGCAGCCTCAACCTGTTATATGACTGACCAAATATGCGACCGCTGTGTTTGTGGCCACTGTGTGATGTCTACGTGCCTCAATTTTGCACACTCTGCAGAGCCAGCGTTGAGTGCATTGGCCGCCGCTCAAGTGAAAATTGTTGGTATTCCACATGGCTCTGTGCCGCGGCAGCTGGAGGCCTGTAATTACCGCTGCTTGCGCATTGAACCACAACGCATGCGCGCACTGACACCTGACGCTCATCCCAACGCAGTCTGGCAGGCGGAAATAAGTAGGTACACGTTACACGGTTACGCTATGGTAAACGTGTTCCCAACCAATTGCCAACTTAATCAGAGTTCATTGATATGGGCAATTGGCATGGGGCATAGGCTGATTCTTAGAAATACTAGCTAGCTAGCAATTGGCAACTGGTCAGTCAGTCAGTCAGTTAGCGTTTTGCTCTTCTTGTCTTATCTTTGTGCTGCTGATTGATGCCGCCTAGCTGTTTTGGCTGCCTAGATAAGATACGCAAACTGTCCAAAATCAAAACAACTGGCTATAAAAGCGCCAAGCCACTAAACAGTCCCAATAGACAAGATGAAACTTTGCCTAACATTTATTGCCTGCTCAACGTTGCTTGTGCTTAGTTGCTGTGCCGGCACAGTGCCTGCTGCCATACCGGAAGCGCGCATTGTGGGCGGTGATGATGCCGTGCTGGGTCAATTGCCCTATCAGGCGGCACTCTCTGTGGGTGGCTCCTACAACTGTGGCGCTGTCATCATTGGCGAATATTATGCCTTGACTGCGCTGACATGCGTCTGCTCTGCCGGCAGCGCCAATCCGTAAGTTATGCCTAAGTCAAATAAGTATATATGCTTTTTCTAACAGCCGCCTCTGCCTAATTTCAGCTGGCCACCACAGCTTTTTATGGTCTCCGCAGGCACTGTGGATCTGTATACAGGCGGTCAACGCATACGCGTTGAGCAAATCACCATTAATCCTGACTACAACGAGCTCGACACTGGCATAGCACTGCTGCGTCTTACGGAGCGCTTTGATTTTAATGCAAATGTTGGCGCCATTGCGCTGGCGCAACAAAATCCGCCAGAGGGCGCACTCATTGATATCTCCGGCTGGGGGCGTCTTAAGGAAGCCGACGAAAATATGCATCGCACGCTGCAGGTTAATATGGCGCAGCTGCTTAACGAGCGCGAGTGCCGCATGTTGACGGATGATAAAGATGTTGCCCTGCCCTACAACGACCAGGTGCTGTGCCTGGGTCATACGCGCAAAAATGGCATTTGCCGCGGTGATTTTGGCGGCCCCGCTGTCTACCAAAACCAACTAGTCGGTCTGGCAGCCGATGTGCTGGGCGAATGTGGCAGTTTGCTGCCGGATCGCTTTATAAGCATAGCAGCCAACTATGAGTGGTTGGCGCAGCATTTGCAATAAAAAATTTTAGACAAGCATAGCAACTAGTATAACGTCATACTTTATTAGACACTATTGGCATTAATCCAATCCAGATAGTGCGCTATATTGGCATAGCCATCGGGAAGGCTGCTGCCGCAGCCAGTGACAAAGAAACCGCCAATGCCCACCAGCTGTTGCGCATAAACAGCCGGACTACCGGCATCACCATTACACAGACCCTGCTGTGCCTCCGCTGTGGCAGCACGTGCCAGACAAAGCAAGCCCTCATGCGCCATAAACAGCTGCTGCTCGCACTCCGCCGCACTTAGCGCCTGTAGCGTGCCCACCTGCAGGCGTTGTGCGTTTGGACCCTGCGTATAGCTGGCGCCCCAGCCAGCTACTGTAATCTGCGCACCAGCTGGCGGCAACTCGCTGGCCAGCTCTATGGCTTGCGTATTAGCATTAAGTGTTAGCGCTGTCTCCAGCTCCAGCAGCGCCAGATCATTCGAACTCTTGTCATACGCGCTGTGCACCACAATACGCTTGAGTCGCAGCAGCTGGCCACCCACCAGGCGCTGCACGCTGCCCGCGCGCACCTGATAAGTACGTGCCGGATAGCTAAGAAATTGATTAGGTTAATGCATGTTTAGACGTTAGACCGACTACCTACGGTTCAATGCCAGTGCCTACGCAGACGCAATGCGCAGCGGTTAGTATGTAACGCGTATTAATGATGACACCACCACAGCGATGTGTGCCATCAGCGGCTAGCTGCACGGACACGGCATACGGATGTGCACCCACGGCAGCATTAGCGCCAGCTACTATGCGCTTGCTAGCCTGCACCACACTGCAGCCAAGTAGCAGCAGCAGCAGTAAAGCTGGCAAGGATTGCGACACTGTTTGGCGCTGTTTGTGGCTCATGTTGGACTGCACTAAAACGGCGCGGCAAGCACGCACTCGATTTATAGCAAAATAAACTACGGCAATTAGAAAATTTATGAGCCCAATCTAATCTTTGTAAGCATGGTTAAGATCATAAATTTTGTGAGTTGCGTCTTGGCTGAGCCACTAGCGCTGCATTGAGCCAAACGTTATCGTGCCGTTATTGAAAGCAGCTACTAATCACAAGTTGCCATTAGTATTGATTAGATAGACGGACGCAGCGTACAAAGCGTTACCCCTGGACAATAAGCCCAAAACAGTTGCAATTTCATCGCCATGACAGCCAAACGTTTGACGCTGCTCGCACTGAGCCTGTGCCTAGTCAGCTGGAGCAGCGCTAAGCCATCGCCACGCATATTGGGTGGTGAAGATGCCAAAGCTGGTGAATTTCCCTGGTTAGCTTCGCTGCGTTTGGACAAGGTGCATGTCTGTCAGGCGTGTATTATAAGCGAGAAGTATCTGCTGACAGCGGCGCATTGCGTCTCGGATGTGGGCACCACAGCGTTAGTAGCACTTGGCTCAACTTTTTCTACACTGTATACTAAATATTACTTTAACCAACAGCGTAGCTTTGAGCCGCGTTAATTTACGCGTGGGCAGCATTAATCAGTTTGCTGGTGGTCAACTGGTCGGACTAAGTAACATCACCATACACGCATCCTATGGCAACTTTTTGCATGATATTGCGCTGCTTACGCTCAGCACGCCATTGACTTTTGATGAAAAGATCAACAAGATAGCACTGCCGGAGCTGGCGGAGGATGAGCAGCAGTTTGAGGAGCTGCCCAATGGCACACCTGTGCATGTAGCTGGCTGGGGTGAATTACTCACTGGTGCCAGCTCCTACAAGCTGCAGAAGAGCACGCTCAATACGCTACATTCCTCAAGCTGTGAGCTGGAGGCTGGCTATGGCTATGAGTCCATACTTTGCCTAAGCAGCGCCGAGCAACAAGGTGTTGCAAATGGTGATGCCGGCGCCGGCGTCATTGACGATGAGAAGCTGCTGCAGGGTCTGATTAGCTTCAGCTTTGCCAGCGGCGGTACCCAGAGTCCTGATATAGCCACTCGTCTAAGCTACTATTTGCCCTGGATACAGGCCAATGCAGTCTAAAGGCTGTTCATATTTTTTTTATCAATTTTTTTTTATGTGCATTAAAAGTATGTGTTCCCTAAACGTGTGTTTGACTTGGTCACACCATTGACGCCCCATTTTATGGCGTCTCGAGATTAGTGTAGTGTGTAAAGTCATTAAATGTGGCCATTAAAAAAACAAAAACGATAAGTTGACTGTTTATGGCTTGTGATTTTCCAAATTGGATTTCTCGGAAAAAAAAATACAAAACTTGTAAAGATACGAGACCCACCTCCTCGAACATTAAGTGTCCACTCGAACGAGCTGTAGCTTTACAGCAGTTATGTAAAATCGAGTCGTTCCCTGCTAGATAAGCTAACTACTTAATGCAATATTTTGAGAGTACACTGATGTGCAAAAGTTTACGCACACTTGCTTTGTAATTGCAAGAATTGAGTAATTTGAAAAGAAAGCTTAAAGTAAAAATTAGTTTTGTAATATCCTAGTGAATCGGTTGACCAGAAGAGACTATCATGACAATATCTTGAAGTTTTGGAACTGTCAGGAATATAGAAAATGCTTGTAGCACAGCCAGTGAGTATAGTACTTTCGTAAATAGATATTGCGTTCAGAGTTAGGAATGTTTAATGTTCTTCTTAGGTTGTCTTATAATTTTAAAGCCTGTACCTTAGCTTATACCCTTGTTTGTGTCGAAAATGTACTATATGTAACATAGAGTGGCAGTCGTCGGAGATCCCACAAAGTCAACTAAAATATGATCAGAATGACTAAAGAAGTCTCTTCATTCCCAAGTTTAGTGTTCTTCTTAAGTTGTCTTATATTTTTTTAAACACTGTATCTGAAGGTATACCCTGGTTTGTGTCGAAAATGTACTATATGTAAAATGGAGTGGCCGTCTTCGGAGATCCCACAAAGTTAACTAAAGTATGTTCAGAATAACTAAAGAAGTCTCTTTAGACATATAACAAACATACGTTCGTATGCACGGCTAGATCTCACTGCAACCAAACTTTGGACTCTGAAACTTTATGATTTCATCAGAAACAATTTATTTTTTTTATTATTTCTGCGATATCGGCGTTATTTTATAGGCGCATTAAAAATTAGCTCTTATTATCGTCAAAATATAGTGGAACGGACACGTCTACATCAATTTCTTTTGTCCTTTTGACCGTATTGAAAGTAACTATGGGTAGGGTTACCAGATGGTTCGAGTGAAAAAAGCGGACCCCCACTACGGGTTTTCG
Organism: Chymomyza fuscimana; assembly: GCA_949987675.1. Lineage (NCBI taxonomy): Eukaryota > Metazoa > Arthropoda > Insecta > Diptera > Drosophilidae > Chymomyza > Chymomyza fuscimana. Next base: position 29,211,440 of record OX465090.1, on the reverse strand, counting down.
AGAGAATACTTGTAACTTTTAAAAAATTTGTGTTCGAATCAGTTGCGCAAAGACTTGAGAACAGAATCTATCACCTTCAAAGCTTCCAAAATGCTGTTACATTCTTTTTCTAACGCTAACAGTTTGTCATGGAAAATTGACATATAAGAGAGAGCGAAATACAAAAAACATTCAACAAAATCGCTCACAAAGAAATTTGTTATGATTTTGGGACAGAAAATATGATTTTAAAACTTCAAAAATTTTCAAAATGCGCTCAACTGCGAGTTTGTTTTCGTACTCTGATCCACTTTTGTGGAAAATATACTTAAATACTTGGTAAAAGATATGAAAATATGTATGACAAAAGTTGAACGGTCTAATCGAGCGAAAAAAGCGAACACGAGACAGAAAAAGCGAACATGCTCGCTTAAAAGCGTACACATGGTAACCCTAACCATAGGTGTCTCTGGCAGCTTCTTCTCTATGTTACATGCAATTCCCCAAACTAAGTAAGCCCTTTATCTTAAAGTGCAGTGTATAAAAAACAAAAGCTTTAAGAGCTTTATTCTTTTATTTATGCAGATATCGTTAACCAACTTGGATTTGGGAATACTTTTTAAGTACCCAAGCAGTGTACCAAATTTATTTACCTAAAATGGGTTTACGATAAAATATAGTCCCCGTAGGAGCAATCAAAAAAATATTTTAAGAGCATACATAACTCGATTGTTTATCTAGACCCTTACAAAACTACGCTCTACGCAGAATTAGTTCAAAATCGTTTTTTTTTTTTGTTGTTTTTGGTTTTTTTATGATGGTACAAAGTAGGCCGCGTTCTACAATAGTGTTCTCCATACCTATATATATAGCTTTCGCCACACCTATCCGATAGCGATGAACATATTATCGATAAAAAATTAAATTCTTTGATCATAAGAGTATTTATGAGGAAGGTACAGTCTAGTTATCAAAACTTTGAACTTCTAAAATTTTGAAAAAATTTAAATTAAAAAAACTAAAAAATTACGTATATTTTAAACTACTAGTATTGGTAAATGTTTGAAAAAAAAATTCAAAATTGAAGTTCTATGGTGCCTTATACAGCTAGACCTATTGTATTTCATTTTTTTTACCAAAACACAAAATGGTATTGAATGACCGCCCCAGCTCAGACACTGGCCAAAAAACCACGAACTAGAATTTGAATTCCTCACCCACGCACCCTATACGCCAGATTTAGCCCACTCTATTATATTCTTTTTTTAAACTTGAAAAAAGTGACTCGGTTTTAAGTGATATGGCAGCAATGAAGAGGTGAAGTTGAAGATTCAAGCTTATTTTGAAGATCTTCATGCTACTTATCATAAAAAGGGTATTCAGGCTGGAAACGGCAACTACGTTGAGAAATAAAAAAAAAAAAATTTTTGTTTTTAGGTTGGCGAAAAATCTTGAAACACGGTCATTATAGTCATAGTATCTTTTTAGAAAACTCTAAAATACATGCATATAGAAGGCAAGTTTTAGCTTCTTATCTTCCATTTCCAAGGAATTATGCTTAGTTGACTCCTTTACAAGGCACCATAACAAAAATAAGCTTGGAGTTATTTTTTATTTTTTGAGCAAAACTTAAAAAAATAGCTCAAAAATATTAAACCATTTTTTTTTATTCAGAAATTTTTTAAAAAATAATTCGCTCTACAGAAAAAAGTCTACCAAAGTTCAGTTAAGCTTAAAAAATGGCTCAAAAATATTAAATATATTTTTCTTAACGTTGGAGTAATATATTTCATTAAATTCAGTTATCGATAAATGGAGATCATTTCTGAAAATGCCTCAAAAATATTGAACAATTTTTATTTTAGAATTTTATCTTTCATTAAAAAATCGCTGTACAAAAAATAGTCTACCAAAGTATTCAATTATTGATAAATGGAGATCACTGTTGTGTTTAAGGCTTATAAAATGGCTCAAAATTATTAAAACAATTTTTTTTAATTTATAAAGTTTTTACTTTCATTAAAAAATAATTCGCCCTACAGAGAAAAATCTACCAAAGTTCAGTTAAGCTTAAAAAATGGCTCAAACATATTAAATAATTTTTTTTGAATGTTGATGTTTTATATTTTATTAAAAAATAGAATATAAAGAAAAGTCAACTAACTATCGATAAATGGAGTTCACTTCTGAAAATGGCTCAAAAATATTGAAAAATTGTTATTTTAGAGTTCTATCTTTCATTAAAAAAAAAACGCTCTACAAAAAAAAATCTACCAAAGTATTCAGTTATCGATTAATGGAGATCACTGCTGTATTTTAAACTTAAAAAAATGGCTCAAAAATATTAAAATAATTTTTTTTTAAATGTTTGAGTTTTGTCTTTCATTAAAAAAAAATTGTACAAAGAAAACTATACTAAAGTATTCAATTCAGTTATCGATAAATGGAGATCAATGTTAAAATATTAAAACATTTTTTTTAAATGTTGAAGTTTTATCTTGCATTCAAAAAAAATTCGCTGTACAAAGAAAACTCTACCAAATTATTTAGTTATCGATAAATGGATCACTGCTGTCTTTTAAGCCTAAAAAATAGCTCAAAAATATTTAAACAGTTTTTTTTTTTAATTTTTGGAGTTTTTTTTTATTAAAAAAAAGTCGTAGAAAGAAAAGTCTAGCAAAGTTATCGATAAATGGAGATCACTACTAAATTTTTTAAATGTCTCAAAATTATTAAAATAATTTTTTTTTAAATGCTGCAGTTGTATCTTTTACGTAAAAAAATTCGCTATGCAAATACTTAGTAATCGATAAATTGATGAATAATAGAAATTCCGCAAAAAAAATTTAAGAGGTTAATATAACTCTATTATATGGGTATATGTAAAAATTAAAAAAAAAATTTCAAGCATATTTTACTTCATGACTTTTGCTTCGAACTTTGAAAGTTCGTGGCATCCTAAATTTGTCTTTCCTTCTTATAATTTGGGAGCCCTCGATTACATTTTAAAAAATTTTTTGATTAAAGGGGTATACGCAGAATGCAAAAAAATTTCGCACGGAATGACAAAACCATATAAAAAAAAAAATCCCCTTTGGGATATCCCATTCGGGGATTTTGTCATTTCGTGCGAAATTTTTTAGCCTTAAGCTAACATTTTTTTCTAAGCTAGGGGCCTTAAGAGAGCTTCGGACCCGTTCCTACCGCGCATTCTCCTGTCGACAGGCCAAGTTTGTTCCCAAGAAAAAGAGTTTCTTTAAAAAAAAAGGTTCATCTTTGTACCAAATCTCTATTTTGAAAATTACAGTACCGCTGGACTAGGTGAACAATTATTGCTCCAAAATGAGAAGGTGTTGAAAAATAAGAGCATTTTTTCACAAACAAATGGTCTCTATCCTTGGCAGACCAATTACTTTTTAGACTGTTCCCTCTACGCATGCTTACAATTTCAAGTAAGTTCTTTCAGGGATTTTGGTGGAATGGCTTAAAAGTACTTTGGATGCACTTAAAAGTACTCCAGCATATAAGCTTTCATTTATATATGTATGGATGTCTTCCCGGCATCAATTATTTTCTGTGCCTAGAAGAATGGATACCAGAGAGTGCTCAGACAACAAACAATATGAAAAATCTAATGCTGGCGAAGATCGTATGTTGAATATTATGACTTTGGTGGCGTGCTGGAAGATCCGCTCGCACATACAGAACAATTTTGATGAATCTAAACCCCCCTTTGAAGGAATAACTATTGGCTAAACTGGATATGCCGGGAAACCATAGATTTGGTAAATACTAACTAAGATCTGAGTCATGAATTGATACTGATTATTTATTATTTACTCATTCAGTTCGATTGCTTCATGCATTGTCTTGTCTTGTCACAAAGCTGATATCGAAACCGATCCCCAAAACCAGCTGCCCCACTCAATAGGCCATATTCGCAATTTGGCAGCGTATAACAAGCATACCGCTTAATTTAGATGCCATAGCAGCGACGCACCGATAAGATTAGACCAACTGTACTCCGATAAGCGAGCAATAATGTGGCGCACTCCGGGTGCGCAGTGGTCGCAATGACCGCAGCTATACACCAATATATTGGTGGTAGTTGCGTCGCGCACTCGACACAGTTTCAGTCTGACATCAACTCCGGAACCACAAACAAAAATAACGATAAAAAAAAATACCAAATCATGTCGCAGCAACTTAATGCTTTGTTGCTCTGTGTCCTGCTCTGCTGCAGCGCACTAGCTGCACCAACCAACAACAGCTTAGAGCCCGAATCCCGCATATTGGGCGGCAATGAGGCAGCTGCAGATGCCACACCCTATGCCGCCTCGCTGCGCGTAGACAGTGCGCATGTGTGCAGCGCCACAATAGTAGCGCCCACCAAGTTGCTAACCGTGGCGCACTGCATCTATCGCAACAACGAGCTGTAAGTAGTGTCGGGTAGTGTTCCATGTGCAGCTTGCCATTAATTGCTCTTTTTTAGCATAAGTCCCAGTCGTATAACAGCGCGTGTGGGCAGCACCAATCAGTATTCCGGCGGTAAAATTGTTGCCATTGCGGCTGTGCAGCCACATCCGGATTACTTTGAGACTAACAACAATCTGGCCGTGCTTACGCTTAGCGCTCCGCTGGCCTACACAGCGCGCATACAACCCATTGAGCTGGCCAGCGATGATGATGATTTGCCGCCCGTCAATACGGCCGTAAGTGTAGCCGGCTGGGGTCGCACCATAGAAGGTACCGCCTCCTACAAGATACGCCAGCTAAGCCTTAAGCTAGCCGATGATGACACCTGCAAGGATGCGCATAGTGATATCAATGAGCTTGGTTTTTGTCTAGCGCATGAGCTCAAGGAGGGCACCTGCTATGGCGATGGTGGTAGTGGTGCCGTCTACAACAACAAGATGATTGGCATGGTTAACTTTGCTGTGGGCGCCTGTGGCTCTCGCTATCCGGACGTATTCGTGCGCATCTCGCAATATTATGACTGGCTGCAAGACCAGCTAGAGTCTTAAGGCACTGCTTTAACTATATACCATATGGTTTCACAATAGCCCAGTAAATAATATATATACATATGTATAAGTGTTACGGGGAAGTTTTCATTTAGATTTGCGTGTGCGTATACGTTAAACTTTATTTATAGAAGTCTTTAGAAGTTTGCAGCGCTGACTCAAAACTTGCCGCCGATTAGACGATCCTGATAAGAGCCACCAACACTATCATCACTAATCGAAATTTGATACCGTCATCTTGTGCGCTATCAAAGGCCATTAAAGAACTTATGGCATTATTATTTTATGGCCAGGTATTTCCAGAAGGCATACTGACCAAGTTTATGATCGCTTAGCTGTTCAGATGATGACTGATAAGATGATAACTGCGCGCAATGATAATATTCAAGGAATTGATTGGATCTAATAAAAGCTACGACAACAAAATCGATGTCACAATGTGCACGAGCCAATTTTTTACAAAAAAAAATAGTACACTTTGAGAAAAAACGAAGAAATTTAGCAAGTTTTGAAAAAATTCTTAAAGATTTTTTCGGGATTGTCGAAAATTTCCAATAGCCTAGTAAATTTTGGATAAATCCCAAGAAGAAGCTCTAAAGAAATACAAAGTTTTAAAAGTCAGTCAATGTTTTGAAAAAGTGTGGCCAGCTAACAAAATTTGTTGATTACACTAGTTTACACGAAAAACGAACCTTTGTAAAAATGTGTTAATTTTGGGTCGAGAAACACGTAATTTTTTAAGAGATTTTTTCGAAAAACATGAACTTCAGTTATTCGTCAATATCTCGTGAACAAAATAGAAAATAGTATAATAATTTTACAAAATGGTCGAAAATTACACATTTTCTTGACTTTGGTTGCTTGTAACTTTAATAATTTCTAGTAATAATAATAATTTTTGCGATCTAATAGTCTTTCATGTCGATACAATCTTTTGTTAACGAGATATTGACGAATAACTGCAAAAAGTGCCCAAAACATGTTTTTCGAAAAAATTCGAAAAAAGAATGTATTATAATTTTCGTGTTTCTCAACCCAAAATTACGCTAAAAAACAATTTTTTTAACGAAGTTTCACTCGATGACTCTTAAATTTGTAAACTAGTCTTATTAAAAGTCTGCAGTTTAAGATCTTTACAAAATTTTTTTCAGGCTTGATACAAATTTGCTTCGAATTTTTTAAATTTTGTCTACAGAAAAAAGTCCTCTAAATTTTTAATAAATCCCAAGTAGAAGATCTAAAATAAATCCAAAGTTTTTAAAGTCAGTCAATGTTTTGAAAAAGTGTGACCAGCCAACAAAATTCGTTATTTATTAAAAGTTTGCAGTTTAATATCTTAATGAAAATTGTTTTCAGGTTTGCTAAACATTTTCATCGAATTTCATTTAAATTTTACTCAAAAGATAAGGCATAGTCAGTGTTTTTTTCTAAATATTGTATCTTCAGAAATTAGCCTGCTAAAATTATTATAAATCCCAAGTAGCAGATCTAAAACAGATCCAACGATTTTAAAGTCAGTCAATGTTTTGAAAAAGTGTGACCAGCCAACAAAATTCGTTATTTATTAAAAGTCTGCAGTCTGAGATCTTTATAAAATTTTTTCCGGCTTGATAGAAATTTTCATCGAATTTTATTTGAATGTTATTTAAAGATAACGCAAATTCAGTGCTTCTATATATTTTTTTTTTTTTAATTTTATCTTCAAAAAGTCGTCTGATAAATTTTGTTTACGTCGCAAAAAGAGGATCTAAAATAATTCCAAAGTTTTTAAATTCAGTTAATGTTTTGGAAAAGTGTGAACAGCTAACAAAATTAGTTTTTTACTTTACAAACATTGCTTTCAGACTTGATAAAAATTTTTTATCCCATTTTTTAATAAAAGTTAATTCGTAGTCAGTACAAAATATAAATTTTTTAGCAAACCCATGAAGAAGTTTTAAAACAAACTCAAACAGTGTTTTGCGTCGATTAAGCTTTTAAATAAGTGTGACCAGCCGCAAAAAATCACGTAATTGCCAAAAATTACGCAAACAAATGGGCAACACTGCGTTTATATAATTTCTTCTCAGTATGGCAACATTGTTTTGCTGGTTGTTAAAAGTCTGCAGTTTATTTATTCAAATTGTTCTATACCTAATTCTGTTTTCGCACGGTAGATAAGTTCCAAAAAGGACGAACGAATATTAACTCAATCTTTGAGGTGAGAGATGTTTCGAGGTTGTTTCGATGTTACTAAATCTCACACTCAAGTTTTGAGCACTGAAGTAAAGTAGGAGATGTCGTCAGGTGAACACTGCTTCCCCGAGGTACTCCACGGGAACACAATAGTACCTTTTAGGGAGGACAAACGAATATTAGCTCGAGCTTTGAGGAGAGAGATGTTTCGAGGTTATTACATCTCCCACTCAAGCTTTGAGCCCAGAAGTAAAGTAGAAAGTGTCGTCAGGGAAAGCCTTCTTCTCCGAGGTACTCCACTGTTGTTTCGAGGTTATTACATCTCCCACTCAAGCTTTGAGCCCAGAAGTAAAGTAGAAAGTGTCGTCAGGGAAAGCCTTCTTCTCCGAGGTACTCCATGGAAAGACAATAGTACCTTTTAGAGAGAACAAACGAATATTAACTCAAGCTTTGAGGTGAGAGATTTTTCGAGGTTGTTACGAGGTTATTACATCTCCCCACTCAAGCTTTGAGGCCAGCAGTAAGTAGAAGATATCATCAGGGAAAGCCTTCTTCTCCGAGGTACTCCATAGTTTTTTCGAGGTTATTACATCTCCCACTCAAGCTATAAGCCCTTCTTCTCCGAGGTACTCCACAGAGAGGACAAACGAATATTAACTCAAGCTTTGAGGAGAGAGATGTTTCGAGGTTATAACTGGAGAGCGCTCAACATCTTGGAGGTGTATCCCTTTGGAGCATCTAGCTCCAAGGCCAGATCCTCAAAGACTGACTGTCGACGTCACACGCCTCGCCAGCTGCATTCACCTTGTACACTTGAATGGTCAGCGACTTAAAGCCTAGATTGATTTCAAAACGTATTTCTTTTTTTCTAGGCTCCGAAAAAAATTCCATGTGTCCATTCAAACTTTGGAAATCCTTATCAGATAGGTTTTTTTTTTATTGTGTAGAGTGCCCACTATAAATCTCTTGCCGGCACTTGCGAAATTACGCCCATGATCGAGTGATGAAGCAAACCAAATCTCAAATATGGGCTAGTACAGTGCTGATAAGATAGCCCTACTAAATGACCACCACTTCAACTGACCGCAATCCAACTTGAGTGAGCTTAAAGTGGCATAAAAGACGCTTCAACAGCCTTTGGTACTTTAAACGTTAGAATCCAGCCCAACTATTACCATCATCATGTGGAGCAGTCTGTTCTTTGCCTGCGCCAGCTTAGTTTTGGTCACAGCCGCACCCAGTTCACCCAGCGGGCGTATTGTTGGCGGTGCTGATGCCACGCTGGGACAGTTTCCACATCAGATTTCACTGCGTCTTCGGGATTCACACAATTGTGGTGGCAGCATCATCAGCAAGGATTTCATACTAACCGCCGCTCACTGTGTCACCGACGAAGACGACACCACAGGTGAACTCATTGTGTAAGTAGTGTTATTAATACTCCAGACTCCAGGCTGCTCTAACGATTTCTTGACTTATGCAGCATAGCAGCGGAGGATCTAAGCATACGTGCTGGTACACTGGATCGCTTTCGTGGCGGCGTGCTGCACCAGGTGGCCAAGGTCATAGTGCATGAGCTATATGGTAGTTTTTTGAACGATGTTGCGCTGCTGCAGCTGGAAAAGCCACTCATTTTTTCAGAGCAAATTCGCGCCATACCGCTGGCCAGTGTGGATTACGCCGAGGGTACTAGCATTGTTATATCCGGCTGGGGACGTCTCAAGACCAATGGTGATATACCACGTGAGCTGCAATGGAACACGCTGGAATCGTTGTCCACACGACGCTGCCAGACGGCCACACTTATGTTTACTACGAGCTTAATATGCTTGGCGCATGAGGAGGGCAATGGCGCCTGTAATGGTGACTCCGGCGGTCCAGCCATATACAATGGTGAAATCGTGGGCATTGCCGGCTTTGTCATGAGCGGCTGTGGCTCTAGCAAGCCGGATGGCTATGCCAAGGTCTTCTATCATCGCGACTGGATTATAGAGCATGCCAATTTGTAAACCCTGTAGTTGAGTGCAATAAAGTCCGATGCTATGCATCGCAATTAGCTTAGATAATGGTAATTAAGCTAGCGCCTACAACATTTAGATAAGACCCTCTGCAGCTGACAAGCTGCAACAGGCTTGACTGATGATGGCTTAGCAGACTATAAAATCGCTTAGCCCGCCGGAGTCGGGCACAATATAGTTGGAACATGCAGCTTGTAATCATTTCACTGCTATGCGTGATTGGCATTGCAGCAGATTCCGTGCAGGAGCAGCTGTTGCATAACACTACAGTAACCATTGCGCCGCAGCCGCGCATTGTTGGTGGCACCAGTGCACGCCAGCAGCAGTTTCCGCATCAGATCTCCTTGCGGGAGCGTAATCAGCATGTATGCGGCGGTGCCATTATTTCCCGCAGCTATGTGGTAACGGCAGCGCACTGCGTCCGTTCAAGACGCGCACTGTAAGTTGGTTGCTTTTTGAAAGACTTGTACTCCAAGCTGAAATCTTACAGCACAAACAACAACATATTGTCGGTGCAGGCGGGCAGCTTGCGTCTCAATGGTGCTGGCCAAATTGTGCGCGTTGCGGAGATTAGAACGCATCCGCGCTATGGCTCTCTCGGTGGCGGCTTTGATGTAGCGCTGCTGCGTCTGTCTACGCCTTTGCAGTTTGGCTCCAATGTTGCGGCCATTGGCTTGGCCAGCAGCGATCCGCCCAACAATGCCATTGTGCAGACATCCGGCTGGGGTACCATACGCGAGAACGGACCACTCTCTAACGATTTACTGTTTGTTAATCTGCGGGCAATCTCTCAGCAGTCTTGTAGACGCTTTGTGCGACGTTTATCGGAGTCAGTTATATGTTTGCTGCACAACAGCAATGAAGGCGTCTGCAGTGGTGACTCTGGCGGTCCGGCGGTGTACAATGGCCAGTTGATTGGTATTACCAGCTTTTCGCTGGGCTCCTGTGGTCGCGCCGCTCCTGATGGCTTCACGCGCATAACAGCCGTGCGCTCCTGGCTGCTCAGCAACGCGCAATTGTAATAGATTAGTGTGTGGGTGGAGTTCCCGTAATGATAACCGCACCCAACAGCTGCTTCCAATTTAATTTTGATTTGGATGATTCAGTAAAATTCTAATGCCCATAAGTGACAACTTTTGTAGAGTTTGTGGGTCAGCTTGTTGGTGCTTTAACAGAGCGTTACATGACATTTTGGGTACTACAGCAATTAGTGTTCTACAGCGCGTTCCTAAATGGTTACGACGGGATCCATTAAGAGCTCCCGTGACGGATCGTTGAGCAGTCAGTGAAAGTGAAATGAAAAAAAAACTTTGCAATTATAGCGCTCAGTAATTTTGTTTATTTTTGTGCATAATCATCAGCAGAATGGATACTCTTCAAAAGAGCATGTTGACTTAGTCGTGGGGTCATTCATAAACTACGTGACGCTCCAAGGGGTGGGGGGAGGGTCTGGCAAAGCGTCGCGATCATATGGAAAATCTTCAAAAATATTCCGTCACTGTGTCACATGGTTTATGGATGATCCCCATGGGAGTAATATTCTTGGACGCTTTGCGTAAAGAAACCACTTGATAGGGGTTTTTGGTAGCGAAATTTTGTAAAAGTTGTTCTCGAAATGATACTTTGACATTTTCAAAAGAAAACTCTTTACTTTTAGGGAACTCGAGAGTAAAGTTGGCGCCAGGTGGTGACTATCGTAGGGCTCTTAATAATTTATTCCTGACTTGACTATTTTGTCCACGGAAAGAATAGCTCGAAAGGCCTTTGTATTGAAACCGATTGGAGAAAGTAGAAGAGGGCGGCCAGGTAAACGATGGTTGGAAGATGTAGAAGCCGATCTCAGAAAAATAGGAGTCCGACACTGGAGAGTGGTCGTTGTAGACAGGGACAAATGGAGAGAGATTGTTGCGGAAGCTATGGTCCACCAAAGACCAAAGGTGTAGCATGGGGATTTCTATTAATAACTGTTCGACGAGAACAGCGACCTACAGTTTATAGCCGAATCCGCGCGGAGGTGTTTTCAATTAATAGAGATTTTCTTGGGCAAATAGAGTCTTCAAGGTATACTTATTTAAGATAGCATACTCCGGCCGAAGTCGCTTAACGAAAGTTACTAATTTTTAGTTCTTTTGCGACTGCACATGAGGTAGGTTGTCTTCACGCATATTATTTTAATATGTTTGCGTTCTCTCTTTCTCGTTTCTTCTTGCTCTCAGTAAAATTGGTGACGACGCCGGCAGTAATACTCTACCTTAAATAAGTATACCTTGAGCGTATTTTTGCTAGCGATGCCAGTGCTTTGCAAATGAACTGCGGGGAATCGAACCACCGAACATCGGGTTACAAAAGGGGGTAAACTATGCTATCGATGGGCTCTTAGCGCACTTCTCTTTTTCCGAAGAATTTGAATTTCAAGTGATTTTCAGAACGTCAGGTGGGGGTTGGGGAATAGACAAATTGTCCACAGACCTGACGTTCTGAAAATCACTTGAAATTCAAATACTTCGGAAAAAGAGAAGTGCGCTAAACCATTTCCCATCTAATCCTCAAGTTATCAATATCAATAATTACTATTTTGAGAATGGGCTGCAGTGCATCCCTGAGCACCGCCCGTATTGTATCCTTAGGCTAGCTATTCACATATTCAAGTGGTTGGGCCCTCTTTATCAAACCATATTTAGCTTGTTATGGCAGAAAAGGTATTCATTTGTAATGCCTGACGACTTGAGTATCTTACATGCCTGAGGTCTGAGTCCAATTTGCAGTGAAAAACCTAGTTAATACTATTTTTGGAAAGTAGAGCAAAATGTTTAAATTGTTTACGATTCTTTTTTAACGTTTACGAAATTTAATAGTGAAGTTTTAGTATATCTTGATATAAGATTGTTAAAACGTCATTTAAAGTCCTATCGACTATAATTGAGATGTCAGATAACGCAATAATTAGCCACAAAAAAAAAAAAATTTATTTAATTAAGCGATTAAACAAATTCAAGCTTTTACGTTGGAGTTTTCTAGTAGAGCGTATAATCTTTTAATCTCTGCTGCTTTATCGTTAAACACCGTATAAGAGCTTTAAAGATTTCTTACGAGGGTCACTATTTATATTTTCCACCTTGGCAATACTAATAGTGCCAGATGCATTCTTCCATGGAAAAGTTTGATACTTTTTAGCATAAGCGTACAAGCAACGTTGTGACAGACAAATAATGGAAAAAAACCATGAACATTTGCGTGCCATGATCCATTACAATTTTCGGCGTAGACAATTTCGAGAAGAGTGCAACGATTAACTTTATTCGATTTTTGGCGACCAACGCCATTGTAAAACTGGTTGGCAGAATTTAGTCGATGGCGATCATCACCCAGCGACAAATTTTTTGAAAATCGTTCAAAATCGGCCGTAATCAATAAGATATTCACCTAACAGATTTAGGCATCTCTGGGCTTGAAAATTTTGGAATGGAATTAAACTGTAAAAATTTTAGTGCTATGATTTATTACGAGTTCTGACTGGGACTATTTCGAGAAGAGTGCAACGATCAACTTTATTTGATTTTGGGCGTTCAACTCCACCGTAAAACGCAGGTTTGCAGAATTCAGTCGTTCATTTCGTGAATATCGTCCAAAATCGGCCATAATCGATCAAATATTCATTAAACATATTGTAAGATTGAGGCAACCCTGAGCCTCAAAATTTTGAAAAGGAGTTAAATCTTGAAAATTTTTGTGCCATGATTTATTATGACTTCTCACGGGGACTATTTCGAGAAGAGTGTAACGATCAATTTTATTCGATTTTTGTGAAGACCGTTTAAAATCGGCTGTAATCGATAAGATATTCATGCAAAATATTGTGAAATTGAGACATCCCTGGGCTTCAAAATTTTCTAAAGTAATTAAAGCTTGAAAATTTTCGTGCCATGATTTATCATGACTTCCGATGGGGACTGTTTCGAGATGTGGTAACGATCTACTTTATTCGATTTTTTCTGAACCAACGCCACTGTAAAGCGCAGGCGTCGTGAACGTCGTCCAAAATCGACCGTAATCGATATGTAACATATTGTGAGCTTGAGACATCTTAGGGCAATGTTAGCTGAACATTTGGGTGCCAAAAAGATTTGTTGGATCACTCAAAAAAAAAACTCGTATAGTTTGGTGCACGAAAAATTAAAGCAATACAATCGCGAATCATTCTTTATCGCGATAATGCGGGCTCTCAAAAATCGCTTTTAAGAGAGCGAGTTTTTGAGTGCTGAAAACAAAGAATTGATGCACCCTCCGCAGTATAGTTCCAATTAGGCGCCTAATAATTTATTTTTTCTTTAAGGGGAGGTTCTTTCAAATTAAATCGAGAAAATCGATTTTTTTTTTTACGGAAAATGAAAGCTACAAATTCGTAGAATATGTGTATGAAAGGATTTTTTGATGCGATCGATAATTATAGAAATAGAGCGTCTTGAACGCACCTAAGTCACTCGCGCTGAGGGACGTTCTAAAAACTTTAAACGCGTTTTTCTCGGAACCATGTTTTTCATCCGCATTTCAAGCATAACTCTTGATCTATTGTTCCGATTCCCTTCATTTAAACCATATTTGAAAGGATATAATTTTTTGTATGCCTTATACTAACAATATACATGAAAAAGTGTTAAATTGTTATTTTTAAGCAAGGTCAAATCACAAAAAAAGTGAAAAAAAACAAATTTTTTTTTCGATCGCCCACATTTTAGTTAATTTTTCGTCAAAACTCATTATGATTTAGTATAAGGCATAGAGAATTTCATTTACTTCAATAAACAAAAAACATTTTTCATTTCGGTTCACTACAAGAGGCTGGAGATCTGAAATGCGGGGACGATATTCTGCGGACAGAGGCAGACAAGAGCCGCCATTTTTCAGCCGCCATTTGAAAAATTATAGTACAATAAAAATCGCATTTAACAATCAAAACAGGAAGTTTGTATGTCTTTTCCTCATGGCACCAATAATTCCCAAACTTTGCCTTCTTTTTGGCCAAATTTGAAAGAACCTCCCCTTAAGCAAACTGCTTGGTCAGCATTTTTCTACCCCCAAAGAAGCAGTTGATGCACATTCTGGAGTTAAACCCATGAGAGTTCAAAAATCGGTTTGAATCTGTATGGAGAATTTTTTGAAAAACATTAAAGCCATTTCTCAAGTTAAGTTATTATGTATTAATAGTTAAACGCGGAATAGGTATAGTGACCCTCGTATCGGATCCAAGATGCTTTTTTGACATAAATGCGTATAAGGTACTATGTATTTATGTAACATATGCCCATATAAATTAAACAACCTTATAAAACTATGCCATAAAATGTAAAACTTATGCATAGAGAAATTTTATTTCTCTCTAAGGTATTTATAGTTTGGAAGACACTAGGTAAATAAATATTACATATATACTCATTAGGGTATAATTATCCACGTGGGCGGTAACAAGTGAAATGAATAATTCTTGACGATTTTTGCATATGAGAAGAACGTACTTGCCAATGTTTATATAGTAACAGACGTTGAAAAGAAGTTCTTAAAAACAAAAAAAGCTAAAAGCTCGAAAGGGTCCAGCTGGATAAGGTACTGGAAACTGCCCCCAGCGATTTTTGAAAACGAATACGGCAAAAAAAAAATTTTTCGCAAAATTTCAGTTTTTAAACTTAACGAGTTGCGGCTTAAAAATTTACAAAAAACGTGTTTCTCGTTTTTATATAATTGTGACTAAACTACTGAAAATTTATGAACCAATTTTTTCAAAAATCTAATTTAGCAATAGGGGTATTTAAAAAAAAAATATTTAATTTTTTTTGAACCAACACATTTTCTAAAAAAAAGATGGCGTACGTTAAAGTCTGGCGCGGACGACTTTGGGATACCCTGTACCACCAAATTGCAATCAAGTCCGATATATTGCTTACAAACTCCAAAAGATATTTCTTTGCCAAATAAACGAAGCACAACGAATTTTGTTCAAAATACGTTTTTTTGACCGATTGGTCCTAAGGGAGCTATATGATACAGTCAACCAATTTTGGTAAAATTTGTTACAGTGCTGGGGGTTTCTAAAAACCTTCCGATTACCAAATTTGGTTATGATATCTTCATAAACAAACGAATTATCCATCTAAAACTTTTGCTTTTTTTCGAGGTCCTCTGAAACACCCCTATGGGAGCTATATAATGTAGTCCCGATATCAAAAAAATAAAATAAACTTGTCTCCTATGGATTAATAAGGGATCTTATCTGAAAGTTTGGTTGCTCTAGCTCTTAGCATCTCTGAGATCTAGGCGTTCATACGGACAGACGGACATGGGTATATCGACTTCTCTAGTCACTCTGATCATACTTTAGGTAACTTTGGGGGGCTCCGACTTCTCCTTCTGTACGTTACATACATTTTCGGCTTGCACAAACACAATATACCCTTTGTACCATACGGTACAGGGTATAAAAATAACAAATTTTCTTATATTTTTTTAAGTAGTATGTTCCTTAAATATGTCAATCGCCATTTTTTTTTTTTTAAAACACGTGTTTTTATACGTTCTTTATTTTGTGTGAATGTGAATCAAATCGATTTAGTGAAACAATGTTAAAAAAAATAAAAAAACATATTTTTATGTTTTTTTTTTTAAAAATTATGAAAAACAATTTTTTTTTTGTCAAAAGATGCTAAAAATTATAATAAATTTTGTAATGTAATAGGATTAAGATTTTTTAATAATTTGCATTAAATGGTGCTATTCGAATAAAAATTTATGGGTTTACATTTAATATAAAAAATTAAACCCAAGATCAATCTAACTGACAAAAAATCTTCGTATCGATATAAAATTTTGACACAACTTTCCGTTTTGAAAAAACATTTTTTGTCACTCCAAAAAATCTACGAAAAAATTCTTCCGAAGTCACCCCACTTTTCTGGGGTAAGTTGCAAGTTATGTTGCGGGCTGTGGCAGCGGTTCGGATTATGATGAGCATTTCGGTATAAAGCAGTTGGGGTCTGCCACGCCTTCTTCTGTCCGTTACATACATACTATATAAGTACAGAGTATAAACAGTTTCATAAGTATAGGATGGCCCACCCTATACTAGCAATATTTTAATCAAACCAAAATTTAAACGATATGAAGTTGCACAACTGTGCTAAAAAATAGTAAGGAGAGTATCAGAACAAACAACAAAAACGAATAAAATTTTGACGTTTTCGTTTTCCGAAACACGTCTGAATGTTAAGCATTTTGGTAAAAGGTAATCAAAAATAAGTTTATTACTTGGGGTCTGCACCGCCTCCTTCTTGTGTCCGTTACATACATTGCACAAATCTTGTATACAAAACCAATATAGCTACAGAGTATAAAAAGTTTAATAAGTATAGGATGGCCCACCCTGTACTAGCAATATTTTAATCAAACGAAAATTTAAACGATATGAAGTAATCGAAAGGTGCACAACTGCAGAATATCAGCACTAACAACAAAAATGTGAAATTGGCAGCACGCAAAAACGAAAACGAATAAAATTTTGACGTTTTCGTTTTCCGGAACACGGCTGAATGTTAAGCATTTTGGTATAAGGTAATCAAAAATAAGTTTATTACTTGGGGTCTGCCACGCCTTCTTCTGTGCGTTACATTCATTGCATTCCCATATAGCTACAGAGTATAAACAGTTTCATAAGTATAGTATGGCCCACCCTATACTAGCAATATTTTAAACAAACGAAAATTTAAACGATATGAAGTAATCGAAAGGTGCACAACTGGAGAATATCAGCACAAACAACAAAAATGTGAAATTGGCAGCACGCAAAAACGAAAACGAATAAAATTTTTACGTTTTCGTTTTCTGGAACACTGCTGAATGATAAGCATTTTGGTATAAGCTAAATATTTAATTTATTTGTGTAAACTTTTCACTTTGTTATAAAGTTATTTTCCGCCTTAAGGCAATTGACGATTTGCCGCAACAGCCCGCCCGACGCCCGATGCCCGAAACGGCCAACAAGCTGTTGGCGTTAATGACTTTGCTTTGGTTTTCATTTAACTTGTTTTTCACTTTTGAATGTCGCTTTGCTTATTTGCTTTTCATATTTCATGTATCTTTATTTTTTTTCTTTGGTTTTTTTTTGGAATACACCTCAGTTACCCTGTAATTACGTGGCGTGGTTGGTTGTCAGTCTTTCGGGCCATCAGCCAAGTGTAAAATGCGGCTTAAAATGCAGTCGATGGCGCGCAATCAAAAAGTCATCGAACTTGGCCAAGACGATCATCAAATAAAGTGCGCTACGTTTTATGGCTCAAGTCTGTTAGCCATAGCCTGGACGGAATAACAATATATAGCACATTCTTGACGAGCTGAATCACCCACACGCGGCCCAATTGTATTGCTCTGGTGCTTTTCACTTGCATTTTTTTGTTGTTGTGTTTTTTGGCTTTTTGGACTGATCTGGTCTGGCTGGGTGTGTGTGTGTGTGTGTATTTCTTTCACCCGATCTTAATTTGTGCCAGTTTGGTAAACACCTTGATTCAGGCAAAATTCATGCAATTACATTCGCATGCGGTTTTCAATTTTCAATTTTAATGAACATGGAAAGTAATTGAATGCCAAGCGACAGACAACGCGACAGACCTGCACCGTCCAGTCCACTTGAGACCAGTGCAGTCCAGTACCCAGTACCAGACACAAGCCAAATGCTGCTGGTAAGTGGCTTTTAATGGACGAACAGCCGCCAGTCAAGACAAGCCAGAAGCTACAAAGCTGCACGTCCAGCGATCAAGATCATGCCAAGAGCAAAGGCAGCACTTTGACAGAACGGGTTTCAAATCCGGCCGACAGCGACGCGAGCGTAGGAGAAAGAGCCGTTGCGGCAGACCAAGTTAACCCACTAACCTTGTTACTGTTTTCAGTCTTACACTTACCACCGCATTGGCCAAACTCATCAAGTTACCTGGTGGTAGAATATTTCAACGAAAGTGCCCAAGATGTTAACCCTACAAACAAATTCTTATCCAAAAACTGCAACTGAGTGCAGTTCTTGTAATACACTATACACAAGGGTTAAGCTTAATATAGATGTTTTTGCTAGCAATATGGGTAGATCCAAAGAGTTGGGGCCATCAACTAATACTCTTCTCTCCTCTACAATTCTCTACTCTATACTTTTAAATAGGCATCACAATGGATCTGTAGCTAACCTAACCTAATCTGGGGCTTGCCAATTCTAAGTAGGATGCTTAACTCCTTGATGCCGAATTTTAATGGAAATTAATGTGTTTTAGGATTTTGAATACCAATTTTTTTAGAGTTACATTATTATACTTCAATTTTTATTCGCTAGATATGTTCTGTACAAATTCGTATAAAAATTACGTTTTTTTTTTTAGGTTTTTGGATGAACCATTTTTTTGGTATCTGGTATCAATTTATGGAAAACTCAAAATTATTATAAAAAAAAAATCACACGAAATATTTTTTTATCCAAAATACTTAGACAGCTGAATATTAGGCTTCTTAAAACTATTTTTAAAAAAAAATTAACCATATAGGCTCTTGTAAGCTTAATAAACAAATATTAGAGTTGCAAGCTTGGCAAAGAGTTATTCGGCCGTGCTCCGGAAAACGATTCAGAACATATTATTCGGATTTGAAACCGAATGTTTGGAGTTCCCAATTCTAGCAAACCGCATTTTTAATGTGGTTTGAAACCGAATGTTTTGCTGCAAGAGGAATTAAAACGAATCGGTAAAATAGGTTTAAAAACGTACGCATTTTATACTGAAATAATTTTTTAAAATATTCTTTGATACTCTTAGATTATATTTATGCCAACTTAAAGTTATATATTTATTGACAATTATTTAAAATTTTTTTTTTTCTGACTCAACCCAAAAAATATCACCACATATCATACACGAACACATGACGATAAGTGCGACAGGGTTGCCGAGTTACACAAACGAAAATTTCGCTTATAACAAAAATAGCTAAGACGTGTTTAATTTTAATAAATATTGTTGCTAAAGTAATAATTTCTTATAATTTTATTTAAAAGATAGAATAATAAAGAACTAGCAATCGAAAATAAAAAGGGAAACATCGACAAAAAATATTCGTTTTCCGGAGCACGCAAAAGCGAATACGAATAAAATTGTTCGGTCTGGTTTTTTCGTTTTCCGAAGCACGGCTGATTAAGTTTCTTCAAAGTATTTTTACAAAAAATTTAATGTGAATCAAAATTCTTATTTGAGCCAGCCTGAAGGCCTACGTTGCTCCAGCTTAAAAACCTTTATAATTTAGAATTAACTTCCACTTTATAATTATATAAATAAATAAAATTCTCATTAGAATGGCTCTTGTAAGCTTAATAAACAAATCAATGTTGATTTTTTTTTAAGCAGTCTCAAATATTAGAGTTTCGAGTTTAGAGAGTTATTATTTTTCTTGCAGGCAAATGAGTGCAGGGTATCCCACTGTCGGACACCGCGTCAGCTGTTTCAACATTTTTTTTTTTACACTGCGCTTTGCTAATAGTTCGGGTATAAGGTTTTTTTTTCGGAATTAATCTATTTTAAGATTTATTATTTGTCATAATGAGAATAAAAAAAAAAAAATTTTTTAAAATATTTGATGTGTGAAAATTTCATAAATATTCAGCCATGCTCCGGAAACCGAAAAATCCAAACCGAACAATTTTGTTCGGATTCGGTTTTGCATGCTCTGGAATCCGAATGTTTTGTATATGCTATTTTTGGGATGTGTCAGGAAAAAAATTATTAAAAATAGTTAGCAGATAATATGCAAATTAAAGTTAGCATAAATAGAATCTAAGAATATCAAGGCATATATAAAAAATGACTTCAATATAAAATTTGTGGCTTTTTAATACTATTTTGACGATTCGGTTTCATTCCACATGCAACAAACCATGAAACATTCGGTTTGGTGGAAATGGGAGCACCAAACATTCGGTTTCAAAACGAATCCGAATGAAACATGTGGATTCGGTTTCCGGAGCACGGCCGATTGTATCAAAATTTTCGGACGAGGCTTATTGTTTATGAACTTATCATATTAATAATATTTTAGAAGCAAAATTGTTGCAATTTGGACTTTCGATAGTCTAGAATAATCTTTAAATGTCCCTTGCATTATTATTATTGTGCTTTATTTTTTTTTAAATACTCAGTTCAGACATATCAGGATATCCAAATTTTTGGTGCTTCTATATTGTTGATATGGACGTAAGTAAGTAGCCAGAGACCGGCGCTGTATGCTACGCAGAGACAGGGCCATCGAAAATGGGAATTTTTTTTTATTTCTATTTATTTATTTACTTATCTATACGTTTTTCAAGGAGGGTCCGACTTTCGACTCTCGAAGACCCTGTGCAGAGAACTTCAAAATCGAGTTATATGCAAATAGTTAAATAGTTAAATAAATAGTTTGGCCAACTTGGGACTATTTTCTTTGGTTTATCTTTATGAACAAATTTCAGGTCCGTCCGAATTTTGTTCATAGAGTGATTAATGAAGGAATAATAGCAAACAAGTGACTTTTAAAAGCTCAGATATTACGGTGGGCTTCGCACTGCTCTAAATCCGCTCCTGGGCTATTTAAATTTATTTTCTTTTGTACTCACTTAGTTATGTACTATTAAGAGAAGCTCTATAATTCAAAATCGCGCATACAGCTTGTGAAATTTAAACCCAAATATGCAAAATAAGTGAATTTGAATATTTTTTAAAGTTTGTTCTCTTTTCGTTTAAAAATTCAGTTTGCGCATCATGCTTCAATATAAAAAAGATCTTTAGCCGAGGACTAAGCACTTGGATTGTAAAACAAATGGCCCAAATAATTAAAAAAAAAAAACTCAGATTTCTGGAGGAGTTTGAAAGACCCCAGTGGCTAACGTTTTACTTACTTCCATTAGTTATAGATTACTACTAAAATAAATAAATAAAAAAAACCTTTAATTATTTATTTTAAAGTAAAAGCCTATGCGCAGTACGAAATATTTCGCGCTGAATCGCAAAACTTCATATGAAAAAAAATTCCCATTTGGGATATTCCATTTGGAATATTATTTTTAATATGAAGTTTTGTCATTCCGTGCTGCGTAGACGCCTTAAGTTAAACTTAAAACTTTGCGATCAATATTGGTTATGAAACATGTAGAATTATTGGCATGTGCTGGGGAGTAACTCGTGAGGAACAAAGCTCCTTAGTGGTTGATTTTTTATTTCCTTTTTTTATTTATTTGTTTATTTGCAAGTACTCAAAAATTCATTTATTTTTATAAATTGCATTTATGTGGTTTATTTTGAAAATTTTTGAATTGTAAACAAAAATAACTTAAAAATTTGTATAAGTTCGATTCGGCGTAAAACTGCGTTTGTACATGATGACAGAAAATTCAAAGTAAAGATATTGCTCATTACGTGACGATCTCTGTCTCTCGAACTCTGTTTCAAAAAACGTTTTTAGAACACTTTTTCTGATAGTTATTTATTTGGGGAGCTGGGATAAACCTCTTGCCTAGATTAAATTTAAATTTCAGCCAAAAGTTGCTGGGTTAAATGCATTTTTATACATTGCACGTAGAGAGAAAATCCGGGCCCGGGGGGAAAAAGTACCGGCCCCTCTATTACACCTTTAGCTTGAATCACGACGGTACGACAGTAATTACCCGGGCCCCTGAAAAAACTCCGGGCCCGGGGGGAACCCACCCCCTACACCACCCCACTCGGCGGGCCTGCACTTGGACGCTGTATGTAAAAGGCAGAAGAAGGCGTGGCAAGTGATAAGTTGCTTATACCAAAATGCTTCTCATAATCTTGAATCATAGAGGCTCGCAGTCCATAAGACCATATAACCAGATTGTTCCAAAAGATACACATTGTCGGTACTAGCGTCGTGTCCACAAAGAGACCAAAATCTTTTAAGAATTTACCGACTTATAGCATTGAATTAATCTAAAAAAGTTTGAAATTTGAATCTACTAACACGAATCACGAATTCATTACTAAAGGCCCATACGCAGCATGAAAAATTTACGAACGGAATGAAAAACTTCATATAAAAATAGTCACGAAAAATTCCGATTAAAAATTTTTGACAAGTGGACGCAGATAACAAAACAAAACAGTGTTGTCTTTTAATTTTAAAAATGATTAACGTTAGATGGCGCCACTAATTCACTTACACTGGTGGTTCCATCTGAAATAATATGCAATATTTTCCATATGGAAATTTTCGAACTGCGTATGGGCGGGCTTTAACCCTGAAAACAAAATTTACTATAAATAATAATAATACAAAATTTCAGTGCGGTTTTGTTTTTCTTATGAGACTAGATTCTAATTTAAAGGTAATCCTGACAAATTTTTATATCACACACACTTGACAAATTCACACTTGAAAATTTATTTAAATACAAAATTTTAAGAAATTTTTTAATCGGTTTAAAGTTCATCAAACAAATCGATCGTGAATTGGGCTAAGAAGATATTAAGTCTCTTAGCGTTGAACCTGAGTTAATGCCATTAACTAAAAACATTCAATATTCTGCGATTTCAAACCGATACACTATAGACCGCTTTGAAATATAAATAAAAGAGGAAATATTTTCATTTGGTGAAATTTAAATAATAGGACATAGTAGTGAGATGTTTAAGGATTTGAATACTTTTTACCACAAGTTTACCAAAAACTAAATTAGGAAATAAACTTGAATTTAACTCATTTACGAAACTAAATCTCAGAGTGTGATTTATGGATTCTAATATTCGGAAAACGAAAAAAAAAAATTCGATTCGTTTTTGCGTGCTCCCAAATTCCAAATTTTCACTGTCGCCATCTGCTCATATTTCTCTTGCTCATTGTTGGCACAGTTTTACACCTTTGGAGGGAAATTTTGCACAACTATGCTATTCCTATTAAAAGGGAATTTTTCTCTATGCAAGACATGAACTATTTAAGCGAGCCAGCCATACACATATTTATCAATAACTATTCAACTTGAAATTGGCATAAAAAGAATTTAAGAATATCAAAGAATATTTAAAAAATTATTTCAGCTTAAAAATTAATTTTAATTTCTCTTGCAACAAAACATTCGTTTTCAAAGAACATACAAAATTCGTTTTGGTGAAATTGGGTGCATCAAACATTCGAATAAAATTTTCGGATACGTTTTCCCGAGCACGGTCAATGGTTTTGTTTGTAGTTTAGAAAGCTAATGTTATGAAATATCTAATTTATACCATAAACCTATAGGTACAATGTTTATATTAGGTTTGTGCAAATCAAAGTGTATGTAACATAGAGAAGGAGACGTCGAAAACTACCCAAAGTTAGCTAAAGTAGAGAGTATAAGCGACTAGAGAATTTGATATAGACAACTTCGTCCGTCGGACAAAGCAGTTTGGTCCTAAAGACTAAAGTTGACAAATTAAAGTAGCAGTCTTATACTATTTTTTTTTCGGAAGAAAAGGTTACAAGGTATCCCACTGTCGTGTATTTTGTAGCTTAGTCATATACGAAAAAGAGTTGGATTTGACATCAATTCGCTGCGAATATAATTCATGGTTTTGTGCAATTTTTTTTTAATTCGAAAAAAGCAAAAAAAAAAACTTTTAGTTGTCTGCGGCGTTGTCTGCGCTCAAGTTCAATGCTAAATGAAGCCTACTGCTGTGGTGACCATGGCAGTGACTGTGACGTAGACATTGACGGAAGTGACAGAGAAAGCCAAAGAAATTTTTTGGCAGCGTACCAAAAGAGAGCGCCAGGCGGATATTTTCAATTGGAGTGTGGGGCAAAGACATGCGCAGATGTTAACTGTGTTAGTAAGGTGTGTTACCATGTACGTGTATGTGTGTGTGTGTGTGTGTGTGTGTGTGAGGGTGGCTGGGCGCCTGTTTATATAACAACAAAAGTGCAGCTGCAGCGGCTGTGGCTGCTATTGGAATGACCTTCACCTTGGCCGCCACATTGACAGTGGCCATGTTTCAATGGCAGCGCGCACAAGGTCGTTCCATATGCGCTGCTGCTGCTACAGGCTCTCAGGTACTGCTGCTGCAGCAGCCTTGATCTTCAACTTGCAACTTGCACGTGCAACATTCAAAATATAAGCTTATTAGAGGTGTCTTGATAATTACCTGCAGCTGTGACGTAGAGACGGCTTTGAGTAACTTGCTTTATAGCTGCAAAAAAATTTGTATTCTTCACACACACTTCTTTTCTATAAAAATAAAACAAAATAATAGTGGTATAAAAGTTAGAACAACAACAATAACAACAAAAAAAAGAAGCACAGATAGTTTGTAGATAGTTAAGGCAACAGCCAGTAAAAGAAAAACAAACAAAATTCTTGCGCGTAAAATGACAACAAATTGAAAAGTTTCTCTTTACGGTTTTTGGGCTTTGTGCCGCCTACACACACAACCACACACACACACACACACAACATATAATTAACACAAGCAGCACGCACTGACGCAATAAGCCAACAACAGTGACAACAGTGACAACAAATACAACATCACCTTTATAAGGAATTTCGTCTGCGAATAATAATATTACGAATTGGTCTGTCTGGCCGTTGCTTACTTTTGATACTGAGTATGGGCTCGTGAGAGAGCTTCAAAACGCGTCCGTTTGCTAGCGCCGTTAAAGTTCAACTGACTGACGCTTTGCTTTGAGCCAGAGACGTCGACGTCGACGCAAGCGTCAGCTTTGACGCTAGCGGCAGCGATGCCCAGCAACAACGTCGTGGTCGGTTTACACTGCGTCACAATGAAACTTCACATCGAGATAGTTCAGTGTAAACAAATCGAATGCAAATCGTGATTAGTTTTTTTTTTTAAGAAAGTTTTAAAGTTTCACAAGTTGGGGTGAATTCGGAAAAATTTTTTCGCAGATTTTTTGGAGTGACATAATAATTTTTTTTTTCAAAATGGAAAGTGTTGTCGTTTAGGGCATTGAATAAGCTACATTGTGTCAAAATTTCAGATCGATATGAAGATTTTTTTTCAGTTAGATTGAACTCCGAGCAAAAAATGCCAAATTCGCGATTTTCGTTTTTTTTGGGGTGAATCCGGAAGTGTCCAAAAATGATAAAAACCGCCATAAAATTTCATCGCAAACATTTTCCCATTTGGGATATTTTTTTTTATATGAAGTTTTGTATGCGTATGGGCCTTTAAACGCGGGGTTTTTTAAGTACAGTTGAGCTTACGGGCTTAATTTTTTGCAGGCTGGTATTAAAATCTGAAAATCTTGTGCGTGAATGCAGCAATTTTCATTTGGTCGAGAAAATAGTTGTTTTTTTTTGCGTCTGAAAAAACTTATTTTCTAAGACATCCAAAAATTGATTTTTTTAAAAAATAATCACCATTCGAAATTTTTTTTCGTAAAACTATTCGTTCGTTTTGAAATCAAAAGTTTATGTTTATTAATCTCAGATGAAGCATTCTTCATAAATCATAGTGTCATCAGTATGGATTTTAGGAAAATATAAAATATAATCACATGTGTATACAAACTCTTAAAAGAGCTTTAAGTAAAATGTTACAAAAATCGTCACGTAACGAATTTAGGTTTGTATGTGTGTAGATACAAAGTTGTATCTATTAGACTACAAACAATTCTGGCAAAAGCATAGAACATAAGGATAGATGAGTTAGTAAAGTATTAGCGTAAAGACGGCTAGATTCGCGACAATTTTTGTTCCTTTTTAACTATTTGGTATAAAGGCATTTCCACAGAACCGTGCAGCCTGAGTAAAAAATAAAAAGTTAAATAAAAATATGTTCTATGCTATGTGGTTTGGCGATCTGAAAATAAGAAAAATGCAATTCATAAAAATACATATGGAGTAAGGTGGGGTAAATCCGACCTAGTAATTGGTTTTGACTGACAGACTATCTATCAGGCTACCATTTTCGATTTTTATTGCTCTACACGACAACACTAATATGAGATCGCTTAGTATTGCCGTTTTTGAGAAACAGTGGGCGGTCGGGTTTGCCCCACCTTGTCTTATGTATTTTTAAAATTTTTTTGAAAAATAATAACATGTTCTAACTTGTATTGTTAAAAAACTCAGTCAAAAGTTATTAAATTAAAGAGTTCCAAGCTTTTCTCACAGCTAAGTTTGTTCAATGTCAAGTAAACTGGCTA
Organism: Chymomyza fuscimana; assembly: GCA_949987675.1. Taxonomy (NCBI): domain Eukaryota; kingdom Metazoa; phylum Arthropoda; class Insecta; order Diptera; family Drosophilidae; genus Chymomyza; species Chymomyza fuscimana. The sequence goes on along the minus strand of OX465090.1, from coordinate 29,185,042 downwards.
AAAAGCTAAAAGCTCACACTTTAGTCAGATTTGTCTATATTTAAGAGCATCTTTTTTTAACATCATAAACAAAAATTTATGTTTTTCGTGAATCCAATAGTTTTAAAAGTTCAAAAAAATTAATAAATCGTCACGCCAGATTTAATAACTTACAAAATTAACTAACATTATTGCAAATCTTACTAAAAAAAAGTTTTATGCTAAAAGCTGGCCCATTTTATCAAAATTTAGGAGCTTAAGACCCACTTATATTTTTTGTAACGTAACACCATGCGTATCTTTATTTAAATATTTAAATCAGTGAGACTGATTGTTACCAATTGTTTTTTACTAAATATATTGTATAAAAAAATATCATTTTCGTTTTTTTTGTTATATTTTGTCGTGCAAACGTAACGTCACGTTAAATTGGAGACGCCCTACATGGGCGTCCTTTTTTTAATCCCATTTTGTATAAAATTTTTTATATAATACATAAATTAAAGCACTTGTAGTTTGTATATAATTTTTTAAAATTATTACAAATTATTAAATTATTATTAAATAATTTTATTTTGCTATTTTATTTATATTTTAATTAAAATCTAAATTTTTTATTTTAATGCAAATACATTTTTTTATATAGTAATGCCTGTGTATAATTTTTAATAAACAAATATTTTTAAAAAAATTTGTCTTAATATAAAAAATTATAAAATATTGTATGCTAGATATTTTGTATATTATTTTTAATGAATAAATTTTTCTCCTTAAAGGGGTCTACGCAGAATGCAAAAGTATTTCGCACGGAATGACAAAACCATATAAAAAAAAAAAAACCCATTTGGAATATCCCATACAATATTTTATAATTTTTTATATTAAGAAAAAATTTTTTAAAAATATTTGTCTATTAAAAATTGACAAAACCATATAAAAAAACTCCATTTGGGATATCCCATTAGGGATTTTTTTTTTTATATGGTTTTGTCATTCCGTGCGAAATTTTTTTAAGCCATACGCAGCATGCAAAAGTTCCGCACGAAATGTCAAGACTTCATATAAAAAAAAAATATCCCAAAAAAGGGAATTTTTTTTTATATATGTAGTTTTGACGTTTCGTGCGGAATTTTTGCATGCTGCGTATGGGCCTTTAAGTAAAACTTAAACTATGTTTATATAATCGTAAAGTAGTAGTTAATTCTAAATTATCAAAGGTTTGTAGCCAGCGCACCGTAGGCCTTCAGGCTGAACACCCTATTTTACATACAAACTATTTTAACATTACAAACTTAATTAATGATAAAGTAAAAAAAAAGAAAAAAAAAAGTTTATTTATAAAAAAAGACGGAAGAGAGGGGTAAATAAAATTGCATAAAATATTTCTTTAATTGTTCCCACAATTTAAATCGAATGTTGGTCAATTTCTTTTGATCTCGATCTGAATTTTTTTTTGTCAAATCTTGATTTATTCTAATTCAAAGTGTTGGAAACTTCAATTGGCTTAAACGTCACTCTACATTACAGATATCTCTTCCTTGGACTGTACAATAACTCGTTTGTTTAGAAATAAGAAAGCTTCAGATATACAAGCTTCAGTATATAATATTTACTATTACTCTGTAAGCGAAAGTATTTATTTGGTGTCACGTATTGTGACAGCAGTTGGCACGCTTTTGGACAAAAATTGTGTCATGTTACTTCATGACAGATTAAATGAACCATTTTTGTTCGTTTTTCTTTACATAGTGATGATCAGAAAAATTTGTTTTTTAGATCCAATGTATGAGTGATGAAACATTTGGTTTGTTCGAGTTATTTAGCAAATTTTGTCCATAAAAATTTTAGAAACATATCAAGCTTTGACTAGGGCTGGCAAATACAACATTGCCAACATTACATAGTGTTGTGGTCCAGTGTAAACTTAGCATAAGCAATTGATATGACTTTTTAGCGTAATTGTGTGTATGTTTGTCTAATTATTTAGATTTCTCACAATTTCGTTAAAAATGTTTAATAACTAATATTTTTAAAAAGTATGTCATTGACTTTCGCGAAATTCCTTTAAATGTAACTGCTTGAGAACCCATATTTGAAAACACTCATACCCACAAGCTAGCTGCTATAATACCGCAAAAAATTAAAAACTGCTTACAATCGTTGTAACAAGAAGCTTTTGCAGGCATGCATGTTGAGCATATTTTTAAATACAGCGGCGCCAGCGCTGCTATAAAACTGCAGTGTGGCCGTTTATAAAAAAAATACCAAAGTCCAAATCGACAAGATACGTTGTGTTTAAATTTAAAAGAAATAAGCAGCACCAACTGCTGGTGTTGCTATAATTATTATTTAAACTATGCATTATTAGATTATACATAATTGTTATAAGAAATTATTACCCTATTCATATTTAAATTGCATTCAGGCCTGTTCGACTCGATTTTCGATTTCGACTCGTTTTCAAAAGTCATAACGAGTGCATTCCGACAAATGGTGTTCTAGATTTCGACTGAGTTCGAATCGTTTTCATTCAGACCAGAAAATTATCTTTTTATTTTTTAAGTGACACTACTTTTAATTGTAGTAGTTTGTAGCAAAATGATTTTAAATGAGCAAATCTTACAAAACGCGAATGCATTAAACTTTTTTGTGTGAAGTAATGTTAACAAAAATTTTTAAGACCAGCCTCAAAGCGATTTTATTATAGGGATCTGAAACCTATATAATGACTGCACAAATTCACCAAAGAGTTCAGGGTTTTGTCAACAAATGGCTTCGACAAATTTGCAAAATATTTTGGCCCCAAACGAGCCTATGAACATCACTTTAACAGAACCAATTCCCAAAGAAATAATGAGAAGAAAGTGGCGATGGATTGGCCATACGCTATGCAAACAAGATTCAGAAGGCAAAAATAGCCTGAATGGAAGCCGCAAGGCATCGGTAGACCTGGGCGACCGCGGATAACTTGGACAAGACCGGTACATGCTGTACATCGACAATATGAAACATGGCAAGAAATACGAAGAATAGCTTTAAATAGAACTAACTGAAGAAATCTCGTTTCCGCACTATGCTCTACCTAAGAGCGGCAATAATATTTAATTTAATTTATATTTATTGTAAGTTATATTGTGCAATTGCCAAGGACCTTATAGAATGGTAATCTATTTTTAACATCGGCTAAAAAAGATTCCAGACTGCAAATGAGAAAAAGAACTCTGTAAACCGACACTAGAAATTATTAAGCACATTTTTAGAAATATAAACGGATATGTGAGCAATTTCACAAAACAACTAACGAAGGCAAATACGAAAAATACGTTTTAAATATGTATAAAGTAAAATTAATAAGAGCAGAGATTTCTCAATTTTATATTTCAGTTTTGTTGTTTAAAAAAAGACAAAAATATTTATCTAAAAAATGTTCATAATGTGTTTTTATGGTGCTTATGGGAATTTCTAATGAATGGATTACTTAGTCCAGCTGCTATACTTAGCTTAACGCTAGGCCTAGGTGATAAAAATAGAAAATACACACTTAAGCTAACACATAATTTATTAACAAAATAATAATATATGCCTCTGCATGTTCCTTCCCGTAATTATAACTTAAACGATAATAAATACAATTTCTTATTTTCAAACGTGCTTCATTTAGCGGGCTAGTGATGGAAAACTACCAAAACAACTGCTTTGACTGCTTATTGGCAATACTGTTTTGACGAAATATGGGCACACTGAATAGCACTAAATTAGTTGCGTTTTTTAAGCGGCATGCATAAAAATATAACTCTCCACATTTTGTGGCAGCAGCGCTACGCTTTTTATTTATTAATGCTACAGCTAGTTGCAAACAAAAAAACCTGCAGTCGGTTTAAAAATACCAAGTTTGTTTGTTTTGTTTTTGCCATGAAACAGCTGTTGGCCTGCACATTTTTAAAAAGAGTGGCAACTGCACAAACATTTCGGCTTGTGCGGCCAGATAGCGAGCAGAATGCAGTTAGTGCTGCCAGGCACATCGGTAAGTGCGGTTATTATTTTGACGCGTAAGTCAACTGCGACAGCGTTTAAGCGCTGTTACTAGTAAAGTGCAACAAAAAGATTTAAATATAGAAAGTACGTGCTGTTTTTTTTTTTTTTTTTGTGTTAAATGCTTGACGAATTAATTGTGGTACATAAAGCCTGTGTTTGTTTATGTGAGAGTGCATATGTACAAAGAGTACATGCATTGCAACATAATAAATGGCAAGTGATGACAAACAACAACAATACTTGGCTGTGGCAAGTCCTTGCTCCTTGTGTGTGTGTGTGTATATGAGTGCATGTGTGCGTTCGTGTAGGTCAAGGTAAAGCAAAGATAGCAGCAGATGCAGCCCCTCGCCAACAACAACAACAACAAAACTAAAAACAAACAGCTGTCAGCGTACCGTTAGTTTTGTTCACTACGCTTTGATTTAAATTTCATGGCTTTTGCTTTTGTTTTTATTTTTGTCGCTGCTTCTTGCGTTGACATTTTGTGTTTGTGTGTGTTCATTAAATATGTATTTTTCAATTACGCGTAAAACGGTGTCAGCAGGACACACAAACACACACATACACGCACATGCAGTAAGGGGTGGAGAGGTGCATAGCGAAGTCGTTTAATGAAGCCTTAAAAACTCAATTGAAATCGTTTTTGTTGTTGTTGTTTACAATGCATTTCTATTAGACCCATATACCATGTATGCGTGTGCATGTGTGTGTATGCTTACCGTTTGCAAATCAGTGCAATCAACTTGTACAATGGTCGACAAAAGTTTTTTGACAAATAAAAATTTAAATCAGTCGGGGCGGTGCCCCAGCAATCACTCAAAGTGGGTTTAGCAGCAATATTTTGGGAAAAGTTAACAAAGGAATTAAGGTAATTGGGGGGGTGTGAGTGATAGGGATGTTGTTTTGTGAAAAAGTTGTTGTATCATTGTTTATTAGGCTCACATAAATCTACAAAGCAATTTTTGTAGCTCTAGCTTGTGTATAATTAAAAATGTAGTATATATTCGCAGTTTATAAGGACGAGAGGTAACCGATTAAAATATTTATATTTTTATTTGTTTAAGTTTTTTTCGGATTTTTATAAATTAATTTAGGAAACATTCTCAGTAGCAAGCTGTGTAACTATATAAAATGTTTTAAGCGGTTTTTATAGTTTAGGTGTAAGCCGCGAAGTTCTCCTAAGGAAAATAACGACTGCGTACGTATCCTATGCATCTTTTGATCAAATTTGATGGCTTAAGCTCTTATGGCTCAATTGTTATCCGACTTGATGCTGATTATTTAGCTCTAGACGCTCTTATCTTGACGCCAAAAATTATGGCAGTACTCTAACTTACAATCATTAATCGTTTCTTTTATGGCCTACCTGAGCATGCCGAGCTACATACATATATTTTCCCTTTCGAGGAACTTTATATAGTTTGTTTAAATATTTTACCACAACATAGGGTTTATATTTGTTTTGGGGTCTAGTTGCAAAGGTTATCATCTTGTGAGTCAGAACTGCAAAAGTGTTAGTTGTTGAGATATTGCAGAAGTTACGTTTGGATACTTGCGTGTGTACTGCATATAGGTGGCAGACTGTTTCAACGGGCTACTTGTAGAAACTGATTTTACTAGGTTTTTTTGCTGTACTTCAGACTGAGTTTGAACAAAATAATATTTTGCACTTTGAAAGTTTATCAAGTTTATTACACTCATTGTTTACTGAGATAGTATAACCTTTGTTCTTGCAAATGACGTCATAAAAATTTCATAAAATATTTTGTTTAACAGTTTTAAGAGCTTTTTGTTTTGATTTTTCTTAGTTTTTAATGTACATATATTGTTTATAATTAGTCGATTCTTATTCATTGCAATTCATTTAACAACACTTTGCTTTATTTTCCATAATATAGGGTGGGTCATCTGTTGGTTTGTTTGTGATTGCATTTTATTCGTTTATTTTTCAACAAAAATGGGGCAAATGTTTGAGACTACTCATTTATGCATGAAAAATAATGTCGCCCAAATGCCTGCCACGGCTGACTCCACAGGCCCGTATGCGAACATCGTAATTTTCGATGATTTTTTTTATTTTTTGACGAAAACTCATCTGGCTGTTCTCTCATCCATTGAACGAATAAGCGACGCTGATAATGGTCCGTGGGCTTCAACTGTTACGTCATTTGAATCTTGTTAGCGTGCAAATGCAAAGTGGTCCTAGCAAGCTGTAATTCTTGCGAACGATGTCTCGTCGACATTGGCCTTAACTTTGTTTTTTTTTTTCGCAAAACAACAATGTACGCCTGTACCAGTGTATGTTATGGGTGTTTAACAACCAAACTAACAGTTGACTCACCCTATATATATATATATATTAACTAAAGCTAGCCACAACATTTTCAGAGTTAGAATTAATCATTTCAATTGAAATATTATCATTTGGCTTATGAAATATTATTTTAAAGAAATTATTGTTATATTGCCAAAGCAAAATAGGATCAAATCCTTGGGCAAAAAAAAAAAAAAAAAAATTAAATATGAGAAAATTGTGAGTTCTATAATGCATTAAAATTAAATAAACAGTGAACCAATTTATTTATTTATTACTAAATAACTTATTAATAGGGGAAATTGTGCTTGTAGACTTGATAGAAGACTAATGAAAGTTATTTTGTACTTTTTAAGTGTTTCCATAGCTTCTTCGTTTTGAGCATCAAGAGTGTGCCACCCTAACTCATACTCAGCTCATCTAAACAATTGCTCTAAAATTGCATGCATTGTTTGTCACATTACTTTTGTCGATCATTGTAAGCGACATGGTTTCTTATTGTTATTGCACCATTGTAATCAAACGGTACTACTTATCAACGCGAATGAGATAAGAGCAAATAACGGTTAAAGCGCACAACTACGTGTGTGTGTGCGTATGTGTAGGTAACAATCATAAACAAATAATTATTATTATAACACAGTTACGGCAAGGCTTAAGCGCAAGTGGGACAGCTAAAATAAAAGAAAAGCAGTAGCAAAACAAAAGAGAGCGGTGAAGCAGCAGCAGCAGCAGCAGCATCCACGTTGACAATTATTTTGCAAACAAATAAATAAACAAAAATCAGCAAAACGGCGTTTTTACAGCAGCGTCGCCTTTTTGGCGGCGGAATATTAGGTGGCGCTGGCAGCGGCGCTAGCAGCGGCAGTGGCAGCAACGCAGGCGTTAATGTCACCAGCAGCAGTAACAGCATTAGCATGAAGCATCCGCCGCCGCCAGTGCCAACAACGTTGCCGCCAACGCTAGCAGCGCAGTCGCCAGCCAGCAGCAGCGGCAGCGTGGTAGCCAATGCCATAAGCAGTCTCAATGGCAACGGGAATGGAGCTTCGATCGGAATTGGAATTGGGAATGGAGCAACAGCCAAATGTCGGCCACCTTTATACCCAAAACGTAAGTGTATTTCAATTTTTATGCTCTTTACCACAATATTATGGGTTTGTCAAGTAGAACTCGAAGTTTTACATTTATTATTATTCACGGATGTGTGCCAGAAATCGCTAGACGAATATTTTTAAAAAAATCTATCGAACAAGAGCTGTAAATAGATATAGCTGATAGATTTGTAGCGCTCTAAATGCTAAAGTCTAAAATATTAATTCAATTTTAAAACTCTGGCTATCTTGGTCTTATTGGTATTTAAGATATCAAAATTTAATAGGGTCTAGCTTAATTTTAGTACGAGAGCGGTCACAGAATTAACCGACCTAACATATTAGTGTTGGTAAATGTTTGAAAACAAATAATACCGTATTTTGAAAGCTTAAACTCAAAGCTTGGTGTTGCTTGTTTTTGGCCGCTATTGCGCTCTCAGTGAAATGGTAAAAAAGAATCCACAAAATGGTATTGGATGGCCGTTGCGAGCTAATTGAATATTTAGGTCTTTCAAAGAGTACCGTACATCGCTTATTGACGGAAAATTTTAAGATGAAAAAGCTGTGCGCAAGATGGCTGCCGTGTTGGCTGTTTTTTACTTCTTGAAACGAAGAAGCAGAGTCCCATAGCGCATCCAGCTGGGTTTTAATATTGGTTTGACTAAGACCAGTAATCATTGACAGCATTGTCTTGTGATGACTGCCAAAAACAAAATACGCTGCTTCCCTTTTTTATTTTTTTTTTTTCACATTTACCAACACTAATATGTTAGGCCAGCTAATTCTGGTACGGCCCTCGTCGCTTTATGCTTTTCCTGTTGCTTGACTTCGGTAAAAAACAAACCTCAATGGCGGTTTCTGAGTGGCCTGCGCCAAGGTTCTTGAATTTTTTCTGTATTTTCACTGCTTTCCCGGTAAAAATTGTTTGTCTCTTTGTCCGTTTCAAACCTAAGGGAGCTATAAGATACATATAATTGTAATCTAAAATTAAAAAAAAAATGATTTTCTCCATAGCACTTCAACTATACTTCCTGTCGCTCGATTTCTTTATTTCATTTGCTTTTCGTTAAACTTTGTCGTCCCTTTGTACGTTTCAAACCTGAAGAAAAGAGAACAGAAAGAAAAATGCAGTTACGATATAATTAACATTTTACCAACACTATTATGTTAGGTCTTTCCTTTTTTTTCTGCTTTTCCTTCTTCTCTTCGGTAGGGCTGACAAATTTTGGGGGGAATTTTTGACCCAAAATACGTTTTCCTACATAACACGTGAATAATAATCTTTGACAAGTGCTCGTTGAGTATAAAAAATGATTTTATGTTCCAAAATATTCTTATATTTTGCAATTCATGTTACAATACAAAAAATCCCATTTGTGATTTTTTTTTATATATAAAGTTTTGTCATTCCGTGTGAAATTTTTCGAACTGCGTATGGGCCTTTATAGAAAACTATTAAGTCAAGTTCTAGAAAATTGGTTTTGACACAAGGTGATGCAACAAAAATAAGCAGCATCTGTAAAATCGTTTCAATAAACTGTGGGACAACAATTTTTCACTGTGTAGTATTGTGCTTAAATGCTCCTTTTAAAAGATGATGATCATAAGATCTATACGGCAAAGCACTTGAAGCCGTAAAGTTGAAATAAACGTAAAAATTCCAGTTGTACAGTTCTGTAAATGATTTAATTGATAATTTCTCAGAGTTTTTGAAGGTTCTTTTGTCCCAGCAGATGATATGATATAATTACATTTTTTTTTGGCTGTTATGATTCATATCTGTTTACACTTTAATATGTTATTGAACCAAATTCTGTTAGTCGGAAAACGAATTCGAATATTTGCTAAAATTTCTTCGTTTTTCGTTTTCCGGAATACAGCCGAATGATTATTTTGTCACAAAAAGTGCAACACATTGAAGAACATAATTTCGAAATATTATATAAGATCGAATATTCTCTTGATTCCGTTGATATCTATAGTATAGCAGATACTAACATTTTGCAGAGAGTGGGTACATTGTAGCTCACTGTCGTGCACCGCTCCGACTAATCCAAATAATGTATACCCTTACCCATAGCATCAAATTAGATTTATGATGTATGACCAACAGGCAGAAGAAGGCTTGGCAGACCAGAAAAGCTAGATCTCAGAGACGTTAAGAGATTAAAAGATAAGCATTATACATATGCAAGTGACGTTTGTCGAATTAAGTCGATATCTTGCCCGGTAGGAGAATTACGTGATTTACTCCAAAGCTATTTACCCGAAAAGCCCTCGTGCATTCGCCACTGTTTTTAATATACGAAGACATAAAGCTTTTTTGATCCACTTCTAACAGTTATGTTACGGTTAGCTTCTCATAATATAGAGTTGAGTCATATATACATATGGTCTAAAATTGTCTGTAACACTAAAGTAATATTTAGTTGGGGCAGGAATTTTTTGTAGAGTTGTTCCAGATCTACTAGTTTAAAGAATCAACATTAAAAAAGTCGGGCGTGGACGACTTTGGGATACCCTGTACCACTGCTTACAATAAAATCCGGTAAATTGCTTAAGAACACCAAAAGACATTTGATTGTCAAATTAGATTACGATACCTTCATAAACAACCAAAAACAGACGAATTTTGAACCAAAAATGTTTTTTTGACCGATCGTTCCTATGGGAGCTGTATGATATAGTCAACCGATTTTGATAAAATTTGGTATAGTTTGGAAGATCTCTAAAAAACTTCTGAATGCCAAATTTGGTTACAATATCTTCACAAACAAACGAAACACAATAAATTTTGTACAAAAAGCGTTTTTTGACCGATTCTTCCTATGGGAGCAATATGATATAGTCAACCGATTTTGATAAAATTTGGTATAGTTTGGAAGATCTCTAAAAAACTTCTGAATGCCAAATTTGGTTACGATATCTTTATAAACAAACGAATTATTTATCTAAAACTTTTAGGGTTTTTCGAGGTCCTCTGAAATACCCCTATGGGAGCTATATAATATATCCCCGATATCCAAAATATAAAATAAACTTGCATCCCCTGACATAATAACGCATCTAATCTGAAAATTTGGTTGCTTTAGCTCTTAACATATCTGAGATCTAGGCGTTCATACAGACAGACAGACGGACAGGCGGACATGGGTATATCGACTTCTCTAGTCACCCTGATCATACTTTAAGTAACTTTGGGGGGTCTCCGACGTCTCCTTCTGTATGTTACATACATTTTCGGCTTGTACACACTTAATATACCCTTTGTACCATACGGAACAGGGTATAAAAAATGCGATCGATAAACCAGAAGCGCAACTTTTCGCTAGCAACAGTTATCGAACTACGAAAATTATCGAAAATTTCACTAAAATTATACTAATTGTGAAAATTTTGAAACAGATGATAAGTGTTATGAACTGGATGTTAAAGAGTAGAAATACTCAATGTTTAAAATAATGTATTGCTTCAAATTGAATATAGGTAAACTGCTATTTTCGAACAGTTTGTATTGCAGATATTTGATATTATGATTTAATTTCGATCAAACTTTCTCTGAAAATAATACAGCTTTCAGTAAAAAGAATCTATTTTTGCCAATCGCTTCTATGTTAACTATTTGATATAGTCGTAGAATATCTTCGCTTATTAAGACCATTTTTGGTCGATAGCTGCTATAGTGGACGATCTTGACAAATATTCTTATCGCAATGCCAAGTGTCAGGTACTTGTCCTCATGTTTCTAATATCTTTCAAAACATTTGGATTTGGCATCAGTATGCAGCTCTCACTGTCTTCCAAAACATTTTCATTGGGAACCAGTGTGCAGCTCTCAACGCATTAATGCCAAATTTTGTTTTGGCAAAGTGGCTGCAGTGTATTCCATTGTCGGCCATCGTCCGTCCTAACTGATGCACCTTTTTTTTTTTATAACAAGCTTTACAAAAAAAGCTAAGACAAGCGTTCAAATAGTATTTGGTTTTTTATTTTTTATTATTTAAGCCAAACCTCTACAAGTTTGGGCTGGCTGTCGCCGCTTTCGCTGATCGGCTACCCATTTGCTGTTGTTGTTGTTGGTGTTGTTTCCTTTATGGTGGTGGGGCCTGTATGCCACTTTTTCTTGTTCAGTTTCAGTGCAGATATTGTTGTTGTTGTTGCTGGTTAGTTTTTCTTGCGCTTGATCAAACATAATGTGGCACTGGCATTGGCAGTCACAGTCCCAGTCACAGACCCAGTCCCAGCCGCACCCAGGCCACCCTAAGCGGGGCATTTGCAACGTGACCGCAACAGCAGCTGGAAGAAGTTACAAAAAAAAAGTAAATAACAAAACCAACAGCGAAAAAAAAAATAAGAGTTTTATAAAAAGAAGCTAACAGTAGTTGACATGTCGTTAACGTTCTACGAGCATTTGTGTCGTTGTTGTCAACGTTGTTGTCGGAGCTGCTGTTGTTGTTGTTGTTTTTGTTGCTTGGAGCGCCTTAAATGGTTTTTCACTCGCATAGTTTTCCTTCCTGGGCGGCTTGCGACAACAACAACCACAACAGAAGCAACTTGAATGGAGCAAAACCGCCTTGGCCTCGCTTCAGTACAGCCAAAAGAAATTGCCAGCTAGACGATGACAATGACGATGATGACGCCTCTTATACACTTTATATATACATAGGTTTCTAGTTACCAGTGGCGTAGATAGGGGGGCTTTGGTTATTGAACTCCACGAAAATAAGGATGCAAACAAATCAAGTGGGTCAGTAGCAGTTGCAACAAGCCGACCATGTGCTTCAGATGGGACTAATAAACATAAATTTTGGGTGTTCACTTTGTTGGGCAAAAATGCTATGGGTAAAAAGACCCGACCCGGTAACGACATGAATCACTCTAAAAATGAGGCATGTAGACAAAAGTGTCTGACTGGTAACGTGAGCAACCAGAATCAGCTATTTAAAAACATAAACAGAAAATCTTGGATGAGCTTCTAATGCAAAGAAATCAAAACTTCCTTTATGGTTTTTTTCCAGGTCCTCTGAAACACCCCTATGGGAGCTATATAATGTAACCCCAATAACTAAAAAATACAGTAAATTTGTCTCTCCTGACATAATAAGGCATCTAATCTGAAAATTTGGTTGCTCTAGGTCTTACCATCTCTGAGATCAAGGAGTTCATACTGGCGGATAGTCAGACTGTCCGTCGGACGGACATGGGTATATCGACTTCTCTAGTCACCCTGATCATACTTTAGGTAAATATGGGGGTTCTCCGACGTCTCCTTCGGCTTGCACAAACTTAATATACCCTTTGTACCATAAGATACAGAGTATAAAAATATGTGCGCACTGGTAGCTATTGGCGCGATGTACAACACAGTTTTGGGCAAAAATGCCCTATTTTTTGTAGTCAAGAGTCTGGATTTGTTGGAATCTTTGAATTTCTGTTTTTATACTTATTTGTGCTATAAAGTGAACACCCTAATTAATTATTCAGCCCTATTTTAAAGTTAATACCGTTCGAAACATTTGTTAAATGCATCCTCGTTTCATGACTAGCATATAAGTATAAATAAATAAAGGATTTTAACTACATTCGTAGACCCAAACTGACAGTACGGAAATGATGGTTACCTAATAGTGTACTGCTCTTCGGAGAGCCCAACGATTTTTGCATCAAATCTGAGTTTCCTTTGAATAAGGTCAGTCTCATGGATATTTTTTATAACATTTCTTGAGCATATGCCTATTTAAGTTGTTGTTTGATGCTTTGCATTTTTACCCTTATGCATTTATGCCCAAAAAGTGAACATCTCAAATATTAATAAAAACATAAAGAAGTCCGATTTTGTGACACTTTTTTTTTTAAAGAAAATACGATTTGAAAATCTCGACTCTTGAGCTATGGTTTATAAAAACAAAAGAACTGAAGCGTAAGATAAAAATATCAGCAAAATACTAAAAGAGAGTAGGGGGCTCCGGTACCACCCACGTGCGGCCTTTTAAATTCATTTCGAAACTTATCGACTTTATCCCCCTGTACTTTAACTAATTTCTAAAAATTTGAGAATGATACAGTTCGTCGCTCCAATTCGCTTCGGAGTATGCAATATCTGGTAGGTATCCAGGGAACACCTCAAAAAGGCCATAGTTTTTCGGCACAACTTAATAAGCCCTTTAAAAATTACGAAATATACGTCATCGTCTAGTTAAGTTTAGTAAAAGTGTTTACAATTTTTTATTTGATGTTTCTTACAATCGCTGACATATGCAGCCTTATCGCAAAAAGCTCTCTACGCCACTGACATGTTGTGTATATGGTACATATGTTTATAAATATTAAACGCAAACGCGATAAGATAAATATCATTTTAAACAGAACGATTTGTTTTATGCTAGTCATAAATACACTCATACAATTAAAAATACATCCACAATAATTTATGGACGAGGTTTGCTTTGAAGATTTCTATTTATTTTGACAATTTTGAAAAAGATTTTACTATATGCTATTTTAATTTATCTACTTCTAACAAGTATTGCTATTTTAATTTATCTACTTCTAACAAGTATATTCAAAAAGGTTCTACGACATGCCTTTAAAGATGTTATCAGCCATTTTTTTAACATGGAAGCAGTTGTTCGCGAATATATTTTACTAGCATACCAACGTCTTAAGATCATATACTTTTCTTTTTTTGAAAAATTTTCAAAGTTGATTTTATTCAGGAAATTTCTTATAAAAAGCTATAAGTGTATACGATTTCGTCAAACACAATTTTTTAAATTTCTAAAAATAAATATAAAAATTTAGGGACACCTATCGAATTCCGAAAAAAAATTAATGATAATTGAACTTTGAAAAAGTTATGAAACCCTACTGCCTAGGCTTATTAAAAAATTGTCAGATTTCTGACTTTTTTGAAAAAATACGTATCCGAGTTTTTTGGATAAGATTCGATTTTTTAGCTGTCTTTTATCTATAAGAATTTTAATCTATCTTAATCAATATATATACAATTTTTTGAACTGATTGACTTACTGGTTTTACGATCTACAAACATCCCAAATGATTTTGTAGTGAACGTGAGCACCAAGAAAGGATTTTGAAAAGTTCGCCCTACAAGTTAAGTTGCACAATTAGTATAAGGACAATTTTTATACCCTGTACCGTATGGTACAAAGGGTATATTGTGTTTGTGCAAGCCGAAAATGTATGTAACGTACAGAAGGAGAAGTCGGAGACCCCCCAAAGTTACTTAAAGTATGATCAGAGTGACTAGAGAAGTCGATATACCCACGTCCGTCTGACCGTCTGTCCGTCTGTCCGTCTGTCCGTATGAACGCCTAGATATCAGAGATGGTAAGAGCTAGAGCAACCAAACTTTCAGATAAGATCCCTTATTAATCCATAGGAGACAAGTTTATTTTATTTTTTTGATATCGGGACTACATTATATAGCTCCCATAGGGGTGTTTCAGAGGACCTCGAAAAAAAGCAAAAGTTTTAGATGGATAATTCGTTTGCTTATGAAGATATCATAACCAAATTTGGCAATCGGAAGTTTTTTAGAAACCCCCAGCACTGTACCAAATTTTATCAAAATCGGTTGACTATATCATATAGGTCCCATAGGATCGATCGGTCGAAAATTTGTTTTTTGTACAAAATTCGTTGTGTTTCGTTTGTTTGTGAAGATATTGTAACCAAATTTGGCATTAAGAAGTTTTTTAGAGTTCCCAAGCACTTTACCAAATTTGATCAAAATCGGTTGACTATATCATATAGCTCCCATAGGAGCAATCGGTCAAAAAAATCGTGTTTTTTACAAAATTCGTTGTGTTTCGTTTATTTGTGAACATATCGTAACCACATTTGGCATTAAGAAGTTTTTTAGAGTTCCCAAGCACTATACCAAATTTGATCAAAATCAGTGGACTATATTATATAGCTCCCATAGGGCCAATCGGTCAAAAAAACGTTTTTTGCACAAAATTCGTTGTGTTTCGTTTGTTTGTGCAGATATTGTAACCAAATTTGGCATTCAGAAGTTTTTTGGAGATCTTCAACACTGTACCAAATTTTATCAAAATCGGTTGATCATATCTCATAGCTCCCATAGGGCCGATCGGTCGAAAAAAAGTTTTTGATTAAAAATTCGTCTGTTTTTGGTTGTTTATGAAGGTATCATAATCTAATTTTGCAATCAAATGTCTTTTGGTGTTCTTAAGCAATTTACCGGATTTTATTGCAAGCAGTGGTACAGGGTATCCCAAAGTCGTCCGCGCCCGACTTTAGCGTACGCCATCTTTTTTAATCAAATCGACTTACAACTTGGCATAATTCCTACCGTTTTTGATAATACGGGTCCAAATAGTCGGAATTGAAGGGACATATTTATACCCTGTACCTATAGGTACAAAGGGTATACTAGGTTTGTGCAATGTATGTAACGGACAGAAGGAGGCGTGGCAGACCCCAAGTCCTTTATACCAAAATGCTTATCATAACCTCGGGTAGCGATTGAGCCATGTCCGTCCGTCCGTCCGTCCGTCCGTCCGTCCGTCCGTCCGTCCGTCCGTATGAACGCCTAGATCTCAGAGACTATAAGAGCTAGAGACACGAAACTTTACCAGCTGGTGCGCATATTTCCTAAGCAGATGAAGTTTGTTGAATCATGTCAATATCTTCCCCCGTTCCCCCGCAGTAGAGTTTCGCGGTTTTTAGCCACACCGTTTAGTATTTTCACCTGAAATTTAACAGAGCAATGCGTTGTAGCTACATGCATCTATGTGTAAAAAATGAACAAAATCGGACAAATACAACAGAAGTTATAGTCAAAAATGTGCAAATTTCACCTCCCCTTGCCAATAAACTGCGTCAATATTTGACTCTACGCAATTATGGCTACAACTGACCTAGAATCACAATTTTTGGTAAGCTCATTCATGTGGCTCTAATGAACAAATCCACATCCAAATTTTATCGATGCGGTCCCCCCACCCACCGCAATCCATTTACCGTGTTTTCTCCCACACCCCTCAACATACCAACTTGAAACTCACCCCGTATACTTTTAATAAATTCTTTGTTGTAACATTCGAGTTTCATCAAAATGGGTAAAAATTTAGGGAACTTATAGGTATAAATATCGATTTTCACCAAAAATAAATAAATTCCAATTGGAAAGTTCTTAGATGGAATATGCAGGAAAAATTTTTTTGACACAAAAGGTACAGGGTATTCCACTGTCGGGCACCGCCTCGACTGTACCACATTTTTTTCATCTGTATTAGAGTGCATGTTGTTTAATTTTATGTTGTTGAGCACTAAAAAAGGATTTTGGATAATTACGCCCCCAAGCGGAAGAATTGGCAGCTTATAGATTGAAAGAGGAAATTATTTTTCATCAAACCAAGTTGTAGCATGTGCTCCATTTTTCGATAAAAGAGCAATTTTTCATAGTTATGGATAATTCGGCCCCAGCTTATAAGTGAAGGGAATGGCGGGTTTTACAACTTGGCATAGCTGCTCCTTTTGGGTATTAAAGAAAAAAGGGAAAACCGCTTTGAAAAACGCAACGAGGATAGACTTAAACTTAAAATGTCAGCGCAGAGGGCGAGCCAGGGCCTCCTAGTCGGTATATATTGAAAATAGTCACGTAGTATGTTTCAAATTCCATAACTCGAGTTTGGAGCGTTCGATTTGCTTAGGGATTTTTACTCTTTCCGCTCTCTCCTATTACAGCAAGAAAACTTTAAACTGGAAACGTGACGAAATCGTGAAAAACACATAATTGCAAAATTTTTGCGAATATGAGACTACGTGGAATCTTCTTAAATTTCTCCATATTTCCCACAAATTCGTATGCCATATTTTGTTTTCGTATTATAACTTTCCGCATACTTTTTGTTTAAACCTCGCATATATGCGTAGCCATATACAATAGCATATAAAGCTATGTATGTGCCTATGTATTTGTATAGATTGCTCAAAACGCCTTCGCGCTAATTGCCGTGGCTAATTACGTGGATGTTGTACAAGTTAACTACCAAAATGGAACACATAACTGCTCATTAGTCACTGGCCAAATGACGCCATTCACTTTGTGCCCTGGAGAGGTAGCAAGTATAGACCGCAGTCTCTGGAGGGGATAGTCATAGCAGCGTCTAGAGAGATTTCTGAAAATCACAAACGACAACGATCTTTCGTTTTTTTTTTGCGAGTAAAGTCCGGTAAAGTGCCAGCCAGCTGTAGACCCTTTTTGTAGACCCTTCTCGTGCACGTTTTGACCACTTAAATGAAATGCAGCGTATAAAAAGTCATTAAATCTGAGTTATTAATTTTTGTTAGTTGTTGGGTTTTGTTGCTTTAAAGGCTATATTGGTTTTGTGATAAAGTTCGCAAGCCGTACCAATTATATACATATTACTACTGTAGACATAACAAGCCGATTAAATAATCATTATGGTTCACTTAAG
Source organism: Chymomyza fuscimana (assembly GCA_949987675.1). Lineage (NCBI taxonomy): Eukaryota > Metazoa > Arthropoda > Insecta > Diptera > Drosophilidae > Chymomyza > Chymomyza fuscimana. Next base: position 29,167,154 of record OX465090.1, on the reverse strand, counting down.
AGCGTATTATTTAGTGGGTTGTTTTGGTATTGTTTTTTTTTTTTATCTGATTTATCAGCTTGCTCGAACCAATTTCGCGGGCTATAATCGGGAAAGTTCATTAATATTTAATCACGATTAAATGCGCAGTTCCCTGCTCTACCGAAATAAAAGCTAATTAAATTAAACCTAATATACAAAAAAAAGACATAATAATAATCATCATCCATACACTCAGCAAAAACAGCTGTTCTTCATTAGATTTCAAAACGAGTTTGTTCCACTCCAGAATTTAAAAGAATTTTTATTTTCGCTTAAAATACTCCCAAAACTAAAGGCGTCAAAGCACTGAATAAATAATTAAAATAAATTCGAAACTTTCTCAAATTAAGAATTGCTATCTGAAAAAACATTTACAATTCATCGCAGCAGTTCTTAAAATTTAATTTTCCTGAAAATTATAGTTTCTCAATAATCGAAAAAATTTATACATGTATTGTTTTAAAGGCAAAATGTTCGCTTTTGAACTTAAAATTTCTTGATTTTTTTCTCAGTGTAGCTAATTAAATGAGCCATTCGTTAACTTTTGCGAAATAAAACTATATTCTATAAAAAAAAAAACATAATAATAGCATTTTCTATACAATAGTACGATTTCAAATTTCGAATTTCTCAATTCAGCTCGATTTGATGTTGCGTGACGATCTTTTGAAGTAAATCCTTAAGCTGCTATGAAAATAAATTAGAAAAGGCAATCCCACAACTAAATTTCTAAAATATTAGGTTAATAAAAATATTTTTTATCAAAATTTCCATTAAATAGCTTTTTTTAATCTTTTTAAATCAAATGAAATTGTATGCAATTTTTTTTTCTAGACCGTGTTATTTCAAAACTGTGTAATGCCCAAAGGCAAGAATACCCAAGTAACGACTTGAAGCACCCTAACGAGGCATAAAGCTAAAAACGTGCCAAACTAACAATTTGCTTACAAGTTTTTGTTAAAAAAAAATAATCTCATGCAAAAGCATAAGAGATAAATAAAGTTTTCGATATCTGCAAAAGCTATATATATATTCTGATCTTGCACTCCAAAGAAAGTACAGCTGCAATTATTAAAAAAAAAATACTTTTAAAGGCTTTTTAGTTTTCTAGCAAACTGCAAGCAGAAAATAAAACAAAAAACAAAATATGTACACACTGCTTGATATTGAGGCTTTTTACAACACATCTTTGGACACATATGCCCTGTTTTTCATAGTCAAGTGCCTGGGTCGGGCACAAATGCATTTTTTATACCCTGTACCTATAGGTACAAAGGGTATACTAGATTTGTGCAATGTATGTAACGGACAGAAAGAGGCGTGGCAGACCCCAAGTCCTTTATACCAAAATGCTTATCATAACCTCGGGTAGCGATTGAGCCATGTCCGTCCGTCCGTCCGTCCGTCCGTCTGTCCGTCCGTATGAACGCCTAGATCTCGGAGACTATAAGAGCTAGAGACACGAAACTTTACCAGCTGGTGCGCATATTTCCTAAGCAGATGAAGTTTGTTGAATCATGTCAATATCTTTCCCCGTTCCCCCGCAGTAGAGTTTCGCGGTTTTTAGCCACACCGTTTAGTATTTTCACCTGAAATTTAACAGAGCGATGCGTTGTAGTTACATGCATCTATGTGTAAAAAATGAACAAAATCGGATAAATACAACAGAAGTTATAGTCAAAAATGTGCAAATTTCACCTCCCCTTGCCAACAAACTGCGTCAATATTTGACTCTACGCAATTATGGCTACAAGTGACCTAGAATCACAATTTTTGGTAAGCTCATTCATGTGGCTCTAATGAACAAATCCACATCCAAATTTTATCTATGAGGTCCCCCCACCCCCCGCAATCCATTTACCGTGTTTTCTCCCACACCGCTCAACATACCAACTTGAAACTTACCCCGTATACTTTTAATAAATTCTTTGTTGTAACATTCGAGTTTCATCAAAATGGGTAAAAATTTAAGGAACTTGTAGGTATAAATATCGATTTTCACCAAAAAAAAAAATAAATTCCAATTGGAAAGTTCTTAGATGGAATATGCAGGAAACATTTTTTTTACACAAAAGGTACAGGGTATTCCACTGTCGGGCACCGCCTCGACTGTACCACATTTTTTTTTGCTGTAATTGCTTGACTTATTCTGCCGAAAAAGTCTATTTTCAAAACTGTTTTTCAAAAATTGGTCTTAGTGTATCTAATTATTGAAGTTTAACAATGTTTTTGCATTTTTCAATAACAAATTCCTAAAATTGTGCCGTTGTACGAAAACACTTTTTTCCAAATATGCCTTGAGATAGATTTGATTAATGGAGATTGCATTATCAGAAATCAATACTTTTCATTTGAAAACATTTTATTGAACAGTTATTAATAGAGATCCCCATGCTGCTTGTAGAGAGCTACGAGTACATGACTTATTTTCGGAGAGGCCTGCACGGATGCAGCTTTTTGACGTCGTCATTAATATGAAACATAAAAAAATTTTTTTTCAAAGGCAATCGAACCACGATATCAATTTACAAAAAAAATGGCATAACTTTTGAAAAAAAAAATTTTTTTTTCGTCAAAAAAAATCATGAAAAATGAGTTGTACAATAAAACATCGCCATTGATATGAAACATACAAAAAAAATTTCCTCTTAATCTATGGACCAAAAGCAAGTGATCCACGTAGGGGTTTTCAAAAATATCAATTAAAAAAAAAAATGCCATAAGTTGGAAAAAAAATTTGTTTCGTCAAAAAAATCATAAAAAATTGTGTGTACAATAAAAAGTTTTTATTATTTTGACAAAATCCTACGTGGCACTAGAAAATGATGTTATAAAGATGGTGTCAAAATTTCAAATCGATCGGATAAAAAGTGGTTTCGAGAAAAACGCGTTTAAAGTTTTAACACTGGGGGAAAAATTTTGATTTTTTTGAAAAATTACTACGGGTGATTTAGCTAAAAAATAAAATTGATTTTCTGAAGATTCTACACAGGTGTTAGCCTTTAAGGGTCTTTCACCGGATGGCCAACATAAAAACGAGCTTACTCATTTGGACTTCGAGAAACAGATAATACGAATTTTTATCAATATGATCATGTTGTTGTCAACTTTGTGGGCTCTACTCATTTCCTTCTGCCCTATTTCTTACCAGAAGCAATTAATAACGAATTTCTTGTTTTAGAGTATTTAAATATTGTCATATCAGGCATACACCATTTCAACCCGCTTTATATACCTCTTGTTTTGACTATCGAATGTATCTGGAAATAATGTTTACACACATTTTGCATTGTCAAATCCAGAAAAAAATTAGAACTGAGGGGCGTTTTTTTTTTATTCTTTCTTTGTAAACACGGCGCACAAAGCTACAGTTGCCCCAAAGCCACAAATGTACTTTTCATACAATCGGAAGGGGAAATGCTAGAACGGAGCATGCACCCGTACACAGAGACAATGCATACAATGCCCACAATGGAATGCAACCGTGGTGGTACCATGGATCTGTGTAGTTTATGTGTCAATTGGCAAATTGCTGGGGGGTGGGATAGATGGCTTCCATTGTTTGGGGGCTGGCTCATAGTTTAAAGATTTGACATGTCATTAGTACGCTAGAACCCCGTCTCTGTTCCAACTAAGCTAGCATATTTATGTTCTAATCATATGTATGTATATGGCTCTTATGTTTGAAGTTTGGTTAGCATACATAAACATTTCATTATATGGTATTTATGGAGATGCGATAAAAGCATGTAATGGATTGATTCGATTGGATTTAACATTTTATATTGTTTTTACGAAATATTTTTGATGCTCTCAGCTGATGAAATAAATGCAAGCATTTTACATGGGGGCAGCCGAGTTCGATTCCAAGGCGATACAAAATGAGCTACAACTCCGAACGCGTCGAGACGAGACGACGAATCTCAAGGCAAGACGAGATGCTTCAAACGCTGTCAATTGCTTGATAGACGGCTAGATTGGAAATGGAATTTTCGACGCATAGAGATGGCAACATCTCGACGTTGACGTTGACGTCGACTGCGACTGCGTTTAGTTAAAACATATAGTACCTATGTGAGTGTGTGTGTGTGTGCAACTATTTATGGAACATTGGAAACGAGTAATGCATTTCGAAAATGTTTGATGATACTCTGTGGGTTAGCTGCCCTTGATGGTGATGGTGATGGTGATGGTGATGGCTCTGCCGGTTGCCCCTGGTTAGGCGCTGCTTGTTCCCTTTTGTTTATGCAAGTACATACATATGTATGTATATCGTTGCGTTGCTTTGCTAAGACGTCGCGACGTCAAGAAATTCAATGCGCCTGCTCTGCTGCACGTTCCAGTGGCTGTGGCATGCAACAACAACAGCATTTGCATCATCGACAGCATCTTGCAAAAGCGCACAGCACTTTCAAGATACTTTAGTCGGCTCTTCAGTCAGGGCCACTTTTTCGTTCAACAAGCAACTACTCGAACTTTAGCTGGAGTGAGAAGAAAAAAAAATGTTAAAAAAAAAGTGAACTCCAAGATTGTCATACTGTTTCAATCTAAATTGAATTTAATTGAAACGAAATTGAGACACGGCACTGGCTCAAGCAGTGCTGTCAAACAACTTAGCTCTGAGATTCATTGAAACTATTGCAGGGCAGCTACATAGAATGTGAAAAGTTAGGGCACAGCCGCCAAAGCAGTGCGGGATTGTTGTCTACAATGTAGAGAGAAGTTCGGCTGTGTGTGTGTTTATGGGCTGTTATAAATGTGCGGGGGCGTGCCCCACGTATGCACTTAAAAAAAGTCTTGGTGTGGAACGATTAAAGTCGCAACAAGTCGACCTAAGTATACCCTGTAGTCTTATTAATTTTGGGAAAGTTTTGATAAAGCGTTTAATTTGATGGTGGCAGTGGTGCTTCGGGTTCGGACCCCCCCCAACTCTTTGAAAAAATGGGTTGACAGTTTTCGGCGAGCTTTGATGTATATACGCTTCGAACTGAAAAACCCCTCTCGAGACCAAATCCTGGATCCGAAGAACTATTGCCATGTACTGGGGAGTTTCCGCAAAGCTGTTTTAAGAACAGTCGTCGCAATCCAAAATGGAGTAAAATCTCGAGCAGCGCTACGCCAAACTCGGGAAAATGAACAAGTTAAGCTCATCTGTTTTTTTTTTTTACCGTCGTGGTTTGTTTCTGTTTGTACCCCGTCGACAGACTGTGAATGCCAGATTTTACACCGTACTTTAATTCGCTGGTAATAAGGGAGCTTCTGGCCAAGCACAGAGTTGCCACGTTGCCCCAGCCTGCCTACACTGCAGATCTGGCACCGCCGGCCTCTGTTCTCGGCTTAAGCGGGATCTCAAGGGAAATCGATACAGCACTGTAGAATAAGTCCAAAGGGGCTGTGACGGCATCTCTGAAGGTGATCACGAAAAGCGAGCTCCAGAAGGCATACGTGCTGTGTGAATCGCTTTATACGCGATATGTCGTAGCACAAGGGTGCTATTTTGAGAACTACTAAATTAATTCAGTTCTACTGATCCCGCCCTGTATTTAGAAAAACTATATTTTGTTGTTGTTTGGTTTTACCTGAGTCTTCTCAGTTTATACCATTCCAAGTTTGGTGGCTATCGAAAAAAATCGAATAATGTTGAAATTTATAAGGAAATGGGGTCCAATTGTACAATACATTTTACCTATATCTATTAGGTTTTGCGCCGATCTTAATCATAGCTTAAACCAGTGCGGATTGGTTGAAAGTCTTTTGCGAGCTCTGATATAGTATATACACTTCGAAGTGAACAGCCCCCTAAGACTAGATCCGCACCTGGCTAGTTCATACAGACTAACCAATGTTCAGATTCATTCATACTGCTTAAAAATATATACACTTTAGAGGTTCGAAAATGACTGCTTCTTCCTTTTTATGACTTTTCGTTCTATATTGTAATACCTAAAAAGAATTCGTTATCCGAAATAGGAACATTTTTATGCTCTTCTCTTTCTGGTACTTAAGTGGTACAACTTTCAGTTTGAAGATTTGGTTATTAAGGCTCAATTTCATATTCGACGAATCCTCAAAATACTTCGTTTTATGGGGTTTTTGGAGATTATCTCAGAATAATGACGTGCTTGTGTTTTTGTGGGTCTATTATTATTATTACTATGATATAATAATCTAGATAAATACCTATTGCTAAATTTACTAATTTCATCTTTTACAAAACAAATGTTGAGATCTTTGTGTCTCTCTCATTTTTTTCATACCTTGGAGCTTTAACAATATTTCTTAAAGTCTTAGATTAGTAACGCTGTCGTATCATTGAAATATGAGGTACCACCAAAAAATTAAAGAATTTTTTCTACCGCCAAAATAAGCAGATAAATCAGCTCTTCAAAAGAGCAAGCAACCGAACTAGACGGGTTTTCAAAGCAAGAAATCCTATGCAAGCAAAATCAAAAGGAGATAAAACTTTCGTGTTAAGGTCTCTAAAATTCGATAATTAAACTAATAATTAAGAAAGATCTCTAAGGATCCATTGTTTTATCTCTAGCCACAGAGTTCCTTCTCCTCCTTGAGATAACATTTTTTAAATGGGATGGCAAGAGCGCTTCACTTACCCAATTAGTTTCCTAAAGGAATTCTTGCCCAATTTAAAGATTTTCATGAAACTATTATTCTTTAGTTGACTGGAGCATCTGTGCCGGTCGAGCCTTCAACTTACTTTAACAAAATAATAATTTTTTTTTGTCCCCCGACGAGACTGAAAAATGAAATTAATCGAAGGTTCGGTTCAAAAGTAAAAGATTTTTATGAAATCTCTTAGTAGAAAAACTTTTATTCAAAATTTTTTCTTAGATGTCTTTTATTATGGAAATACTTATCGTTAGGGTAAAATTTTTCTAGTATTCACCTACTGCAAATCTTTTCAGGGTATTCACCTAACGACCACGTCCCCGACCTACTCGAACCGTCAAAAAGATATGTAAATGATGTGCTGTGATGTGGCCGGCTTAAACCGCTTTCAGTTGGTTGTTGCATAGAGTTAAATGAGCGGGGAGCCGGCAGGGAAGGAGTCATGTGAACGAACGTCACAGACGCTGTTAAAGTGTTTGACACTTTGAACCCCAACAAATGTGTCTAACAACATCTAACTATTAATGTGGGGAAAATGTTGATGAGCTCTTTCCACTTCCTCTGCTGCACGTCTCAAGTTCCCCTTTGCGTTAATCGTGCTGCAGCAACGAGTGCATGTGGCCCCCAAACAACATCAGATATTTATGTATCTACGTGGTGTCAAGCGTGGGCGTTGGGTGGCTCTTAAGCTCCCACCCACTCATAAAACAGACTACTCCGACAGCGCGACACAAAGAACTGTCAGATTATCATAAACTTTTATTTTGTTTATATAAAGACAGCATGTTAAAGTCAATAAACGATTGCAGATGTACAGATTCAAAGCCATCCGACTATACGAGTATCTTAAAGATACATGCAAGCTGTATCTCGAACGTTGCGCAGTCGCGTTTGTTTTTGTTTACACGCAAAAAGTAAGCAAATGCAAACAATCCAAACAATTCAAATTTTAACTCAACATCATAAATAAAAAGAAAGCAATTATTGTAAACAGCAAAACTTTAAATTAATTGATTTAAAAAGCTTTAAAATTTTGGAAAACCCTCGTATATCAAAAAGTCTGTTAGGTGTGTAAAATATTTTTTGAAAGCCATGCTAGGTTTGCACTAAACACCGGCACAGATGAGTGTAAACAGAAAACGAATTGCCAAACTTAAAACTTTAGTCGGACGGATACATTTGGGACATCATATCCCTATACTGTCCACAATTTTTACAGCGTTAAGTAATTATTTTAAGAGTCGCAACAAGTTTGGAGGAAAAAACTAAAGCGGAGTACTAAATAGTGGTATCGCCAAAAATTAAAATAAATTTTTCTGTAAATAAAAGAATCAATATTTAAAAATTAACATTTTTTTCGGCTAAAAAAATCACAAGTTCAAGAACAATGCTTTTCAATATGAATTCAGGTACAGAACTTATTGACGCAAAACCAGTATCGCTTTAAGAAAATGTGAAATCTAAGCGAACTTTATTTTTACCGAATTGAAAAAAAAAATCGCTCCCATGGTTGGGTAATAAAAAGAGTTGGGTGATTTTTACGTTTAAGTCTATATACCGATTTTGGGAAGACACTTTTCGCAAACCTTTTTTAAAAATCTTGTTTTTAGTAGGCCAAAAGGTTTCTAAACCTTTCTTTTAAATTTTTGCCTATAACTTCCGTAGTTCCAAACTGATTTTCATTATTAAAATATATAAATAATTTTCAAAAATTATGGGATAGCAAAATCGCATTAAATTGATTTCATAGGATTTGCATAAAATAAATAAGTAATAAAAAAAGGCGGTTGTTAAAGTCGTAGATATTACTTATATAAAATCCTAAAAACTTTATTTGGACTGATTTTTCATCGTTCCTATCAAATTTGGTACAGTGCTTTGGAACTCTAAAAGCAATCTTTATTAACAAACGAATTATGATGCATCTAACATTATTGTTTTTTTTTTTTTTGTTTTTTTTTTGAGTTGCTTTGTAATATCTCTCTTATATTTATAGCCTCGACTTTTAAAAATTATAATAAACTTATTTAAAGTGACAAAATAAGGGTTTGAATTTAAAAGTTTGGTTGCTCTTACTATCTCTGAGATCTAGGCGTGCATACGGACGCACAAACGGAAATGTCTATATCTACTTCTCGCTAGTCAGCCTGAACATATCTCCGACGTCTCCTTCCTTATGTTACGTACATTTTTGGCTTGCACCTTGCACGTACAGTGTACAAAATAAAACCGCAAGTTTAAAGAGAAGAAGAAAACTATGCTCCAAACTGAATTTAGCTACTGAACTTGATGGCAACTGCTTGAAGCAGTTGTGAATTGTAAGCGATTTTTAACAAAGTTTTATTATTACTACAACTTTAGAATGTTCTAAGCAATTTTAAAAAAATATGCGAACAAAGCTGAGCAACGAAAATAGGAGGGTCTGTGTAGTAAAGGTGGGGTTAGTGGTTGCAAAAAGTAAAAAGAATTCCTATATTATAGTTCACACACCCATTTTGGTGACTAGCTTTTTAAACAAATAAATTAAAATAGGCTTGTTTTTAGAGGGTAAATAAATAATTTTTGCGTATAACTTTCGCTGTTCCCAACTTATACAATATTGTTCCTTTAAATATATGGATGTTAACTACAAGGTCTATTATTTAAAAAGTGGGGTAAATATAAAACAAAACTGAATGCAAGTGAAGAACTAGATCATAAGACATAACGTGCACGAAAATGTCATTTGTCCTGGAACCAAGTCAATAACCAGTAGGCCATTTTAAAAACTGCTCTCGGGAATGTTTTTTTAGGCCGGTATTCTAGTTTGTTTTTTATAAACATACCTTTTTCTGGCCGTTTTTTGATATATTTAAACATTTTATTGTTTTGACTCCGAGAGATTAGTTAAAATAATATGCAAAAAATTTAATATAATACTTAGGGCTAGCAAGACCAACATGGCACACAGATTATATTTATAAAGTTTTAGCAGAAGCAGGAAGAGGTTATAAACCAATAGAGGGAAAACCAGTTGATTTTGGAAATATTAGTAGCTTTTAAACTTTTTAAGATCACGGCCCGTCGCTCACCAGCTCATGATCCTGAAGTGTCGGCCGCATTTTATCTACGAATATTTGATGAGCTTTTTGTCATGCCATCTACCACTGCTCTGAAGTTATGTCGAGTATGGCACTCTAAAGTTTTAGCCAACACATTTTGACATCAGTTCCCATTACACCAACTTGTCAAAATGAGCCAAAGCAGTTCCTAGTAACTCTAACACTCTATGCATTTTGATTTCCTGTTTGTTATCGTCTGTCACCTTTTATTGTTATCGATAAGTGGAGCGCACCGGAAAAGGCAATTTAATTGGAAGTGTAAGCATTATTGGAGCTATGCACCATGTACCGTGCCCTGCTTAAGGGTTGCAGGCAAACGCCTCTAGGGTGCGTAGCTGCATGTGATTTTCTGTCCGGGTTTCATACAATATGAGTTGCTTCTAAACGTGCTCTAAAGAGCACGCCCGACGCACGCGTGAGAGTGTGGTGCATTGTTGGGTGACAACGTGGGCTACTTAACGTGCCAAAACTCAATTAAATCCTTGGCACACATGCCGAAACCAAGAACAAAAACACTAGCAAGTATAAAAACAATATTGTCTGCTTTTACTGTGTGTGTGCTACGGACAAAAACAAAGCCACCCTTAAGTGCTGGAGTCGCTGGGTGAGGGTGGATGAGTCTAGAGTTGCCAGATTGCGGCACTATGCGTTGTAAGTATCGAATGAAGATGAACTTGTAGAGTATGTTAGGTTGCTTGTAAATTCGAGGAGATTTATTACAAGTGTAGGGATTAGATGAATATAAAGTCTTTTAGTATAAATTAAATTAAAACGTATATTATACGTTATTTTTAGGGCGTAAAAAAGAGGATCAAAAACAAGCTCGCATTAAAGCTAAATGTAATACTCTTACTACATTCATTACAAGCTTTTTTTTTTTAAAGCATCGAAATGCACTCTCATTTTTAATAATCTCTTATTAGAGTACTCGGAAATCTCAGCTATATTAAATGTTGTCCCATATTTTTGTTAAACAATATTTAATATAAATTAATACTAAAAGATAAGAATTATTCGCAGGCGGCTAAAGTTGGTTTCCTCGTTCTCTTGTAGAAGGATTTTGTAACTTTGGTACAGTTTTGAAGATTCATCAATTTCTAAACTTTTCTGCAATTTGCTCTTTTATTATTACGCTTTTCAAAAAATTTTTTAATACTTTATATTAAAAAATTGCAAAATTGTATTACAATTTTCGACGTCTTTTGAAAAACTAATTTTTTTGCATATAATTTAAAACATTAAAAAAAAGTTTCGTTTTATTTTTGCACCAAATCGATGAGATTCATATTTATCAAACGGAAGGCACTGAAAGATGTGTTAAAAAAATTGTGAAAGCTGTTAGATAAATAAAATCGAAGAAATACAAGCCTATTCCAATAATGTATTAAAATTGTTGTGTTTAAAAATAATAAGTCATATAATTTTTTGAAAAAAAAAATTTTCATTTTATTGTTTTCGATTTAATTTTAATAGCTTTTAAGGAAGCTTTTTAAAGACATGTTTGATTGACATATCTTTTTTTCTAGCAAATCTGATAGTTAAAAAAAAGCTGCGCACTCCTTAAAAATTCCCAATCCTACAGGAATGTTCACAGCGACCAACACTGTAAACATTAAGCACTGCACAAAACTCAACTATCAGCTTAACATATAATAAATATAGAATTAAAAAATTATTAAAAAAAATATTTCAGTTTTGTCACAATTAAATAAAAAGTGAAAAATATGTTTAAAAATGTTAATTATCAGAAAATATTTTTTTTACGTATGTATCGATTTGTTGGCGGTAATTTTTTGTTTCTTATCCAGCCCTTTCATATGTGGTCTTATGTGAGCCTAACAAACAAAAAAAAGGTTGACTTTTTCTATAAACATTCTACCATTTTTCTTAAGCTTTAAAGAGCCTTTTTGACAACTTGGCTTTGTTTCATTTAAATAAAATGTTAAAAATATTTTTGCTTTTTTTTTAACTAGGCCGTAACGCATTAAGCTTAGAAACTGAAATTTTTAGAAAAGTTTGTTTTTAACTATGAATCGATTTGCTTCATTACTTTTAAAAAATTGTTGGGCCTTTTGATATATTGGCTTATGTGAGCCTAATAAACCAAAAAAGTTTCCTTCAATTACGACCACATGCTCCAAATGACGCCCCGACTTATCAAATTTTTTTTTATTAATTCAGCAACTCCAGTAAAAAGTCAAATGAAAAAAGTCAACCATTTGAAGACTTTAGTTCTAAGGAGTACTAAGCACCCGTAGCTCTTGTATGTATACTAGTACTAGCCATATCCAATACAAAAACTAGTGGGAAGGGCCCAGTCGGCCTAGTAGCTTGCTACATAAAAAAGTTTCGAATACATAGCAAAAAACTTCTGCGAGGGATTTGGGGAATCCAAGAAGTAAAATAAATAATTATAAAACAGCATAGTAGTAGTAAAGTATTTATACTCAAGGATGCCGAGAGGGTCTGTCAGACGGGGCTGGAGTCTTGGGTTTTTTCTTAATGTTCTTTATATACCAGCTTAATTGTGTACAATGAAGAAAGTCGATATAAATCCGGCTTGCAAACTTGAACATTTTTTTGGGATGCGGTTGTCCCGTATATTTTTTATGTTTTTGGGGTTGCTGAATCTGAATCCGATATCGAAAAACCCCGGTAGGTAAGTTTTCTAAGTTAGCCTCCAAAATAAATCGTTTTATGGATTTTTTTGAGATTATTTTGGAATACCTGGTTTTTGGAATTTTTCTCATCTTGGATTCGGATTCAGCGGCTTCAAATCCATCTATCTATCTCGTGAAAGTTCAGACCACTTTTTTTTGTGTGTTTGTATAATAAGCAACTTTTAATAAAATTCTTAGCTCTCTTAACTACTAAAGTCTCTGATCAAGAATATCCGGAACGGATTTGCCTAGTTCTCTACCTTTAAACAAATTTCATAATACTCTTCTGTAGTTGGTATAAAAAGTTAACTATTAGAGCAGCAACCATCTGGCAACGCTTCCAAAGCCCAAATACTGCGCTGCTGCGATAGAGCGACAAAAAGGAATACCAGGGCTAAGCCGAGACCACCCTGTCGCTGGTCTATACAACATTGTTGCAGTTGCCATTTATGTCACACATACTATGTTGCTTTGGCAAGGGGGCGGCAGTAGTTAGGGGTTGTACGCTGTCCAGTTGGCGCAGACGCAGAGAGCGAGTGGTCACATAAATTTTTGGCTAGTGTTGCCACCGTTTTCTTGTTATCCTTGTAACCAAAAAAAAAACACGGAGAGTGACGCGCCTGCACTGGCTGCGACCTGGGAGCGAGTTCCCAAAAAAAAAAAAAAAAAATACTTTTCAAATCGCGCTCAGCCTGCTTCATTCATTCCGTGTGCTGCTCCAAAACAATAAAGTGTTCAATAAACTCGGGGATTTTCATATATTATTACATAAAAAAAAAAAACAAAACTCTAAAGTTTAAATAAAACTTACTGCCCAAAAGTGAACCTTAAATAATTAACTAATTGGAATACATGTAGAAATCCAAAGCAGCAAAAAATCTAGGCGTTAGATACATACTATAAGAGGCACGAAGAGATTTGCAAACTGACTGCAATTAAAGGATAACAGCAGCAGCATGTGTAAGTACCAAAGAAAAAGCAGCTAGGGAAGGTAGTGCTGTATGGGGTGGGGGTAGCAGGATCTCTGAAGTGGCTTGTTTGTTGGTACTCCAGCTAAACGGCTGGCATTGCAATTTGTTTGTTTAACGCTAATGAGCGCAACTTAATCTCTTCACAAGCAAACTCATCCGCACTCAACCAATAAACTGGCACGTGCAGGTTTGCTGCAGTTTGTTGATGAAGTGCAGCACTCGAAATCACAAACCGGAAACACCATGCACTTGCACTAATCCTTTGTTTTTGCTTTGTTTGCAGCGAAAACGCCTTCATTTGACAAGGATCGTGACTATATTGGCTTTGCCACACTGCCGGAGCAAGTGCATCGCAAGTCGGTGAAGCGCGGCTTTGAGTTTACACTGATGGTAGTTGGTGAATCCGGCTTGGGCAAGTCAACGCTAATCAACAGTCTTTTTTTGGGTGATTTATATAAAAATCGACAAATGCCCAATGTCGAGGAGCGCATCGAGAAGACAACGCGCGTAGAGAAGAAAACCATGGACATTGAGGAGCGCGGCGTACGTTTGCGTCTTACCGTTGTGGACACACCGGGCTTTGGCGATGCCATCAATTGTGAGGACAGCTGGCGCGTATGCACCCAGTATATTGATGAGCAGTTTCGACAGTATTTCACCGATGAGAGCGGTCTCAATCGACGCAATATACAGGATAATCGTGTACATTGTTGTTTGTACTTTGTGCCGCCCTGGGGACACAGGTGGGTACACTAGCAAGAGTTGTACACTTGATTGTGCATAATACTTAAATTCCATATAGTCTGCGGCAAATGGATTTGGATTTAATACGACGACTGCATCGTAAGGTCAATATTGTGCTGGTTATTGGTAAGGCCGATTGCCTGAACAAGGCAGAGGTGCGCAAGCTTAAGGAACGCATACTGCAGGATCTCGAAGACAATCATATACAGCTGTATCAGTTTCCTGAATGCGATTCTGATGAGGATGAGGATTTTAAGCAGCAGGATCGTGAACTTAAGGCTTCCATACCATTTGCTGTTGTTGGCAGCAATACCATATTAGAGGTGGCTGGCAAAAAGGTGCGAGGACGACAATATCCCTGGGGCGTTGTCAATGTGGAGGATCCCGAACACAGCGACTTTATCAAGCTGCGCACATTTTTGATTTCAACGCACATGCAGGACTTGAAGGATACCACACAGGCAAGTGTTTTATTTTTTAGATGTAAACCCAAGGAACTCTAGAGTGGAGTTTATTAGCCATGTTAGAAAATATGCAGAAATAGCAAATTGGCTTGAATTGGTTTGCAGAGTTGAGCAGGAAATGCTCGTAGGTGTGAAACCGTAATTAATGGGTGGCACCTTAAATAAGGTTGGGAATATATTAAAATGCTGTTACTTGCGCTGTTCAAGCGGAAAAATTCATTGGAACATGTGGAGCAGCTCAATAAATATCATCGGTAGTAGCTAGAATCAACCAGGAATTTGTGAGTACTTTAGAACTCCAATCTAGAGAGCGCTTCCCCAAGGTGGTGGATAGGGGAAAGCCTCCCAGACATGGGTGGTAGGAGGGAAATCAAATACCTCCCGCGGACCACACAAGCCGAAGAAGGCCCACTCCACCTTAAAGTGGGTTACGTTGGTCTAGTAACCCGACCGGAAAAACCTCTTACTCAAGAAACAGAAATTTTGCGCCCTATGCTCCGATCAGGAGTGACATACAAGGAATAAATATAAATTAAACCTGATGCGGATCACAGGGTAAAAAAAAGGGGTCTTTATCTACTAGTTTGTTGAAACGAAGATAAATGCATAAAGAAACGTCCAACAAGCTTTTAATCCCTAGAGGGCGCGTCCCCAAGGTGGTGGACAGAGGGAAAGTCTCCCAGACATGGGTGGTAGAAGGGAAATCAAATACCTCCCGCGGACCATACAAGCCGGAGAAGGCCCACTCCACCTTAAAGAGGGTTGCGTTGGTCTAGTAACCCGACCGGAAAAATCCCTTACTCAAGAAACAGAAATTTTGCGCTCTATGTTCCGATCAGGAGTGACATACAAGGAATAAATATATATTAAACCTGATGCGGATCACAGGGTAAAAAAAAGGGGTCCCCCAATACCAAGACCTCCTGAATCCGCAACTGAAAGCATCATACTTGACGTTGTTAAGTGGCCAAGGTAATCCCTAGAATAAATCCTTTTGAGAACCTCTAGCATGAAATTAAACGATAAATTTGGAAAACCGTTTAGCAAAGCAAAACGCAGCAATGAGAAAATATTTGAAAAATTTTGGTACAATTTTGGTAGACATGTAACGTTCGCCATTTAATTTGTTTTTTCGAAGAAATGTTAAAGTTTAAAAAGAATGTTTATATTTCCACTCTATTATAGAAAAAAGTTATTTTACGTCACCTAGGACATTGTTTAGTGTGGTCCCTAGATGGCGCTCGCAAGTTGTTGTCACTAGATGGCGCAAGCCATTTTGCGTAGTTGTGTTCACAAATATATTTTAAACATAATGAAAGCAAATATTTAATGCAAAAATATTAAAAATTTTTTGAGTGAAGTCAACATTTATAAATGTATCTGTATACCAAAATATTCAGTAGAGCATTTAGGCAACAAAAAAGTTAAAGTTTTAATATTTATGCATATAAATAACGAAGGACTTGAATAAAAATTTGTACAAACTTTTTGCCCAGTTTCAAGTTGAAAGTTTTTTGAGGATGAACTGGAACCACTAAAAAACATTTTATGGTAGTCGATACTGGTGTTAAGTCCATGTTTCAAACGACCATAACGCCAGAACTGCAGCAACTCATAATATTGTAGAGTGATATAGGGATGACATGAACGATTATTCCGATTAGTCCAACTTTTGTTGGACTTGGTTCGTCTGGGGTTCGTCGCTTGTCACGAACCTTTCCACGTCTTTTGAAGCACCGCAGTTGTGTTTCTTCAACTTTTCTTTGCATTAAGCCGAGCAGAGCTCAGGTGCAAATCATTTAGAGCTTAGCTCTCCCACTTTTCATTTATCACTTATTTGAATGAGTCTAATTGATTTTTTTATCTTTCAGGATGTGCATTACGAGAACTTTCGGGCCCAGTGCATCTCACAGATTTCACAGCATGCGTTGCGTGAGCGTGGAAAGTTGAAGCGGGACTCGATTAGCTCTACAAATGGATTTGATGCGGCCATTTCGGAAACGGATCGCTTGCTATTGCAAAAGGATGAGGAAATACGACGCATGCAGGATATGTTGACTCAAATGCAGGAAAAGCTGAAGCAGACGCATCTTATGGAAATGAAAAAGAACGACAGCGTTATTGACGTCTAAATTAGGGGGCTTCATCCAAAAACTTGTTTGTTCCAGCAGCGAAAAAAACCACAACACATAGAAATATATTTAAGCTAGAACAGTGTTTTTTTTGTTTTTGTATTTACTATCAAGATCTATTGATTAGTTTTTCCTTAACTTATAGAATTAGTTTTGTTTAATAAATTAAAAAAAAAAGAAAACAAAACAAAACATCGAGTGGCATAGGCGAATTTTTACGAACAGTGCAGCGACCAAAAGCAATTTAAACAAACTAACCAAAAAAAAATACAAACAATAAAAATTAAAATTACGAAATCTACTACACACAAAACAAAAAGTTGTTAACTTTTAGACTCAGCAGGCTTGCATATTTGGCCCACTCTAGTTGACCACAATTTACAAATGAACATTTATAATGCTATAATAATAAAATAGTAAACAGATATAAGCGTAATAAAAATATGTAAACCAAAACACCAAAAGAAAAAAAAAGTAAATGCAAAAAAGTATTAAACATTTAAATCATGGCAACCAGTTTGCAATATACTTATAAGCTGCCCGTGCATTAAATAAATAAATAAACGCGTATATACCAAAGTGTAATGAGTTTAAAAAACCAAACAAAATGAAATGTTTAACAGAAATACAGTGACAAAAAAGAGGCAGACAGGCTTATAAATAATATTATTTTTCTTATATGTACTTTTAATGCTTATTTTTTTTTTCTTGCTTTGATTATGTATAAACAATTTTTATAATAATTTTAAGCATACAAACAACTTGTATATCAAAATACATAAAACATATTGCATTTTTTTTTGTGACATTGGATTTTATATAAAAAAAGAAAAACAACAACATTCAACAAGTTCCAGTTATTTATGCTTAATATTATAATTATAACTTATTACAAAACTATTTTGTTGAAACGAATTGTTAATGAATTTATTTTAAAATAAATATAAGCGTATAAAAAAAAAAAAATTTCATAATTAAATAAAAATTATAGTGGACAAATTATATACACAAGGTTCTGACATAATGAAAAGGCAATTATAAACAATAAATAATAATACAAGAAAACACAAATTTATTTAGAATTTTTAGCTTTTTAAGATTGAAAGCTCATAAATAATTAAATACAAATTGCAATTAAATATATATATATAAAAATTGTATTAATGACTTTTATGCATTTGAAATAGCAGCTTAAAACGGCTTAAAGAAAGTTAAACTTATATTTTCTTAAGGCCAGTACGCAGCAGCGAAAAACACGTCGAGACAGTGAACAGTGTGTCCATACAAAAAAGAGCGAACTTTTTTTCTTTTTTGCAAATTTTTGTTCTTTAATGCCATAATTTATATTTTTGATTGATTGTTTTGTTTTTTGGAAAAGTTTTGTTGCACAAATTGTATTAAATTATACAATTTTATTTGCCTTATACATGCTAAAGTTTTCAATCGATTGCACCTATGTATAGGCAATAAAGTCTGTATCATGGGGAAGGTTTTTTACACCCAAAAAGTAAAAAGCACTTTTATATTTTAGTCTGCATACTGATTTTGGTGAGTACCTTTGCGTAAACATTTTCTATTGGCTGGAGAGAGGCCAAATTATTAAAAAAAAGAACGAGACCCTAAAAAAGTTATTTTCCACCAAAGCTCAGTCACCATGGTCAAATTTCTCACACATTGTATTCCTTGGATTAGATCCTCTGTAAGTATCATCATTTTTAAAACGTTCAACGACGAAACGGATGCCTGCTTTGAGGACTTTAAAAAATTATACAATAATTTAAAGAACGCTGGATTAGGTGAAAATTTTAATGGAATTGTGGCTTCAACAAAACTCATTCGGCAGTGCTCCGGAAAAAATAAATCCGAATATTTTATTGGCATGCGTTTTGAAACTACATGTTTTGGTGCTCCCAATTTCATCAAAACGAATTTTTTATATCGTTTGAATCCGACTTCTTTGTTGCAAGTGATACCAAATCGATCGATTCGAAGCGGATTCAAAAAAAAAAATCAAACCAATTCTAAAGCAATCAAAACAAAACTATTCGAAGCCGAGGCAACATAAATAGCTAATTAGTCAAAGTGGAAGCAGCCGTTAAATAGAGCGTCCAAAAGTAGACCAAGGATTTTTGAGTCAAACGTGCCACTTTAAAATCGAACTTTTCGGTTTTCACTGATTTTTGTTGCAGACCGATTTTAGGGAGCAAAGAAAGTTCGCTTCACAATCATTTTAGGTTCCAAGGAGGACTCAAAAAATTTATCACAAGATAACTAAACGAATATTCATTTAAATTCAGAAAGCTTTGCTTTATTATTAATAATTACCAAATGTTGGTAAATTTGCAAACACTAACGCTGTCGTCAACTACAGGAACTACGGCTGTAAGAAAGAAGTGTACTTGTTCAAGCGATGACTTGGAAGTCAGCTGCTTGCATCAGAATGATATAATTAGTATATGGTATATAGCAGAGAAGTAACTAAAGGCGACTCTGAAGCTGCTGCTCAAAACAGTTTGAAAAAAATAAACAACATTGTTTAAATAAAGTTAAATTAAATAAAAAAAACAATATATAAAGTTGGCGAAAATTTGTGTCTTATACTTATAAAATTCAAATGCGAACTACAAGCAACTTAGTTTTTTACTATTAGGGTATTCACGCTTTGTGAGCACTTGAGCAGTTGAGCACTTCTACAAAAACAAAATGTATGGGGAAATACAACCCTGCGTTTCAAGTCTCAACTGCTCAAGTGCTCAACCCAGACCCTAGTCTACTTTTTGCTGTGCACTTGAGCAGAAAGTGTTGCACAATATGGTAATTCGCTGGCTTTTTAGCACTGCACGCATTTGTCATTTTTTAGCCATTTCATGATATGAAAAGCAACGAGTTACCTTATACTCGCTAAAAAAAGAAGAGCGCCAAATTTAAAATAATCAAATTGTATTAGCGCAAGTAAAAAAGGTTGTGGCTTTTTTATGCGAAATTAAGTGAATTAGACATAATTACTTGTTGTTGGAGTAAACGCAAGTAGATGAGAATTGGAAAATGCTGGGGCTGTACTACGCTTAATATATGCTGGAACTGTTTTTCAGCCCGTTCTGGCGCCAGTCAATTGACTTAGGGATATCGAAGTGGTCACCGCGATGCGAGAGTATAATTGCATTTGCGTCCTCATGATAGTTGTCTAAAACTTCATCAATTTTTGCGTCGCCACGCAACCCCATTGTATCTGTATTATACAAAAGTTAGTTTTTCAACAATGAATTTGTTTTAGCAGACGAACCTTCAATAAAATAGATTTCATCTAAAGCCATTTGAGCAACAGCTTCAAGCAGCATAGACTTTACGCTCTGGCTTGGCATTTTTAAATATAAATTTTAACTATTGATGATAATTTGCAGCAATTAAGAAATGTAAGCAAACACAAGAAGAGGAAGCACAAAATCAAATACGGTTTCTCTGCAATTATTTAATTTTCGCAGCAATAAAATAATACGAATCGATGTAATACAAAGCTACTTTAGCTACATGTTTAGTTAAAATAGATTTTATGCTTTGACTCGACATTTTTAATTCAACATTTTTAATTTTAATAATTATTTGCAGCATTTTGCAAATGTAAACAAACACAAGAAGAGGAAGCACAAAATCAAATACGGTTTCTCTGCAATTATTTAATTTTCGCAGCAATAAAATAATACGAATCGATGTAATACATAGCTACTTTAGCTACAGGTTTAGTTAAAATAGATTTTATGCTTTGACTCGGCATTTTTAATTCAGGTTTTTTAATTTTAATGTAAATTGTACCAATTTACAAATGTAAACAAACTCTGGCAAGAAGCAGAAAAGTGCTCAACTCAACACAAAAAATCGACAGGAGGGATTCACGCTTTAGCCTGAGCACTTTCTGCTCAACTGCTCAAGTGCTCACAAAGCGTGAAGCGTGTTTCCATTTTTAAAAGACGGCTGCTGTATGATGTCGCAGCCATTTAAATTTTGCGCCACGTATACAAACATAAAAAACACAGCTGTTTCTGGTCTGAATGGGAACGATTCGAACTCAGTATAATTGTCAATGAATTGTCTAAATGAACTCGTTATGACGTTTCAAAACGAGTCGAAGTCTAGAACATGCCTTATTAATTCATTATTTATTAATTTTAATGAGCACTCTTGCACATATTAAAATTTGATACAAAACTCACGATCGACGTGCTGCACATCGATAAGTCTACACCGATATCAAAAATATCGTTTATGTTAATTCCCAAGCCGCAATTTTAATGTTTTCTTATGCACATATATATATAAAACACGGCGCAGCTTACAATTGTTTTTTATGCATGTAAAAAATTAATTAATTATATATATATATAAACATATATAACATAATATTTTTGCGCTTTGTATTATGTGCATATAAAAGCAAAGAATATGCAAACACAGTTGTTGTATTTTCTTTGATAAAAGTAAACAAACATTTACCGTTACAGTGGCCATATGATTTTCTTTTGCCAAAGTTGTTTGCTTTATTTATGCCAGAATAAATTCTTGGAAAATTGTAAGTGATGTATCAATAGTTACTTAATGTATTGACTAAGTATAAATTATTTATATACATATGTACATACATACATACATGGTTGAACAATGAGGAGTTACTTTAATGATCTGCGACTTGTGTGGAATTAAGGCAAAGGCTCGTTGCGTTCAGTGCAGAGAAGGCTATGGCCAAAAATCAATGTGGCAAGTGATGCACATCACTTCATATTTTATATACATATATAAATAACAATAAAGAAGATGAAAGCCGACTGTTTTGATTCCCAAGACCCAATGATGGCCATGGCTAATTTATGCTCTATTAGCGGCAAGACATGCATCCTAAGCCAAGCTAATTATTGAGTTTTTGAACAACTCCAGCTTATTAACTTATCTAATTTATTCGCAGTCGGCAAATTTGTTTGGTGTTACATTGGCACATTAGTCAACATATTCGATCTGGCCAACTTTAAGTTCAAAGGTGGCTCGAAATATAAGCTGATTACTAAAATCATTGAAACCTTTTAAGTTTCCATTAGGCCTTTAACTATGCCATGTCAGTTTATTAAAATCTTTTATTTTTTTTTTGTCTGTTTCTGTTGACAGGGGCACAAACTATTGGCATACTGAAGGAGAAGGAGCTTGATGTTGCCGTAAACATTAGCTAAACGGTTATAGTCATAAATTCATTGAAGCTAAGCTCAGCCCGCCGTACTGACTGACTTTGTTGCAAATATGTTTAACTGCAATGAGGCAATTGTATAGATTGCTGTTGCCAATAACATTGATGAACTTGAGAATAATTATGGCCAGTTAATATTGGTCGAGTTTTATGCCCCTTTGTGGCTGACATTGCATATTGCAGGCATTGTACTCAATAGAATAGAATTCTAAATTTCATTGTTGTCGCACAAGTTTGTTAAAATTTGTTTAATAGTTAAGAGACCTCCTTAGTAATATTAACCATGGATGTTCAAATTGCTGCACACAATGTAATTGGCATGTTTTAGTCAAGTTAGCGACGATCTGCTTATCTGCCGGCTTTTTTAGCTCCCATTTAAGGAACATATCTGCATCTGCTTTATTGTTCAGTGCCAATTTCCTTCAACTATCAATCTATACATATAAAAGAAAGTTATGTTAGTTATACCATATGCATATTAATAATTTATATGTACATACATATATATAGATTTATACTCAGTATATAAAATAACAATTGAGCACTTACGCTTTTCGAAGAATTAATTCTTGGATTCACAGACAAAGCAAACAAGGCAAAAGAAAATCATTAGCTAATCATCATCAACATCATCATTTAAAAATGGTAAGCTGCGCCGTGTTTTATGTACGTATGTGTGTGTTGAAAACATAAAAGAATAAATTGCGGCTTGATATTTAACATAAACGATATTTTGTAAATATCGGTATGAAGTTATCGATGATAATGCAAAACACAAGGCAACACTTTTTATGTGCACAATTTTATTTCCGATCGTGTCTTAAATTTTAATGTGTGCGCAGGAGTGTCGCTCAGTAAAAAAAGGTGATAAAATCCAAGTGTCAAATTAATTGGTAAGTGAAGCTAACTCGAATTAATGCTTCTTAAGAACGACAGATCTTGCAGCAACGAGCCAGGTTGCTGCTCACTACTAAAATACTTACATATGTATGTATGTTCGTAGATAGAAGCCCATACACATGCACATGTATGCAAATGCAAGAACATACATATATAGGTATAAACATATACACAATTCCTTTAAAGATTCTGACTGGACTATCCGAATTGGCCAAATTGCTGCAGAACTGCTGCAAACTGATGCAGTTTCACGTTAGTTTGCATTGAAATACATAATGAACTTTTTATACCCTGTACCGTATGGTACAAAGGGTATATTGTGTTTGTGCAAGCCGAAAATGTATGTAACGTACAGAAGGAGAAGTCGGAGACCCCCCAAAGTTACCTAAAGTATGATCAGAGTGACTAGAGAAGTCGATATACCCACGTCCGTCTGACCGTCTGTCCGTATGAACGCCTAGATATCAGAGATGGTAAGAGCTAGAGCAACCAAACTTTCAGATAAGATCCGTTATTTATCCATAGGAGACAAGTTTATTTTATTTTTTTGATATCGGGACTACATTATATAGCTCCCATAGGGGTGTTTCAGAGGACCTCGAAAAAAAGCAAAAGTTTTAGATGGATAATTCGTTTGCTTATGAAGATATCATAACCAAATTTGGCAATCGGAAGTTTTTTAGAAACCCCCAGCACTGTACCAAATTTGATCAAAATCGGTTGACTATATCATATAGCTCCCATAGGACCAATCGGTCGAAAATTTGTTTTATGTACAAAATTCGTTGTGTTTCGTTTGTTTGTGAAGATATTGTAACCAAATTTGGCGTTAAGGAGTTTTTTAGAGTTCCCAAGCATTAAACCAAATTTGATCAAAATCGGTTGATTATATCATATAGCTCCCATAGGACCAATCGGTCAAAAAATCGTGTTTTGTACAAAATTCGTTGTGTTTCGTTTATTTGTGAACATACCGTAACCACATTTTGCATTAAGAAGTTTTTTAGAGTTCCCAAGCATTAAACCAAAATTTGATCAAAATCGGTTGGCTATATCATATAGCTCCCATAGGATCGATCGGTCGAAAATTTGTTTTTTGTACAAAATTCGTTGTGAATCGTTTGTTTGTGAAGATATTGTAACCAAATTTGGCATTAAGTAGTTTTTAGAGTTCCCAAGCAGTGTACCAAATTTGATCAAAATTGGTTGACTATATCATATAGCTCCCATAGGACCAATCGGTCAAAAAAACGTATTTTGAACAAAATTCGTTGTGTTTCGTTTATTTGGCAAAGAAATATCTTTTGGAGTTTGTAAGCAATATATCGGACTTGATTGCAATTTGGTGGTACAGGGTATCCCAAAGTCGTCCGCGCCCGACTTTAACGTACGCCATCTTTTTAATTTCTTTCTTTTTTGATGTCAGCTCAGTTTTGTTGCGGAGCTTGACTAAAATCGGTCTATTGTTTCAAAAAGCTTTCATACAAACTAAGCTGAATATATTTATTTACAAACTATTCCTTAGACAATGAGTAAATGTTTTGGAAATAAGAATTTGACAGCAGAAATAGTTGAACTCCCATGAGTGATTGTGTATGGAATATTTAGGTCTTATGAAATTGAAAACGAAATCATTTTTTGGGAAGCTATGTCATGTTTTGCATCATGCTTGCCGGTACTGTAAAGTAAAAAGAATCTAATTTAGTGATATATAGCATATTGCATAACGTAGTGTTTTTTTTTTTTTTTTTTTTTTGTTTTTCTGATCTTTCAACTACTACCGGTTTGTTGACTTTCAAGATCGTGCGACTCAGCGCCTCTTGATTCCTTGAGGATACTTTAAGTCTAAGCTCAACATAACTCGTGCCATTGATAAAATAACACTAGATATTCATAAAGAAATGGTCTAAAATTGAACTGCCAGGATGCACTATGTAACAGCTAGTCGTGCTAATCATTTATCAGATATCATTTTTAAAACATAAATGTCAAGAAGTTTCTCTGCAACCAGTATACAAATTTCTTTCAATTAATTTTTTTGCGCAGCTTTATTTGATATTAAAGTTCGTATGCCTATAAAAAAATGTGGTACAGTCGAGGCGGTGCCCGACAGAATACCCTGTACCTTTTGTCTCGAAAAAATTTTTCCTGCATATTCCTTCTAAGAACTTTCCAATTGGATTTTTTTTTTTTTTTTTATGAAATTCGATATTTATACCTATAAGTTGCGTAAATTTTTAACGATTTTGATGAAACTCGCATGTTACGTCAAAGAAGTTATTTAAAGTATATGGGGTAAGTTTCAAGTTGATTTGTTGAGGGGTGTGGGAAAAAACACGGTAAACACGGTGCCGCATCGATAAAATTTGGATGTGGATTTGTTCATTGCAGCCACATGAATCAGCTTACCAAAAATTGTGATTCTAGGTCACTTGTTACCATAATTACGTAGCGTCAAGGTTATGATAAGCATTTTGGTATAAAGGACTTGGGCTCTGCCACGCCTGCTTCTGTCCGTTACATAGGTACTAGGTATAAAAAGCCCTCTATTAAGATTATAAATCAAAATAAATGTATTACACTAAATCTGTTTTTACACGTTAGATACGTTCCAGAAAAAACGTGTAAAAAAAGACATGATGGATTGGTTGCATAGCTTGACCTTGTTCTAAGTCTAAAACTGAGCTTTCGTATTTGTGGGTAGGTGGCGTGGCACCGCCCCCTTACAATATATGTTGTTACGGTTTTTGCATGATATCCTTTTTTCTAGCAATCTTAGCGTCATGATTATATATATAGTTTCCCGTGGTTCCTAGATGGAACAAAGTGCCTCAAAGAGTCATGATTTAAAGGTAGATATTGTTACCAATAAAATTATCTATCAAACAATACCTAAAACTAGGTTGTCGGTTTATTGTTTCAAGCACAATGACTGTTTAAAGTTAGAAGTTCGAAATCGTATTTGGTGTTTTTCGAATAATTTGCAAATATCACAAAACCGGTAGGTTTTTTCGAAAATTTTACCCATATATTTTGAATTGAAATTATCTACAAAATGAGTTATCCATCACTTTTCTTACGATTAATAGTTTTGCAGCAATCGAACGAATAAGTAATAAATAGAAAATGCGGCTAAGCGTAAAGCATGGGACAAAGCAGAGGACTGCTTGCTTTGCCGACTGCTTGCTTTGACCTTTACCTAGTTTTTATTTCAACTATTGGAGCTTGGTTCTCCGGATTCGGTTAGGCTTATTCAAATGTGCATCAAACTTGTACAACCTGTCAATATTAATCCTAGAAGCCGAAATAGTTTTTCTTCTTTTTGATGGTTGATTTTTAAACGCAACCTTTTTGTTTTCTTTTATAAAAATAATAAATTTTAAGCCACAAAAAATATTTAAATAAAATGCCAAACTGGCAGCATGGTGCATAGAATTTGGTGTTTTCCAAAGCAACGCAGAAGTCTGTAAATGTTGGCGGGCAACGTTGTCTTTATCTTTGCCAATATTCCGAGTGGCCTGTATGTTCAGAAAAACTTTATTGCAATTTTCTCTTTCTCTTCAAACGCTTTGAGAATATGGTCCCAACACAATGCAGCTGTTCAATGGGATCATCAACTATCCCGGCTCGATTTTTCATGGTTCATATACCAAAGAAGCCTAGAACCGTTGAGTCTTTCTAATATTTTCGATACTAAGAGATGAAGACTGATTGGTCGCTAAGACGGTTTCTCAGACTGTAGGATCATGGCAATCCTGGTTCTTCTTTGTCTGAAATTTTGGTAACAAACACGTACAAAAAGTCGTGCAACATAGTTGTTACCGATGCAAATAATTTAAATTCTTGGCGCTCATCGAAATTACCAATACCGATAATTGTCGATACATGTCTACTCTGACATATTGTAACTGGCAAAAAAAGGTAATTATTTTTTTTACCAAGTTGGCATGTCTCTTTTACGGTATATAAGGCGAGCTGCACACAACACATATTTCAATTTGGTTTAAGCTGCTTTAGAGGTAGCAACTGTTTCTTTGTATTTATTTATTTATCTTGTCGTTTTTTTTATTGCTATTTTATAAACAGTTTTTATTTCAACCCTGGAGTTTGGTTCATCGAAATTTGGATTCCATACCAACGAAAAGATAGTTCAATATTACTTAGTATTCCTTTTTTGGAACTTATATTGTGAATCCGTTTTTGGGTTTTTGTTTATCCAAAAAAAAAAAAAACTGACTATGGGGAATGGAACTATTTGGGATTAGAATAAAACCAAGACCGAAGATTCGAATTCAACGCATCGAAATACACTTTTTTGTTGTGTATAATTTTTGCAAACTTTGCTGAATAATATAAAAGATGATCCATAAAGCGATTTAAAGTTGCTAATTAAGCTGCGCTCCACTTCTTTTTTTTCTTTGTTTTTCTTTTACCAATGGCCGTAATAAGAGTTTTAAGAATTAATTTTTACTTTCGTGCGTTTTTAAAACCTTAAACAAATGTATTTTGTTATTCACACAATGCTGTTGACAGGGTTGTCAAAAAAACTCATATTCCAATTTGTTTTGTCGGAATCGGAAACAAAATGCTCAAAATTATCGCCTAATGAATTAACTTTCTTGTATCAGTGCCAGATTTTGGCCAAAAGTCCCCCAGAAGAAAGTCAAGATTTGCACAAAATGACAATTTAATACGACTTTACACATGTTAAGGTATCCTGTGAAAAAAAAAATATTAAATTATAATTAGTGGTTTTTAAGTTATTGGCAATCAAAGTTGACATTTTGTATTTTGTGTGCTTTTGCGATATTTTACAGAAAAAAAAAACCCCGAATTTACCATGATACATGTAGCTACGAAATCTTCATTCACTTTATTATTTATAAATATGACTTCAGAAAAATAAAATTGAGATTAAAATCTTTTCGGTTTTAAATCTATTCGAGTAGTTATAAAGATTTTGTTGGTTTGATTTGGCTACTTTGCTTTAAGGGTACCTCCCTCCGACTACCACGCGATATTTGATCGAAAAAATTTTATAAATATCTTTACATGTTTTACAAGAAAATGTAATTCCTCCCGATTTGTAACTAAAAGTTGAATTTTAAAAATTGACCCCCACGAAATTTTACTATTTTTGGAATTTCTTAGCTTATGTAAAAATGATATGCATTTTTGAATTTTTTTTTGCGAAATTTAAAAGAGCATGCCAAAAAAATTATAATTTT
Source organism: Chymomyza fuscimana (assembly GCA_949987675.1). Taxonomy (NCBI): domain Eukaryota; kingdom Metazoa; phylum Arthropoda; class Insecta; order Diptera; family Drosophilidae; genus Chymomyza; species Chymomyza fuscimana. Next base: position 29,139,079 of record OX465090.1, on the reverse strand, counting down.
TAAAAACCAGATTGATTGGTGGTGTTGTCTTTTTGTAATTGGCTTGGAAAGCTGAAACTTGATGGGGCTATAACTCCAAAGCTACTCAATATTTTGGATATAGGTTATTTTTTCAATGTATGTGGAGCTCATAGCTACCTCTGTATGAAATATGGTCCAATTCCAATTAACAGTTTTTTTTTTTAATTAAGTTACAAATTTTTTCGGTTTTTTTTTTTAAATTTTTTCCGATTTTGGTCTAGATTATCTATATCTTAAAAAAATCTGAGAAGGCTCAAACTTACCAGAAAAATAGTTCAATGCTTTAGGAACACGTGTGTAAAATTTCATCACTCTAAAAAAATTATTATGGATATGACAGGGTTTTGGCCAAAATATGAAAATCTCGGCCCACACTGCAGTGTTGAAAAATTTTTTTTTTAACGTTAGTAGCTAGTAACTGTTTGCTGCCATTCTGGTTATTCGAAAACCATTTTTCGAATAAAGATTTCTGTGTCGCCAAGTCCCGCTGCTGAAAATGAAAACATTAAAAGCCACATTTTTACAATTTTTTCTTTTCGTTTATTAGATTTATGAATTTCCTTTTTTTTTTTATCTTATTTGCAGGTTCTTTTTTATATATATTTCAAATTTGTTTTTGTTGTTATTTATATATAGTAATATTAATTAAGGTTTATCTCTTATGGGTTCAAATTGTTATCAAACTGAATGATGAGTTTTTTTTTTGCTTTCACGGGGAAATAATTAATTGAATATTTCTTTGCATGCATATAGGTAGATTTAATTTATTTTTTTAATAAATGTTTTAATCTTTACGTTTAGTTCACATAAGTACATAGCTACATATATATATATACATAGATTATACATATATGTGTTTTTTTTTTATTATGAGTTTATTATGTATTAAATTTTTGCCCTTTTGAGAGTACAACCAAAATGAAAGTAAAGAAATAAAAGAAAAAAAAAAAAAAAAAAAATTTTTTAAATGTATGCATTTTTTATTTTTATTTATATTTTTTTGTTTTTTTTTTTGTCTAAATTTATCAGTGGTAAATTTTTCGCTTGCTTTTCAAATTCTTTCGTTTTTTTTCTAACACTTCTCCACTCTTTTTTTTAATCAAGTTGGCAATTTGCGAGACAGTTCGTATATAAATTTCTTTTCTTTCACTTGCTGCGCTTTTCGTACCATGATAGATTACTTTTTGCCATACATGTAAGCTGTCCTGTAAGCAGACCAGAATAGTCGCTGTGTTGTACGTCTATAGAAATATAGTATATATAGCTGTCTTTTGTTTTTGTTCTTTGTTGTTAAAAAAAATATAAACAAAAAAAAAAAGAGAAAGAGAAAGAGTAATAGAAATGTGTCTGTTTCCTTGTAACGCCAGCGTCACAGTGCTTCCTTGTATATAATATATATATATACATATAATCTTACATTTCATATACAAACTGTTATATACTTTTTTTTTGTGCTCAACTTGAAATGTCGCTCAGCCAAACTCTTTGTCTGCTCTCAAGTTGCTCTCTAACAATCGTCGCCTGCGTTTGTTTTCTTTGCATTTTCATTTTCATTTTCATTTTGTTTTTCCTCTCATATATATATTCTTTTCATTTTCATTTTTATTTTTGTTTTTATTTTATTTTGTTTTTGTTTTTTTTTTCATTCTTGCATACGAAATATTTTGGTGTTTTTCTTTGTAGTACAAAATTTGCCTTTTTGTTAAGTTTTACTTATTTTTTGTTTGCTTAGGTAAATTTGTCCAGAATTTTGTTTTTTATTTACGTGTTATTTATACTGGTATATATGTATGTATATTAATGCGTTTTCTTTATATTTAAAAAAAAAAGTCATCATCTGGGAACTGTTGTTATCCCTTACACCAATTTTTTGTTTATGCGAATGCTGCTACTACTTTAATAACAATATATGTATCATTATTTATAATTTACTTTTGTAAGACGTAGTAATACTAGCATTAAAAAAAAAAAAAAAAAAAACAATTAAATATATCTATATGTATATATATGTGTGTGTGTGATGTAATGGCACGAGCAAAAACTATGGTAGGTGCCTGCTATATGGAAAAAAATAATGGATCGGAAAAGCCTAGAAACAAACAAAATAAATCAATTACTAGATAATCTCTACATCTAACTTCTGCCCCAAGCTTAGCCAATAATCAACTTTAATTTGTAGCTTATCATCATCTCATCATCATCTCAACACCTCATCATCAGCGGCACATCTCATCATCATCTCAACATCTCATCATCAGCTGCACATCTCATCATCTCAACATCTCATCATCATCTAAACATCTCATCATCATCTCAACATCTCATCATCATCTCAACATCTCATCATCTTATCTCACACACACACACGCTTACTAATACTAACATACTTGATTAAATTACAAATTCTTTTTGTTTTTTTAAATTATATTCTCGACTTTAAATTGCTTTTGGGTTCTCCAATCGCTCTTCTAACCATCTGTCTAAAAACAAAAAAAAATTGTATTACAACAATACTATTGTTAGGTATTCGTCTAGTTAAAGATGGCAACTATTTGTTTTTTTTTTTTTTTTTGCTTATGGTTTGGTTTTTTTGGTAATGATAACTGCTACATAAAGATGCTTCTTAGTTCATATACCGATCAGGTATGTATTGTATCGTATCGATCGTATCGTAAGTTAGTTATGTTTAGTTAGTAGTATATTGCAACTGCATTTGTAAGTACACATTATTATTATTATTATTAATATTTTTTTTTTTTTGGTTTTTTGTGTATTGTTATGATACTTGTATAAATCGCATAAGTAAATATCCTGTAAATTACATTTCTTTCTCTTTTTCTTATTATTACATATAGTACATATATATATCAAATTGTAACCTGTAGTATTGCTGATAACACTAGTTAACAAAAAAAAAAAATGCTTTGCTAAAAAATACCAATTACGTTAAATTTGTCTTTGTAGTTGTTCTAAACTTTGAATAAATGTATTCATCTAAAAGCAAACCAGAAAAATTCCACAAACCTTATACCAAAAAAATGATAAGGACAACCAAAGAAATCGTTTTAGCCATGTTCGTCTACCATATCTGTACAAGTCTCTTCTTTAAGCAACAATAGATGCAGTAGCATGAAATTTTTCCGCAAGCTACGTCTTATGGTCTAAAATATTATGGTTAACTGCCGCATTTTTGAGGACATAATATTTCCAATCGTTACAGGCCTGCCCTGATAAGCCTTTCGTGTGTACAAATTTTATTTCAAAAATTATTTGGGACCAAATTAAAACCTACCGAAATCGGTATGCCATCATATGCCTCAAAACCTCATGAACATTGTAGAAATTTAGTAAAGTATATAATATTGATAATCGTCATGGGTTTACGGCGCTTGACGTTAGAAGCACGCAGGGGGCAGAGTCACCTAAATATAATTTCAAAAATTGAAAAAAAAAAAATTTATATGTACCAATTTGTTTTTGAATAAAAAACTTGTTTCTATTTTTGTACCCTTTGGCGAAGATACAAAGGTATAGTCTAAATCATGGGCAGCAGCAGGCATCTCCGACCCTATCAAATAACCATATCTGCCGGTTCTTATGATATTTCCTATAGAAGACGAACTGTTAGTGTCCCTTGTGACCTCTGTTGTGCTCTAGTTTTTATAGTGAGGTCTTTGCTCCAAAAATAGAAACAAAATTTTCATTCGAAAAAGAATTAATTTACAATATTTATACATTTTTTTTTTTTGCCATTTTTGGAAATTATATTTAGTTGGCTTTTGCCCCCTGCGTGCTTTTATACACAAACATTTTTTTTTTGAGTTTTATCTCGATACCGGTTTCGGAGCTCTAGTATTAAAATACCACATAGAGCTGCTACCTTGCTTCATTACGCATCCATCGCTGCAAATTTAATTCGAAACAGCAACTTGGAAAGTTATAGGCAAAATATTGGTTAGACCAACAAGAATTCAAGGTCCAAAAACTCCCAGTTCTAACATAATCTTAAAAAAAAACCCAAAAAAGAATATTTTTAAGTCCGCGAGTACGACAATGTTTATTAGTACCTATATATTGTTGTAGTGCAGTGGTGGATCCACAAGGGGGATTTCGGGTTCGGGGGGTCCAAAGTTGAAAAAATGGGTTGACAGTTTTTTGCGAGCTCTGATATATATATATACTTTGAAGTGTAAACCCCCTCCCCCCCCACCAAGACCAAATCCTGGATTCGCAACTGTTGTAGTCATTGAATCCGAATCTAAGGGCCAAAACAAATTCCCATCATATCAGGGTTCTGACATAAGGTCAAAAAGTTCAATAAAGGTGTTTTTTCAGTATCTGAGCGCCCGATGATGTTTTTTCTATGATTTTGGGGTCGAGGGTACAAAACACCCCAGCACATCAGATTTCTACTATAACCTTAAAAAGACCGACAAAAAAAATTATTCTAAGTCTGCGTGTACGACAATGCTTAGCATATGTTGTTGTACTCGCTGGATCCGAATTCAATAGTCGCACATCAGGTTTCTAACATAACATCGAAAAATGCAATAAAAGTTTTTTTTAGAGTCTGTGAGCCCGACGATATTTTCTACTACACCCAATTCTGTTTTTACACTGTCTTTTTTTACACGGTTTTGAAATAGCACGGTCTAAAATAAAATATTTTTTTTTTTAAATTTCATTCGATTTAGCACGTTTAAAAAAAGCTATTTGATTGAAATTTTATAGAAAAATATTTTTATTAAACTAATCGTTTAAAAATTTAGTTGAGAATTCGCCTTTCTTATTTATTTTCATAGCAGCTTAAGGAATTACTTCACGTTTTTTTTTACACGGTTTTTTCTGGAACGTATCTAACGTGTAAAAACAGAATTAGGTGTGTATGTTTTTTGGGTTCGCTGAATCCGTTCCAAAGTACAGAAAACCCAGCATATCTGGGTTCTAACATAAACTTATAAGAACCCCCAAAAATTATGCTTAAGTGCGCGTGCCCAACGATGTTTATTAATAAAAACTTTTATAGTCGATAAATCCGAATGCAAGCTCCAAAAAACCTCAGCCTATCAGAGAGTTCTACCATAACTTCAAAAAATGTAATAACATTTTTTTAGGGTCTGGACGTCCAACGATAAGTTTTTGGGTTCGCTGAATCCGTGCCAAAGCACAGTAATCCCAGCACAACTGGGCTCTAACACAAACTAATAAAAACCCACTAAAAAAATATTCTTAAAAAACCCCAGCAACTCTGATGTGCTGATATATCTGATACCTTTAAAATAACTCGTTTTCGAACTCGAAAATTGATTTTTTTTTTTTGTGTAGCCACGCCTTTTTATAAAAGTCAAAAACACTTTAGTGCCAACAATGAATATTCAAAATGCATATTTGGATATCTGAGAAATAGTCTTGGTAAACAATTTTCTTATATTATAGCTGGAACGTTCCGACTGTTATCGTTCCAGCAGTTGCTTAAAAGTCGATATTTCGAGTCGAGTATATAGTCGAAATATATATATGTATATGTTCCTTTAACTGCTATGTATTCGGAGCATAGGGCGTCAAAAACAAAAGCGTTACAAATTTGATCGAAATTGGAAAATGTTTGAGCAGAGCACATTAAATTTGTTAACTAGTGTAAGTTTGCAGAGTATGTTGTATGTTTTTGTTGCTATAAGGTCGGGACTGATTTACATAACCCTAAATGTTGATTTACTTTTTGTTTTTTTTTTTGTTTTTATTTATATTGTATACATCACTAACATGAAATTCTTGTTTAGTTTAAACTTTTGTTTTTGCTTTTCTTTTTTGTTGTTGTAGTTGTTGTTACCTATTATTATAACATTAGTTACTTAATAGATACTCACTATGCCCATGTATGTGTATATATATAAATTTCTTGTATATCTCATATATATGTATATAAGTAAATATTTAATGTATAATTAGCTGCATTTTGAGTAGAGAAAAAAAACAAAAAAAAAAATGAATTCTGATGTTTGTTGTTTTTTTTTTTGCGCTCTTTACTTTATATGCACTTTTTATTAGTAGTTAGGTATATATGTATGTATGTTTATTAAATGATTTCACTCAATTGTTTAAGTTGCTTCAATTTAGGCCTACGTCCGTGCCGGCATACCCCCCACCCCCCAACCAACTATTGCATAGTAACTACACTTAAATATGTATTGTATGCTTGCATGTACTTTTGTATATACATTACTATGTATTTGGTTGGTATGTAATAATTTATATGTAGTATTTGTTGTTGTTTTTTTTTTTTTTGCATTTAATTTTTGGTTTATTAAATTTCAAAAGTTAATCTGAAGCGTTCATTTACAATGTGGCTGCAGCTTAATGCAGCTGCTTAAATTTCTATAAAGTACAAGTACATATGTATTTTACTTATATAACACACGCAGACACACACACACACGCGTGCGTATGGCTGTGTGTATGCGTGTGTACATAACTAGTATTTGACATTGCCACAATTTGTGTTTGTTTTGGTTTGTTTTGTTTTGTTTTTTGTTGCATATTTCATTTGCTATTCTGCTTTAGTTGCTGTTCTTCATACACACACACATTTTTTTTTTTTATATATATATGTAGTATTTTTGTTTTTGTTTTATATATTTAATATAGTGCATAATAATTTTAATGATATTTTTAGACCATCAAGGTTCATTTCATTTCTTTATGTATATATATATGTATATAATTTCTTTTTTTTTTTTTATATATATATTATAGTTGACAAAATTAGCAGTGAAAAAAAAAAAGGTTGCGCGGATCCTGCCCGCTTTAAAATAAAATAATAAGTTGCATACAATTTGTTATTTCAATATATATAGTATATATATATATATAAAAAAAAAACAAAATACAAATAAATTAATAACAATAAACATAATAAATTATGCGCTTTTATATATATTTTTTGTATATAGCTTGTAATTTGGCCAGCCACAAGTGCGCTCTCATTTAGCAGCTTATATATCTCTCACGTTTTCACGGCTTATATAAAGTGTATATACTTAGTGTCTATAACTTATATAGCCATTGACTTTTTGGTTTTGTTTTGTTTTTGTTTTGCTCTTCTTTATTTGCCTATCTTTTTTGCTTTTTGTTTTGTGTCTGCATTCATTTAGTTTTGCGCCTTTATTTGAAAATTGCTTGTGCTTGGTTGCCATTTTGTAAAAGTTTGAATTTTGGTTTTTAGACTTGCATTTAAAAAAAAAAAAGCAAATAAATATTATATTTTTATGTGTAGTCTTTTGTTTTTGTTTTTAATAGTTGAAATAATAAAGTTTGTTTTAAATTCATATATATAACACTGGCCACGCGCTTACTTTGGCATGTAGGCCAGCTTGCCTTTTTTTTTTTTTTAATTTTTAATTTTAGTAGCTACTAAAAAATATTGTATATTTTTTTTTTTTTTTAAGCATAAATATGCGAAGACAGCGTTTTACTCAAGTTTTTGTTGTCAGTTTAGTGTTTAGCCACATTTTGGAAGTAAACATAATTTTTAAATATTTTTTTGTTTTTTTTTTCATTAAGCTTAGAGAACAAACACATAACACAAAATGGTATTAAATAAAACAAAAAAAAAAGAATAAGCTAAAATAAAACGTTGCTTGCATAATATTCCGATTTTTTTTTTGGCTTAGTTTTAAGTTTGGCAAACGTTTTTTTTTTTATACGTTTACGTTTTTGTGTTTTAAATTCGAGTCCAACATTTAAATTATGTACAAATAATATTATTTAAAAAAAAATTCAATGTATATATATATATAAGTTACTATACAACTACAGTCTATTAACGTTTTGACAACGATATAGGCTGTACACCATATATATTTTTTTTTTTAAATTTAAAGTTAGTTTTTTTTTTTTTGTTGTGTTTTTGCACGCAAGCAAACATTTTTTTCTTGTGAATTCTTAAAAGTTTTCATCGTTATGCTCTTTGGGTTGACGCGATCTTAAATATACTATATTGCATATATGTATATTAATATAATGTTTTCAAAACCATGTTTTTTTTTTAATTTTTTGCATTTTTTGAATGTTCATAAATTGATTTGTTGTTGTATAATTCACTGGGTTAATCAAGAAGTTTTAATGCTTAAGTTTAGCGCTTAAATTGTTTTTGTAGTGCAGTGTTAGTTTTTGTATTTTTTTTTTTTTCGTCATTTTTTGTCGATTTAAATAAAATTTTTTAAATGTAAAACAACATTAATCAACAGTATTAAGACAAAATTAAGTGTTTTAAAAGCATGCAAACATTTCTTAAAATAATTAGAGTTATGTCAAAACAAAACAAAAAAAAAAAAAAACAAAACAAAACAAAAAAAACGCAAGAACTGCAAAAAAGCTTAGCTTTTAATTCGTTTAATTTTATTAATGCTTTTATTTTTTTTTTTTGTTTTGTTTTGTTTTGTTTTTGTTGTTGCTGTTGTTTGTCTACGCTGCAGCTTTGTGCCTTTGTTTGTCAATATATGTTAAAAATATAAATTACAAAATATTAAAATGTTAAAAAATAATAGCATATTATAAAAAAAAAAAGTATTAAAGCAAAGCCTCTAGTAGCTGCAACATAGCGCTGTACAGATCTATCAAAGATCTTAAACAAATTATTTTTCTTTAACTTTGCTTTTTGTCTTGTCTTGGGGTTTGTTTTTAAATTTTAGTTGTTTTTTGTGTTTTTTTCGTTTGCTTACATGCTCTGCTAATATTTAAATATAATATTATGTGTATGCTTAGCTTTTCCGTTCTTGTTTTGTTTTTTTTCTTTCAGTGTAGTATTCAACATCAATCTCTCATTTTTGTTTGGTTTGTTTCTTCTTTTTTTTTAAAGTAAATTACTAATTTTTTTTGGTTTTCTTTTTTAAGTTTTCTCTTTCTCAGAATTTCTTGACTATGCTTTAAAAGTTAAACGGTACTGTTGCTATTGCTGTTGGGTTTTACATTTTAAACAATTTAGTTTTTGTTTGTAATTTTTTTTGTTTTTTTAAATAGTAGTCACTAACGTATTAGGAAAAAGTTATGCGCCTTTTCCGTTAATTTGCGATAAATTCCCACGACTCTCCGTCACATTCCAGTGTGTGGCGTCTGGTTTTGACTGCCCGACGGCTTGCCGCCATTGCCTGGCATATTTGCTGTGGTGGCCGTGGAGCTAGCATCGCCTCTGCTGTCGCTCTCATCGCATTCCTCCAGTTCGGCTAAATTCTCTTGATCGGACTCTTCCAGTGTAACCTGTAGGTATATATATACTAGTTACAAATACAACTTTTAGCAAATTGGCGGCGTCTACAACCTGGAAGCGTATTTTGTCATCTGCTGGCATATCATCGGCTGCCGATGGTGGCGGCGATGGCGGTATCATGCTCTGATAGTAGTCTCTGTTCTCTTCAAGCGTATCGAGTATATCCTGTGCATCTGGATGCACCAAATCGGCCCAAGTTTCCCACAGCGGATGCACAATGTAGTCAATAAAGCCCACCTGTGATTTTTCAATGGTGGCATTATGGCGATCGCACATAGGACTTATATCCATGCCATTATCGCGTTCCTTGTCGCCCTGCAGAAAGAACTCCTCCATGAGTAGTGCCACCCAGCGTTTATAGAGCTGCAATGGTTTGGTGGGATTGCTCAAATCAGCGCAATGCACCAGATTCTCAAGCACCTAGATATAGAGCGTTTTTAGAGAGTTATAATCGTTATATATCAATAAATATTTGTATTGCAACTTACCTGTATGCGATCGGTGTAGTTGTCCAGCAAAAGCACTCCAGAGCCTGCTACCTTTTTGGTTTCAACCATTGTCTTTAGATCGGCCAACAGGCTCATATGCTTGGACATATCCGTAGATAGTACAATATCAATAACCATTTTTCTCAAAGTTTGGCGTTGTTTCCTTAAAGATATTGGTAGAAGCTTATTATATGAGCAGCTTTTGGCATAAAATTTGCTGGCAACTTACTTTTGCATATTACAGAATATATCACATCCTGTATTTTGCAATAATTTAAAGGCAACAGCTAAATGATGATTTTCCAAAACAGATTCGTCATTGTACATTAATGCTAGTTCGGAACCTAAATAGAGAGATAGCGTCAAAATTAATTAATATTTGATAACTAATTGTATTGCTAAAAACTTAAGTTTTTTTTATCAAACTAAGTTCTAAACTATGTTCATCTGTGTATCTATCTGTCTATATATCGGTTTTATATCATATAGCTCTTATATGGGGTTGAGAGATTGCACGTCCCCCATCACACAACCTCTGCCGCAGCTGCGGATATGAGGAGCAGACAGAGAGTATGCAGTACTTGCTATGCGATTGCCCGTCTCTTCTTAGGAGACGCACTCAATTTTTGGTTAAACCCTTTTTCGAGTATCTGGGCAGTATGGCAAATCTGCCCATAGTGGATCTGGGCACTTTCATCGAATCTTCTAAATGCTTCAACATGGATAGAGATTCAGGAGCTTAGGAATGTCCAACAGCTTTGATCTTTGAACTTGATGAGGGGGAGACAGAGAGTATCCCACACCTGCTATGTGATTGCCCGGCTCTTCTTAGGAGACGCACTCAATTTTTGGTTAAACCCTTTTTCGAGTATCTGGGCAGCATGGCAAATCTGCCCATAGTGGATCTGGGCACTTTCAACATGGATAGAGACTCAGGAGCTTAGGAATGCCCTGCAGCTTTGACCTTCGAACTTTTCAAGATCACCACACTACCCCGCGGCTCCACCCTTTTTCATGCTTACTTCTTCCTCTACACAAATTAAGCAGCACAATGGATCCCATGGTTTCTGGGTAATCTCGGTCACTAACCAACCTAACCTAACCTATAGAGGTGTTTCGGAGCCCCTCAAAAAAAAAAAACAACGTTTGCCTGTTTCTCGAAGAGCATGAAAAACCTTCTTTCTTTTTAGAAATGCCAACCCAAGGCCTCAGCAACGGCTTTTTAAAATTTTTTGCACAAGCCTTTCGGCGTCAAAAACTTCAAACTCGACGCAGACCTTCCATTTTAAATAAACGAGAGGAGAGTCTTTTTATTTTATTTTTTTTAAATCTTTGGTAGTTATAGCCAAAAATCAATTCCAAGCCCTTTTGCGTAGAAACCTCATATAGGTAAACGTGCTTGTAAAGCAGTTGAACGTAGGCTTATTTAAAATATGCTTAACAATTTGTAAGCGTTAAAATCGAATAAATAATTTAGAACACAAAGTAGAGTCTAGTCAGGATCTTTACGAACTACGGCCTGCGAAGTGTAGAGGTGGCGGAGCCTCTAGTTTAGTTTAAAGCAGTGATGATAAAACAGGCACAAAAAAATAATAAAAACTGACTTTCGAAAGGTTTATGGCGTCGCTAAATCTGAATCCAAAGTCTAAAAATCACCCAGCACGTCAGGGCTCTAACATAACCTCAAGAAATCCCATAAAATGAGCTACTTTGAAGTTTATCTCAGAACTCTGACGTTCTGAGGCTTCTGACATTATCTCAAGAAATCCCAAAAAAATGAGTTAATTTAAAGGTTAACTCGGAACCCTCATGTGCTGAGGTTTTTAGCGTCGCTGAAATCACCAGCACGTCAGGGTTCCGACATAGCCCCAAAAAATCCCATAAAATAAGTTATTTCGCAAATTATCTCAGAATCCTGATATGCTGCGGTTTTTTAGACTTTGGAAAAAAAACATCGTTGGACCATCGATTTTGGAAAAAAAATTTTCGTACTCGAATACAGCGACTCAAAAATCATATTCATAATCATCTATATCCAAAAGTGGAGTTTTTTGTTGGCTATTCATATTAATATATTATAATAACTCAATTTAATACCATACTCCAAAACAAAATCTTTCCAGTATAATTAGGGATCGTTTATTCCGATTCCAAAGGGTTTTACAAAACGGTCGCTGTTTTATAGTAGGTTCGATTGATTTTAGCTTCTTAAAGTTTTTCTAAAACAGGTTTAGTCTTCTGTGTCTCTATTTTTATCAACAGACCAATCTAATAAAAATTGTTTTCGAAAACTTCACTGTTTATAAGAATTTTAAAGTACGATAAACTACGAATTCGATTTCAGCAAAATCGGTTCGCAAATAATATACTACGAAAATGGCATTATTTGAATTTTAAATTTTAAGCGCCTTGTGGAATAAAACTTTCAAACAAGGTATTTCTTCGATAATCCTGCAAATCTTCGTCAAATTTAATTGAAACTTGAATAAAAGTCACCAACATGGTAATTTTTTCGATAAAACTGAATTACTTTGTCAGTTTGCTAATAAAAAATACTCGATTTTTGTGGCCTTTAGCCGCATAATATTGTAACTTTTGAAACTTCTCATAATTTCCATTTATATTTACTTTAGAGTATTACAAAGTACAGATTATTTTCGAACATGATATTTTTTCGAAAATTCTAAAAGTCTACGCCAGTTTCGTTATGATTTAGCTTGCATTAAAAATATTTTAAATTCCAAATTCGATTACTTTTGAAAAAAAACGAATAGATCCGGCAGACAATGCTCCGAGTGCCAAAGGTTATTATATGTATTATATAGTACTGCTTTGGCCAACAAAATCGTGATTAAGGTTCGCTCCATCCACTTTCACGCTTTTCCAAGTTTTCTTGGTCACGAGTGCTCGAAATATTTCAAAATTGTGGCATAAATCTTCATATTTTCGACCGAGCGGTACCTTAGGGCGTATATGATATAGGAATCCCTAAAGTGTTTGGGAACACTATTACCGTACCAAAAACGTCTTGCTTCAATTTTTGTCACCTACTGTACTATATTTATACTATAAAAATACTCACTTGAATTAACCAAAAATTGATTGGTTAAGCCAGGATGATCAACATCGTGAATACAAGCGGCGAACAGCGCTCCGCCCACCTCGAGGGGCGTAAATACACCCTCCAATGCCGGTGTATTGAGTAGCACATTGGTGCTCTGTGTCACGTCGGCTGCGTGCAGCGAATTGTGAAACGGATTGTCTTTGACGTAGTGGTCCTCCAGAGTACTCATAAAGTTAAGAAAAGTTTTCGGTGGTATCATAAGACTGGTCAATAATTCTCTACTCTGTAAGTGCCACAAAAAAAAAAAGAATGTTATAATCGTACTACGATATTTATCGATAATACTTGCCTGAAATATGGTATATGCCACACAGGTGAGTGGACGATTGCAGCTCCACTCGCCAATTTTGAATATCTCAATGCCCCAGGTGTCTAGTTCGCCCAACAGTGTGCCCAGATCATTCTCGTGCGGTGTCTCCACGCCAAATGTTGGCAGCTTCTCCCCGGTGAAACTATTTGTATGTGACAAGGGCCTCTTCACACCGCTTATCTGTGACATGGGTGGACCGCGCGGTGACTTACAACGATATTGCTGCTGGGGCGGCAAATTCACATTATCTGGATTATCTTCTACGCGCAAAGATGGCAGATCGAACTCCTGTTGTTTGTCTGTAAAAACAAAAACAAAAACAAAAAGTAAATATATATATATGGTGTTAGTTAGGCTTAAGGTAAATTTAGCAATTATGGTCCACCCTTTTATGCTTATTTGAAATCTTTGTCAGCTTGGGGCTTCTTAAATAATATATGTACCATACATATATGTATATACATATGTATGTATATAAATGTACCCAACTCTTGGCTTATTGTTTTTATTGCCTGCACAGCCCCTCCGTATCAAAATACACTGCTGCTCAACTAAATAGGTGCAGTAGGCAATATTTTTGGTATAGACTAATAAATTCTTTAGGAATTAGGCGAGGCTGGCTCTCCTATAAAACGAGGTATTTTGAAGTTTATATCGAAACTCTGACGTGCTGGGGTTTTAATATAAAAAAAAGTGTTGTGAACCTTATATCTAACAGGGCTATATGCATTTTAAGCCGATGAATCGGAATGCGAGCTCCGAAAACCTTCAATATCAAGGTTTCTGAGATAACCTCCAAAACCCCTATACAATTTTTTCGATTTAGTCCGAGTTCAAACAAATCCAAGCAAGTCAGTTTTCTGAAATAGCCTCCAAAAAATATAGAAGTGACAAATTTATCATATCTTGTTTTCTCATTGAATCACATTTTAATTTTTCAATTAAAAAAAAAACAGCAAAAAAATGTATATTTTTTTTTTTAAATATCTGAACTCGTTAAAGACAAGTCTAGCTTATATTCAGTTATCGATAGCTCGAAACTTATCGAAAACTTGTTAAAATCAACGAGATCGATTTAAAATCAATTACTTAGAATTTTCTTTTACTCTTCTATTCAGACTGAGCAGCTTCGTTCATAGGACTTAATCTGTCTGTACGTATGAACGAAGGAATCTTAGGGACTAAGCTAAAAAAAAGCCCAAATCAGATTAAGATTTTTGAGTCATGTCTGTATCTTGTACCTATTTAAACTATAAATAAATATAAATAACCGCAATTATACACCATATTGCTAGAAATACTTCGACGCATTCAAATCGGACAAAAACTTGTAAAGATATAGTTAAAAATTAGTGCTGGAAAAATATCGATATTTTCGATGCTTTTAACTGGAAAGCATCGATGTATTGATATATTGAAGTTTATATTAAAATAATATAGGCAATGAATATTCTGTTCCGGCCAGAAAATTCTGGAAGATATACTATCTGCTCTGGATTTCAATTCCGATTTGTGGTGTTAACAATGCTGTTCATCTTTATAGTTACACTTGTATAGTTATACCCACAGTCTATTGTACATATTTTGCTATAAGTGTAAGTATATCGATAGACCACATTGCTTAAGCGACAAACCTGAATTGGAATCGAAATCTAATTCCAATAACCAAAGAAATTTTCTAAAAACGAATCCAAGGTGCAAAAGCACGTCAGGGTCAAGTTTTTGGGGTCGTTCTAATACAAGCTCCACAAATCCCCAGAACGTGAGGTTTGTCAGAATCCAGACATGCTGCAGATTTATTTAACCCCAAATTCAGCGATCCGAAAAAAATCTAGTATATAAAATCTAGTATGTCCTTCAAACCCGAAAATTAATTTTTGTAGACTTTGTAATTTCTTGTACTTTTTATGTACGCGTAGTTAGTTAAATTTGGGGAAATTAGGGAGAGTACAGAATATATTATAGTCGGGATGTTTTGTCTACGTTTCTAAAAAAAAAGGGACATCCAACTCTGGTATTTATAATTCCTTTCACTATACCGCAAAATGAATTTTATTCAAATCGGCAAAATTGAGCCTATTCAGTTGAACAGCTGTGTATCTATGCCTCTAGGGCTGTAACCATAAGTGTGGAGGTGTGTCTGAGTATATATATATATATATATATGTGTGTGCGACTTCAAAGCCCTGCCTTGTTGCTTAAACATGCATAAATATTTAAGGCAAGTTCGGGTGAAATGCTTTTGTCGAGCAGTCTATTGCAAATTTTCATTTCATTGCCTACTTTTAGGGTTATCTCCCTTTGGCAAGTTGTAAGAACTTGGATTTAAATTTGTTAAACATTAAAAAATGAGCAAATTTTTATAGATCCAGGAACTAGCAGCATGGGAACTGGTTCAATAATATTGTTTCCCGAAATCATATAAAGTGTAGAGATATCTGGGTAAGCAGTAACAATAACAAGCAGTTTTTTGTTTTTGGAAAACATAGCATTTTGTCTATTTGATTGTAACTCAGATACCAGATAATTTGGTTTACTTATCAGCTAATTAAATTTATCTGGAAAATAAGCCTCGAGTGCAATATACAATATATGTATGTTAGGGTGGGTCAATTTTTTTCAGTATAAAGGCTCACAGCGATTTTGATTCATTGGTTCATTCTAAGCAACTTTGCCTGAAAATGAATTTCGAGTCGCCCACTTTTTCAAAATAGTTTTTTTTTTTCAAAATATTCAAAAATCGACTTAGACATTGCATCGAAAAAAAATGTCTAAAAATTATGTTAAAAAGAATTCTTTGACGAACATTTTGAGTCTAAGATCTTAAAAATCGGTTAAGAATTGTAGATGTTACTATACTATAGGTTATAGAAACACAGTTTTGTTTAAATATGATACTAAGAGATTCTAACCAAAAAGCTTTCGTATGTCAAAGGTTACCATATCTTCATAAACAAACGAATAATGCCCTAAGTACATTTAACTAACCGATCGATTCTATGGGGAGTAAATGATATAGGCAAACGATGTTGATAAAGTTGAATACAGTGCTTTGGCATTTATTTATAGCATAGGTATATTATATTATATCCCGATACTAGCTCTAGCTAGTATTATCTCTGAGATATCGAAAGTCACGCAAAATCTTGTTACTAGATAAGTCCATATAGATAGAGATGATAAGAGCTAGAGCAATAAAATTTTCGAATTTTATGTATGTCATGGGAAAAGTTTTTCTTTTTCTATACATATCGGCGTGATATTATATAGTTCCTATATATATATCCTATATTATATAAAAACCATCTGTCTTAAGCAATTTTGGCGTGCGAAGTCTTTTTGAATTGCCAAGTAGCAAATTTTATCACTGTCGGTTGACTTTATATAGAGCACCCATCGGTTTATAAAAAAATGTTTTAGACCCATTATCAGATTTTTTATGAAGATACCAAAAATATCGGTGATGAGCGTAATATACATTTCTAGAGGCGGAAGTTCGAATGGCCTTAGCAGCAAAAGCATATATAGTAGAAGGGCCTTAAAACTTAACGTCTCAGTCGACGAGATTATTACATAGATACTAAGTTGCCTTATAGTGTCATGGTAAAGGGTATCTCAGTATCGGGCACTATTTGACCAAAAGAAAACAAAAAATTTTCAATTAGCAACTGCTTGCTGAACTGCAAACAAGCAGTGTGTGTACTTGTAAAAAGTTTAATGTTTTACAGCAGCCAGACATTATTTTGTTGTGAAAAAAAAGGATGCAGTGCAAAAAGAGTATGTTAACGTTGGTCCTTAAAAAAAAAACAAAAAAAGGACTTTAATAGTCAAGGTTTTTTTTGCGTGCTGCTGCAACAACAGAAGACTAAGAAATGACAGAGCAGCCGGATGGGGCTGTCCATCCGTTGGGTCGTCTGTTTGCTCGCTCGCTCGTCGTCCGCTTCTGTTTTAAATGAAGTGTTACAAATGGACATTAGGCGCTGCGCTGCAGCGACTCGAGACTGAACCCAAATGCGATTTTATGCTTCATAAACTACAATAAAAACATAACAAAAGCAACAACAAGCGTGCCTTAGGCCCTTCTATGGCAACTATACACGCAGTAGGCCCAAAATTCTAGTGCCGCAAGGTAAAAGCTTTCGCTCATTGAAGCAGAAATATGGACAAATGTGCAAATATGCGCCCAAAAAAAAAAAAAAACCCTAGCTCTTTTTTTTTTTTTGTTGTTGTTTGTCTTCTAGCCCACTAGCTAGCTGTTGACTTGTTTTGGCTTTTGGCCATATGCTTCTGCTGCTTTGCATAACTCTTCTGGCCAGCCAGCTACTTTATTCGTTAAGCGCCTGGCTAGCAGCATAACCTTAACTTTGTTAACCCTAAGTGCGTCACAGGCGCGCACGTTGAGAATGTCGCAAAGTGGTGTCTTTGTGTGAGTGCGAGAGGAGAGCGCGAGAGAGCAGTGTGTAGGTTGTAGGCTGACTGGGCTGACTCGTGTCGGTGTTAAACAATGAAATTTCCGCTTCATCTGTTTTTATGCTGCTCTGCATAATTTAATTTTGCACTTTCAATTCTCGCCGCCCTTTTGTGCGCTCTCTTTCGGCCCTGCTACGTGTGTGGTCGCGACGTTTTCCATCCCACCCCCCCCTTTTCCTTTTTGCATAACTCTATTTATTTATTTTTTCTTCAACAATTTGCACTTGGCTTACTTTTTTTTGCTTTTAGTTAGCGTCTCGCATTTCATAAAAGAAAAAAAGTTTTTGATTATTGCTTCCGCTGGCATTGTTGTTGTTAGCCTCCAGTTGCCGCGCTCCTCAAATACAGCCCCAGCCCCTTTAGAGTGGCAGTATTCTAATTCGCATTGTGTGTGTGTGTCCATGTATATGGACTGGCTATTTGAACTTTGCAACAGTGCGGCTACTTGACTTTTTTCTATTTTGTATTTTAATGCGATTTGATTGCATACTTTTGTGCGCTAGTGCTGCACAACCTAACAATAGCAACAAGCAGTGACGGCGGCTGCAGGGTAAGTTTTACCAGGGGTTTGGACGCCCCCTTAAAATATCTATCTTTAAGGTAACAGCTAAAGGACTGAAATTTTGCATGGGTTTTGGGTGTGGAGGAAATTTGGTCCTAAAGAGTGGGAATTGGATGGGACATATGCTTCATTTGCATTTCACAAGCATAGCGCTTTTTTTATAATATCGATAAACCTAAAGAGTAAGAGCTATAACGACTGCCTGACGATCAAGGCACAGTCCAAACGGTAAGAGCTAAAGGGCTGCAATGTTGCACGAGTTTTGGTTGGAACTTAGAAAAGATTTTTGAAAAATTCTGCTTAAAAATGCAGGAAATTTGGGTAATTCGGCCCTAAAGAGTGGCATGTGGATGCCATTTTTTTATGATATCGACAATCCTCAAGAGTAGGAGCTAGAAGGAGTGCTAAGAAAGTGTTTTCAATAATTCCGCCACAAGTTAGAAAATGGTGGGTTTAAGTTTGTATGAGGAAATTTAAACATGCGCTATATTTTTTGATAAAAGAAAAAAAATTGTAGTTTTGGGAAATTCGGCTACGATTCCCAAGTGGCCAAAATGGTAATGATTCCAAAACCTGTTGGAAAGTAACAGCTAAGTATGGCTAAAACCCAAAAAGCTGGTACTAAGTAGACCTCACGGAGACGAAAAAAACTTGAAAATTATTATATGACTTAGATGCTCTGTTAAATACAAAATGGCGCGTTCTAGAAGATTTGAAGAACAAGCTCTTGCATATAACGATGATGAAAATCAAGGAATTTACAAACTTGGCACTTTCTATTTCTGCCTAAGATAATATATTTAAAGAAAATAACCAGATAATTTTTTACAAAATTTTAGGTACTTTATTCAGATTTTAATATTATAGTCTTCGGATAGCTATAACCAAAGTCGCCGACTCAAAACAAACAAAAGTTCGTTCAAAATTTTCTATAATGTACACTGATTTCTTTATAACGATTGTTAATCATTATTCTGCTATCACGCATTTGTATAAAATTCGAGCACCCTTCGCCATTTTTTTCTAAGTCCGCCCCTGGCAACAAAAATAATACAACAGCTTAACAACAACTAAGGCAAAGTTTTTCTTATTTTTTTTTATTTTTTGTATAACTTTCTGTACATTTGCATTGACTTACAATGAAAAAGGTCAGACAAGCGTGAATTTAAAGCTTACTTTGAAGAGGCCAATAATTGACCCCAATTCCTTTAAGGCATACTACTTAAACAACTCAAGTTGGCAAATTGTATAAGTACTGCTCAGAGTTTGATCCAAATTTGGAATAAAAATCTAAGAGAGTAACTAAAACAAACTAAAACAAAAAACCATTTCAAAATTTCTAGGACAGAGATCTTAACATCTTTCGAGCCATAATGAACGAGACCGTCTGTTAATTAATGACACTTGGTTGTACATTCAGCCGACCAAAATTAAAAGTTTCAGAAAACGTGTTATTAGCATAACTTAATTGTTTGGCCTTAACTCTGCTGCAGTTTTGTTTTGGAGCACTTCCAAAGACCCAAAAACTTTAAAACGGCAACTGATCCATAGAACTTGTTTAGTCCTATAGTCCTACCACAAACTCACACCAAAAAGATGGCGTACGTTAAGGTCGGCGACTTTGGAATACCCTGTTCCGTTTAGGTATATTACTTAAGAACTCCAAAAGACATACGACTGCTAAATTTGGCTACGATATCTTCATAATTAAACTAAAAACAAACAAATTTTGCGGCAATATGATATAGTCAAACGATTTTGATAAAATCACAATATCTTTATAAACAAACGAATTATCTATCTAAAACTTTTAGTTTTTTTCGAGTTGCTCTGAAATACCTCTAGGGCAGCTATATATGTAATATAATCCCGATATCAATAAAAAATAAAATATGCTTGTCTTCCCATAATAAGAGATATAATCTCAAAGTTTGGTTGCTGTAGCTCTTATCATCTCTGAGATCTACAGACGTACATGGGTATATCGACTTCTTTTAATCATCCTGATAATACTTTAGGTAACTTTGAGGGATCTGCGAAAGTTTGGTTGCTCAAGCTCTTTCATCACTGAGATCTAGGCGTTCATACAGACGCATATACGCATCTGGCTTTTCTAGTCACCCTGAGATCTACAGTTGTACCTGGGTATATCGACTTCTCTAATCATGCTGATTATGCTAGGTAGCTTTGGAGTATCTCCGAAAGTTTGGTATCTCAAGCTCTTGCCATCTCTGAGATCTAGGCGTTCATACAGACTAATATGGTTATATGGACTTCTCTAGTTACTGTTATCATAGTTTAGGTAACTTTGGGGGATCTCCGACGTCTTCTTTTGTTTGTTGCATACCTTGAGATCTACAGATGTACCTGGGTATATCGACTTCTCTAATCATGCTGATTATGCTAGGTAACTTTGAAGGATCTCCGAAAGTTTGGTATCTCAAGCTCTTACCATCTCTGAGATCAAGGCGTTCATACAGACTAATATGGTTATATGGACTTCTCTAATCATAGTTTAGGTTGTTTGTTACATACTTTTCGGCTTCCACAAACTTTATATAATGATCAGGATCCATGTCCGTCTGTTTGCCTTTTATAAGCAACAATATTTAAGCTCCAAACAAGCTTGCCTTTTTTGAAAACCCATTTGTGGGTTTAATCAAAAGTTGTAGGCCTAGAAGCCCCACTAAAGACAACCTATAGTCAGCCAATGAATTCGTCATGTAGACTCTCTTAGCTTATGCTTCAAAATTCTTAAAATCTGTTGAACGCCTTAGAATTTAAGAAAACTTCAGGGTATAGCTAAGTCGAGATGTTTCGACTGTAACCGTTTCAACTGGCCATAGGGGTTTGGCGTGCGGTACATGCAGTTGGCGGAGCCCCCTACTTGGTATTATTGTGGTGGCTGTTTTTACAACCTGTACCCATTAAGATGCTCCGACTCTAAGCGTTTCACACGTGCGGTACATGCAGGTGGTGGAGCCCTCTAGTTGCTATTTTCGTAGTGGCTATTTTTGTACCCCTTGAGTCGTGGGTATTAGAGATTTTTGAAAGGAATTATGGTACAAAATCCATAAGCTGTACGTTATCTCTATCCAGATGAAGTTTTTTTTTGCTTCATTTCGTTAACTTGTTATACAGTTAGTTATAATATTAAGAAAAATATTCTTGGAATTTAGTTTGGATAAAAATTTTAAAAGATATGGGAAAAAAGTTTCAATTTTAGACACACTCTGCTGTAAACTAAAACAATATTGGTCTTCGTTTCGTTGAAAAACAAGCTTGATTTGGGATCAAGACACATGTGAGCCTAATTAAAAAACGAAGCGATGATGTTTTCACAACAAATCCACTTACGTCTTTAATTCTCAACGTATCAATGTAAAACTTGTCGGAAAGTATGCAGACTCTGACAATAATTTCGAAACCCACGACAATATCGCAGTTATACAAATATTTCACCCAGTCTCAACCCAATCCGCTGTCTTTTGGTGCAACCTATGGTATTGCCCCATACCACAGTCGTTTAAATGTTTTTTTTTTATTAAACTTACCCAAAAATGTTGTACATATATATTCGGATATTTGATTTCCCGATCTGCTGGACTCGCTAAAGTGTGAGAGCTCCTTGTTGAGCATGCGTTTGAACTGGAAAAGAAAATGCAGCTTAGTTAGACGTATCCCTTAGGGGCTGCATCAGCTACAGCTTACCTTGAGCGATGCCATATCGGAGACACTGCGATGCGTTTGTATGGTCTCCAGCTGATCCAAACACCAGTCCAACTCTTCAATGGTATCGGTGGCTAGGCGTGTATAGTTCTCTTCGCCCTGCGCCAGTTGTACGCCGCTTACGTTGCCGCCGCGTCCGGATGACGATTGAGCTGGCCGCCTGGATCTTGTTTGATTAATAAATGATTTCCACACAAACAGAGCGACAGACAGACAGACAGACAGACAGAAAGCGTGATAAAGACAAAGGGAGGATGAGGTTGGGTAGGTGTGGGGTAGGTGAAGCAGAAAGCATGATAGATGAGCAAGTTTTAATGAAAAGAGGCAGAGCAAATGTTGAACAACAAAGATAATAACAATTAATAGGAAGCAAAAAGAAAGAAACAAAGAAACAAATAAAAACAAAATAAATAAATGACAGCAGCAAAAAGAAAAAAAAAATATATATTTTTTAAATTTAAGCCAAAAACGCAAAATAGGCCACACAGTTAACAATTAACAAAGACAATGAGAAAAATAGAGATAGATGCAATTGGGATAAGGACAAAACAATTGGAAGAGGAAACACAGACATATATAGAAACGTATGCAAACATTAAGATACAGATACAAGATACAAGATACATTTTAAACAAGCCAAGTTAGTCATTTTTTTTTGTAGCACATTTATTTATTTATTAAAAAAAAAACACGAGTGGAAGACAAACAAAGTGAAAAAAGAGAGCGAGAGAGAGAGAGAGAAAGAGAGAAAATTCGTGAACAAAATGTAAAAATCTGGTTGTACAACAATTATGTAGTATCTAGTTGGGGTCAGGCTATTGGGTCAGTTTGTTGGGCACTTGCACTTAGGCACTGGGTCACAACAAAGGGCGTGGGGTTTGTTGCTTAGACTGGTCTTTGTTGGTATGTGTAAATATGGTTTAGTATTTTGTAAGGGGTCGCATACATCAAAAAAAGAACCAAAGATAACAAACCAAACTAACCAACAGACGCAGCAACCAGCTGTAGACAATGCCTGCCACAAATTGTATTGTAAGAGCTTACTCATAATTATTTAAAATATTGAGTAAGTATAAATAAAATTTATTTCGTTGGTATTTATTTTTGGCATGTCAACGGCTCGCTGTTGGTCCAGACGTCAGTTCTGTTGAAGTGGGCCTTCAACCTTTTGGTTTATAAATACACGCATAAACATAATGCTGTTAGTCCGAAAACAAACACACACGCAAAAAAAAAAAACAAAAACAAACCAAAAATAAAATAAAATCAAATTTATTTTTGTTGTTGATTAATTTATTTAATAAAGTGTGAGACAACAATAACACACACAGATCACATGAGTGAAAGAGTAAAAGACACACACAGCAACAGAGAGCGAGCGAGAGAGAGCTTGAGCGTTAGGTAAAGAGCGGGCTAGCTAGCTAGTACATAGTCAAAAATAGTGTTGGAAAATGACACTTAATGAAGTTTGGGTTTTTAAGTATGCTTGTGTACTGTCTAGTCTAGTATGTAAGCAAAGTTGAAAAAAAACACCCTATATCAAAGCTTATGTCGAATGTAGCGCATAAAATTGTAATTTTAAGCTTTAACTGCTGCGCTTAGTAATGTATTTAAACATTTCTACACTGACAAAAATAATACAGCGAGAGTTGTGTAATGCTTCAAAATAACATTTTTTTTTCCCAAAGTGCAGAAATCTCTTGAGAAAATTTTATACAAATTTTATAAAGATTGCAAAAATTTATATTTTCGTAAAATCCGAAATTTTTAATTTCAAAATTTTTAATGAGTAACACTTTTTTATATTTAGAGCTTGTGTTATTTAAAAAAAAAAATACCAAACTTCAAAAAATCGTTTTAAGACAGTTAAAAAAAAGAAACTATTTATTATGAAATCTACACTGAGAAAAAAAAAAAATACAGCGAGAGTTCTGTAATGCTTCAAAAAAACAAAATTTTTTTCCCAAAGTCTAGACATCTAGAGAAAATTTTATCAAAATTTTATAAAGATTGCAAAAATTGATGTTTTCGTAAAATCCGAAATTTTTTATCTCACTACGAAAATGAGTAACACTTTTTATATTTAGAGCTTGTGTTATTTAAAAAAAAAAATACCAAAGTTCAAAAAATCGTTTTTAGACAGTTAAAAAAAAAGATACTATTTATTCCGAAATCTTCTTCTTCTTCCGCAATACTTTCGACATAAACTTTGAAAATGCGCTTGTTTTTTTTTTTAAACCATATTTTTTTTATATCGGTCTAGCGTCCAAGTGTGCGTTATGCATGTGTGTTAGCCTGGTCTAAAGATTCAGGAAAGTCTTTTAAATGCTTTGCAATAAGCAAGTCCTATGGCAAATTGAATGAATTCTTAGGGACAGGGTTTTTTTTTTCGGGGGGCTCTTTTCAGGGACTCTTTTGCAAGATCACTTTAAAACTTACTTGTTTGATGCTGGAACATTTGTCAGACTTAATAAGTTGTTGCGCACTGAACGTAAACTGGCTAAAATTTGGGCAAATGGTGTCACAATAAGATCCTCGCCGTGGCTGTAAAATGCATAAAAAAAATTATAAATATTATTAAAAGAGCCATTTTATTTATTTTTTATGGAAAGATTGTGCTGTATATGCGTACATATGTGTATAGATGAGAATGCAACATGCAGCGTAATGTTTAAAAAATATCAATTATATTTTAAAATTTAAACAAAAAAAGTGTTATTAATAATAAACAATTTGAGATATTGCTGATAATGCATAAATAGTTTATGAGTCAAGAGCTTGGTTATCTATGTACTTATTAACTTTACTATTTATAACTAAAAATATTGCCTATGATTGCTTAGATATTGTATTTAAAAAAAAAACTTAAACTAGTCGAAACTAGTATGTCTAAGAATTGATCAAAGCGTTTAATATTACAAAGTAGATATCATAATCTAAATATATATATATAATCTAAAATAAGATATAATTATTTTAATTCGTTTGACTCAACGTAAGGTTCCCTGTAAAAAGATTAAGTTATTATTAAGTTTGTGCAAGTTAAAAATATACCTATAGAATATAGAGTAGAAGACGTCGTAGAGCTCCCAAAAGACGTTATAGATATACAGATATAAACGCCTAGTTCTTTGAAATGTTTAGAACTCGAGCAAGCAAACTGTAGGATTAGATTCCTGATTATGTCACGGGAAACAATTTTAAGAAACCTTAATATATATTAGAGAGCTGCGCAAGCACTGCACAAATGTCTTGTAAGCCATCAGCTGTTATTTCAAGCACTGCATGTCTTTGGCTTGAACAAAACAAAACAAATACTTCAGTGTCAAAAGTGCTTGGTTAACAACAAGCAATAGCACATCAAAACAAACGTCAAACAGCACAAACCTGAAGTAGAACAAAAAGGAAGTAGAACCAAACTGAAATAGAACATTTGAAGCATAGTAGTACGATTTCGTTGTTGCAATGATTTTGGTGGTGGTTTTTTTGACTAACACAAACAAACAAACTGCTTGTGTCTGTGTGTGGCTTAACATTAAGTCTGCTGCGCAAAAAATCAAAACATTCTAGTGCACTCGCTATGCTTGCCGAAAATTTGCTTCACTCAAGTATTTTGTGTGATGTTCTAATGTTTGGAATTACGAAATATTCAAGCAATGTCAAGCACTGAAGCAAAAGCAGTTCTAGCACTGAAGGTTTTGTTTTGAAGCAAACAGAACATCAAAACATTTTGTTCTGCTATCAGCTCTGCAGTGAAATACAGTGCTTGAAAGTACTGTGCAGTAGTGAAGTGTTTTGTGCAGCTCTCTAATGTATATGTATTAGGGTGGCTCAAAATGTAGGAAATCTGCAAAGACTTATCGCGATTTTAGTTTTATGGCTCATTCTAAGAAACTTTGCCAAGCTATAGATCTAAAATGAATTTCGAGTCGCCCGCTTCAAAAGAAAAATACTTAAAAATCGAGTTAGTCACTGCATTGAAAAAGCGAAAAATTGTGTTGGCGGCGTTTTTTGGGGTCGAGGCATTAATTTTTTTTTTATTTCTTTAGTGCCAGCAGAGAGAGCTTTTGTGCTTTTCTTGGACTTAACGCCTATTTTTAAAGAAAATTAATGAAATTATTGCAAAAATCTACAAATATTTGACTTTGCCTAAAATTGTGAGCCACCTAAACACTAAAACAGCACGTAAAAAAAAATTAAAATAAAAAAATAAAAGTAAAAAATTCCTCGACTGGGAATCGAACCTTGGTACCTAGACATAGCGACATTAAGTTTAGAGGCCATCTATTAGGCTACACTTTTATGTGCGGACATTCAAATTCCCACTTCCAAAATATTATATTGCGATTATCTCTGTTATTTATGTTTCGATTATAGTCATGTTTGGTATCAATCGAAAGATTTTTTTATTTTCCGTATTTTGCTTTTACAACATAAAGAGGTAGCTTTAAAATTGTAAAAAATATAGCGCTTTTAAAATACTTGGGGAATCAAGTAAGCGTGGCGGAAGGACAAAAAAAAAAAAAAAAATAAACTTGAGCTGGCTGGTCACAGGCAGTTCAAATGTCAAGTTTGGTCAACCTAGTGCTTAAAGTCGAAAAGTTTTGGGCGGACATACGAGGGGGGTTCCATAAGTACTTAGCCTCACCGCCCGATGGTACATTCTCGTAAACGGCTTCTGTCGAAATTTCAGCCGAATCGGACTCGTAGTTTTGTTTTGACCGCGTGTGGAAAAGCTAATCCAAAATTTTCGTTTTCCTTCTGTAGGCTAAGTACTTATCGGGCCCCCCACGTATCTTGATACATTTCTTTTGTCTTCCTGAACATATCGGTGGTAACTTCCCGGCATCTGCTTCTTTGTGTTACATACTTAGCTAGATATCTTAGCAAATCTAAAGTTCGTACACTTTTTAGAGTGCCCAAGCACTTCGGACCAAGAACCGTCTTTAAAATTTTTTAATACTATGACTACTTTCGAAATAGGCATCAATGCTTAGCAAGCGTTGAAAACTTTGAAATTTAAAATTGGAATTAAGTAAATTTTTTAAAGATACCACACAAGGCACAGGCCATAAAATTTGAAATCTCTGCCAAGTTTTGTAACGATCTGTGGAGGTCAAGATAAGGATAAAAAGCTTGCCTTTGTTTATTGGGCCACAAATGAGTCTACTTTTAGGAATATAGAAGAGAGGGCATCAAATTGATTTGGATCTTTTCTAGTTTTCATATGAGCCTATAAAAAAACACACATTTTACGCGATTATAATTACAGCCGTTTAGATGTAGTTCGGTATTCCTACACCTTTACAAAATTGCTGTGTACTTTCTAACCTCAAGTGTTGTAATTTATTGTCACTCACTGTCGCAAGCTCAGCTTCGCAAAACCATTTGCGTTAAAATCCATTTGGTTGCTCAAAAACTTTTGCTCACTTAGTAATTTTTAAATATTTTGTTTAGTGAAAATTTTTAATTAACTACGCCAAGTAAACAAAAATTTAATTTGGAATGTTTGTAAGTTAAAATTCATATTGATAGAAAAATAAGGTAAGCAGTTGTAATTATTTACTAGAACCCAAAATTTACAAATCAATTTGGCTATGGCCAGGGATTACATGTCTGGGTAGAGAAAAACGCTGCGGGCCAATTTACAAAAAGCGAAGAAGAAACCCTAAAAAAAAAAAAATAAAACTTAGGCCCAGTCTGGTAACTCGAGCAAAGGCGCAGGGGTAGGTATAGGGAAACCAAGCAAGAGGAAAAACTTTAGTTAAAAAGAAAAGCTTGCCATGCCAACGGCAATGGCCGGCCAATGGGCAACGAAAATTTTTGTGTTAAAATTCCACAGCAATGAAAAAACGTTATTCATAGACTTGGCCAAAACCACCAGCACCAACCCCCACCACGGCCATCAACCTAGCCCAAATCAACACAGGCCATAGAACGGCCCACTTGGTTTGAAATTTTTGTGCCAAAAATAAAAATTAAATAGGCAAAAAGACGCGGACGTGAATGTGACGGTGTCGTCTATGGATCTTTATGGATGTGGTGGATGTGGCCAACAGAGCGTTGACAAAAAAATGGCATAAATTAATAACACACACACACACACACAGAGACACACGCACACACAAGGTGGCACAAACGCATACATAACAGCACGTACTGTGCCGTGCTGTGTGACGTCACAAGAAGGCAGCGCCAATTTAAAATGAATTTCGCTGACTTAAATTTTTTATTTCAAGTTACGAGGGCAGTCTGAAAAGTACTTTAGCTAGCTAAGCAAGCATCTCGTCATTATTATACGCTGTACCGTATCGTACAAAGGGTATATTAAGTTTGTGCAAGCCGAAAATGTATGTAACATACAGAAGGAGACGTCGAAAACCCCCCAAAGTTACCTAAAGTATGATCAGGGTGACTAGAGAAGTTGATTTACCCATGTCCGTCTGTCTGTATGAACGCCTTGATCGCAAAGATGGTAAGAGCTAGAGCAAACAAATTTTCAGATTAGATGCGCTATTACGTCAGTGGAGACAAGTTTATTTTATTTTTTTGATATCGGGGTGTTTTTTAGAGGACCTCGAAAAAAACAAAAAGTTATAGATGGATAATTCGTTTGTTTATGAGGATATCGTAACCAAATTTGGCACTCAATAGTTTTTTAGAGATC
Organism: Chymomyza fuscimana; assembly: GCA_949987675.1. NCBI lineage: Eukaryota > Metazoa > Arthropoda > Insecta > Diptera > Drosophilidae > Chymomyza > Chymomyza fuscimana. Next base: position 29,110,443 of record OX465090.1, on the reverse strand, counting down.
TTCAACACTGTACCCAATTTTATCAAAATCGTTTGACTATATCATATAGCTCCCATAGGAACGATCGATCAAAAAAACATTTTTGGTTAAAAATTCGTCTGTTTTTGGTTGTTTATGAAGGTATCGTAATCTTATTTGGCAATCAAATGTATTTTGGTGTTCTTAAGCAATTTACCGGATTTGATTGCAAGCAGTGGTACAGGGTATGCCAAAGTCGTTCGCGCCCGACTTTAACGTACGCCATCTTTTTTTTTTTTGTCATTTTCTTAGACCGCTTTAATTTCAAAATTCCAAGACACAAGGGTTAATCGTAGCATAGTTTTGGCGAAAAATTGTAATTTTTTTTTAAAAAATTTGCTCAAAAATAAAAGCCATTAAAAAAAAAAGGTTTATTATGTTGTCAAATAAAATATTTCTTTTGGAACAAATTTTCTAAAAGCTAACGACATTTTTATTTACTTTAAATTCTTTTGTCATTATTTCACGCGCTTAATAAACTATTCGGAAATGGTAAAAAAAAAGTTGGTTGGATGTCTTACTCTTTTGCCGTGAATTCTGTGAAGGATTTTTATAATTTCGATTATTTTCAAACAAAACGTGCTCCCCATACCACATTGGATGTAATGAAGACATTCTTTCATAAAAAAAATAATTTTCTCTGTCGGATTATGATCCAAAAAACTGTTGCTGCCGATGTTTTTCAGTTTTTAGTTATAGTCGAGGTCTCCGCTGATCAATTAAGATGACTAAAAAGTTTTGCTAGGGAAGCTTTCCAAAATAAGAGGTAGAAACTTTATTTTACTTTTTTTTACAAAAGTTTTTTTTTTGAACAGTAGTAGTCTCAGAAAAAGGCCACCTTTTACTAAACGCTGCCTTTTTGCGTTACCTTTTCTTTGCAACCATTTGGTATCACAAAGTCTCTTAAAATCCAAGCTTATTTTACTTATTCCGGGGAACAAAATTTATTTATAGAATACATTCTTTCTTTCAATCACTTTTCAGTCTGCCCTCGTATTTTCTTAAAATGTTGTTTTTGTTTTTATTTTTTCAATTTTTTGGGCTTATTAATTTTAGCAAATTGGTGACATGGCCAAACCTACAACTACAGCAGCAAAAATGGCGGCCAATTGGGCACGACAATTTACAATAAATATGCACAAATTAATTTTACATTATATGCCCTGCCTCATATGTATCTATGTATAACTTTGTATATAGCAGCTACATAGATGTGTGTTACATAGGCTAGGTATTCATTTTCAATGAAACATTTTGACGCATGTAAAATTTTTGACCTCCTTTAAGTGCCGCAGCATTGACAACACCAAAACAACAACAACAAGGAACAGGTGCTGCCAACAACTTTACAACTTGTGCCACTTTGGTTGTTTAATATATCTATCAATCGTTGTTTTTGTTGTGGCCGTGTGCTTTATTGTCTCGTTGTTATGCATTTGGTTTGTTTGTTTGCCTGAAATTTTGGCACGTCTCTTGGCAGTTTGCTTGATCGGTCGTCGGTCGGTCAGTCGGGCCCAAAAACAATAACGTAAATATAGTACATAACAAAAAAAAAAAAAAAATACGAATAAGAATAACCAAAATAAAGCAAAACTAGTCGAAGTTTAGATGCTCTCAACTGTGAAATACACTGCGGCTACTTATTATTTGCGGCAAAGCATTTTTGGGGTATTCAAGGCAAATGTTTAACGAGGAGCCTTTGGATTAGGCCCAAATCGATCGGAATAGGCCATGTCGAATTCTATAAGTTAGTGGATCTATAATATTACACATTTTTGACTTCAAGGCGCCTAAGTTTACATACTCTTAAAGCGCTTAAAACTTTATTATATGCCTATATAATATACAAGCCCGTTTCCGTTCGTTAGGATTTTGCGTACCTGCATTTCCTTCGCCCTCATTTCACCCAAAAGTTGCGGTTTTAATTCATTTGATGTTGAGGTCGTGCAAAAGTTGGCAACAAATGTTAGATGATAAAATATGATATAAATGGGCAGATGATAATACATTTTATTTATCATTAGGAATTAGAAAATCTTATAAATTTCAAATATAATTTTTGTTTACTCTCTCAAAACTAACAGCTAAAAAAGATGATCAAGTAGATAATTGGGTTTTTCACACACTATAAAATAAATTACATTATTTATAAATATTTTATTAAAGTATTTTTTCTTTTCGAAATTGGGCATGGTTGCTGTTTCTATTTGATTGTTCTACACGCTCTTCTGAAGAACCTTGGAATTTGGCGTGCTCTCACACATAAAGAGCGCAGAATCCAGCAAAAAAAACATTTATTAAAAGAAAAGAGATCAAAAATTCAAAACAGAAAGTAGAAACTCTAGCGTCATAGCAAATCTAACAGAAATAGAAACGAAAAAGTATAGAAAATTTAGCTCCCGAGCTAGCGATCAAATGAAAGGAAGAGCAAAAAAAAAAACGTGAAAAAAAGTAGTTAATGAGTAAAAAATGTAAGGCAAAGCGATCAGTAGGCGGAGCCCCCTCAGTTTGCGTCACCTTAGTTAGCGCAGCTTACGCTCTTTAAGCTTGGTGCGGCATGAACACCATGAACACACTGTTTTCAGAATATAGAAATTTTTAGTTAATTTAAGGCCCATACGGATATCCCATTTGGTATTTTTATTTTTATATGAAATTTTGCCATTTCGTGCGAAAATTTTTCGAACTGCGTATGGGTCTTTAAATGAAATATTTTTTTTGGTTATATTAATTTCCTTTTAAGAGAAATTAAAAAATTTTTCAATAAATAAATTAATTTAATTTTTCTCAATTTAACAAATCTAAATTAATAACATTTGAGATGATGAGAGAGATGATGCTTGACACACTTAGCTATAGTATATAAAAATAGGGGGTTCCGCTCGTTGTTGTTCTGTTGCATACTTAATAATCAGACCCGACGAGTGGGAAGGGGGGATTAACCCCGGGCCCGTAATTTTCTCAGGGGCGCGGTGTAATTACTGTCATACTGTCGTTATTCAAGCTAAAGTTGTAATAAAGGGTCTTGTACATTTTACCCTCGGGCCCGGATTTTCTCTCTACGGCCCTGTTAATAATAATCTGTTTTTGTTTTTTGGCTTTGTTTTCTTCTTTTCAATAAAATTGAAAGAGAAGTTTTGCTAAACACGTTAAATTTTTTATTTATTCTTCATTTTGAACTTACTCAATAAGAATTTTCAACAGTGTGACCACACCAAGTTCCAAAATTATTGGTAACTATTCCCAAGAACAGCACATTAAAGAACAACATTTTTTTTAATAAAAAAAAAAAAAAATGCTTCTCTCCTTTTGATTTGCCTCGCTTGGGTAACGAACCCTGGTTTTGACATCAAAACTCTAGCTTTTATACGCGTATGCTCCCGTCTATTTTATTTTGCGATTATCTCTAATATTCTTGTTCCTATTATAAGGATGTTGGGTATCTATCGAAAGATTTCATTATTTCCCGCATTTTGTCCATACAAACGAAAGCTATAGCTTTAAAATTATAGAAAATATAGCGCTTTCAAATTAACTGTACAAAAAAAAGGCCGGAAATTCAAATGTCAAGCTTGGATCAATTTCTTTTGTACTCCTGACCATAAAGTAAGTAGTTTATGGAGGTCTCCGGCAACTACATACTCCAATGACGAACATTTTTTGTAACCACTCCAAGTTTGCAAATTCTCCGCTAGAGGCAGCAAAAGATGATCCTGGCAGCTATGCACCAAACGCTTCAAAACACTTGTAGTACTTTTTACTACACGGCAAGAGTATAAAAAATACTACTAAAATAAAATAAACTAATACAACAACAATAACAATCCGACAAGCCAAAAGCCATAAACATAAACCACAAATGATTTTGGCGCACACAACAAGCCAATACAATTTTCAGTGCTCACACTCAAGTCCATTGGAATAGAAACAGTTGTAAGTACTAATTTTTACCTGCTGTTTAAAATGCTAAATATTATTATTATTATTATTAATATTATTATCTTTGTGTGTGTTTTTGGGGGTTTTTGGCGCAGATTTGTCAGCGTTATTGATACTGCGACGCATTTTGCACTAAAAACACAAAAACACTCTGACTCATTCACGTTGCACAGATATACATACATTCTTAGAAACATATATATATATACAGCTACAGTACCTATATACTATACATTTTTTATATAGATGTGTATATGATGGGAACAAGATGTCGCCACAAAATGCAAGCAGGCATTATGAGTAAAATTTAATTGCATTTGTAACACAGTAGATAGTTTTTGCATGTGACCCATAAAGACGATCTCGAATCGAGAGATATTTTTCGGGCGTCAAAATTTCATATTGTAATATTTTAATGATTATTGGCTGTTTTGCAAAAACTAAAAATAAAGTATTACAAACGTAATCCAAAACGAAATGAATAAATAATTAAGTGTCTTGTTGTTTTCGTTTGAACAACGATTTTCTAAAAATTTACAATATTGGCAGCTCAAATCCTTCTTCTTCTTCCTAAATATAGTAGCTGAGTACTTAAGCACATTTGGCAATAGGCAAGAAAAAAAAAATGTGTAACAAAAAATCTTTTCTGACTAAGAAATACTTTTGAAGTAGACAATTTCAAAAAGATCGAATAAAACTTCATCAAATCTTTTAAAATATATTTTTTCGCATTACTATAAAATTGGATAGACAGCTTGAATATGGCAGAAATTCCCCCGAGAATGTGAGGACTATTAAGAAAAACAAATGGAAGAAAAGTGAAAGAATTGAGGGGATAGTTTCTGGTCGTATATGCGAAGCTTACTCGCTCTCATTGTTTAACGATTTGGAGTATTAAAAAAAATAGCTCATTGAAATAGGGCTTTCCCAGGTACTTTTTAAGAAAGGTTGGATGGTCACATCTCGTCTCGTCTTATCTTCGCAATCTTGAACAAAATCGTGCTGGGTACTGTATTCTATCGGCCATTAATCATTTTAAATCGATTTTGAAACTAGATTTATCTAGTTCGTTTCTTTGAAAGCTCTACCATCTAATTTCATGCACATATTCAATATCACTAATTTATTATTACTGAAAGACTTTTTTTTTTTAATCGATATATCGATATAGATCTTATTTGAGCAAGAGAATCCAATTATATACATATACGTCCTTTATTTTACTAGAAGTTAAGGGTAATAAATAAATAATAACAATAACTTAAGCAAAAACATTTAAAGTGAACATAGGGCATCCAATTAAACGCTGCATTTTCTGTAATACTAGTTTTCTGCACTATTTTGTTTACTATGATCCGGAGTGCTTGAAATATTTATCATTTAGGACTAATAACACAGGCCAACATGGTTTAGTTGTTGGAAAGCTGAGGGTCATTTCCGAAGTAATTTGCTGCGTAGAATCCGAATCCGGGGTTAGAATTGGCCCATCACGTCAGGATTTCGAGATATTTTAGGTTATGTATACGAAAAACGGCGTTTTTTCCTACGTAACCTCAAATATCTCAAAATTCTGACGTGATGGGCCAATTCTGACCACGGATTCGGATTCTACACAACAAACTCTTTACTCATAGACTAATATCTTTCCCGATGCTTATGATTTTCAGACTTATTGCAGATGAAAATTGTTGAAATTATTCACAATATTCGCTTTACAATCGATTTAAAAAAATTTTAAATTTCCACTTTGGCAGTGTAACCCAAGAGTTATGTTTGTTGTTAAATTCTTAAGTTTATTAAGTCGCAATCAGATCTAGGTTTTATAATAAGTTGGTCAGGTCAAAAATATTTATATTTTTTTATTGCTAAAAAATGCCGAACTTAACGACTCTAAGAAACCCAGTACCATCCATCATATGATAAGGCAATTTAATATACATAATAGTAACATAACAAATAAATAAATAAAAAAATAAGAATAAAAATTATAAAAAAAAATAATAATTAAAAAAAAAAAAAAATGGCCTCAACTGGGAATTGAACAACACCAAAAATAAATATAAAAAAAAATAAATAATAAAAAATAAATATAAAAAAAAAATAAATTAAAAAATTGCCTCTACTGGGAATCGAACCTTGGTCCCTGGGCTACGCCGCGTAAAATTTTGAGGCCAACATTCAGCATACACTTTTATATGCTTTTGCAAGTAAGACGTTACGAACTCTCGCCTTTAAAATACCCTATTGCGATTATCTGCGATTATAATAGAATTTGGTCCTAGTTTACCGAATTTTACTCAAACAAACTGAAGCTCTAACTTTAAAATTGTACAAAACATGTCGCTTAGAAATTATTTAGAGGGATTCCGAATGTCAAGTTTGGTTATCACAGCTCTTAAAGCCTACAAGATCCGGACAATCATACAGACGGACAGAGGTACCTATTTGATTCGTTCACTGGACCATATTGTCCACTTCTCTATGTTATATACGAACTTATTAGATCCTTATCTAATGCTAATGGTCTTGAACTGGAAATGTGCTTACTCGATGTTTCTTTTGAAACGTATACATTTGGACAACCCAAACTGTAACTCCCGATATTATAAGACTGACTGAGACGTTGTGTTCGTAGCTATAAATCTTTCGAGACATTAAAGCGTCAAGACTAGTAATATTTTCAAGTTTATTTGAAAATTTTCAATTATTTTTAAATATCATTATTTTATTTTAAACCAACATTTTTTTGCAACAAATAAAACTTATCAAATCGTTTCGGATGTTAAGCTACATAAAACAAATCATCATCAGTAGCCCGAAAAGCTGGGAATTTTTGGAACTTCTATGCGGATTGAGCGATTCCAAAAACTTATAATTAACATACGGATTCTAAAATTTTTATATGCCGTCAGAACTCTGGCTGGGTTTTTATTAAAGTCGTTAAGTAAAGCAAAAATCGTTTTTTTGTTTTTTTTGTCTGGCTGCGTAATTTGGACTTTTAAGGCCCATACGCAGTTCGAAAAATTTCCCATTTGGGATTTTTTATTTTTATATGAAGTTTTGTCATTCCGTGCGAAAATTTTCGAACTGCGTATGGGCCATTACAAAGATTACACTTCTATATACTTAGATACGTTTAAATAAGATAGTTTCTGACGTAAATATTGTTTTCGGCTTGATAAGGACAGAATTGTAGATAGTGTAAATAAATTAAACCAATAATTTAGATGCATCGCCTTGTCACAAGATCTTTGTGTCTAAGAATACTATATTTTTTTTACTTAGTTTTATTTATTTTACTTTGAACTTTTTTCAAATACCAGATCTCGTGCAGCGTTTTTTTAAAAGTACAAAACTTTTTGACCTCACTTTAAAGAAGGTAAAAAATACTGTGTACTGTTGAAAAGAAAGCTGCAAAAGATCCGATATTGGAACAAAGTATGCAATTACCGATCTATACGGTATAAGAAACCGACAGGCTGGCCACAGGGCCGTCAAAAAAGATGATTAGAAGGAGTCCGGACATGAATGACGGATCGGCGCTGGAATTTTTTTTTCAAAATATTTCTTATATTAGCTTTGTTTTTAGTGGAGGAACTGCATACAAACCCGGCCCAGGGAACCGACCTGGCTATAGACGGACCTAATGCTCCTAAAACTTCGTAGCCAGAGTCCCTTAAAATTTATTTTTAAGAACTTAATAATGATGCTGTTTTTTAAGTAGTTCAAAATAAGAGACGCTCAAGAGCTCACTATACCTTAATGAGTTTAATTTATAAAAATGTAAAAAAATATAATAAAATATAATGACGCATGTTTCAAATAGAATTTTTAAAAAAAAATTTGTCATGAGTAATTTATTGCTGAATTAGAATTTTTTCAAAAAATTTGCTAAAATGACGAAATATTTGACATAAATTCATAAATAGCGACTAAAAATGTGAAAGTGATGATAAAATGTTTAGAATATGGAGAAACTATTTCAGAACCAAAAAAAAAATTCGATTTTCGGGTTCGAAGGTTAAAACATGTTTTTTGAGGACGGAAAATTAACATGTCAGCGTACAGACATAACCTCCAAAAGATCCCAACAACTAATAGTAAAAATCAGTGTTGGAAAAAATCGATGCTTTTGATCGATATTTCGAAGCTTATATTAAGATAATATAAGGAACTGGAAATGTCGATTTATCGATATATAGAATTTTATATTAAGATAATATAAGAAATGAATGTTCTATTCCGTCCAGAATTTTAGTCACCAATTTGAAAATACCAAAGACTACAACAAAAAATGGTCAGACCCGAAAATCGATTTTTTTTTTTTTACGTAGGGTACATCTACTGATATTTTGCGATGAATATGTATGTATATATCTTGGTATAGCAATATGCATATTAAGAATATGTAAGTTCTTGTGCGGTATTTCGAACATTTGAGTAATCTGTAAACTAGGAGACAGTTGTTTTAAAAAATATTTTCTTTAAACTAAGAAACTGGTTGAAAGGCTAAGTGTTATAAATTTTATGCTGCTTTCAGAAAATATTTAATGTCTGCAAGCTGTTAAATTGCAAACAAACTGCTTGTATGCAGTGCAAAAGGCAGTTAGTTAAGTTAAATTGTGCATAAACTGCTTGCATGCAGTACAACAAGCAGAGCTCTGTGAAAACCTTGAAGATCTGCTGTTGGTATAAAAATAATCAATTTTATACCACTCATTCATGCTAAAAATGTTTGTTTTTTTTTTTAATGCTTCAAAATCAGTTTCTAAGAAAAATTTTGTCAACTGCTTGTTTTTAATTAGCACGACATTTTACTTGGAAAATGAATAAACATTTTACTAGGAAAATTAATAACGTATATTGAGTATACCATTATTTTTTTTTATTTTGGTTTATTTGCGCAAAATTTTGAGGATAAAAGCTGTTGAGAATTAAAGAAGAGTTCAAGGACAAATGAAGTATTTGCTTAAAATGTGCATGTTTTATTGTTAACTAGGCTCACAAGAGAGAGAGAGAGTGGAGTCTAAATTAGGTAACTCTAGCTTTGGCATAAGAGTGCGTTGAGAAATGGCTCAATCGTTTTTCAAAATTTAAGAGAATTTTGGTGTAAAAAAATGATGTCAAGGATTTACGCTGGCAGATGAGTGAAAATATGAAAATTTAATGCTCAATAAGGCTCACATTATTAAATTTGGTGTCTCTAGAGCTTATAATATGAAATGGAAATGCTTTATTTGCTTTTTGTTATTTTATAAGAATTTCGGATAAAGAACTTTTATTGCATGAGCACAAAAATGTTTTGAAAAATTGCAATTTCTAGGAAATTTTTGTCACATTTTGTGAAATATGCTGCAAGCAACAACTCACAGAAAGAAAAACAAATATCGACTCAAATTAGGTTTAGAGAATTTTGTATCTGTATCTAAGCAGCTGTATGGCATAGTATGGCCAAATTGTTCATGTTCAATAGACAACAACAGATAAACATAGATCATAATTAATATAAATATTCTCTACGCAAAATAAATGCGAAAGTGAAAACTACAAATATTATATACAAAGATACATAGATACAAGTTGTTGTTGTGGCTTGTTTCTTGTCATTAAATTGAAACGAAAATAAATGTAGCCCCCGTTCCAAAAGATACAAATAATAATATGCTCGAGCTCATTTAAGTTTTTAGCTCAGCTCTTATAAAATATATGTAATATATGTTTCTTTTATTGTAGTTATTTATAAATAAAACTATTTTTGCCAAATTTTTTGATTTATAGTCGAAAAAAAAAAAAAAAAAACTATAAATGCCCTATAAACATTACCTGCGCTGTGACTTGATCGAAAACATATTATCCCTATCGGCTACTATGGCCACGGCCAGATCATCCTGCAGTACCGTGGGTATCATATTAAAGAAGCTGTGCACACGCGGCAGCGACTGCGATGAGCCCGAGTTCTTGCTCATCATTTTGATGGGCTTTTGCTCACTGGGTTCCGCCATTTTCTTAATTTTTTCTAATAAACTTTAAACTATATCAAGTCGTCCTGCGACTGAGTCCTTAAATTGTCTGCACAATCACGACATTATTTGAAAGCAACAGTTCAGACCAGCTGACTGGCTTGTCTGGCGTTTTCACTTTTTTTTTTTTTTTTTTTGTAATTGATTAATATTTTAAAATAATTGTTAAAAAAAAAACACACACACACACACACAATTACAAAAAACAAAGAAAAAAAAATACAACAATTTAAATTGCAGCCCGGCGACAAAGTCTTTTCAGTTTGATTTTTCCACGAGCGCGCGCTGGCCGAGAATGAGCACGCTTTGGTCTGGTCACCGTGTGCTTCTAGCACGGGGCACTGCTTTTCGAATATATCGCAGCATCCACGAAAGCAACAACAATTCGAAACAGAAATGAAAAGAAAAATTATATTGTAGAATATACGACGACAGAGACGTAGACGGAGACAGAGCCAATGGACGACGTTGGAGATGGAAAGATGCGAGCTGATGACTGCGGGCGGGGCACGCAGGCATGCGACGCAACGCGGCACAGTGAGACTGTGAGACTGAGCAAAATGTAGCAAACAAATTATAGTCAACTTAATAAAAAAAAAAATTAAATGTAAAGCAGTTCGAGCGTTGCGCGACTATGGCATACACTGCAAGCAGTTCTGCTCAAAGAAAATTATTCACTTCTCTTTGTTGATTAGGCTCACCAAAGTCTATATAGCAAATTTGTTGACTGCCGCTGGTTTATTAATAAAACAAAGTGGAACATTTTCTAAATGAACACATTTTTATACCCAATCTTTAGAAGTTTTCAGAATAATAATTCAGCAGCGCACTATATAAGTAACTATGTCGCTTCGCGAAAGGAGCGCAAGACACAAATCGGAGATCTTACCAATAATAACTATATATTTTTGGAGTCGCTGTATCTGAATGCCAAGAAGCAGAGTTCAGCGTTCTGATATACTCTTCAGCTAACTAGTTCTTATAGTGATTTTTGAACTCGAAAAAAAATTTGTTGTTTTTTTTTTTTTTTTTTTTTGAAGTTTTGTCAGAGCTCTGAGTAGCTGGGTTGACCTTGGCTTCACATTCGCGACACAAAAAACATGGCTTGACTCCTAAATCCAAAAATCTATTTGTTGTATGGCAGTGTACGACGTACACTGAAAAAAAAACATAATCATAAATTCTTCTTTCTATTGATAATAAAGATTTTCCGATTCATTTGAAATTCTTGTTTTTAGGCATTTTTTAAAAAAAACCTCAAGATTGATGACCCTTTAGATACAAATACCTCCTGTACCGAACTAAATATAGACAGAGAAATTTTATGCATCATAATATACCTACTATGTACACTGACAAAAAAAAAACATAAGCTAAGCATTCTTGAATATAAATTCCTAAGAACCGAAATTGTTAGATCAGTTTTCTTTTAATTTTTTAACGAAAGTTTAGTTTTAAGCCGCGAAAGTTTTATAAATACCTTAAAACCGGGTGTCAAAATGACGACAAAAAATGCTTAGAAGTGATAAAGAATTTATGTCTTTATTAAAAAAAGTTCTTGACTAAGAAGACTTTATCTTTTATTTCAAATTTTTTTTCAAGATACAAAAATATTTAAAAAAAATTTTTCGTCTCTTAAATAGTTAAAGAGATTTTTCGGGCTTATACAAAAAAAAAAAAATTAAAAATTTATTTAATTAATTAATTTAAAAGCTGACAACAAAATAAAGCACTTTCATGTCAATTTGGGCCAAAAATCTTAATCTTGTTTTATCAGTGTATTTTGCTGTACATCTCAATATTTTTGAGTTCTTCGGATATACCTAGTACTTTTTTTGGATATTCGATGTTTTTGAGATCTATGGACAATCGAAAAAAAAAACATGCTCTGCCACGCCCACTGCTGTTACAAACATGTCTCGAAACTAATATACGCTTTAGAGGGTATAAAAAAAAAACAATAATTTTGTGCGTGTGTGTGGGTGAGTACGTAATTTTCGTAATTCTCGTTATTCTCGATCTTCATCTTCTTCATCATACTTTACTCATTTTTCACTTTGTTTTTTATTTTCGCGCGCTCGTTTGCCGAAAACTTTTTGCTTGTTTTCATCTTTAACTTTATCAGCATGATTATGGCGGATGACAACCATAGCAAAAAGAGCGAGGAACTTATGGTATATAAGATATGCTCAAGGATTTACGAGATGCGAAAATCGTATCGAAAGCAAGTATTGTGATCGAACCAAAAATTAAAGTAACTTTTTGATACCCTGTATCTTAAAGTAGAAAGGTTATATTAAGTTGTAAATGTATGTAACATAAAGAAGAAGATATCGATCCCCGAAGTTACCTAAAGTATAATCAGAGTGCCTGAGCAGTAGATATAGACATGACAGACGTCTGTGAGTTCGTATTTCGTATGAAGGCCTCAATCTGAAGATGATCAGAGCTAGAGCAACCCAACTTTCGAGTTTTATTCCATATAATGATACAAGTTCATTTAACTTTTTCGATATCGATTATTTTAAGTTAATGTTTTTAGCTACCAAGTTCGGAATACGGAATTTTTTTAGAGTTTCCAAATTTTATCAAAACATTTTTTGCAAAACAATCGATGGGTATCGATATCGGTGGCTGTCGATTGGACAATACGTTTTCCGCAACGAAAATTCCCTAGACGTGTAATGTCAAAAAATGACATCATGGACTGGACATCCAGATCTCCAGATTTGATCGCTTTAAACTTATTTTTGTGAAGAGAAAATTGTTCGCCAGCAAGTCTCAGATCATTGACAATTTCAAGGTAACGATTCGTGCCAAAATCAAAGCTGCCCCAACCGATTTGCTGAAAAAAAGTGATGGAAAATGCCGGAAAAGGGCAACTTTTGAATTTTGATATTTTCAATAAAGGACCAACCAAATTTAATAAAAAATACTTCATATTGAAAAAGTGTGTCTTTTTTTTTTTTAAATCCAAGTACCTAATTAAAGGCGCACCCTGTATATTATATATATCGTTTATTTTGTGATCCGTTTATATAAATACTTCAAATTATTTTAAATAGATCTATTTGCTAACTCATTTCATTTGTACGATTTAAATACAAGCATGACTAACAAAATTTCGTGCAAGTTTTCTGAAATTTCCCTACGAATTTCCCTTCAAACGAATTTCAGTTCAAAAAATAAAAACAAGTTCTTTAAACGTTAATAATAAAATGCGCAGCTTTATCATTACAACGACTTGAAACTCGATTTAAAACTAGTTTCATTTTATAGTTTATAATAGAAATTTTACGATATGATGTCAACAACAATTCGCAGATCGTAAAGCAAAATCGCGTATAGGTCTGTACAATAAATTTAAAGCTTTATTTTTAATACTTTCTAATTATATAGAATATTCGTTTTCAATTACACTGCTTAGATAAGATAAACTAAAATGTATTTATTTGTTGTAGCCAAATTCTAGGGAAAAAAATTGCAGCTAAGCAGTGAGCACTAAGCAGAACTTTCTATTTAATCTATAAATAATTTTTTTTTCCGTAGAAAAGTCTATATTTATAGGGTAAGGTAGAGTAGGAGACATTGGCTACAGCGCAAAATTATCTTTTCTTCATCTAGACATGTGCGTCCTTCTGTCTGAATACTTAGATCTTGTTTTTAAATATTAGGCAAAGGCCTAATAGAAATATGTATTTTTTTTTAATTAAAATTAAAATCTTTGCAATATTTGTTGCAAAATTTGTTATTATTATTTTAGTTATTTTATTTATTTTTTATTTTTTTTTATTTTTTTTTATAAACAGCTCCTACCCAATTAAAATTATAGTACGAGCTAGATTTAATATTTATTATTATATATATATATATTTATTACTTTTACTCCTTTGAGTAGCATAGGGCCATTTATAATTATTATTTTATATTTTTAAATATTATTGTATTATTAAAAAAATTTTACAAAAATTTGTTGTTTTAAAAAAGTACATAAAAATATTTTTTATTACGCATTTTTAAGTTTTTCGCAGTATTTTTTAAAATTTTGTAAGTAAAAAATATAGCACCATCATCTTTGATTTCCACATAAAAATTATCGAAAAAAAAATAAAAATATTATTTAATTATTTTTCCTATAATAACTTTTTCAACTCTACCAGGTGGCAATAATTCTTCAAGGCAAAAGACAGATTACTAGATGCATTTCTGTCTAATAGATTTTAAGCTTGTTCCCAGTAAACTGCTTGATGTAGCACATTTTTTTTTAAGAAAAAAGCTTACAGCGTATGCTAATGTCTGGGACCAGCTTTAGTTACGATGTCGACTACATAATTTTTAAAGCCCATCCAATCTAAATTTTTAAATTATAAAATGGCTTGATCCTAGCAAACTGCTTGCTTGCAGGAAATTTTTTTTTATAAAAAATGTTATAGCGTATGTTATAGTAATGGGCACGTTATATTTACATATTTTTAAAAGCTCTTCCAACTGATGTTTTAAAATTATGGAAACTGCTTGGTCCCAACAAACTGCTTGTTTGCAAGAGTTTATTTTTTAGGATAAAGGTTAATGGGTTTATTGATGTGAATCACATACATTTAAGTCTTGGGACATAATTTTTTTTAAAGTGTCAAAATTCAATAAGATGATGCTTAAAAGTAGCATCATAATTCTAAACTGCTTGTAAACAGCAAACTATTTGTTTGCAGAAAATTAATTTGCTATTTCGGAAAAAAATCACTAAAAGTTGACTTAAGTTTTAAAATCATGGAAACTGCTTGTTTTCGGCAAACTGCTTGTTTCCAGAGTTTTATTTGGTAGGACAAAGATAACAACATAACCCTTCAGTAACAGGTATATTATTGTGGATTACATTTTTAGGTCTTCCAACATATTTTAAATCGGTACAAAATTCATGGAGATGGCTTGAAAATGGTTTAATGAATAAACAGCATTTTTTTTTTGGAAAAAAATCATTGAGAGTCGACTTAAGTTTTAAATTCATCGAAACTGCTTGTTTTCAGAAAATTTATTTTCTATTTTGGAAAAAATCACTAAAAGTCAACGTAAGTTTTAAAATCATGGAAACTGCTTGCTTGCAGAATTTTATTTGGTAGGACAACGGCTACAACATATCCCTTTAGTTATGGGTCTAGTCTATTAATATTGGTCACATATTTTTAGGTCTTTCAAAATATTTTAAATCGCTAAAAAATTTACGGAGCTGATGCTTAAAAGAATTATCAGAATTTTGGAAAAAATCATTAAAAGTCATCTTAAGTTTTAAAATCATCGAAACTGCTTGTTTTCAGAAAATGTATTTTCTATTTTAGAAAAAGATCGCTAAAAGTCAACTTTAGTTTTAAAATCATGGATACTGCTTGCATGCAGTATTTTGGAAAAAATCACTAAAAGTCAACTTAAGTTTTAAAATCATGGAAACTGCTTGCTTGCAGAATTTTATTTGGTAGGACAACGGCTACAACATATCCCTTTAGTTATGGGTCTAGTCTATTAATATTGGTCACATATTTTTAGGTCTTTCAAAATATTTTAAATCGCTAAAAAATTTACGGAGCTGATGCTTAAAAGAATTATCAGAATTTTGGAAAAAATCATTAAAAGTCATCTTAAGTTTTAAAATCATCGAAGCTGCTTGTTTTCAGAAAATGTATTTTCTATTTTAGAAAAAAATCGCTAAAAGTCAACTTAGGTTTTAAAATCATGGATACTGCTTGCATGCAGTATTTTATTTGGTAGAACAACGGTTACAACATATACCTTCAGTAATGGGTCTATTAATGTGGGTCACATATTATTTTTTTTCAAATCGTGAAAAAATTTACGGAGATGATGTTTAAAAGAATTATCAGAATTTTTTTTTTTTCGAAAAAATCATTAAAAGTCGACTCAAGTTTTAGAATCATCGAAACTGCTTGTTTCCAGAAAACTGCTTATTTGCAGAATTTTTTTTTTTTTAGAGAATAATGTTATAGTAGCAGCTTAAGTAATGGTTACATTAAAGTCAGTCCCAACCGAGCTTACATATGACATTTTCTCTCTTATCATCCTTGTCGCAGCCTAGAAGCACATCAACATCATTATAAATCCTAACAGCATCATCATTCTAAGCTTTGTGATGATGACGATGACGTTGACGTACAACAACTACAACAACGAACGTCCAGCTCTCCCTCTTCTTCCTATGCTCAGCCACTCTCAACATGTGCACATTTCCGTGCCACTTACTCGCTCTTCGCGCTTATTTGCTCTCTTCTGTGAGCAAATTAATTTCATTTTCAATGCGCTACGTAGAGACTTGCGTGTGTGTGTGTGTGTGTGTGTGGTAAGTTTGTTGCTGTGCACTTTTAGCTAACCTGGCCTCAGCACACCGCAGCACACCTCACCCCAGCTCACCACACCTTTACCTACGCTAATGTTTAATAAATTCTCTGCTTAAAATGCCATTCAGCCATTTAGTTAAAGCCTCTTCATCTTTCTTCTTGTTATTGCCGCCGCCGCAGCTGCTCGACCTGTTTTATTACCTCTCATTAGCAGCAAAAAAAAAAAAAAAAAATATATCTATAGACAATTATCTATATAATACTAGTATTTGATATATGCAGTACATTCCGTTTAGTACATATACATATAGTTATACATATATAATTAATGATTATTTATACATCTTTTGCATGACTTTTAAGCATTAATCTCTTAAAGATCTGCAGATTTAACAATTTTTATGCTAGTATTACACAAGTTTTGAAAAGCCAAAAAACCCCTAACACTTTCGTAGTTTCTAATATTTCTAATAATAATTTCGAGCAATTTTTAATTTAGCTAACCTACTTGTGCGCTTTATTTTGTTTTATATATATTTGTTGAGTTTGCTGTTACAATTGTTTTCTATATACACTTGCCGAGAGGCATATTAGTTGTTGAAAAGTTTTTAAAAGATTTGGAGAGTATTTAACAACTTTGGGATTTCTAATAATAACTTATAAGATTTTCGATTTGATATTTCGGCGAGAAGCCGAATCCGAAGCAGCACTTATTTTTAAGTTTAGGAATTTCGAATTTTTCTAGTTCGATTAATAAGTTTTTAAAACGGATTATCGTAGGTCTTTGAGATTCTGAATCTCTCCGAACATTGCAGCACTTATTTTAAAGATATCTAATTTTCGAACTAAATTTACAAACTTGATTTTTGCCCAAAACACGGATTTTGTTTAACCTTATTAAGAATTTGGTGCACTTTTTGGAATTTGTAATTTTCTTATAATATTTCAGTTTTTTTTAACCTTACCTAAAATTTGAAAAATAATTCGAATTAGTCTGTACGCACTTATCTTTGGCATTTCTAGTCTGTCTAAAGACTTATGTTTGAGTTTAAATTATCTAATTAATTTTTGGAATTTGGATTTATTTTAGCCACACTGATTTTTTCAACCTTATTTTTGTAGTTGTGCTTATTTATTTCTGTGTTTGTTTTGGCCAAATCAATCAGTTGGCCTCTCCAAAACTAAGCATTTTCCAAGGAGCCAATATCGGAGCTGCGCAAAAGAGTAAGCCAGAAAAAAAAATGGGAATCCCACCAAGATTACAAAGTATTCGCAAAAAAGCAGCAAGAAACAAAAAAATGTTGTTTAGAGAAAAATACTTTTTTATATTACACTGGGCTTACACAAATATCTCTCGAGATACAAAAGCTTTGGTTGGTTTGCAAAATGTTCAAAAAACACAACTTGACGAATTTATATTTTTCGCACAATGACTGAAGAGTTGCTACTGCTAAAAAAAAATAGAAAATTGTTTATCACTTTTTTAATACTGATCAAAAAAAAAAGTTAAAAGATTATTGGTTTACACTTTTCGCTTTTAATTTCCGCCAAAGACAAAAGTTTGTATGACAACGCTGCAGTTCCATCAGCTGTCAACAGCTTTGTGAATGGCAATGCCGCTCACTCTCTTCACAATAGTGTTGTGTAAACATGACTCACTTTGATGAGTTAGCTCAGTTGCTCATTTTGAAGTGAGTGAGCAGTCTTGCTCAGTTGCTCACTACTCACTTGCTCAATACGCACTTGCTCAATATCCACCTGTGGTGGGGTGGATGAGGATATAGAGAATCGTCTCAACAAAGCGCGATCAGCATTTGGACGCTTGTTCCGCATATGGAGAAACCAGCAAATAAGCAGTAGAACGAAGTTGCGAATTCAATTATAAGACAAATTTTGTATTCTGTTCGTTTGAAAACAAAAATGAATGTGGCAACTTCACGCCACAGAGCAAGTGAGTAGTGAGCAAGTGAGTAGTGAGTACTGAGCAAGTGAGTAGTGAGCAAGTGAGTAGTGAGCAAGTGAGTACTGAGCAAGTGAGTAGTGAGCAAGTGAGTAGTGAGCAAGTGAGTAGTGAGTACTGAGCAAGTGAGTAGTGAGCAAGTGAGTAGTGAGCAAGTGAGTACTGAGCAAGTGAGTAGTGAGCAAGTGAGTAGTGAGCAAGTGAGTAGTGAGTACTGAGCAAGTGAGTAGTGAGCAAGTGAGTACTGAGCAAGTGAGTAGTGAGCAAGTGAGTACTGAGCAAGTGAGTAGTGAGCAAGTGAGTACTGAGCAAGTGAGTAGTGAGCAAGTGAGTAGTGAGCAACTGAGCCAAAAAGAACAACTTTGCTGAGTTGACTCACTTGCTCACTTTAGTGAGTTGCTCATTTTTGCTCACTCACTCATGAGCAACCCAACACTACTTCACAAAGCAGAATGGCAATGCCGCTCACTGTCTGCACACAGCTGTTGACAAATAATGAACTGCGAGGTTCTCATACAAGCTTATGTCTTTGGCGGGAAAAATATTAATATTTAATTAAATTTAAATTGTGTAGAAAATGCTAAATTTCTAGTCTGCCAAAGTTTTTTGTAGTACCTACAAATTTTAAAATGAAAAAACCCTTGATTAACAAAATTGTAGCGATCTATAAAAAAATTTCGAGTAAAATTTGAGATTTTTGCTACTGAGAATTGGAAACAGATTTCTGTGCCAGTTTGTTAGTGTAATCAGAATTCGGCGTTCCAGTGCAACTTGTAAGATTTATGTGGTTCGCATATTGTTGTACTCTATGCACAGCACTTAGTTAAGTTCTGTAAAGCATTTTGTATTGTATTTGTTATTATTGTTGTTGTTGTTGTTGTGTGGCACACTGAGCAATGATTATAACACACACAGATACAAAGATACATTGGCTTGAGGCAGTAGCCAACACAGAACGATGCCGAAATGCTTCATATTACTCATACGCAGCGTGCGCGCTTCTTTAATGAGTCCCGCACAGCTTACAAACGTTTAGGCTGTCACATTTTGTACAGAGTTTATGTCTGCATGTACGAGGGCAGCTTGATAAGTTTGCGAGTTTTTGAAACAAAAGCAGTAGTGCCAAAGGTACACGTTGCACTATGGAAGCTGTAGACAATCTAGCAAAGTATCATTTAAATTTCAAAATGTAAATTGTAGTCAAGTGGACCGTTGCGAATCAAACTCGTTGCGTCAACCATTGATCAACGCGTGCATCAGGGCAACTCACAGACTTATCGAGCTGCCCTCGCATGTATGTACGTATGTTCCAACATGCAACCAGTTGTTTTAGCTGTTCAGTGTTGTGATTTGTGACCAAGTGTGTAGGTAAAGCCAAGTAAGTAAGTGAGTCTGCAATGTGAGTACATACTCTGTCGCCTGCTGTGCCACCTCCCTGCCCATTTACCTAACCGACACTTAACTCATTTTAATGACTGTCATGGCAGCTGTTCTTGTTGTTGTTGTTGTTTTTTTGTCAAAAGTAGCGCACAGACAGACAAATACACACACCAAGCTGCGCTTCACAAACGAGGGCAGACACCACAATAGCAGCCAGAGATAGCTATAGCTATCAGCTGTTTTGGAATGAAGTTAATGGGCAGCCAATTTTTTGTTTTGAGGCAGCTGTCTTCCAGATGGATCATCAGCAAAAGTGATCATGTAGATTTTTAAAATACACTAAAGATAACAAAAAATCCACATTTAAGGGCAGCTAAGAGATGTCGCCGATAAAGCAGTGCAAATGCACTTTGAGTTTATCAGTCACGCTTTGTCAGCCATTTATTTTTTTATTTTTTGAAAATTACTTAATATATTTAAAACCTTACTTTCTCGTCTAAAAACATTTCAAACCGCCCCCGCTGCTTGTACTTAAAGACAGACATAACAACCCACTGAATGACTTAATGAGTAAATAATTGACTGACTGAATGACTGACTGACTGACTGACTGCTACGTATTAAATAAACAAAAAGCTGTAAGTGGAATTCATCTAAACATTTTTTGCCCTAAACGAGCGTTTTGTTTAAATTATGCAATTTATTTTCACTCTCTAGATAACTTTGAGGGGTAGTTCTGACACCCGCTGCATGTACAACATCTTATATTAGAGTTCACCTTGGGCGCTGTGTAAAGCACACTTTAAAATTCTTAAGCACATTTTAAATGTCGCTCAGTTTGAGCTCAATTTTTCTTTTTGTATAAAATGCAGTTTTATTATAAAAAATAGTCTGTTAATATTATAATAGAAATACAAATATATTTTGTGGACTTTATAACGAGTATAATGAATGATAAAGACTGAAGTAACGTGCAGTGGCGCAGCTGGAAAAATAAATTTGTGGCACCTATAAATTGCCAACTCCACGACCAATCCCGCTGGAGACGCCACTGCAAACAAGCAGTGCTCAAAATTTAATGCACAACAAACACGTATTTCATTTAGATTTTCTTTGCTACCGTCTCGTCTGCGGTGTCACGCTGCGTATGAATAATATGCATAGCAGGCACATTACGTATACGTCGTGTTTTGCGGCGCAGCAAACACAGCATAGAACGAACAGCCGACATGTTGATTGACTTTTGACGACAAATTCTTTCTAGTCTCAGCAGCAGCAAACTCAAAGACCCTGCGGGGCCCTTTGCCAAAATAAATATATATTCATATATAGGTACCTTGGTATTGTAATATGCATATTAAGAAAATGGCAGTTCTAGTGCGGCAGTTCCAACATTTGAATACTCTGTAAACTAGTTGTCAGTTGTACTTAAAAAAAATATTTTCTTTAAGCAACTAAGAAACTGTTTTTATGCTGCTTTCAGAAAATATTTAATGGCGTCAAATTGCAAATAAGCTGCTTGTAAGCGGCATAACAAGCAGTTGTTAATTGTGCATAAACTGCTTGCATGCAGTACAATAAGCAGCTCGCTGTAAAACAAACAATTTTATCTTTTAAGCTACTTTTTGGTAAGCCCAACTTTTAGGATCTTTAAGATCTTGGCGTTCACATAGACAAACAGACCTATTTATGTACACTAGGCGTCTATTTATGTATTATAGATCGACTATTTATACACTTTATTGTATGCATATAATATGAGTAGCGCTTATAAAATTTGCCTTTTAGTATAAAACTAGCAAATTTGGCGCTTTTGGCACTTGGACAGGAAATAGGAAATGTTTTTCATATTTAAATTAGTTCTGCTTTGGCTTCTTATTCTTTATCGTTATACTACCTATATACGTATATTTATTATTATTTATTTATACTTGTCAGTTCATTGGATTGCTCATCATCAATTCATTTGGGGCTTTGCCCATTTTAGCACTTTAATTGGATAATGTTAAATCTTATGAGTCGCGTGATTCACGTGATTGCTACTCGTTAGCTCACGAACGTACGTCATCTGCATCACGTGAATTGCTGCTACGTGATTTTAATTTATGCCATAAATTAAGATATTCAATAGCATTTTCAACGACTGTACGTATATATGCCAATTAATTGATTGCATTTTTTTTTTTATTTTTTATTAAAAGCAAGGCATAGATTTTCATGCTAAATTTGGGGCAATGATCGCTTATGTACTTTCAGAGTTGCATCGTGCGATGTAGCAAGAACTGTTGGAAGACCAGCAACATTTGGCATTAACAGCTGCAGAAGCTGTGCGTAATTCGAAAAAAGAGAATGCAGCAAAGAGCAGAAATATTAATACTAGAGGCAATTTGTGGAAAAGTTACTGAAGCAATGCAACATTGCCCTCCCCTTTAGCATAAAAACACTCTACTAAAGCTCCATCGGAGTGGCGCTCACCGCTGTACCTCCTGTTCATCGACTTCACGAAGGCAATTTGTGGAAAAGTTACTGAAGCAATGCAACATTGCCCTCCCCTTTAGCATAAAAACACTCTACTAAAGCTCCATCGGAGTGGCGCTCACCGCTGTACCTCCTGTTCATCGACTTCACGAAGGCCTTCGATTCAGTAGACAGAGCGGCGATATGGCGGGCATTGGCGAGGAAAGGAGTGCCAGTCAACATCGTATCGATAATAAAAGCGATGTATGATACTGACTTGGCGGTACTACACAATGGGAAAATTAGTGCAACTTTCCAAACAAACACTGGTGTTAGGCAAGGATGCCCCCTATCACCACTACTATTCAATAAAGTAATTGACGAGGTTATGAGAGATGTATGCAGGTCTAGGCGTGGGATTACGTGGAGTCTCACCCGTCACTTGGAAGACCTGGATTACGCGGATGACATATGCCTCATCTCTCATAAACTTAGTGATATCCAAGCCAAAGCGATTGACCTCGAGATCCTGGCCAGCAAAGTTGGAATCTCAATAAACGCATCCAAAACCAAAGCGATGCGCCTCAAACACACCAGCCAAGGTAGCATAACCATCTGCGGGAACACTATCGACTTTGTCGATAGCTTCTCATACCTTGGTACCACAATATCCAACTGTGGTGGGGTGGATGAGGATATAGAGAATCGTCTCAACAAAGCGCGATCAGCATTTGGACGCTTGTTCCGCACATGGAGAAACCAGCAAATAAGCAGAAGAACGAAGTTGCGAATCTTCAATGCATGCGTCAAATCCATCCTGTTGTACGGCAGCGAGACGTGGCTGACCCCGCCAAGAATGATGTCGAAACTGCAGTCATTTGTCAACAAGTGCATCAGGATTATATGCGGGATTTTCTGGCCCAATCGGATATCAAACGCAGAATTATGGCACTGTTCAAGTGAAGTTCCTATCGGCACCGAGATAAGAACACGCAAGTGGCGTTGGATTGGCCATGCCTTCAGGAAAGATCGAAGCAGCATTGTCAGGATGTCCCTGGAATGGAACCCTCAAGGAAGTAGAAGAGTGGGAAAACCGACTTAACGAATTGTCCCTACACAACATCAGGTGGGACACAGCAAAGCAAACTGCGCCTAACAGAGTCCGGTGGAAAGTTCTTGTAGAAGCCCTAAGCTCCCTGCAGGAGTAATAAGAGGAGAAAAAAAAAAAAAAAGCTCCATCGGATTAGAGCGCTATAGCATTTATAAAACAATTTTTTTGCTTTCCAACTATTTAATAAAATAGTAACTTGCAGAATTACAAAAGACAAAATCTTTTAAAAATCACGAAAATCCGAAATTTTTCATTTTTCCGAATAACCTTAATCTTTCCACAGCTGACAGACATGGTGCATCAGTTAGCCTCAAGACTACACTATAATGCCGCTGCAAATTACGTAGAGATTTTTAGCCCATTTCTAATCAAATCTTCTACGTTTTCGGAAGTAAATCTCACACAATAATTAGAATAAATAACTTAAGCGAAAACTAGCACTAAACTGTCTTAAACTTTTAATTCAGTTATTGGAATAGCTTGCAGACTTTATATAGGCGAAAGGCTTGTAAGTTGTCACAGCTTGTAAGTTGGCACACCTGGTCGATGTGCTGGAACTGAAATTCAATGAACTTTCATAATCAAAAAGGTTTTAGGACATACAGTGAATAGACAAATATTTTTCAATGCATTCCAAAATGGCTTAAAAAATGTAAGTTCTCACACCTTTTGGCTTGTAAGTTGTCACACATGTATTTTAATTTTTTTACATTGCTATGTTATTTATAAGACTGTTTTATTGTGTGGAATTATCATTGAAACTAATTTGAATTGTTTTTAGTGCATTTTTCTGCCATCTTCGGATATATTTTTTCAATATTTTCCGTAACAATTCATTTTTAGTATGGCGACCAAGAACCACCGATCACAAAAAACCACAATTTTGACTTCTCTGGAATGTTAAATTTTTCTTGTTTGTTTTAATTCCAATTTAATGCTCAGTTAAATTTATAATCAATAAATTTTCATAAATTTTAGCAATCATGCGTTTTTATTTCAGTTTTCTCAAATTTTCAGCGATTTTTGCAGTTCTGACAACTTTTTCAAGCTTTTTTGAAAATTGTCTGTAAAATGCTTATTTTTATAAATTATAGCTCTTTCTTTTCTCTTTTCAACGGTATATTTATATTGATGCCTATATGTATTCAATGTGGAGATATAGCTAAAAAAGCTATGGTGTGTCAACTTACAAGCCTTAACCCTACTATATTGATGATGTAAAAATAAATATTTTCCTAATTTTTTCACTGAAACGACTTTAACACCAAATATTGGAATAAGCTTGAAGAATATTATACTCTTCAACTTTAATGCCAAGTTTTAAAATTGGTTTGCTTGGTCACGCAAATACTCCTCACAATATTTTAATGAAGATCTTTACGATCCTAGTAAAAATCGTAAAATAAGATTCGGCTCATTTACTATTTGTAAACAAACAGCTGATTTTCACATTTACTTTATATATTTATGTGTGTTACTGCTAGCGCCATCTAGCTTAAATGCTGGCGCCATCTAGCTGTCGATTGCTTAAAAATGGGCAGCACTGCTTGCTGAAAATACTTTAGGTAACTTTGGAGGATCTTTTGCATCTTCAGCACGATAATAAAAAGTTTTTATATTATATAGACTGAAATTATGTTGCACCATAAAAAGCCAGAGTTGCCAACACATTCCACGCCTAGGTGAAGGGAAGGTGTGGATCGAGGATTTGGTCTTAGGGGGGGGTTTTTCACTTTGATGTGTATATATATATTTTTACAACTTTTGGGGGTGTCCGGAGGCAAAACACCCAGCCCGCCGTGGATCCGCAAATGCAATATGGGGTTAAGAATCTTATATATGTATGTATATGTATATATATAATATATAAACCTATAATTTGCTTGAACTTAACTTATTTAATATAAATAAATGTACAAACCTTATATAACTGAAGTAATCCTTATAACTAAGTACATACCGAACAAACTTACGAGGTAAGTTATTAATATTATTGCATAATGCATGCAATACATATATACATATATATACATTATTTTGTATATAAGTACATATGTAGTAAATAGTTGAAGCTGTAAATACTATAAACAGTGTACATATGTATGCAGTATATAATAAACAAATGAAAACGCCAACAACAAAAGTTGAAACAAAAGAAATTGAAGAAACTGTTAAACCAACGTACAGAAGAACAACGGTAACAACAAACAAGAACAAGAAACAAAATGAAAAACCAAAACTCTTATAAAATAGCGTCAAGTTATTATTATACAATTAAAAGTTTTTCTCTGTTTCTTATTGTACGCTTTGTTTTTTTTTTTTTTTTATTTTATTTCATTCCGTTTTGCTTTGTCTTTTGCAAATAAGCCAAACAAAATGTGCGCCACGCAGGTGTATAAAAGGATAAAAGGATAAATTGAAATTGGCCAACATGCAAACGTGTAAACGAAACAATGGGCATAACAGAACGACAACAACAAGAACAATGGGATCAAAATGAAAATGCAATTAAACAAAGAAAAGAAAAATAACGAAACGAAACGGAACGCAACAAATGTGAAAGCATTTACAGTAACTTGCTCTAGTTGTAATTGTGTATGTGTGTGAGCAAAAGCGAGACAACAATACAGCCAGACAGCATATGAGTGCACGTGTGTACGCGTGTATTAGAGCGAGAGAAAGAGATAGCTGGGCATACGTACGATCTGTCAATGAGCATAGAGGCATCCTGTTCTTTAAACCTGTAAGGGTTACAATAAAAGAAAGAGTAACAACGATAATACAAATAACAATCATAAGAATTAGAGTCCCAAAGACTACACAAAAGTTATAAAAGTTAACGAGTTACATATAAGGTTACATATATATAATTGCCATATAAAATTATTTATTCTTTTATATGGAACTAGCAAAAACAAGCTAACAAAGAAAATAAAAATAGGTAGGCGCAAAAACAAAAAATGGGCAAAAAAAAAAGAAGGACGTAAAAACTAAAACTCGAAAAATGTTCAACAAAAAATTGTTTAGTTTGCAAATTTTCTGCGAACTGATTTGCTGTAAAAAAAATAATTGACGCATATTTTATTGCAATTAAAAAAACAAAAAAAAAAACAGCTTTTGCAATGGATAATTTGAGTTCGTATTTAATTCACTGCCATCATGCACATTATCTTTATCAAATTGGAGAAAACTAACGAGTTTTAAAGTTAATTTGTTTCAACTCGATATAGCAGAATATTATTTACTACACACATTCAGAAAAGCTTTCTTCAAGTTGAGAAAGTAGTTTTTTTACGATCGAAAATAATTGGATAAATTACTTTTTAAATCGATCTCTTTGATTTTGATAATTTACCAATGTTACCCCATGTAAATTAGTTTTGCATAATTTCGATTATTTATCGAGTTACCGATAACTGAATATTTAGATAAAGATATTCAAATAATTTTTCTCAAATAAAAGATAAAATATTGAAATTTTCCAAACATTTTTGAACACTTTTAAATTAAAAAAAAATAGCGTTTCGCAAACATTTAAAAAAAAATATAAATTTTTTTTTAATTTTGAAGTTAAAAGCAGCATAAAGATTTTTAGATAATTTTTTTTAGTTAAAGATGATATATAAAATTCAAAAAACATCGTTTTCCAAACATTTTTGAACAATTTTTTTTTTGATTTTGAAGTTGTAAAAGTATCTGCAAACGTAATTTTTTTTAAAGTTACTCAAATAATTTTTGCCTCTTTCCTTCTCTTTTTTTCTCTTCAATTTGGATAACTTGCAAAAATTCAGCCACATAAATTAGTTTTGCTAATTTTCGATTATTTATCGAGTTAATAAAATATTGAATTAAAAAAAAAAACGATTTCCAAACATTTAAGATTTTTGTATCTGTATACGTAGACTTTGGTAAGACGCCTAAAGATTTAAAATCATTTTTTTTTATATTAAGAATAAAAAATAAAATAAAAACAATTGCATTTTTAATTTTGAAGCTAAATATTTAGCGTATAGGTAGACTTTTCTTTGACAAGATGAATAATGATATTTAATTTTTTTTTAATTAAAGATTAAAACTATTTATACCAGCACCATATTTTAAGTTAATATTATTTTCTATTTTAATCATTTAACCAAAAAAAAAAATTGTTTTCACTATTCGTACAACCAAATGTTGGTACAATACGAATACGTCAAAAAAAATTTTGTTTCGATAAATGACTACGAAAATAATCTTAAGTTATAATATGAAAGGTTGCTCTTGGTAGCAATAGTGTTAAATATTGAATTAAAAAAAAAGCGTCTTTCAACAAATAACTTTTTTTTTAAATTAAAGATAAAATATTGAATTAAAAAATTTTTAAGTTTAAAATTTATAGTCGCATAAAATTTGATGATTTTTTTTTTGAGATCACAGCAGATCACTTTTCATTTTCAAAAATAAAGAAGAAATTGCTGCATCAATAAATATTTTTTTAAATCATTTTTTTTCAATTCACGATTTTTTTTTTTAATCCAAAATTTTATTTTTCTTACTTTGAATATATTTTTCAATTCAGAATTTTATTTTTCATATTTTCATACATCGATTATTGAGTTCCCATACAATTAAGTATTTTTTCTTATTACAGTCAATGCCTTAAATACATTTTTGTGTTCAGAAAAGCATTCTACAAGATCCGTGATGAGACTTAAGCCCACGAAAGTATATAGTTATCTATAGTCTCCCAAACTCATTTCGATTTATTACCGGCAATGCTTAAGATATTTATTTTTAAAAAAAAGTAGAAAATAATTCTAGTTTTAAAAAGTTTGAGATATATTTGTTTCCATAAAATTCGGAAAGGGTCTTTATTCCACAAAGGTGTAACCTTTTTAACCTTTAAGCCAATAACTAATTTTTGAACATTACAGGTAATGCTTCGAATTTCGTATTTAGAAAAGTTTTCTACAAGCAGCAAGATGGGACTTAATTCCGAACATGATTCTCTATTCTTTAAGCTCCCAACCAATTCTGAATTTTTACCTTTTGCGGCTAATGTTGGTCTCGAAGACTAAGAGAGCTAGCACCCTTTTTGAAACCACATTTAAAACAATTTGTAACAGCTAGAGGAAATTGATCAGGACTACGAAAAAATAGATTTTAGCCATGTCCGTCTCTTAACACCTAAGTATGGTCTATGTATTAATTTACTTGAATTTGATTTTTTGTATATTATATCTTGCTTTTTATACCCTGTACCGTATGGTACAAAGGGTATATTGTGTTTGTGCAAGCCGAAAATGTATGTAACGTACAGAAGGAGAAGTCGGAGACCCCCCAAAGTTACCTAAAGTATGATCAGGGTGACTAGAGAAGTCGATATACCCATGTCCGTCTGTCCGTATGAACGCCTAGATCTCAGAGATGGTAAGAGCTAGAGCAACCAAACTTTCAGATAAGATCCCTTATTAATTCATAGGAGACAAGTTTATTTTATTTTTTTGATATCGGGACTACACTATATAGCTCCCATAGGGGTGTTTCAGAGGACCTCGAAAAAAAGCAAAAGTTTTAGATGTCGTTTGTTTATGAAGATATCGTAACCAAATTTAGCACACAATAGTTTTTTAGAGTTCCCAAGCACTGTACCAAATTTTATCAAAATCGGTTGACTATATCATATAGCTCCCATAGGACCAATCGGTCAAAAAATCGTGTTTTGTACAAAATTCGTTGGGTTTCGTTTATTTGTGAACATACCGTAACCACATTTGGCATTAAGAAGTTTTTTAGAGTTCCCAAGCACTATACCAAATTTGATCAAAATCGGTTGACTATATCATATAGGTCCCATAGGATCGATCGGTCGAAAAATTGTTTTTTGCACAAAATTCGTTGTGTTTCGTTTGTTTGTGAAGATATTGTAACCAAATTTGACATTAAGAAGTTTTTTAGAGTTCCCAAGCACTGTACCAAATTTGATCAAAATCGGTTGACTATATCATATCGCTCCCATAGGACCAATCGGTCAAAAAATCGTGTTTTGTACAAAATTCGTTGTGTTTCGTTTATTTGTGAACATACCGTAACCACATTTGGCATTAACAAGTTTTTTAGAGTTCCCAAGCATTATACCAAATTTGATCAAAATCGGTTGACTATATCATATAGCTCCCATAGGATCGATCGGTCGAATATTTGTTTTTTGTACAAAATTCGTTGTGAATCGTTTGTTTGTGAAGATATTGTAACCAAATTTGGCATTAAGAAGTTTTTTAAAGTTCCCAAGCACTGTACTAAATTTGATCAAAATCGGTTTACTATATCATATAGCTCCCATAGGGCCAATCGGTCAAAAAAACATATTTTGAACAAAATTCGTTGTGTTTCGTTTATTTGGCAAAGAAATATCTTTTGGAGTTTGTAAGCAATATATCGGACTTGATTGCAATTTGGTGGTACAGGGTATCCCAAAGTCGTCCGCGCCCGACTTTAACGTACGCCATCTTTTAATACCTATGTTTTAGCGGAAATTTTGTTAAAATCGATTGGGAACTTCTAAGGTTGAGCCAAAAATAATAAAATTGAATGCTCTTTTGTCCAGAAGACCCTATTTATAAAAACGATCTACTCTGAAAATTAATTTTATAATTTGTCATAATTTAAAGTCACCTTCGGGTAGTCCCAGTCCATCTCTGTGTGCGCTCTTAACTCTACAATTGTTTTGCTTCCTTAATGAATATGTCACGTGCCAGAGATGAGCAGCAGTGAGTACTCCTCGCTAAGCATGGAGCACTTGTTTGGTGTGTACTCGATTTAAAACAAGTTTATGCTGCTGACAACCAGCCTTTGATACTGACCAAGAAGCGTCTGGCTAATGACGTCATCAGCAACACTACGTCGTCATCATCGTCGTCATGCTCTTGCCATTGTTGTTATAAGGATATTTGTGCATACGTCATAGCCATGGCGCGCAAAAGTCGAAGTTGAAGTGTTGACATTTAAATACATAGACGCACACAATGCACTTTTTTTTGCACATGGAATGGACTCTTGGTCTGACTTGCATTTTAAACTTTTGCAAATGCCAAATGGATCGATGATAGAGCGGGGTGGGGTGCGGCTGGCGCAGACGACAGCAAAACTTTTTTTGTTGTTAGTTTTTCGACATTCGTTTGTTCAAATCCCTATCTATATAGGTACACCTAAGTTACTACTTCACCCCCCTGGCTTGTGTGTGTGTGTGTGCGTGCGTGTATGTGTCTAGCAACTTTTGTTGCCTTTCAAATTTTAAACGGCCATCAAAACAAAGCTGCTGCAATTTGATGCAACTTAAATGGCTTGACATTTGCATCAAGCAGTGTAGGTGTTGAGCAGGGACAGACTTGGAACAATTGTGGCTTTGGTTTTGTCTCCACGACCACCTTTTGGTCACTTTGCACAAGATGCAGCCAACTCTGACAATTTACGCACACGCACACTGTGTGTAGGTTGCGGTACAGTGAAGATTCGATCATGTGCAAAGTTCGCTTGAATGAAGCATTTTCCGCCGCACTGCTTGATGGGCAGCGTGGCCGAGTGGTCTAAGGCGCTGGTTTTAGGCACCAGTCCGCAAGGGCGTGGGTTCGAATCCCACCGCTGTCATATTTTTTTTTAATTTATTAATATTTATATAATTGAAACGTTTTTAAAAAGCAATAGCAACACTATTTTTTGTTTGTGGAATTTTTTTTTTTTAAATATGTCATCGTTGAAGCTTCAAAAGCAGTTACCCAACATCAGTTTAAAATAAATTTTTCTTCTCTTGTTTTAAGGGCAAAAGGCTGAACTTTTTTTTTCAGTAAAGATGTTATCAAAAGGACTTTGTGAATGCCCACTTTTCTTTTGCTTGCAGGATCTCACAATTAAGAGAGAGAGAGAGAGAGTCAAAGTGTCTGAATTTCAGCGGTGCTTCTCTCAAATTTCATTAAAAGCCCTAAAACAATAAAAGCCAGTTAGAGCAGTCTTTTCTAGGAAACCACACAAAGCAGTTTTCAGGGATGCACATGAGGTTTGACGATTTAATTAAATCGTTTTACATATGTATGTTATTGCTTTTTCCAGTCATTCTTTATTACGTGAATTATAGAGTGCATTTTCCGAGAATCCCAACGCAGGTATACATACCTATGTACAATAAAGAATCCGCCCTGTACTCCTACGATGTACAAAAATTTCACAATTTTCGTTTTCGTTCTATAGCAGCTCTTGACATTTTTGCCATGAACTTGGCTAATTATTTATTATAAATGTTGAAATCTTTATGCTATTCACTTTACTTAGTTAGACAGCAAACGTTGCTATGACAGCTTTTGTATCTGTATCTGTGTGGGTATCTGTGTGTGTGTGTGTGTGTGCGTGCGTATCTATGTGTATTTGACAGCCCATCAACAGCAAGATTATTGTTTTAGGTTTTACTCTGTTGGGAAGTGGCAGCAGCCAAACAACATTTTGATATGTATATAGGCAAAGCATTTCGCTTGCAACTTACACAATCCCAGCTACCCACCCACCCATCCACCCATTCCCCCACGGTATCCGCCAAAAACTTTAAGAATCTATTCAGCTTGATTGAAAGCAAACAGCGCGAAATGCTACCAAATTCTAAAAGGGGCCACAACGAGAGGCCAAGGACTGACGACTGACTGAGTGACTGACTCAATGACTGACTGAAGTGCCTTTCATTAAGGCTGGTAAAAACTTTCAAGACAACAACAATTTAAGTGACATGCACAAAGGCACTTAACTATCTTTATAGATCGAAATTTTTATACACTGTAAAGCTAGGGTCTAAAGAATTATGTATATTTTTTTTTTTACCAAAATATTAATAATGGCCTAGTATAGCGTTTGAGCCATGTCTAGGTACACCAAGTTTTAACAACATATGCGTTAGCACTGCTTCAGATCTCGCCTTATCCCAACAGAATTATCTTATTAAAGCTTGATCTCGGAGACCAGCTAGGTACACTAGCAGTTTGTCAGATATCGTGTCTTCCCTAACCCCAACAGAATTATTCTCCTTTAAGCCAGGCTGCTAAATATTTTGATCTACGAACGAATAAAATCGGTTGAATGCTAAATATGACGAACGAACGCAGTCGAATTTAAGATACCCTTTATATGTAATAATATAAACATTGCATAAAAATTACATTTACAAAAAAAAAAAATAATAATAATAAAAATTGGTTCTACCGGGAATCGAACCTGGATCACGAAATGACTTTTAAGTTTTGAGACCCATACGCTAGCAAACTCAGCTAACCTTATATATAATTTCGTCACTGAAGCGAATCGAATTCTGAAAGCTAAAATATTATATTACGATTATAATAATGTTCGATATTAAGGCCCATACGCAGTTCGAAAATTTTCGCAAGGAATGACAAAACTTCATATAAAAAAAAATTTACGATATCCCAAATGGGATTTTTTTTTTAAGGGGTCTACGCAGTACGAAATATTTCGCACGGAATCGCAAAACTTCATATAAAAAAAAAACCAATTTGGGATATCCCATTTGGGACAAAATTTTTTTTTAAGGACCAGTGCGCAGTTCGAAAAATTTCGCACGGAATGACAAAATTTCGTATAAAGGCCTATACGCAGTATGAAAAAATTTCGTACGGAATATCCCATTTGGGATATCGAAATTTTTCGGCCTTAATAAAAATATTTTTATTTTTCAAACAAATCGAAGCTACAACACTTAA
This sequence comes from Chymomyza fuscimana, assembly GCA_949987675.1. Lineage (NCBI taxonomy): Eukaryota > Metazoa > Arthropoda > Insecta > Diptera > Drosophilidae > Chymomyza > Chymomyza fuscimana. Next base: position 29,077,477 of record OX465090.1, on the reverse strand, counting down.
AAATATTTTGGGAATGGAAGGCGGCTTGGCAGATGTTAAAAAAAACAAAACTCCATATAGCTGCACATAGGTCGTAAAGTCAAGTTAGCTTAACCTAGCTCTTATGGTCACCAAGTTCTTTCGGGGGTCTCCGAAAACTGCTTCTTTATTTTAATTAAAAATTCACTAATTTAATATGCTCGCAACTCTTAGCTTTGGTACAGCGTATAACAATTGAAAATAGTTAAATTGAATAAGATTTTTGCATGATTACCATATATATTATAAATTTTTTGAAGAAAATTAAAACGAAATTTGAAGATATGTTGTTAGAGCTATCTTACTACTACTATATAGATGCTTGGCTTCTAAGTGGAGCATGGAACCTCAAATTGGGCAAAGTTCTTAATTGATTTCTGAAGCGTTTTATTGCTAAATAAATAATTACTTTAGAAATCGTTGAATATGATCTCGAACTTAATCATTAACAATTGTTTTTCAAGACTTTTGTTCCTAACAGATACAAAGAACTACTACTACTAAAGAATCAAAAACTTTTAGCTTAAAATTTATAATTTTTGAAACTGACGTAGAAACTACAAAATTTAATTTGTTTTCTTGTTTAAGGCCCATACGCAGCTTGCAAAAATTTCGCACGAAATGTCAAAACTTTATATAAAAAAAAAAAAATCCCAAAAGGGAAATGTCAATACTTCATATAAAAAAAATCCCAAAAAAGTGATGATTTTTTTTGTATGAAGTTTTGACATTTCCCAAAAAAGGGAATTTTTTTTTTTGTATGAAGTCTTGACATTTTGTTCGAAATTTTTGCATGCTGCGTATGGGCCTTTAAAATCAAAAAATATCACTTAAATCAAACTAAGCCTAAATGTTCGCTACAAAAAGCGTATATAAAAGTCGGCTAAGAAGTTGCTCTATTGCTGCATTTTACTTGTAAAAAATTGTACTGAATCTTTATAGCAAAGTAAATATCATCAAATGTCATTTATTTTTAGAAATACGAAACTTTGCTCTTTGTCTAAAACTCCCCCGTAATTCCAGCCACCTCAGTAAACCATTCTACTTTTTTTTCCCCCTTTCTACATGAATTATTAAAAAAAATAATTTGTTTTTAAGCAGAAATGGCTTAAATATTTATTTTCATTGGGCAAAGTGTGTGCAGGGTATAACACCGTCGGGCTGCAAGACCCGCCTGATTCGAAACTTTTTACCTTGAAAATTGACAAATTGCAAAAATATTATTTTTTCATATAATAAGCGATGGCTAATTGTATATAAGTATTATATAATTTACAAGCTTGCAAAATGTAGCATATACATATGTATATCGATTTATGCTATATAATTGGTTTTTAATAGGAAATGGCTTAAAGGCGGACTTTTCACTTTAATTGTGATTTCTGTTGAAAAAATGAAAAGTATTCGACTTTATTCTTTAATTAAACTGGAATTATGCAATTGGGCTCTAAATCTGAGCAGAACTCGATAGCATTTATTAAAGACAATGGAAAAAATGCAACCTAATACTAAATTCAAATAATTAAAACCTTTAAAATTCATTTGATTTAAAATTGCAAATTTTTTCCCATCCTAATTAATAGGCAGCGTGGCCGAGTGGTCTAAGGCGCTGGTTTTAGGCACCAGTCCGAAAGGGCGTGGGTTCGAATCCCACCGCTGTCAATACATAATTTTTTTTTATTTATTTTTATTTAAAAAAAAAAGTTTTTGGAATACTTTTTGGACAACGTTGCCATTTTTTTTTTTTTTTTTTTTAAGTGTCTTGCTAAGTTTGCTAAATTTCTTAGGTTATGAAAATTTCAAATTTTTTTTGGAAAAATAAGTATGTAGTTTAAAAAAAAAAATGAAAAATTCTTATTATCTCGCAATATGTAAATTTATATTAAAATTTGTGATTATTTTTTTTTAGCTAAAAATTAAGAAAGAAAAAAAAACATCTAGGATACTTTGAAAATTTTTCGAAGATGTCGGCATTTAAGAAATTGTCAACATACTATAAACAAATACCTGAATAATAATATTTTTCATAAGAAAGTTGCTCATCTGTGTAAAAATTTCTGATAATTTTTAATAGCTAAAAATTTAGAACAAAAAAAAAAAAAACAAATACGACACTTTCGAAAAAGCGAGCCATTCATAAATTTGTCAACATACTATAAACAACTGTCTGCATAATGCCAGTTTTCCTAAGAAATTTGCTCATGGCAGACAAAAATTGAGTTAACAAGTGAAATCGTCTAAAACGCAAATAAAATAGTGACTTCTTAATAAAAAGTGATTTCCGCAAGTGATGTCTTTTTAGTAATAACAAAAATTAAATGCAATTTAATTTGCAAGATAAGCAGAGCATTTAAAGTTCGTTGTATGAACAAATGTCTCGCAGCTGTATTTTACAATTTCACTTATATAGTATATACTATTTTTTTTGATTTTACAATTTTATTTTTTTTTATGTATAATACTATATTCATTTTGTAGTTATGACTGGATGTTGTTTTTGTTGTTGTTGGCTACGTGCGCGCACTTTAAGAGCTTTTCAGAATTTCACACAAAATATTTCATACCAATTCAGATTTATTTTGCATTCTTTTTTTTTTTGACAATTTTTATTTGTGTTTTAATTTTTAATTTTATTTTATTTATTTTTTTTTTGTTTTTTGCATTTTATTTTTGGTAATTTGCATTACATAAATAGTTCCCAAGGTTAGTTGGAATGATTTGGTTGGCTGATGCCGAAGCAGCCAAATGTTTTGCCAACACTTTGATCGTTGTTATTTTTGTTTTAGCCGTGTTACATTTATTGTTGTTGTGGCTTTGGTGTTTTTGCTATTGGCCTTTATGGCCGTTGGCCTGTTACACAGTTTTCTACGTGTAATTTGTTGTTATTGTTTTTGTTTTGGCATAATGAGTATTTATTAACAGCCAGTACGCAGCATCGAAAAAAGCAACAAGACAAAAACTGCAGCTTGTTTTGCCAGCAAGCAGTGTTGAGGCAATTTACGCTAGCTGGCGCCAGCAGTAACAACAGCAGTTTCATTTAAGCGCTGCTTTTAGCACTCAAACAAAATAGTTGCTTTTACTGCTGGCGCCATCTAGTCTAAATTAGGCCAAAAATGGGCAGCACTGCTTGCATTCAAAGCTGCGTATCAGAGACAAAAAAATCTTGGTGCTAAAAATTTTGCTAGCGATTTTTGTATATATAGTTTTGTTTTGTCTGGTCGCTTTTTGTCGATGCTGCGTACTGGCCTTAAGTTCTTATAGTTTCCGATATTCTTTTGTTTATACTAACACATAGATGGACAAATGGACAGATGGTTTCTCCAATTCTCAGCAACACTTAATTGCTACCCGAAGTTTTTTTATGGTAGTGTAAAAATGTATTTTGAGCTGCAAAAAATAGCACACTGGAATTTCTCCTACTGCTTTAAGAACCTTCCTAAAAGTCTAAAACCAAAAAGTTGACCTCCCCAAACGGGACCATCTTCTAATTTTCATTGGCTTTGGTCATTGCAAAATGCTTGTTTATTTAAACTAGACATTAATTTTTGACTTGATTCTTAAATGCATTAATTTCTGATGGAAAATACTTTGTGCAATTGAACTGAAACCTAAACTCTCTCGTTTTCATATTTTAGTATCAACATTACGTTCCAATTAATATTCGTTAGAAAAGAAACAAGAAACAAAGAGCAACTGTTAGAGTGCCCGAATATTTTATAATCAGACTGTACAACGCAAATTCATATACGTTCATACGCATTTCAGTTAGTTGGAATTTATGCATGATACAATAATTAATACAAGATGGCGCATAAAAGTGCGCAGAAAATATGGCGATACTGGTTCACATTTCTATGGTAGCTATATGAAATAGTGAACCCATTTTCATCAAACGTCACACATATGTGTAGTCTGCAAAAAAATACAACTGACATAAAATTGGCCGGGATATTTTGAAATAGAAAAATTTCCAACAAGTATTTATGTATAGTATATTAATCTACATATTTGTGTAAAGTTTGAAAAAAATTGCTCCACTATTTCATATAGCTACCATATAAAATTGAACCATTGCGTTACCTTCGAATTGTTACAGCATGCATGCATTTGTATCTTTGTATGTGTGTGAATCTAGTTGAAATTGAAATGATGAAACGAGTGGGCCCTACTATCCCCGCCAACCTACACCTCCCTCCCAGCACCCTTCAATCACTAATTGAAGTTCCGTTGAGCAGCGCATAAAAGTATGCTACTGCCGCAACATTTACATTGAGGCAACATAGTAATGTTTATGTATTGGTTTGTTTTGCAACTTTTTCTCGTGTGTGTGCGTGTGCAACAAATGTGCTACAATGTTGCAATATTCGATTTTGTATGTAAAGTGGTAACAATAAAATGGAAAACTTTATTGGAAACATACACTTAAAAGTGAGAAGAAAATAAAATGGCAGAGAAAAGTAATTGTATTGGTACAACAAAGTGTATTTAAAATACATAGAAACTTGGTTGGATCAAATAATTCAAGTTTCTAAATCAAATAGAAAACCAAAAGTTGGAAAATAGTTAAAACGCACAAAAACTGTAACGATTTATAGACTGCTTTCAAAGGATTGCTTTTCTAGATTTTTTAAGTATGTTTGCTTTGGTGCGAAAAAATTGGCTTAAACAAATTTAAATTTTTGAATAGAAAGAATAGCTTATATCAAATTTTTACAAAAAATTTAAAAGTTTTTGATTTTAAAGCCGAATTCGAGAAACAGTTTTCCGAAGGAGGGATGGCTTTTTTCAAAATTATGCTATTTTAAAAATTTTATAGATTTCAATTTCAAAGTAAAACAGAAGTGGAATTCTAAAAATCTTCTTTTTGGTAAGGAATATATTTTTCGAAATATTTGAATTTTTTTGTTTCCGAAATAAAAAAGTCAAAATCGAAAAATAGTTTAAGGAAATCGTATCTTATAAAGATAAGATTGGATTGTCCAAATTTGCTGTTTTATTTTCAAAGATGTCAATTTGAAAATAAAACAGCAAATTTGAACAAACCAATTCGAAAAACACTTTTTGTTAAGGCATATATTTTTTCAAAAATTCGAAATTTTTTTGTTTTAGAAATTAAAAAGTTAAAATCGAAAAACAGTTTAAGAAGATCTTATCCTATCTTTTTTCAACAAATTTTGATTCAGGAATTAAACAAAAAATTAGAAAAGTCAAAATTATGCCACCTCAAAAATTTTAAAGATTTCAATTTGAAAATAAAACAGCTAATTCGAACAGTCGAATCCGAAAAACCCTTTTTTAAACAGAAAATTAGAACAGTCAAAATTATGCGTCTTCAAAAATTATAAAAATTTCAATTTCAAAATAAAATAGCAAATTTTAACAGTCGAAATCGAAAAACACTTTTTGGTAAAGCATATATTTTTTCAAAATATTTTTTTTTTTAAATTAAAAAGCCAGTATTGAAAAATATTTTAAGAAAATCTTATCTTATCTTTTGTTAAAAATCTGCTAGATAAACAAATCTTATTTAATAAATTTCGATTCAGCAATTAAATAGAAAATTCGAACAGTCAAAATCGAAAAATAGTTTTTAAAAGAAGTACAAAATTCTGAAAATTAAAAAAAAGCGTATCTTTAGTTAAAGAAAGTCACCAATCAGCTTGGAACAAATTTATTTAAGTTGCTCCAGTATATATAGGGCACGTTTTTAGAGGGGCCTTCAGTGGAAGATAAAGGAAATTATGATGATGATGACGTTTTCGACTGCTTGAAGCAGTAGGTCGATCGATTTAACAAGTCTATTGTAAATTTCCATCACGAAATTAAGCAGAAAACTCGAGCAGTCGAATTCGAAAAGTTTTGTTAAGCAGGAATACTTTTTGTAAAAAATATGTTTTTTTTAAATATTTCGAAGCTTTCGATTCCAAAATTAATCATAAATTCGGAAAGTCGAAAACGAAAAATAAATTTGGGAAACAGGCATATCTTAGCTACAGCTAAAATATGTGCTTTTTTTTTAATTTCAAAGAATTCGTTTCCAAAATTAAACAGAAATTCGAAGTCGCAATTAAAAAATAGTTGTAGGTAAGAATGCTTCTTTGATCTCTGTAGCTTGAAAAATAAATAATAGTTGAACACTGTCTATACAAAATGGGACACAATTTCGCTTACTAGAATAAGTCGGTTTTCAAATTTAAACGAAATCAGTTGGAATCGAAATTTTTAGTAGTAAAGCACATTTCGGATGCAAAACCTGTTTTTCTCAGCAAATGCGGTTTTTTTTAAAAATAATTTAACAAATAAATACTTTAAAAGAAAGTGCAAGGCTAGCAATATTTTCAGAAAAATCTTGACATAGTTTTGTTCATAAGGCTCACATTAGTCTATATTAAAACTTTTGTGGCTCTTGATTATAATATAAAAATCTTCGAATGCATGAATGTAACGAATCCGAATTCACTCGTAAAACACATGCATGTTTTACTGTGTGCTCATTCAGCCAGAGAGTGTACACCAAATTGTACAATGTTTAGCTCACTCTAAAGTGAATGAAAACATTTGAAAAAATGAGAGAGTGAGAGATTATTGAGATCAGGGTATATTAATATAAGGTAAAGTAAATCTGCCGCGGCGCTCTCTTGCTGGGCTCACAGTTTCCATTTTCGTTGCGACTGTACATGAGGTTGGTTATTGCAACGTATGCTTTGCTTTGTCCTCTCTCTTACTTTTTTTTGGTCTCACAAAATTTATGCGTCTCAGCCGGCAAACTTACACTTACTTGTATTAGTATACCCTGAGTGAGATTTCCTAATTACTCTTTTTGCACATTATTTTGAACCCTTCACTTAGTTTTATTTTTAATGTACTTATAATTTTAGCTAGTGTACAAAGTTTCCAAAGAGAACATTGTACACTCTCTCTCCTTACACTAAATTTGAGTATAGCAAATATGCTTACCGCATAGTACTGTACAGTACAGTGAAGTGAGAAATGAATACAGTCATGCAACATAGACGAATAATTTTTAGAGAAAGGTTCTGGTATAAGGTATAATCAATCATGAAGCCTAATTTTTTTTAAATTTTTATCTTAAAATTTTAAAATATTTTGGTAGAATTTCAGACTTCGATTTCGGAGACCCAAATTCGTGGTCTCAAGAACTGCTTCTCCTTGGAAGCCTTGACCCTGGATCAGCTGTTTTACTTTCATATATACATACATACATAACAACTTGGTATATAAAGCTGACTACAAGTATGGCATAGAAAGTATACTTAAACAAATTCACATTGCAACAGAGCAATAAAAAAACCATTAAAAACAAAATACGAGACTACAAAAGTAATTGATGTTTAAAAAACTTTAAATAAAAATGCATTTTGTAAGTAAACGTGTAGAGAACATCAAAATAATGTTACAAGCTACTTAACTGCTTATTAAGTACCAAAAAAAAAAAAGCTTTAACTAAAATAAGTAAATTTTTTTTTAAAACTAACTAAAAATTATATATAAATGTTATATTGTTAAAATTATGCTTAATACGCACCTTTCGCTAGCAATGCTTGAATTTCTGGACATCGATTTGGGTGACATTTCGAAATCCGAATCGGAGCGATATAAAAATGATTCGCGACGTTGTGGTAAATTTTGTAGAACCAAACCGGCGCTGGGTGAGCCGCCCTCAAGCGGTGATCGAGCGCCCTGGCCATTTTCTACATCGAAACTGCAAAGAGAGTGAGTAAAAATTTTCTTAATTAGTTGCAAATTAAATACAAATATATGAGTGCGCAAATATATATATACATATACATATATTATATACATAACTATGTACCTAAGCAAAACTTTGAGCCATGTTATAAATATGTTTGCCCTGGGCTGACAAGCAACTTGACTTGGCAGCTCGCCGCACACGCCAACAGAAAAAAAAAAAGAAAAAAACTTTTATAAACCAAACAGCGAGAGAAAAGAGAGAGAGCGCGCGTAGAGAGCGCGCAGGAAACGGAAGTGTGCCCCTAACAAGGCGCTTTTAAAGTTTTTCAATTCGTTAGGCATTTTTGCTGGCGTTCGTTGTCTGCTGCCGCTCCTCTGCGCCTGCTACTGCTGCTTCTCGTCTCCTCTTCTTTTGATGGCGTTTATGAAAACTTTTTGGCTGAAAATTTTAACAAGCAAGTCAGTCAGTCAGTCAGTGAGTCAGTCAGTGAGTCACTCAGTGACTCAGTCGGTCATTCTGTCATGGCGCACTGGTCGCCATTTTGTTTTTGTTATTGCCTTGCCTTGACATAATTAAAGCCGAAGCAGATCGTTTTAGTTGATCGCCTGTCACATGACCGGCAATAAATACAGCAACAACAAAGCGCCTTGTCATAATTAAAAAATGTGATTTAGGCGGCGCCTTGTACGACAGCTGAATACACTGCAACCACTTTTTCAAAAATTTTTTTTCGTAATCAACGAGCGTGCTAGAAGCGAAAATTCAGTTCAAAAATTTTGCATCGACGCAATCTCGAGATATGGTAAAATTTTTCAAAAAGACCCAAAAATATTGAAACTTGCTTATACATATAACAAATTCCTGGATAAACAAAAAAAAATTTATAAATAAAATATACTTTTAATTTGTAAACCTGACCATATATTCAAAAAGAAAGAACAAATTTTTTTTTTTAAATTGTTTCACCTTTTTTTTGTGAAAATGTCAATGTTATCTTGTTTATTAGGCTCACATAAGTCTGCAAACCAAGTTTGTTGGCTATAGCTCCATTTTTTTTTAAGTAGAAGGCGCCACCAATGCGCTAAACTGTATCTCACAAATTTTGACTGGGATGGGTTTTATTTATTTTGTGGGCGTAGAGTTAAATTCTTCTAAAAAGGAACAGACCAATATATCGCATCTTTTGGCATAACTTTGTGCCTCTATCACATGGACTCAATCGCTAAGCAAGTTTATGATAAGCATGCTTGGTATGAAGCACATATGAACTGCTACGCCTCCTGCTGCCTGTTGCATACAATTCAAAAATCTAGTATACCCTTCCTTGACCCAATGCGTACAGTGTATCAACAAAATAACAATAAAAAAAAAAAAAAAAAAACATAATTGAAAGTAAAAGTGAAAAGCAGAGAGCGGCACATGGCAAGCCAAGCCAGCAGACGCCATTTTGGCCAGGACACAGCTGGCACGCCAAATATGGCCAAGAGTAGCCGACCAAAAAGGGCTTACTCTTATCGCTGTTGTCGTTGGAGCGCGTTTGACAGCAAGTCGTAAAGAAAAATGATGTTTTAAGTAAAATTTATATCGAGGTCATTAAGTAAACTTAGCACAAAGTTGTTGGCGTCCATTTTGAGTTTACTAGGACACAAGCGTAGCAGCAGAGAGACGGAAAGCAAACCTGCCCATGCCCGGATTGTTTCGTTCCGAGCTTAAGGCGTGCGCAACAATGTTGCTGCAATGTTTTCATTACATACACAGAGAGAAAAAATTATAAAAACATCTTGAGATATTCATTTAAAGTGAAAAAATTAAAGAACAGTCCGTGACCCCGCAAAACGAATTGCAATATTTTATGCGGATAAATAACAAAGAGTAATATAAATTTAAGAAGATAACGACAGCAAAAAATGTGAAATCGGCAGCCTGCAAAAACGAGAACGAACAAAATTTATTCGTTTTCGTTTATTTTTATTAACAGTAGCAAACAGTAAATACCTTAAATAAAATTTAACAAAGGCTTTGTTTTTAACAATTTTTTTCATTGCTGGAAAACTTAACATCTGCAAAGCTTTTTCTCTCTGTGTAGCAAACCGTTGCGACGCATCGAACAGCTGTTTGTCAAAACTCCACCTACGGCAATTCATCAAAACTCACGCTCACTCACGCACACAGTCAAACATATGCACGAAAGAGAAAAGCCTAAAAAACAAAGTGAGTAAGTAATTTGGGTTGTTATGTCACGGCGGCGCTATACCCTGCACTCACTTTTCGCAAAAACTATATATAAATAAATATATGCGTCAAACTGCAATGGATTGAGATTTGAAGAGGTAGGTTTATACGGTGTTATTTTTTAAAAATAGTCAGACGTGTTTCGGAAAACGAAAAAACCAAACCGAAAAATTGTATTCGTATTAGGTTTTACGTGCTACGGAAAACTAATTTTTTTGCCAATAATTTCTTTTTTCATTTGGACAAATTCGTATATTTTTCTTATTTTTCCGATAAATTGTCATGTCAGTATAAAATGCGTACGTTTTTGACGATTCGTTTTAATTCCTTTCGCAACAAAACATTCGGTTTCAAAGCACATGAAAAATTCGATTTGGTGGAGTTGGCAGCACCAAACATTCGGTTTCAAAAGGAATCCGAATAAAATGTTTCGATTCGTTTTCAGAAGAATGGCCGAGTGTTGCGGTCTAAAATACTATGACATGATTTTTTTTATCGGCTAAAGTTCTCATTCGATGGAATTTTTTTTTTTTTTAATAAATATATTATTTTGACCTTTTGATTGTGTTAGTTTAAACAACGAAAATACAGTAAATACAGTACGCAGACCACAAAAAAGTCTCCGTATAAGAAATACAACCTAATTCCTTGAAGAGCTCAGAGTGTGCCTACCTTTTTTTTTTGCTGTTTGGTATATTGTTGTGGTATTCATCGAAATTTTGTCAATTTTTCTTAGCAGCCGTTTTCGTAATTAAGTTGCAGCCTAGTTCATATTTTTCCAGCTAAATCGTGGGGCAACACTGTTTTGTTTTTTTATATAAAGTTAATGCTCGTACAAAGCGTTTTTTGTCAGCTGCTACTCTGTTTTAAAATGATAAATAATTTACTATTGTTTTTCGATATAGGAAAATAGCTCTAAACTTTATACATTTTTGTCTATTTTTTGATAAAAAGTAAAAGGTGTTTTTTTTTAAGGATAGTTCATTCTTTCAATACTATATGTCAAAAAGAACTGTCAATTGTTTTGTCATTTCTATGCACTCAGTTTTAAACCATGAACAACAATATTATGCTTCAGCTAAGCCTCTAAATTGTAAAAATTAGTTTGACAAACTTATAGAGCACTTTGTAAATTTTCCGGAGCACATAATCGTGCTTCAGTGGCGTATTATTTAACGAATTATCGAAATGGAATTTTTTTTTTTTTTTTTTTCAAAAATCAATAAGCTGAATATCGACCATACATCTTACCACGGGAGTGTTTTTCGGGTCCGGACCCCCCCCAAAAGTTGGAAAAATGGGTTGAAAGTCTTTGGCGAGCTCTGATATATATATACATCGAAGTGTTTATTTATTTTTTGTTGGTTAAAGTTGAAACGCTCTTGAAAAAACACCCTCTATAAGTGTGCCAAAATCCGCCTGTATGTCTCTATAGTCTGAATATTGAATATTTGCAAGCGCAAAACGCGTAAAATATTATAATGGATGGCTTAAAATCAGCTCTTTTGGTTCATACAGACGTTGGGACATGGCTTAAACGCCTAAGCCGTTTGTTATAAAAAAAAACTTATGTTCACACTTATACAAAATAACCCATGTACGCTTTGTAGTGCAGTGTATAAAGAAAAACTAGAAGTAATTAAGTTTCGCTCAAAAGTTTGCAAATTTGTTGCGAGCGCCTAAAAGCAGGCTGCATTTTGTTTTTGCTGCCTTTGGGTTCATTTTGTGTTATTCTTTGCTTTGCTTCGCACCGCCCCCTCCAACTACATACAACATGTGTGTGTTTGTTGAGAGAGTGCGTGCGTGCGTGTGTGTGTGTGTGTGTAATACAATCAGCTTGCGCTCTCTTTGCTTTATTTGCACATATAATTAGGCGCATAAAAAGCAGCCGTCGGGCATACTTCCTGGCAAAAACAATGCCATTGTTATCTCTTTTGCTCTTATTTCGTACTTTCTTTCTATTTCGGTTGCCTGTTCTCGTTCTACTCACTTCGTTTATGGACACAGTAAAGAATTGCCATTAAATTAAAGCATCCATCCACTTGGTGACTATTAACTTTAATATCTACACAAAAGTTTTCAAACATACTTAATACCTTTGCTGGAAAAACGCTTCGTAAATCGTTTTATTGTCAATTGCAATTTCAATTAGTTTAAAAGAAATGTTCAAGTTGAAAAAAAAAAAAAAAAAATAAAATAAAAATGCTAAAGCAAAAACCAAAACAAATCGAAATATTACGTATACGCAATTTATCAATACAAGTATGTGTCTCTTTTTTTGTTAGGAAGTAATTATTGTTTGGTTTTTTTATAGATTAATTTTTTTTTAACGTTTTCACAATTTAAAATATATTCAAAGCTATGGCAATTATAAGCGCAGACTAATGAGTGCAGCCAGTGAACAGAATTTTAATGATAAAAAATTATTAAAAATCAGTTATTTATTAATTTTTTTTTTTTGATGCTGCACTGCATTTAATAATTAACTCAGTGCTATTAACAGAGTCAGTCACTGGTAAAACCCAAACAAATTGGACCAAGTTACGTGCACCGCCCAACTTATACTTTGTCATTTATCCAGCCGCTTTAAATCTTTTGGATTATATTTTAAAATTTATTCTCAACCTTTGTTCCTAATTTAACACTACAGCCAGACTCTTTTAATTTTTTTAAATTGTATTTTTAACATACTTCTGATTGAAAAAATTTAAGATCCTTCCATTACGAGGCTATAAGAATGTTTTTTTTTTTAAATATATTTAGGTTATCGGAACATGTGCCAAACGGAGGCTTAATAAATTAAAATTAATAAATAATAATTCTCAACTGCTTCAAGTTCACTGTAGACTACTTGAAAAAAATATGCTCTTGATTGCTCCCAAAAGCGCTTATTAAAGCTTTATTTAAAAAATACGCCTAATTGGGTTTATTTGATAAAATAGTTCTCGAAGGCAAAAAAAAACATAGTAACAGTTTTTTTATGCAGCAAGAGGCAGCGAGGGGTAGCCCCAAAGCATAAAACGTCGACCTGAGCGGATTTTGTCTTGGCTTACAATGCTCCTAGTCGCCGGTGCTACCACGCTGTGGGAGACTTTATTTTTTTGTTGTCTTGCGTTGAGTGGCAACTCTGGCAGTGGACAACCGCGTATTGTCTAGCACAGTTTTTGTGCTGTTGCTTTTGTTCTCTCTCTCTCTCTCTACTTCGCTCACAAGATGTTGTCGTCCAGCTAAGCTAAATAGAGGTCATCCACTGCTGGCTATTGCTTGGTGTTAGTGAGTGTGGTCTTTAGCTTTTTTGTGGGCCATTTGAAAAGATTTGCTTTGGCCATGTGAATGCCAAATGAATCAATGTGTGCATGAATGAATGAATGAATGTATACATTGTGTGAGTAGAGCGGCAAATTTGGATCAACACTCTCGCGCTCTGCCTCTCACTCTGCTGCACTTTTGAGCCTGGCAAAGACTTGAACCTTGGCACAGTGGTACGTCAGCATCGTACACTCATATGTGCATATATGTGTAAAGCATGTGCATGTAGGGGACGCAGGCAGGGTTGCTTTCGAAAAAAAAAAAAAAAAAAACTGTCACAAGGCCATTAACAAAAGCCGCTGACGATGTTGCAATAGCGCTGCGACTGAGCGGACCCACTGACAGCATGACAGACTGCCTGAATGAACGCCGCCGTGTGCAATGGCAAAATGCAGCCAGAGGAGACGACATTGAGAGGGCAAGCAAGAAACCAAGAAGAAAACAAAAATATGCCATTGAAAAACAAATTAAATGTGCGAGCCGCAATTAGCAATTACTAACGAAAATCATCCACTTGTCCACTTTACATATGTACCTACACCTACCTACAAGCATAGCATCAAAATAGGTTAACCCGCTACAAATTTTTCCAAAAACAGACTAATGGGCTGGTTACAGTCGGGATCTGACGCCCTACAATGACTACGACATGGAATACTCGACACATATTGACAGGCCCGACGAGTGAGGTGGGGGATTCTCCCCGGGCCAGGTGTAATTACTGAACACAATGATTCAAGCTAAAGGTGTAATAGAGAGGCCGGTACATAGAGCATACACCTTGGACACTGCTTGTTAAACTGCATGTACTGCTTGCTGGACAGCGACAAATAACGAATACTTAAATATACTTTTGTGGCGCGTTACTGCATAATATGTTACAACTGTTTAAAAAGCAGTGCCAAAATATTAGGTTAGGTTGCATCGGTTGACCCCTGGGGGGAGCCAAAATCTTAATAATTAATTAATTTTAGCAAAAGAAGTGTCTTAACTCCAGGCGGGTTAAGTTTGTCGTTTCATATTCATGTCTTGCCCCTTGTTCTGCTGTGGCAGAATTAAAACAAAACTAAGCCGCTTTGTGGAGTTGTCTGGTTACCAAATAAACGTTGATTAACTCTAGTGTATGACTTTTGTTGTCCAATAAAAAAAATTCCAACAAAGCAGTCTATTAGCATAGCAGAACTTATATTAATTAAATTGCGTAAAAGTAAAATATTAATTTTCATAATTAAAAGAGTAACAAGAATACTAAGAAATCTTCTGTTAGTGTTCTGAGAGCAGAAAAGCTTTTTTATATTAAAATACAAGTGTAAACTCGTTGTGAATTACAAGCATATTGGCTTGAAATTGCTTTTGTAGTAGTTTTTTTTTAAATAGTACTAATTTTATAACATAGGGTGGAGCATCTGTTGCTTGTTTGTTAAACACTCATAATTCGGAACATACACGTCCAAAGTGGATGCTCTTCGACATATGTCTAGTTCAAAACTAGTCAATTTTAGTCATGGATCGTTTAAAACGCTTAAAATTGATACAGGCGTACTATGAAATTGGTCGTTTCGAATCCGAATAAAATTTTTCGGTTGGCTTCTTTTGTTTTCCGGAATGGTTTCATTTTTATTTTTGATTTTCGCGGTTTTTTTACTAAAAATGGATATTTAACTTTTTAGGTCAAAAAATAAATGATTTTTATAAATTAAAAATAAAAAAACAAATTTTTTTTTTACATAAATAAAAAAATTATTATAGCTTTTTTCGAAAAATCCCTTAAAAAAAGTTATCTCTTGTGGCTTGTACTTTCATCCAAACCACTTTTTTAGCTTTGATTTTTTTCAGATACATAACTCTTATTTGAGTTAACTGGTTTTTAAATAATGCAAGTTTAACTTCTTTGCAGTAGACAATAAGCAAATATATGTATATTGTGTTAATAAAACTATTCGAAATATTTATACCCTGTACCGTATGGTACAAAGGGTATATTGTGTTTGTGCAAGCCGAAAATGTATGTAACGTACAGAAGGAGAAGTCGGAGACCCCCAAAGTTACCTAAAGTATGATCAGAGTGACTAGAGAAGTCGATATACCCATGTCCGTCTGTCCGTATGAACGCCTAGATCTCAGAGATGGTAAGAGCTAGAGCAACCAAACTTTAGATAAGATCCCTTATTAATCCATAGGAGACAAGTTTATTTTATTTTTTTGATATCGGGACTACATTATATAGCTCCCATAGGGGTGTTTCAGAGGACCTCGAAAAAAAGCAAAAGTTTTAGATGGATAATTCGTTTGCTTATGAAGATATCATAACCAAATTTGACAATCGGAAGTTTTTTAGAAACCCCCAGCACTGTACCAAATTTTATCAAAATCGGTTGACTATATAGTATAGGTCCCATAGGATCGATCGGTCGAAAATTTGTTTTTTGTACAAAATTCGTTGTGTTTCGTTTGTTTGCGAAGATATTGTAACCAAATTTGGCGTTAAGAAGTTTTTTAGAGTTCCCAAGCACTGTACCAAATTTGATCAAAATCGGTTGACTATATCATATAGCTCCCATAGGATCGATCGGTCGAAAAAAAGTTTTTGATTAAAAATTCGTCTGTTTTTGGTTGTTTATGAATGTATCATAATCTAATTTGGCAATCAAATGTCTTTTGGTGTTCTTAAGCAATTTACCGGATTTTATTGCAAGCAGTGGTACAGGGTATCTCAAAGTCGTCCGCGCCCGACTTTAACGTACGCCATCTTTTTTTATGTTTTTAATGCAGATATGCGCCAGTAAAAAATTAATTTTTTTTATACTTCAAAACAAAAATTTGCCCAAGGTCCTGAAACCAAATTTACAAATAAAATAAAAAGAGTTTGAAACTAATATGACGCTATTTCTCAATAACTTTCCGTACGCAAATATGGGTTAAATAACATTTTTTGCACGAAAACTTTTCTCAACCAAAAACAAAGTACTTTTGCATTTCCGCAACGTTATTAGGCTTGCTCAGGTCGCTAGTCGTGCGCTTCTACATTTTAGCATTTCTGTGCGATATGAAAAATTAAACAGCCTATATTTAGAAATATTTAATACCAGCATTAAAGGAAATAAAAAATTTAAGTTGTGAATATACACTCCCCGAAATTCAATTAAGAACACCTGTTTTTATTTAAAAATATTAAGTTTTACGTATCAAAAAAGCATTTGTGACTCAAATAATATTTTTAGCTTTAATTTATTCCGAATGAACTAAAAACTTGTCCCAAATAAACAAAAACAAAAAGCTTGAAACTTCAAATAGCATTAAAATATTAAATTTATACTGCGAAATTCATTCAATTTTGTAAAAAAAAAGAAGGCAAAAATACTAACTTAATAGTGAGTCCAGGCTGCCCACTTATTTATAGCCTCGAAAACTCGGTTGGGCATCCAAAGAATTTCTTAATTGAATTGAAAAAAAATCGCTGCGTGGAGTTTCCCTACATATATGCCTCTTTTAGTACTGACGGCATGCAATGCGATTATGTTGCCAATTCAATTGGCTTACCTTACCCTTACCCGCTGCGTATAGTGCATAAAAGCATAACCAAATTTTGACTTCTGGTCCACTGTGCTTTGGCTTGCAGAGCATATGCATATTTTATGACTTGGCAGGCAGCGCAGCAGCAGCAGCAGGCGATGATTACGATTATGACTGCGTTGGCAATGGCAACGGCAGTGGGTAGCGCTGGCTGTGGTGGCAACTGGCCCCGGCCCCGGCCCCGTACCCGTACCCCTGCCTCTGCCCCTTCTCGACCCATTTATAGAGCGCATTTGATTAACCGTTGCAGCAGCTGCCGGCAACAGCAAATTGAGCATACCAAAAGTTGGCTCACACACACACGCACGCACATATGCATATGCATACGCACATAAAGCCAAATTGCATTTTATGCTTTTTGCTGCCAACCGCTCCCCTCTGTACGCCGCTCTTTTGGTAATTTTACTCTTGTGTGTGTGTGTTGTTTTTTTTTGCCTTGGTTGCTTTATAATTAGCAACAAAATTAGCCGCATTTTTGCTTGTGTGGCATGCATGACCCCCGCACAAGCCCGTTGCTCACTTACCAACTGCTCCATAGACACATATACATATACATACATACATACATATATGTATTTCTTTTGCAGTTGTCTTGACAATAATGAACTCTTTGTTGTGCGGTTTAGGACTTGAAGTGGGCGTAACAGTTTGGAGTTAGGTTTCCGGCCGCCTGGCAACGCCATGACTTCAGGCAGAGACTCTAACCAAACAACAAACGAAACGAAACTTAGCAACAACATTTTTTTGATAGAACTGAAAATACAAATTGCAAACAACAACCAATAAGACAAGTTCAAAATTTGAAAGAAACATGAAAACCCAAGGTAAATACGGCGTTGCAGCTACTGTTGCGGGTGCAGCACTTTGCGAGGATGTGCGCAACTTCAGCTCCAGACGACGTAATCTGCTCTATTTAATGCATCAGTATCTGCAGGATAATGGCTTCTATAGCAGCGCCGAGGCGCTTAAGAGCGAGGCGCATATTACAGAGGAGTATGAGCTGTGCGATAATATTGATTTGGATAGCATATATCTGGAATATGCCAGCTTTTTCAATCTCAAGTTTGGCAAATATCCACGCATACTCAAGAAGGCGGCACCCAAGCTCAAGCTCGAACTGAGCAATCAGTCCAAAAACAATCAAAGTAAGCAAAAGCTGCCAACGGCCACGGTGCAGCCAACGCAGGAGCAGCGTGCCGGCGAGGCCATTGCCAACTGGCATATGGGCGTGGGTGTAGCCAATGCAGCATTGGCCAATGTAGCAGCTGCTGCCAGCAAGTCAACAACAGTGGAGTCCACGCCGGAGCTGCAGCTGCATGTTAAAAAGTTGGACACGGCGGAGAGCTTGGAACAGCGGCAGCTTAACGAAATTGAACATCGTCATGGCGTGGATGATGCACTATTTAGCTCCTTGGAATGGCAGGCCTTGGGTGAGCTGGTCAAGAATACCATCTTGCGTGAGGATATCAAGCTGCGCTGGTTGGATGTGTGTGGCAATCAGCATGCCATTGAGCTGATCAAGGAGGCTGTTGTAACACCCATAGAGTTTCCACAATTGTTTCAACATGGTCTGCGTCCTTGGCGTTCGCTCTTGTTGCATGGTCCACCCGGCAGCGGCAAGACTTTTCTGGCCAAGGCACTCTATGCGGAAACGCAGCACCAGGTGTGCTTCTTTAATATTACCGCCAGTCTAATGGTGTCCAAGTGGCGTGGAGAGTCAGAGAAAATATTGCGTGTGCTTTTTCACATGGCAGCTAGACGTGCACCCTCGATCATCTTCTTCGATGAGATTGAAAGTCTGACCTCGAAACGTGATCGTAGCACAGATCATGAGTCCTCTAAGCGTTTTAAGAATGAACTGCTGCAGCTGCTCGATGGCATGGAACACAATTTAAGCGGCGTTTTTGTGCTGGCCAGCACCAATCTACCTTGGGACATTGATGAAGCCTTCCTAAGGCGTTTCGAAAAGAAGTTACTGATACAACTGCCCAATGCCAGCGAACGAAGCAGTCTTATACGTCGACTTTTGGGCAATAGCACTTCCCTCAGCTTGACACCACATGTGCTGGAGCGTTTGGTGCAGCTGTCGGAGCACTTTACGGGTGATGAGATACGCTTGGCTTGCAAGGAAATAAGCATGCAGAGTGTGCGACGTGTCACCAAACCCAATGCACGCGAGTCGCAGTCTTTGCAGGAAAATCTGGAGAGTGCTTTCAAGCAGGTTCGAGCAGTGGGTCACAAGCTATTGGCCAAGCATGAGCAGTGGCAGCAGGAGAATGGTTCCTAAGCGAAACTAGGCACCCAGATCTAACTTTGTGACGTCATTTATATTTTTATATATTTTAATTTGAATAAAGGTAGTTACCCAAAAATGGGATGGGTCAGCGAATAACGAGTTACTATAAACTTTAGCAGCAGCTTGAGTAGTAAACATAAAGGGATTACACTAGGAGGAGGAGATACATCCTTTGGTTGGGCCTTTGACAATAAAAGAAAGCCGACCGTGGTATTGCAGCAGCCATAACCCCATTCCAAGCATACCTGGGCACACTGATAGGATAGGACGATCTCTAGGTAGACTGGTACAGAGAACTTGAGCCCCGTGCAAAAATACTCGAGAACAGAAAAAGGCGACAAGCTAGCGCGAAAAGGTGCTGCAAACCCACTAAAAGATCCAGAACCCATCTCCATAAAACCGGTTAAGTGCATCTTAGTCGCGGGCAAAGAACAAACTACACAGTGCGCCAAAGGGTTAGAACAAAGAGTTACTTAATAAAAAACAAACATCATATAATACTACCTTCCGGTGGTGCGCCGTCGTGCTCCGGCTATGGTCATACGTGACACATAGCGTCGTATGCGTCCACTGGAACGCCGCTGTCCACTTGCGGCAGCCGCCGCCGAACGCACACTGTACTCCGTAGCTGTCGAGCTACGCCTATCACTGGCCATCATCACATCCGAACATATGGACGAGGACATTATGGAAGCAGCTGAACGTCGCTTGCCACCCGTAAAAGTGCCACCACCACTGGATGAGGTCGTGGTGGCCGAACTATCCGAGCGTGAGAAGAGCGAAGACCGTTTGCTGCGACTACTCGATGTGCCAGTGGCATCTTGTATATTGCTGTAAAACTCTTCGGTATCACGATCATAGCTATCGTCGTCATCGTCATCCGGTGCACGCTCCTCATCCTCAAATTCTTCAATTTCAGCCTCGGTAGCCATCGTATCGCTGCGTTGTGTTAGACGTGCCGCCGCATTATGCCCGTTGCTGTAGTGTGCGTGCTGCAGCTGATAGTAATCTCCGCCAGAGGAGCGACTACTTAGCGTGCGATAGAGCGCCGCACTTGGTGTGGTCGCTGATGTAGTCGTAGCCGTGGCAGAGCTGCTGGCGCTAAGCGAATGTCGCTTGGAGGATTTGCGCGCATTGGATACAGCTGCTATATCGGCATCGCCATCACTTTCGCCGCCACCAACGCTGCCGCTAAAGGTGACCTCATGGAATTTGGATGATTTGCGGCGTTGACGTGGCAATGGCTCAGCGCTTTGTCCATTGCTCTGGGCAATGTTGCTAATTGTTAGGGAGGGTCTGGGACGGGCGTTGTGTCCATTTTGGCTGTCACTGCTGACTGCTGGCGTATGTTGTTGTTGTTGTTGGGCTTGTTCCTGTTGTTGTTGCTGTTGTGCGTTCGGCTCGTCTTCATTGGCGGGCATAAGGGTTAGCGCCAGGGGCTGCGCGTGGCCACGTCGACGTCGTGTCCAGGGAAAGGCGCGTATAAATGCAAAGATGATGAACAATGTGGCGATCATTGTTCCCGCTGTTGTTGTTGTTGTTTCTTTGTTGTCTACGTTGTTGTTTTTGTTGTTGTCGTGCTTGATTGCATTAACAACATTGGCATGGTGATGATGTTGATGTTGTTGTTGTTGGTGGGATGTTCTTTTGGTGGAGAGATCTTCAAAAATATTTGCTTGGCACTCACAATACGTTTTAATTGAAATTTGTTTTTATTGCTTTCTATGTCTTTGTTGTCTTTGTTGTTTTTATTGCTGTTGTTGTTGTTTTTCATTTGCTGCTTTTCACTTTATCATTTTAATTACTTAAAATTTGTTTTTGCATTTTATGTGTGTGTGTATATGTGTGTTTGTGTAAGTGCGCATTGAATTGAAAATTTTCTCGCATGTTTGCCAAATCGCTTTTATCAATTTGTGTTTATCGTTTGTTTCCAACACATTGTTCAAATTTGCCCAGCAAAAAAACAAAAAAAATAAAAATAAAAAATAAAAAGATTTTAATGAGTCGTTGCACGACTTTGGAATTCCCTACAAATATTTGTACTAATAAGTAAAGTTGCTTGGTGGCGTTTTGTGAAAATGTCAACACTTGGTTGTTTGTTAGGCTCACACAAGTCTGCAAACAAAATTTTGATGTTCACAAAAATCTTTATTTTATTTTGGCATTTTTGCGCCTATCGATTTAATATTTTCGAGGCGCATAATTTTTTAATTTTTGGGAAGAACATATGGCCCACCCTATAAATATCCAGTGCCAAAAAAAATTCAGTAGCTTACTTTATTCGGTCTAGTACGAATTTCGCCAAGGTCAAAGAAATGCTTTTCGAGAGCTAATAGCGCAGGATTTTTCATGTGACTCATGCTATAAAATAGAGACATCTTTGGGCATTAGTGGAAGCATGCTCTAAAAGTCCAGAATATTTGTTACTCTAAGAAAAAGAGGTCTATGAAAGCGTAACAGCTGACTTATGTAGACAGCAGGTAACCATATGTTTGTTCCAAATCGAGCCAAATCCAAGAAGAGTAATTGGCTTTTTCAAGCCTTTTGAAGCAAAGGGTTGCCTGTTTCTTTGGAAAACCTGGACAACTATTTACTGGAAGCAGCCATGGGACAATCACTTCTGAAGCCAATTCTTCGCCAAAAGTTTTTAGAGAATCGCGAAAAACCAATTTTCTGTCCATCACCACGACAATGTAGTCACACCTAGTCTTCCACAACAAATAATATTTATTCAAAGATTTTTAACGCAAGGAGAGACTGTTGTACAGTCTGTACAGTCAGTTTATAGCTAGTGTGGTTGTATGATGCGAAATTTTCCTACGACAAAACGCTGCAAGTTATCCATATGAATGCACGAACGTAACCTGCGCACATAGAATGCGCAACTTTTATTGCAATTTGGCATATCTAGCTTAAATACTGTCTGAGATATGGCTGTTCAGACGAACATGACGAACACTTGGTCTCAACAACTTAGCCAAGCCAGCTACTGCGCAAATCTACAATACACAAAGTTTCTACAGCTACAGGGTATACAAAAAAAATAAACCAAATCAAATAAAATGATGCAAATCTATGAGCCATGTGTGACAACACATAAGTAGAGTGCGAGTGCGATTGCGACCATTAAAGGCTCTAGTAGGTGGGGGCTAGCGGAAACGGATGTGTTGCCAACAAGACATACACACACACACGCACACACACACGCACTCACACACTTTGTGCTTTTCCTTTGTCTCTCTGTTTGTCTGTGCATTCAACTGACTCATACAGCAACTCAGTGATTCCCACATTCGTTGATTCATTTGCACTCTCACCAACTCAGACTCGATACTTATTATACTCACTGTACATACACCATAGATACAAACTGTTCCCTGTCTGTCTGTCACATCATAATTTTGAGCAATTTCGATAGCAACATTATGATAATCAATGCACAATTATTACATAGGCACACACTCAGATATACTACATATATATATATATGTATATCCCACACGCACACTGGAGCAGTCAGTGAAGCGTACAGCACGCCTTGGCCCATTTGCCAACGATATCGAATATGTATCGATATAATACATATAAACTATATAAGCAACGTTAGCTGTAGTGAGCTGCTTTCCAGCCCACTCGTTTCTCGGCTCTTAAACAGAACTCTTGTTTGTTAGCTGAGTTCAAGTGTCTTACAACCCCGACCCCTAAACTTTAAGTGCACATATAACTGTTACATAATTGCAGATTATATTCATATACCCAATATATACAGGGTAATACCCAAAAATATCTTATTTATGTATGTATCAGTTGGAATATGTAAATTTCTAAAGACCAAGTCAATGTAAAAATAAGCTATTGAGGGTTGCAGTGCCGAACTAGATCAAAAATTTTCTATCCATCTATCCATCCTCCCAACATTTCAAAAAAAAGAAGAAAAATTGAATATTTAAGAGGTTTTGTATCGATACTTTAAGGAGTGTGGGCATGTCTGGCACAAGTGGGCCTCAATGTTTTTTAAATTGAAAATATCGATGTAACGATATATCGAAGTTTATATTAAGCTAATATTCTGTTCCGGCCAGAATTTATCGATACATCGATGTTTCTCAGTTGAAAGTCGATGCTTTTCCAACACCCCACCTTATTGGCCTCAGGCCAGCGGTACATTTGAAAACATGAACAGAAATCAGTTAGTATTTCATGCTCTTGACCAATGTCTCTCCTCATGGTGCTATTGGGACAGCCCCCTCCGAGTTAAAGTTTAATGAATTGATTCGAGAAGAGGTCACAAACATCCAAGACCTAGTGGAAGAATTTATCGATTCAATACAAACAGAAAGGGAAAGCCAATGCGGACAGCAAGAGAGAAGCAAAGGATTTAGATATTTAGGTTCCCCCATCTAAATATTCAAATCCTTTGCTCTTCTCTTGTATCTGCTTTTCTTTCTGATAAAGAAACTAGTGTGCTTCCCCATGAACCAACTACAAATTATAATACTACTACATATGAGGTTCCAGAACGCTAGGGGAATATGATGAAGCTTTCAACAGAAGAAAGAATACTATTAAGGCATGTCAGCCATCTAGCGAAGATATCAGAAACTTTCAAAAAGATGAACATATGAAATCCTACATCTACCACATGGGAGAATCTACAACAAGACCACCTGGTTAATTCATCCGGGTAAAGCGGAAAACTGCAGCTGATGAAAAGAGTAGTGATTTGGCAACCAGTGCGAGACTAGATAAAGAGCGATCGTTTAGTCAAGCCGGCGAAGAGTAGTCGCTTGTGAATAGTGTGCTCAAGTTAGCTATTCAAGCTATTCAGAAGATATGCGGCTTTTGTTAAGTCTAGCTCTAATGCTGGCCAAGATCTAAGTGTTGATTCCATGGGCTTAGTACCAGTTGAAGATATAATTTTTTAAGAAAATCTGAGGGTAGCAGGCAGAGCCATCTAATGAAAGCTCTGTCCCAAATCTTTATTTGAAATCGCTACACAGATGTTGCTCCAATGCTTTCATTAGCGATTTCAAAGGCTACCACAACTAGATCTCCTTAAATTTATATGGGTTCAAGATTTTACAGAAACAGCTACTGCCACAACGAAAACTTGATTTGAAGAGATATTAAGTAGCCAACAAACTTAGCCTTGAGTGCAGCTCGTTTAAACTGTCCGAAAACTATCTTTTCCTGACACCCTGTATAAATGCAGCAACATACAGCTTGTTTTTGTATAATAATTGTTGTTGTTAGATGTTGACCCTGATTTTGATGCTGATGATAGTTATGACTTGATGATGATAACGATGATGATGATTGTGTCAAGTTACGACAGCAACTTCTCCGGCTTAGTTCTGGCCATGGCAATGCTTCAGTAGCTACTTTTGTTGTAAATTGTTATTGCTGAGCCCATTACGTTGGCTCCACCTACCGGCTTGTTAAGCATTTTTAAGTTCAATTATAGTTGATATGATTTAACAATGAGCTCAGGCAAAATGCTTTTTCAATTTGCTACAGTATAGTATACTGTACTATGCGATTATATACAATATATTATAAATAACCAAGTTTAGAGCAGAGCAGTTACTCTAGTTAGCTGGTTACGCTTGTTATCAGCTTAAAAGCTCAAAAGTTGAGGCTTTCTTGGCCATTTCTTTTTATAAACACTGTACTCAAAGGATAAGGTACATGTAATGGTAATGGTTTTTAAGCAGTGTATATTAAAGTCGTTACAAGCACAAAACCTTATAAG
This sequence comes from Chymomyza fuscimana, assembly GCA_949987675.1. Classification (NCBI taxonomy): domain Eukaryota; kingdom Metazoa; phylum Arthropoda; class Insecta; order Diptera; family Drosophilidae; genus Chymomyza; species Chymomyza fuscimana. The sequence continues at coordinate 29,052,583 of OX465090.1, read as the reverse complement.
TATATAATGCCCATCACTAACAATTTCCAAGCCTTTGGCCAATTTATAGCGTGCTATGGCTGCTCAATTATCTTCAAAGTTAATAGATTTGTTATTACGATCTAGACATGGTGCGTGTCTTGTTCGGCTAATAAAATATTCAATTAAATTAAGCAGCGCTCATTTCTTAACTAAGTAATTAGTTGCAGCAAAAAGTTAACAACAATAATGAGTAAATTTTAAGTTGAACCAGAAGTTGAACCAGCAGTTGAACCAACAGTTGAACTTTTGTTTTGAGCGTTATAAATAAGCCGCTCCCCACACACACACACAACTAAAGCACTTTTAATTTCTTTAAATTGCATTACGTGGTAAAACTTGCACAAACGTCGATTCTCAAAGAGAGCGATATTTAGCAAGGTAGTGCGCAAAGAGAGCGGCTACAAGTGAGAGCGAAAAAATTGCAAAAAGGAAGTCAAGCAAAGTGAATTAAGCTTTGCAAAAAATTACATGAAAATGAAATGAAAAATTACTTGTATCTGTGTAAGTATCTGTATGTGTGTCTGCAAATGTGACTGTATGCGTGCTGGGTACAGTTGCCCCTTACATAAACTGCATAAGGGAAAAATAAATGCGAAAAATAAGCCAAGGCAAACCAAATGGTCTGTCAGAGCTACAGGTAACTGCTAAAACCTACTACAACTATTGCTATGCCAAAAAGAGTATTTAAAGTTTGCGAGTAGAGTATTATACATTATTGGCATGGTTTGTCTTTCTTAGCTGCCTCTGTGTTCACGGATACAAAAATTAAATAAGAATTTTACGCCTAATAATAGAAAAACCGCTCTTGGCGTAATTTTGGCAACGCAACTTTTTTTTTCCCCGCTTTTAAGCAAAAAATTCTTAATTTTTTTCTCAGTGTAGTATACATTTTTTAAATTTTTTTTACGAGTGCTTTTTTTGGTTTGTTAAAAAGTGGTTTGTAAATATAATTGATGTTTTTTGAATAAAAATTATCAAATAATACATTTTTTTTGTGGATTTTTTTCATCATAATTGCATAACTCCTATTTTTTGACATTAAAAATAAAAATTTTGGTATAATATTTAAATGACAATTTTTATTAAAAATTGCAAAATAAGAGTTTTTTTTCAAATAAAGTTTGAAACTTTTCGCACGGAATGGCAAACTTCATGTATAAAAAAAAAATCCCATTTGACGTTCCGTGTGAAATTTTTCGAGCTGCCTATGGGCCTTAAATAAAAATTGAGATTAAATATTTAATTAAATATGTGATATTTTTAATATGCCAAAAAACGAGTTTGACAAATATGCGCTAAGTTAGAGAGCATTTAGCGCAAAATTTAAAGATGTACGAATAATTTGTGGTCACACTGTTACTAAAGCTGACATGTTGAAAAAGAGAGCACAGAAACATGAGAGACGAACCTGCTTCAAAAACGTTGTTTTTTTTTTCTCTCTCTCTTCACATTCAAGTCATCGGCTCGAAGCAAGTCTGGTACGTGCAGGATATTTTTTTTAGCTTGGAACATGTGCTTGTTTTGAAAAAAGACTTTTGGGACTTTTTTTTTTGGGAATTGCGGAAATGGAAAATGTAACTTTTGTATGAGGTCTGGCTTGACTTGAAACTTGGTTTATATGCTTAATATGCGTATAAATGACAAGTTAAAATTTCCCATTTTGAGCTCGTTGAGGGAAATAGAGGCTACAGTTTTCAGTCAATTGACCAATTTAATTGTGAGGGGCTATCACTATAAAAAACGTACGAACGGTGGTGAGGAAAAGAAAGTAGATTTGAATGCTAAGCAAGCTGCGCCAAAATGCAGTTGGGGCTTGGGGGAAAAAGCAAAAGTTTTATTTAAACTGTCAGACTTAAAACAATTAAGTCTCCAAGCATAAAACATTGTATCAAAATAGACAAAACGCAGAAATTGACTGCCCGGAAAAGTTGAAAGAATAAAAAGTCCTTTTTATAGCCTGCGGCTAAAAGGGAACAAATTATTAGTCACAAATTTTTTTCCAATAATACTGTAATCTCTGGTTTTCAGCTCATTTGTAGCATACTAAAAGAGTATAGTTTCTTCGAAACCTGGATTTTGTATTATTATCTGGCTTTTCTGTTTTCTTATTTTAGTTTTTCTTTTTATTTTCGGATTTTATTCCCTTGCCACAGCTCGTTGCTTTGGCTGTCAGTTATGCTCTCTGTGGTAACTGTAGGTAGACGCTGTCGTTGGCATTGCAATGTTCAAGTGTTGGTAAACAAGCTGAAAAACACGCTTGGACACACACACACACACACATACGTATACAGGGACGCACAGGACAAGCCTTAGAGCAGCTAGCAAGAACCACGGAACATTAAGTCGCCTTAAGCAATGTTTGCTACTTTTACAGAGACTGCACACACACACACACATACACATAAATACTTTCAGACCACATAAATATAGACACATATTTCCTTTCAATTTCATTTGGTTTTTTTTTCTATATATATATATATATATATATATATAATTTTTTTTCTCTTCTTTTTTTACTCACATTTCTTGGCTTTTTTTATACACTATATAGTACTTAGGTTCAAGGATATTATAGATTCGAAGAAAAGTATAATACGTAAAAGTCAAACGCTGTTTACGATGAAGAGAGAGAGACCAAATATAGCAGAATTGTAGTAAGAGCGTACTTAGAAGAAAACAAGAAAAACGCTGTAGTTAAGTTTTTGAGTTTAAGCTTCTTATATTGTTTCTTACTCCAGTCTTGAGGAATTCTTTCATACAACAAACAACCAACCAATTCTTCTCAGAATTACAAACTCACGAAGAACAATTAAAAAAAATCGTTATCTTGTTTAGGTCAAAAGCTAGAGGTTATAAGAGAACTAAGCAGAAATTTCAACATTGTGAACATAGTGTGTTCAGCATTTACTTTATGATATCAGGATCCATTACAGCATTTGAAAATTTCACATCATTAGATGCAGATGTTAATTTCAAAGACAAGCCCCAAACTTCTCTCATTCATTTTGTTTTATTTATAAAGAATTTAAGCCAACAACTTTTGACTTCTTCTGAAAAGAACCTCACCATCTTTCTAACTTCCGTAAACAATTTTGGCGCAGAGTATCGCACTCTCCGTGCATCATACCTACTATATATACGCATAAATATATTTATATATAGATATATATTTTTTTTTTTGCAACTAATTCCCGTTTTCTATACACAGATTTTTACCAAGTTGCTGCTACCTCTGCTGCATCAGCGAGCTCAGCTGGCCCAAGGCAATGGCCAGGCCAAAAACCAAACAACCGCCCACACTGGCACACAAACTCTATCTCCCGCACACACACAAGCTTACATCAGCGCAATTGTTGTATTGTGCTCTCTCCTTGTTGCTGCTGGCTTACTCTCTGGGGCCAAATTCAAGTAGCAACAAATCACTTCATTGTTTGCGTGTTTACATAATATTTATACATTGTACTTGTTACTCATGTTCTTGTTGTTTTTGCAACAGCTTTAATGCACTGTGTGTGCGTGTGAGAGTGTGTCTGTGTATAGTATTACAAGTTCTTACAAGAGTCTCTTCATTAAAAAGCGAGAAAATAAGCGTAAATAATAAGAGTTGGGTTGCGCTGAAAAGCATGCTATGATTTTTGGTTTACACTTCTTATTTTTGGATGCATGCAAATTGAGAGCAGAGGCTAGCCAGAATGTCGCCACTGACCAAGAACAACAACAAACATAAACTAAATTGGCAATAGCAAGTGAGATAAAAAGCAGTTAGTAGCAAGAGTTTGCAAAACAAAGCCATTTAGGTTATTTCAGTTACAAACAAGACTGAAAATGTACAGCAGTACCTGCATTAATTATACGCAGTGTGTGCAATACAATCAGCTCAACTGGAGCTGCTATAAGCGCAAATTGTTATGATCCAAAGCTTACTATGCAAGTGAGACTCAATTTAGTTAGGTTGGAATTGTTTAAAGATCTTGAAACTTAGTTTTTAAGCTCATATTGACAATATGTTCAAAAGAGCCAAAAGCTGGTTATCCCAATGGAACTACGATTTTTGAGCTAGAACTATAAAAATAAAGTACAAAGAAAAATTATCTTAAAAATTAATCCGCCGTGCTCCGAAAAACCAAACCGAATATTTTATCTCAATTTATATTGATTAGTAGTACCGATTGCAACAAAAGGAACTTTTTATGTGGTTTGAAACCGACTACTTTCTTACAACTCAAACGAACTTTTGCTATACGTTCACATGCACAAACATGGTGGCTGTCTTGCATTAAAAATGGTTCATGTCTTGCATAAAAAAATTTCCCATGTAATAAGACTAGCAGATCGAAATTTGTAGAGCTGTGATAACAAAGAGCAAGGCAATTATGCGCAGATATTCGTATTTTGGCGCACGCAAAAACGAAAACGAACAAAATTTATTCGATTTTTTTTGTTTACGGCGCACGACCGATTATTATTTTAATTTTTTTTAGGCACCCAGATTTTTTTAATTGTTGGCATACAAAATTCAAATAACTAAAAAGCTTTTAAAAATAATTTATTTTTAGAATCTCTAGATAATGTTTTTATTTAGCCACTTATTTTTTTTTTTAATGCACATTTTGTGCAGCAGACAAAAATTCTATTTTTGAATGGTAGATGTCATTAACAGCATTTATTTCATTTTTTTTTTTTTTTTTAATTTGGTCAAAGGAAACAATTTCTTTTCTCAAAAATAGTTCATCTATTTGTCACAAAAAATCACAGCAAAAAAAAAAACAAAAACAAAATTTTGGCGGAAATGCTCAATACTCACACACAGTTGCTCACATACATATACATATGTGTGTGTGTGTGTGTGTTGCTTTTAGTCTGCGCGCCATTTTAAATGGCATTAACATTGTGCGTTCAGCCATGACAAATATGGCGCGATGGCAATTTCAATTAGAAATAAAATGCATGAAAGCAATAGCAAAGAGAGCAAGAGCAGCAGCAGCAGCACACTCATGCACTCAAATATGAACACACACACACATACTTGAGTGTATATGCACTCTGCCGTACGCAACGCGTCTTTTAGTAGATAGCGTAATGTGACCACGGTTGGTAGCGATTGTCACCACTGTACTGCATTTTCTACAGAAATCTAGAGCCCCTTTGTGGGCTGACTAGATGCATTCATGGGGCTTAAATGCTATTACTACGCTACATTTTCTAACTAAATGCTTCCAGAGGTCAATTGCCACCACTGCACTGCATTTTCTACAGAAGTCTAAAGCCCCTTTTTTGGGTTATCTACACACACATTAATAGTGCCTAACTTAGCAGTTAAACAATCTTTTTGGATCTAAATAAATACATCCAGGGGTCAATTGCCACCACTTCGCAACTCTACTCTAGTGCTGCTAACTTAATGCATATGTATAGGCGTTAAACTCTACCACTGCACTAGATTTTTTTCCACGAAAGTACAGTCTCTTTGCATCTAACTAAATGCATCCAGTGCCCAATTGCCACCACTTTGCCACTTTTTGCTCAGTCTTATTTCTGCTTATTTACTGCAAACATAAGGGCGTCAATCCCTATCACTGCACTATATTTTTCTTTTCAGGAAAGTAACGCCTTTTTGTGTCTAACTAAATGCATTCAGAGGGGCAATCGCCACCTCTGCATTGCATTTTCTGTAGAGGTCTATAGTCTGCGGCTAATTTCATACAAACATAGGAGTCAATTTCTACCACTGCATTATATTTTTTCTACACAAATACTGTCTCTTTGTGTCTAACTTGATGCATACATATGAGTCAATTGCTACCGCTCACTTGACTTCTGCTTACATTCTATAGCTATATATAGTTTTTGTTAATTTTAACATCTTTCAGTTAATTGAGTAACTAAAGCCAATATAAATACAGACTTGTAAGTTCATATTTTGATATATATTAAGATCCAGCCCGACTTAAGCAAAAATTTCTTAAAAATGTGTAACTTTTGTATTAAGTTCTGTCAGCTAAGCCAAGCAGGCCATTATTATTTACAAAACATAACATTAAATGAATCTTCCAGTGAAATTTTAATGTTCAGAAGAACTTAATGGATGAAGTTTATAGGCAATGATACTGAATCAAACCTGAAACCAAATTAGGAAAAAATAAAGCTTAGCCCTCTAAAGCCCAATAGTGCCTTGAGGCACTTATTGTATTTTTGCAAATAATAAAAATAGTACAAGCATTTACATCATTTGAATTTTTTTTGGCAGTTCCTAATAAACACACTAACTAAGTTATGAAAGATTTGAAAGCTTTTAAAAGCTTTTTTAGGTACTTTTTTTGATAAACACGGCACATGTGTTTATGGCGGTTTTTGTTTGCGGTTGCGAGTTGTCAATACTATAAAATCTGTTCATAAATAAATAAAACCAAAGTCTAAAAACTTCATAAGCGGCTTATTTTTGACTTAAATCCTTAAGGACCTTTGGCCGCGGCTCAAAATTAAAAGACAATTTTTCGCAATAAAAAAGTCTTTCAGTAAATATTTATTTATAATTAATTTTAAAACATTAAACATTATTTTTGGAGCTATGCTTGGTCAATTGGCTACTCGGTGACTCACGTGTCATAGGCTTAAATCAACTAACAACTCGTTTATCACGAACTAGTCCGCGGTACTGCAGGCTAGTATAAAGCAGTGTAGCTTGCTATAAGTTACAAATGACGTCAAACTGGACGCCAAACAGTTAGCTAGGATAGCCATGGACATTTACTTAGTTACCAGAGAAGTCAGCGCAGCCAAAGCAGCACCAAGGACCTTTTGCCACAGTTGAAAGTTAAAGCTGTTTTAAGTGTTGGCTTTCCACTATCTATGTCAGAGATATCCGTATCTGTGTGTGTGTGTTTGTAGCTGCACTTAAATGCAGCAGCAACTTAATTATTGTAATGATGGTGATGATGATGATGACGACGATAATCATGATGATCAGCAGCAGTAGCAGCAGCAGCTTCATAAATAATGCGCCTTGAAATATGGTTAATGCAAACATGTTTTATACATGTGCATAGATTTTAACGCCCTTGCCCAGGATTAAAGTGGCATATATGTAGTATATATATAAAGTACATAGAAGACTGCCACACACAAGCTTAAAATGTATCTATGCATTGCATAATATTTTTTTTAACAGCTTTTAGAGACTGTTGCAGCAACAAAGTTTATCAATGCGCAGCGGTTCACATGGCGTATGCGTGTTATCAATTAACAACTTACGAGCTTGCAAAATATTTACAGCTTAAGATTTAATTTAAATATATAAGTACTTAAATGAATTATGCTGAGTACTAGAAACGTAAAAAAAACAACACAATGATGATAAGCGGGTGAGTACTTTTTTGCAAGTTAAAAATTCTTCAAATTTGTTTGTGCTTAAAAACGATTCAGATACTTCTTTAAGGCAGCATCTTGAGTTACCTACAGAAAACGCAAAACGAATATGTACTGACTGAAATTTCGTAATTATTATTGTGAGCATAATAAAAGTAAAAATAAATTTTGTTTTCATAGTTAATCAATAATGAGTTTACATTCAACGACTGATTCAAGAAAAATCATTTTTTTTTCAAGCATTCACCCAATAACTTTATCTAAGGACAGCCATTTTGTCACATCTATTCGAAAAATTTTAATTTCCTTTAATTCTTTCTATTCCTGAGTCCTTTTTGGGCTCCATGCTATATAAGTGTAAATGTAAAGAGCCCAGATGCCAGCAAGCAAAAAAGCACCAGTTTTTGCGAAAAATTGCAAAGTGTGACAACCATGAAACCTTAACTTAGAGATCTTCAACTAGTAACATTAGTGAACTAGTTAGCGGAGAAATCCAAGTCCCATAACCCTGTAAGAAAATGAACCAGTTGTAGTTCCAAAGCAAGTCTAATTACATGGAAAGCTTCTAAATGAGAATAAATGATTGCTGTGACTCTGAGCTCTCCCAACTAGTTACAACAGTGAACTAGTTACGGACAGAAGAAGGCCCAGAAACGCACTACGTTAGGCTGCTGCCCTATAACGTGTTATGACCAGTTGAGAAAAAAAACCAGTTCCCAAGCAAACCTAATTACATAGAAAGGTGCTAAATAAGATTCAATGATTGCTGTGACTCTGAGCACTCCAACTAGTTACAACAGTGAACCAGTGACGGAGAGATGACGGCCAAGAAGCGCTCTACGTCTCTGCGTGTAGGCTGCAGCCCTGCAACGTGTTGTTATGACCAGTTGAAAAAAATAACCTGTTAAGAAAAAGAATCAGTTTCAGTTCCAAAGCAAACCTAATTACATAGAAGGGTGCTAAATAAGATTCTGAGCTCTCCAACTAGTTACATATGTAGTGAAGAAGACCAGTAAACGCTCTACGTCAGTATGTAAGACTACAACGTGTTTTTATAACTAATTGAGAAAAAGAACCAGTTCTAGTTCCGAGGCAAAGCTAATTACATGTAAGGGTTAAAAAAAAAGATTTTTGAATTCATACTTAAATCCGAAAAACCTACAGCTATAGTACAAAGAAATTTCGATTTTCTTGCGCATCTTAAATTCGCAAACGCGTGGCCCGTCTAGCAGAAGCAATTTTCAGTTGCGTCCGTTTCTAATCTAAAATAACTCAAATATATATCTACGTCAGGCTGTAGTTCTATAACGTGTTGTTATGACCAGTTGACAAAAGGAACCAGTTGTAGTTCCAAAGCAGACTTAATTACATGGAAGGCTTTTAAATAAGTTAAAATGATTCACAAACACTTAAAGTCGTGAAAGCATTGCCTTCCACACAGAACTAGCCTTCAGTTCCATCTGATTCTCTTAAATTCTTCTAAAGCAAGCAAAGAATCTAAAATATCTCAAGTATTTTTCGTTTTTGGTAACTAATTGTTATGAAAAGTTAAAAAGAACCAGTTATGGTTCACAAAAACCCAACTAAATTATATAAAGGGGTTCTAAACAAGATTCTCAAAAAGTTGAAAAGAACCAGTTATGGTTTCAAAAACCAACTTAACTATTTAAAAGGGCTCTAAACAAGTTTCTATGATTGCGACGACAATTCGAAGGTACACACTCACAAAACCTACCGCTGGAGTCGTTTTGTCTTGTAAGTAAGACAGGCGGTAGTTAGTAGGAGTTCTCAACTTTTTTTTTAAGATTTTCTAGCATTTCTCCGTCTAAATAATTTTTTTTTTCGTTTATAGCAACCAAAGCATCCATAATACTTAAAGCAACTAAGTTACCCAAAGGCAAAAAGAAATGTTCTATCAAGAGTTGAGCGTTCAAAAAAAAAAAAAAAGAAGCAAAGTTTCTATAATATCTAAACTATCTAAAATAGCTTTCCTTCTTATTTTTAACTACTAGTCAACTCATTAAGCCTTAAATACAGCTTTGATTTGACGCTTTATAGGGTGCCTTTCTTTGCTACATCAAAAAAGTTCAACCCCTTATTTGCTAACTTGATTACTTAACAGCCCAGCCCTGGTACAGTCTAAGAACAGTAAACAACACACTTGATGCGATAGCTCACATGACGCTATCATTGGCTTATTGAGGGCTCGATGTATGTGTGCATACATATACATGTTTACATGCATATATACATATAGCCAGTTGCAACAACAGCAACAACAACATTTAAAATTGTTGACCCAGCTAGCAGTTTTGGTTAGCTTTTGTTGCCAATGTTTGCCAATGCAAATTCGTGCCAAATTAGTGTCAAATGTATTGAGTTTTACAACACTCAAACGGACACTCACACACACACACACACACACACACACACGAGCACTAATGCACATACACACAGACGCTCATTCAACCTACATTTATGCATAAGCCTGTCAAGTTGTTGCCTTTGGCTTTGTTGCTGTTAATGGCACTGCATTTGCATAGGACGAGACCAAAGACCGAGCCAAGCGACCTATGCCCCTATTTGTATGCTATGAATTTTTGCACTCTTAACCCACTTGCAGCATACAGTGCCGTATAACGCCCCTAGCAGCAGTAACAGCATCTTGTTGCGCAAAAAAAAAAAAAAAAAAAAAAACACATTTTCACTTTGAATTTTCGCATGAATCACGCTAAAAAAAAAATTAATTAAATTTAAGCAAAATTCAATCAAATAATTAAAGTAACTTTGGGCATACTACGACTATTTTTATACGCTGTAAGCAAAGGTATTATGTATGTATTACAAAATGCGTCGGTCTGAACAGCTAAATCTCAGCGTTCCTAAGAACTAGTTCACTTATGAATTTGGATAACTTGCATGCTTACTATGCAGCAGGTTTTCGTGTCATTATTACTGTACTAATTTAATTCTTTTTTTTAAGTAATTGTAGTGTATGCCAATGTTTGGACAGCGCCTTGACTGATTCACATTTTTAGTCACTAGTTTTGTTTTATTTAACTGTCGCTCTGAGTGCAAGTATTAAAAGCACAAGGGCAAAAAGTCAATTTGTGTCAAGCATAGTTACATAGTTCACAAAAACACACACACACACACACACTCAGAAAATGTATTGTGCGTATGTGTGTGTGTAATGTTTTGGCATGTTTTCTAGTTTGTTGCCCTGAGCCTTGTAACATTTGGCCCAAGACCAAACATTGTCACTGCAATTCGGTTCAATATTGTAGCACCCCCTGCGCTTTGTCGGTTTTCATGCAAATTTTCTAAACTTCAATTAGAACAACGAAACTTTTGAAAAATGCCCCAAGCAACGACTGTCTGTTGTCTAGCTATACAGTGATAAAAAAAAAAAGAAACAAAATACAGTGTTGTAAATAACCATTTACTAAATAATCGTTTAAATGCAAATCTTAAAATAAACAAGAAAAGTTTAAATTTCCAAAAGCAAGCAGTCCAAAACGTAGACTCATGTATTTTTGTCTTCTACAGTGTGTTCCAAATTAATAGGCGCAGCTACTTTTTAGTCTAAATATCAGCTTTAAGAGAGCGCTTGTTAAATCTACAGAGATCACTGTTGCCAGCAATGGCTTTAATATTATAAAAAAAAAATATGTTGCCACAAACGACTATCTCTGTAACACTGTGCTACAAAATATTTGTTCTTCTTTTGTTTTTTACAATTGGCAGCAAATGAAATCAAAGTGAAATTCAATAAACAAAAATTTGATTTTTCACTGCTGTTTTGTCATTTTTTTTTAACATTTTTTTGTCATACTGCTGCTGCTCATAAAGGCGGCAATTGTTTAAAAGGTCCCGCACTCCCGAGCCCACGTAAAAACCCCAAAAAAAAAAAGAAACCAAGGCGACAGCCAAAAACAAGCCAAGCGTTAGCGCTTTCATCTTTATAAGTGTAATTTCTTTTGTGTGCATGGAACGAGAGAGAAAGAAAAAGCGCAGCCCTGTAACAGGACACTGCTTGGTTTCGGTTTTTCGTTTAGCTTTGGGCTCTCAATTGGCCCCAGCACAAATTGAGCGGCAGAATTGCAAAAAGTATTGGCCGGCAGCACTTCCGCAGGGCACAGTTGCACAGCTACATATATATAGTTTAGTAGTATATGTGTACTATATGAACAATAACAAAAGCAAAGCAGAGCGCACAACTGATGACGTCACAATGATGCGCCAAACGATGTGACAAAGTGTTTAGGTCGCTGCCTTTAACAAAAGGGGCAAAAATTCCTGACATCGATAGATGAAAAGCATGTAGGGATAGGGAAGGGATCGAGAGCGTCATTGCTAAAATAAAGAGCTAAGAAGCTTTTAAGACAAAAACATATGCCATTGGGTGCGACAAATTTTTAATGCTCTATAATGAAATTTGAAAAAAAAATTTTTTTTTTAATTTCGAGGCTGGAAACTTGTGTATAAGGTCCCGACGCCGTGATTAATAAACTCAATAAGCGCTACTTCGAAGATTTATAAAGTACAAAATACTACCAAAAATATATAGCTATTGATGGCATAGTAAATTTCTATAAACATAATTCTTGCTCTCAATAGCATTCCCAAATTAAAAATTTTGGACTAAAGGGCCATACGCAGCATTCAAAAGTTCCGCACGAAATTTCAAAACTTCATAAAATAAAAAATATCCCAAAAAAGGAAATTTTTTTTTTATATGAAGTTTTGACATTTCGTGCGGAAATTTTGCATGCTGCGTATGGGCCCTAAAAAAAAACGCCTTTGATAAAAAAATGTTATGCTTAATACTAAAAAAAATTGTTCTTCGCGTAATCTTGACAACGCAAATGTTTTTTTTTTTTTTCTCTGTGTACTTTGATAACTTTGTGTAAAATTTTTGGCATACTGTACAAAAGAGTATAGAAAAGGAAAAGGCATAAAAATTGCTCAATACAAATGAAGCTGCTGCTGTTGTTGTTGTCGCTTCAACTTCTTCTTCATCAACGTCTACTGCTGTCTTCATATTTTCTTCCTCTTTTTTGACAATTAAATGATACGCTCGCCAGGCAACAACAACAGCAACAACAATGAGAGAGCAATGACAATGACAACCTCCTAGAACAATGGCGGCCGTTGGCAGCAGCTGAAGGAAGCATCTTAAAAATGTGCCGTTATATTGAAAGCGCTTTTAGCGCGGCAGAGGGGGTGCAGCTGCTAAGTGGAAGCTGCCAGCGAAGAAAACTCAATTAAATGTGACAGTGACTGCCTAAAAGTATGCTTTACGTTTAGAAGCAGGCAACGAGAGAGAGAGAGAGAGCGCGCGCGAGACGACAAAAACAGAGATAGCAGCTTATATAGAGAGAGAGAGAGAGAGACGGAGAAAGAGAAAAAGCGCCGCAGTTCTCGGCCATTGACAATAAAACTCAAGACAAGGCAAAGACAGGTGCACACACACTCAAACACACACACACACACATACACACACATTGCGCATAGTCATTTTGTCATTTAGTCAATTGCTCAATGCGCCATCAGCGCCAAAGTCAACGTCAACGTCAGCGCCATCATCGTTTTCATCTTTATCAACATTGCAAAAAAGTTTTTGCTTTCTTATTCTACATACTTTTCTTACTCTTCTGCGTTTTTCTACTTCTGCTGCGACATGTTCCATCATTCTTGGCTGAGAACTTTGCAATGGCGGCGGCAGCTGCCAATAACCAACGATTATGCTTGTAGGTAATTGTTTGAGTATATGTACATACGTATACATATATATATATATAAATATATATTGTGTGTGTGTGTGTGGGTTGGCAGTCTTCAATGTCTTGCTATGTGTCACAAAAATGCACAAGCCAGAATGCGTGGGCACATATGTATGCAATAAGAAATCGCAACAACCTTTAACACTGCTTGTCACTGCTTTTCAACATTTACAAAGCTGTGCAACAATTTTTTGACGCGTCCCCATGTTTGCTAGTGACAGCTGACTATAGTAAAAACCCAAAAGGATTTTAAGCTATTTTTGCGTCGTTCTTTTTATGCTTTTCTTAGTTAGTCCTATATTTATTAACGAGGGCCGTCACAAACATTTTTTTCATCTGGGCAAATTTACAGCTGTCAAAAAAAAAAAAAACACACACACCAAGTTTACAACTTAATCTTCCAAGGCTACTTACACTTTTTTTTTGAACATTTACCAACACTAGTATAGGCATGTTAGCTCTGCTTGTTCATGCATCAGTTCCTATTTTACGCTAGTCTTAAGTTAATTGGCCAAAAATTTCTTATGCCATATTTTCTAGTTTAATAAAATCTAAATATTTTTTTATAATAAAAATTTGTAATCATTCAGCTCAATGAAACAAATTTTAAAATATGCAACTAGAATTCCTAAAACTATATTTTTTTTTAAGGCATACAAAAAGTAAATTAAGTACAGTAGCGCAAAAAAAGTGCTCCCATATTAATTAATGAATTTTTCAGTCTGCCCTCGCTATGCAATGTTTATTCAAGCGTCACGTTGTTTGTGATGTGAAATGCCAAAGCCAAATAAAACTAATTTGTTTATGACAATTTAATATGCACTACAAAATTCAACATTTTCTCTAACCCTCCCCCTTTTGTGGCAGTGTAGGTGTGGGTGTGAGTGCGTGTGTGAATGTGTGGATGTGTGAGTGGGCGGTACACCATTGGCAACAGGGATGGGCAATGAGCATGACGAGCAAATGGCTGGCCACAATGGCAGCTGTGTGTGCATAAATTAAATTAAAATTAAATGTTTTAATGCTGAATTATAAGCACTAACTGCGTCATGATGATGCCAACGCTGTACTCTGCACGATAATCATAACAATATTAATAATGATGATAATAATAATCAACATTATAATGTTAATGATGATTAAAGCAGTCGCTGAGATGGACAAAGAGAGAGCGAACGGAAACGGAAGTGTCAGCTAGGCGCACATCAGTTACACTTGTTGTTGTTGTTGTTGGCATTTACCTTTGGGCATAATTAAACAGCGCGCTTAAGGTGTGCGTATGTGTGTGAGCACAACACACACACACACACACCCGCTGAAGGGTCAGCCTCATATATATAGTGAACTAAAATAGTCTTCGCACAAGTCAATTTTGTGAAAGAAAGTATACGCTTAAATTTTCGATAGTTGTTGGCAATGCTGCTCTGGCAGTTTATCAGTGCACAGTGGTCGGAAATCTCGATTTGCTGATATAAATTCCTAAAATTTTTATATTAATCACATTTAGCATTCATAAAAAAAAAAAAGAATCAAAAATTCAAAGAGATTGGTCTACACCCTACACTAAAAAAAGCCAAACTAATTTCCGTCTGCAAAAAAAAAAACGCTTGCCCGATTTTTTTTCTCAGTGTATAATATCAAAAAGCTTATAAAAAGTATTTACAAAGCAGCAGCTAAATTTGTATAGATTTTGCAAAAAGCCATAGCATACCTTCAGGGGTTCTGTCGTAAATGCTTCGGCATATGTATAATTGTTAAACCAAACCTAGAATATAAGCCTGTGGCAAGACTTTTGTGACTCACTGTATGTATGTGACTTGCGTGATGATAATTATTATATACATATTTAAGGCATTCACAACGCAACTCAAAGGTGTTAATTGATAATTATAAAACTATTATTGTTTATGCAGACATATAAATAGCATTATGCCACTGTATTGTGTGTATGTAGTCCTGCCCTTATCTTATTCGTGTCAAGCAGTTGTCTAGTGCTCGAAAGATCGATATGTTTGGAAGGCAGCCAAGTCAAAACATTGCCAAGACAAGAGATGCTAGATATGAAAAGCAGTGAAGCAGTTTATTGTCTCTCAATTTACCCACACACTCTTCATTTCTGTACTCTCTTTTTGAACGGATCAAGGGATAGTCAAATAATGCATGCACTGCTTGCTATAGATAAAATGCAGCATTAAAGCAGTCTATTATCTCTCACTTTACTCACTCACTGACACTTTCGGTTACTCCTTCTGAAAAGAGCGAGCGAATTCCAAAGGCTAGATGCACTGCTTGCTAAAGATAAAAAACAGCACAGAAGCCGTTTATTTTCTTGCACTTTATTTAAACACTCTCACTTTGGTTTTTCTATTTCTGAGGAGATCGTGGGATTACTAAAGCCTATATGCAGCAGTAAAGCAGTTTATTATGTCTCTCTTTTTACTCTCACTTTCGATTACTCCTTCTGAACAGACCGATAGATTGCAAGGCTGCACTGCTTGCTAGAGTTGAAAAACAGTTTTAAAGCAGTTTATTGTCTCTCACTCTAGTTAAATACTCTTACTTTGAATATTCTTCTACTGAGCAGAACAAGAGCTTGCCAAAGGCTGGCTGCACTGCTTGTTATATATACAAGCAGTATTGAAGTAGTTTATTGTTTCTCACTCCACTAAAATAATCTCTTCTGAGCAAACCGAGAGATTGCCAAAATCTGCATGCACTGCTTGCTAGAGTTGAAAACCAGCTTTGGAGCAGTTTATTGTTTCCATACGTATATATCAGAGTAAATTCGGTATTTTAAGGAGTCTTCACACTTTTTGTTACCGGCAACTTTTTTCCGCTCTTTTTTTTTGCCTGACCTAGCCTTAAAGGAAACCAAAAGCAAACAATGCTGAAGATTATAAGATTTTAAGCTGTAAAGAAATTACAGACTTTTCCATTAGTGTACACACAAGAAGTCGTATCTGACCCAAATCCACAATATCCAAGCTAGCCCAAGTTGTCTTTTATTCATTCGTAAAATATGTTTTCATTTGTTTTTCGAAAGCAAATCCAAGTCAAAATTACTTTGCAAAAAATCATTTTATTACACAGCCACACGAAAAATAATCAGACCCTGATTGATCCGAATCCAAAAAATAATAGACAAAACTTTTTTTTGTCTGGGTATACGATGGCGTTTGATAATTTTGATGTTGCTGAGTCCGAATCCAGATCGCAAGTTAATTTGGTAACATTAATTTCTTTTGAAGTAATTTTTCCAGGACTGCAAAGCTATCAAATTCATGAGTCTCTCGATTCTCAAGTTTTAAACTGTTAAGAAACAATTTATTCGTGAAGTGAACTACTAAACTTATCTTCTTTAAAAAGGTAAAAAACTAGTACAAAGTAAAAAAATTTATTTACAACACTTATTATGCAAGAATATTCGAGACTCCAAGAACCAGCTTTAAAGTCAAAAGAAAAAAAAAAAAGAAACTTATGGCCAAGTTAAGACCAAGGTGCAACTTTACAAAGTGACTGCTTTTGACTTTGTCTTTGTCTCGCTCATCTGCTCATCTGTAAACAGTTGAAAATGTTGAACATTTATTAAAATCCAAAGAACGAAGAGATCCCATTACACACACACGTATGTACATACTCTTATATATTTAAGCACATACGTAGTACATACGTAGAATTGTTGGCTTACACATTGCAACAGCAGTACAAAGGAAAATCGAAATGAAAGCCTAAAAGTATGCCAGCCGGAATGCCAGCAGCAGGATTCCGGCTTCCATCTTGGTTTGGTTTTGGCCTGGCTGCTTAACCGGGAAAAACGAAAAAAAAAAATACGTTAACAGGCACAATAAGACCATTACACTGACACTGTACGGCCGCATATCTTTATGTCTACGTATGTGTGTGCGAGTGTGTAAAAATGTGTGTGTGTGTGTGTGTGTGCCGCGAGTGGTACCAAATGGGTTTTACTTATGGTTTTTTATGGCACGTTGATTGCTGGCAACAGCGCAGAAAAAAATAAAAAGTTTCCAGCTGTCCTCAAGACAACGAACTTTTCACACTCTTTAAGCTTTGGTTTTATATGGGGTCTATAACTTAAAGATTAGGGATTTATCTGAAGAAGCGTATTTTCATGACAAAATTCAGCTATTGCCCAAAGTCTGGCTTTTCTTCGTCAATTCGAACAATCGTCGGAACATGATCATGAACATTTAACGATTAAGATCACTTTAAGAACAGTTTATCTGAGAACAAAAATAAGAAGCGGTCCGATAGATCGAAAGCGAAGTTTCGAAGCAAGTTCAAGAAGAACTTCCGAAATAAATGGATCAAGATGACACTTGAACTAGGTAGGCTTTATTTACCCTACCTACTGTCTACTGCCTTCATCTTATTCTTATTATGCGCCATCGCCTCAGTTAGAATCAAAAAACTAGTGAAGTTAAATTTGGTATAAAGCAAGCAGTCCACTCATTTTGGGACGAAGAACTTCTTTACAAAATGATTCGAAGGCAAAAACTATAAGCGCTTATGTGCTTTAATTTATTTATTTTATAAATATTTTTATTTTCTAAATTTTTTGTATTTAATACATTTTTTTTGTTTTTTATATATTTTTTTTTTATTTTATTTATGGTTTTTTATTTTATTTTTTTTTTTTTTTTATTTTTTTTTTTTATGTATTTTTTTATTTTATGAATGTTTTGCACTTTATATTTTTTTTTTATATATTTTGTTCTATTTTAAATATTTTTTATTTTATATATTTTATAAATTTTTGTATTTTGTAAATTTTTTTATTTTATATATTTTTTTTTATTTTGTATGGTACATGTTGTATGTTATATGTTCATATATTCTATATATTGTATATATATTTTTATTTATTTTATATTTCTTGTATTTTATGAATTTGTTATTTTATAAACTTTTTTTAATTTAATATTTTTTTATTTTATGAATTTTTTGCATTTCGATATTTTTTTATGTTAATTTTTTTTATATTTATATTTATGGTTTTTAATTTTATTTTTTTTTTATTTTATTTTATTTTTTTTTTTATTTTTTTATTTTATTTTATTTTTTTTTTATTTTTTTTTTTTATTTTATTTTTTTTTTATTTTATATATTGTTTTATTTTAATAATTTGGATTTTATATTTTTTTTATTTTAAACATTTCTTATATATCCTTTTTTTTATTTAAAATTTTCTATTTTTTTTTTAATTTTTTTTTTTTTTAATTTCACACATTTTTTTTTTGTTTTATTTATCAACTTGAAATTCTGGCAACTAAATTTCTTAAACTGTTTTTTTAAATGAAATTCTCAATTTTTTTTAAATATAAATTAATTGTTATAGGCGTACCTATAATTTGTATTTAAAACTGAGGCATAGCAATAGTTGCTTTTCTAGAGAGTTTCAAGCCTGAAGAAACAGCTTGAGAATTTTTATTATTAAAATATATTCACGTATAGAGCATTAAGACCAAGACACATATCATCCCAATAAACGCAGAGTCCATCGAAAAGAACCTTAAAAGATAAGCATACTTTATGTATAAACGAAATTAAATAAAAATGCCCAAAGCGCCAGTTAAAGATGAGAAGAGCGAGAGAAAGCCAAAGGCATGAAAGAGCAAAATTCAAGAGTTGCTTTAAATTATTAAACAGACAGTATTAAAGTTTATTTGAAACAGATTGAGATGAGTTTTTATGTTGAGTAACTTGACTGAAGTTGAAGTAAAATCAGTTAAAGCGATGATGACAAAGATGATTTTCTTTGGCAATATAAAAAAATATATTAAAGTATTATACACACACGCAGACTGACAGACAGACAGACAGACAGAGGTATACAAAAATGCAGAAAGTGGCATTAGAAATACACAAAGAAAGCAGAGAATACAATACAAATAAAAGCGGATAGCGGAGAGTCCCCCCGAAGTAACCGAAACGGGAAATAAAATTTTACTTTAAGCGTTTTTAATGCAAATGTAAAATACACGATAAATGACAAAAAAAAAAAAAAAAAAAAAGGGAATAAGTTGGGCCAATGTAGGACATTGGAATACACTGCGTTTAATGCTTCAAAAAAAAAAAAAATCAAAAAGATTGTGAAGAAATTGTTTTCAAAAGTTACGAGTAAGTGTGTGCGTTTGAGAAAACGTCAATGTTTTATTGTTCATAAGGCTCACATAGGTTTATGAACCAAATTTGCTGGCTTCACAACTGTAGGCGTTCTTCAGGCAGATATGGTATTTGCTCTGAAGAACTTATGATCTATCATGCCTTCTACTGGCTATTGGTTATATTACTGCATTCTATACTACCCTAGACTCTAATAATATAGGGTATAAAAAAATTTCTATCACATTTGAGGTAGACGACACGAATGTTTATTGTATTAATATGATCTCTTCTGACGCTCTTCTTCTTTTTTTTCTCCCTGAAAGGGTTCTTTGATGCGACTATAAATAAAGATAAGTGTGTATGTGTATATCTGTCTGTGTATTTGTGTGAGTGTGTTTGTGATTGTAGCTGTGCCAAAAGCTGCCGTGTAAGCCGCAAGCTGTTTTAACAACAAAACGACAATGGCGCCACCGCAGACCGCCTACCCCGCACTAAAGACACCCTACCCACAACACTCGGCATATCTTGCAGCAGAAGCAGCAGCAGGAAGAGAGCGCTGAGCAAGAGCGCAGACAAAGCAAAAGCAAAACGCATAAAATGACACAACTTGACAGCAACAGCAAAATCTAAAGCGTATGAGAGAGAGAGAGAGTGAGTGAGAGAGGCAGTGTACCAAGAAGAGCAAAAGAAAACACTCTATAGAAGAAACTAAAGGAACTGAAAAGAAAGCATGGCATAGTTTTTGGCGCCAAGGCAACAACAACAAGCCAAAGGGAAATGTACGACAAAATGAAAACTATGCCAAAAGCAAGTATAAAAAATTGCAAACTTGCAAAAACTTGCCAAGTGTTAAAATGAAAGAATTTGCAAAACCGGATGTCTAATAAACTGCAAGCAATATTAGAAAGAGACAACTCTCTAGGCATAGCACCAAGTCAAAGACAAAGATAAAAATAAATACAAAGTAAAACTTGGAATTTCGATTGCGTTGCAAAAAAGATTTTACAAAATATAATTTCACTTCCCATTTGGGATTTATGTTATGCATAACGATATTTTGCGCAACTTGAAATTTGAAAACGTAAAAAACGAACGTTTATGGAAATTGAAGAACGAACGAAAATTATACGAGCAGCAAAAATTCTTTGAGATGCAAAAAGCGAAAACAAAACAACGTCGTGTAATATGTTTGTCGTTCTACAATTCGAGAACGAAGCGTTCGATTTGGGAATTATGGATTTGTTTTTCTATTTAATTCAAAAATTTTTCAAAACCGAATTGCATATTTCAAGAAGCCAACGTAAACGTTTTTGTCAAAGTTTTAAAGATAATTTTGGATCGTATTGCACTTACAACAAGAATTATGGGTATGGTACAAAAGACCTTCAGATTGCAGTGCCCTCTCTCTCTGAGAGAGAACCAAAAAAAAAAAAAAAAAACATGATTTTAGGCTACCAAAACTGAGCCCAAAGCTATTTTTTCTATTCTTGAGTGCAAAATTCCTTTTTCAAGAGCGTTTTTTTGTGAACGGAACTCTTTTTTTTTTGCATACCTTCAGAATGATTTTAAGTACAATTACGCTTAGTTGACGATAGCTTTTAAGACAGAAATTCTTTATATGAGAATGTTTGAAATTTTTTTAAGAAGCACTTTCAAAGCGCATTTCGAGCTCGTACTCATTGTAGAAATGTGAAATCTTAATTCTGGGATTAAGTATTTTACTCTTAGTTTAAGAAAAATAGAGAACGAAAAATTCTTATACATTCTAGAGTGAAACAATCTTACTTTGAGATAGAGACTTGTGGGAATAGTTCCCATATGAAAACTAAATAGGAAAGGCTTGAACAATATTCTCTAACCTATTACTCCTCGAAGACTGACTGATTAAGAAATACCCTATGCAAAAGATGTCACAAAAATTACTTGGCCAGGGCCGTAGAGAGAAAATCCGGGCACGGTGGAAAAATGTACCGGCCCCTTTATTACACCTTTGGCTTGAATCATTGTGTTCTGTAAAGTACGACAGTAATTACACCGGGCCCCTGAGCAAACTCTGGGACTGGGGGAATCCCCCCCCACACCCTTCCTACTCTCTCCACGGGCCTGTACTTGACCTACCTTGTGTCCTGGACAAATTAACTACGCAAAGAAAATTTGTATTTTTTTTGAAAAAATTTTTGTAGTCTTGTTTGAGGCTGCGAATGTTTTTCAGATTTTTTTTACAAAAAATTACTCCTGGCATAATTCTGGCATTTAGAGAGAAAAAAAATCTAAAGAGAAATTGATCGCAAGGCGCACAGAGTATAACAAACTAAGAAATAGTATTTTAAAAGAAAAGCGCAGTTAGCAGTTAGCAGTTAGTTTTACATTGAGACGACACTCACACACACACACACACACACACACACACACTCACACAAACACACACACACATACACACAAAAAATACGCATACAATCAACGAAATGTAAAAGTAGAATAAACGGAAACGTTACTAGCACAAGGACCTCAAAAGTATGCAACATTAAGTGTGCAGCGTTTCTCTTTCACTCTCTTCTACTCTCTTTCTGAACGACCATTCTGTGTGTCTGTTTGTATGCGTTTTTTTTTTTGTCAAGCTGTGTTTTGTTTTTTTTTTGTCTTTTTGTTTTTTACTCGCTTCTTGTTTTTGTTGCTGTTTGTCGCGCCTGTCCGTTTGTTGGCTCGCTCTTATGTGCCATTTTTACTATTTTTTGCATAAGTTTTACACTCTTGTGCAAAGTCTCATTAACAAAATGCTAAATATATAACAAAAAAAAAAAAAGAGAAAACGCAAAATCGAATCAGACAGTGTTATACACTGCAAAACTGCGTCAAGCTTTGTAGCAATATTTTAAAGATTAGAGGTGTTTCGTAAAAAAGTCAACACTTAAATGTTTATTAGGCACACATGTTTTAAAACAACAATTTTGTGTGTTTGTAGAATATTGCATTTTTTCCTGTATCTTTCCAAGTTTTCAATCGATCTGTTCTGCAAATGAGCTTGATTCTAGAATTTTAAAATTTTAACAAGAACCATTATAACTATACTGCATAAAGAATCTTGCATTTGGAACCAAACTTTTTTTTTTAAGGCCTGATAAAACTGATTTTTTAAGAACTCGAAAAATCGATTATTTTTAGTCGAATCAACAGGAAATGAATAAAATAAAAAATTGATGTTTATTAATTACGTATGAAGCAGTATGGTCCATAAATTATTTTTACCCGAGGTATTGAATGCCTTAATAAAACATTTTTAAATTATAATAATAAATAAAAAATAGATAGATTTTCTTAATTTAAATTTTAATGTACTTAATTTTAGTACTTTAACGAACTTGAGCCAAGATGAAAGCATACTTCAATCCAGAGTTACATGCTTCTAAAGAACTGGTTCAACTCAAAAGCTACTTGAACCAAGTTCAGTAGTTCTCCTTTCAAGCGAAGAATCAAGTATGTAATATGCCTATTTCAGGACTGATTCCTTTTTTTCTTCTTCATTTTAGTATTTCGTATTTAAAAAAAAGAAGCAAATTTAATCTCCGAATTCTTTTTTCATTTCTACAAATTCGTTCTTGTTCCTTCGTATTGTTTTTATTGTGTAAGTGATACGAAATTCTATCAGCGCTTCTTTCGATGTCTGTAGTTTTTAAAGTCTCCCAGATTAGGGAGCAGGCTCTATCCTTAACTTAGCATTTTGTTATGGAGTGCCATGTCTACTTTGCTTACACAAATCTATAACATCCCCTAGATCTACTCGGTACAGTGTATAAAAAATTAAAAACCTAAAGAAAAAACAAAAGAGAAAAGAGAAAAGAGAAAAGCCAAAAAGCTGAGAAACAGTACAACACAAACACAAGGCAATGCAATTGTGTAAAACATAGTAGACGCGAAAATGAAGAGCAGAGCAGTAGCGGAATAACCAACAACAACAACAACCGCAGCAGCTAGATAACAATAACAACAACAACTGGCTCATAAGCATCCTTGAGCCGACTCTTCAAGCTGTAGATCTTGTTGGGGGTGGGGGGGTTCTTGTTGCTCTCGTTGTTCTTGCCATTGCTTTAACAAGCAAACGAAGCAGGACACAAGTATCCCACAACAAGGATTATAGCACTGCTAGACTTTGGATTGTCATTATGGATGGTTGTCGTTGTTTTGTGTCACTAATCAACTTCCAAATGAACTTTGAACATGCATAATTGAAATACCAATAGTTTTCCCAGGAGTTTAACTACAGCTGAGATTAGTTGGAAAAGCGAAATTCGAAATTCGAAATCGAATATGATAGACGCTTAGACCATGTTGAAACTTGCTCAAGGTCTTAGCTTTATAGGGTATATAGCTCTAACTCAGTAAAGCAGGGAAAAGGTGAAGCAAAGGAAGGAGGTAGGAAAGATGAAGACATATTTTTAATTGGCTCAAAAAATCTGAAGAAATTGCTATATAGCTACGAGCATTAAGTTATATCTGCTAGATAAGAGGAAGAGAAACGTTCATCAACCTAAAGGACAAAAAATTGAACTTTGCCTTACAACAAAAACTTGAGAAGCACGATGGAGCGCTATTGTGGCATTGTGTAGGTTGCATACGGCGGAATAATGAATAATGAATGGATAATAATGCTACCAGATAACGAGAACAAAATGTCGAATTTTCAATGTTTCAGAAGCTGGATAATCTGAATGTTCATAAGTAACCAAGTCAATTCCTAGATTTCAATCATCTCGAGAACAACAAAGTTTCCGAAAGTTAATAAAGTCTAGGTTCAGAAGAAAATAGATATTTAAATAATTTAGGCGGATTTTCAGGGTATCTCCAAGTCGCTTAGGCACAACTTTTCGGAAAACTAGAAAATTCTGCTTCATAGAAATATCCTCCCAATAGTTGGTATTGAGAAACTTGGAAAAGCGCCCTCACACGGCGCACAACTTTTTATAAAAGTTAATATATACGCCACTTAGGAGTTGATAAACTGTCACATAGCAAAATTCGAAATCCCTAAAACTGGGCGAAACCAAAACCAAAAATTTACTAAGAGACAATCAAAAAGTTCAATTATGAAAATGCCACAAAATGGCGATGACAACGGGGAGAAAACGTTGAGAAGAACATTTAGGATGATTACTAAGAGCAGTATGAGTATGATGACGACGAGGACGTAGAGTATGACGTCGAGGATGACGACGATGACGACGACGACGACTTGTCGCCTAACATTAAATGAGCTACGTTGATTTCTGCGCCAACAGATGTCACAAATACCATGAAAATCACACACACATACATACAAACGTATATGTATATAAATGAATAAATGCCAAAACAATTTACATAAAAATATTTGTGCCAAAAAGTTTTGCGCTTTCACTTCCAGTTTGTGTTCTGTTTCTTGTTTTTTGTTGCGTGCCATAAATTTCCATATGAAAAGCAAAGAAGAGACAACAAGCCATGGGCATGGACATGAACGTTGGCGTAGAGAGGGGGTTTGTGGGTGTATATATGAATGAAGGGCGTGGGCGCTGTTTGCGGTTAGCAGCAAGTTTATCAAATACTAAAACACATTTGCACCACACACACACACACACACACACAGACGCAATTTTTTGTCGAGTGACGCCTAATCAACATCAACCCGGACGCCATTATGCGACAACAAAAATGTATCAGTCGATAAAGTGACCGACAATGACATACACTGCACACACTGTTCACCGATGCAAAAGTGCCCAACCAAAACTTGCACTAAAACAAATCTGCATTTGTGCCTGAAACGAACCCTTAGCTACAAAAGTAGCTAACCAAAAAATAGCTAGAAAAATAAGATCTATGTTGAGTTTCTAGTTTGTAGCTCTCAAATGTAATGTTGGTTATACTCAAATGGGGACAATAGTAGTCTATTAAAGGGTTTTCATTGACGTACAGAAATGCAAAAGTGCCGCACAACAACTTGTACTAAAAAAAAAATCTGCATTTCTGCACGACTTGGGACTTGACTACAAACAGTTGAGTGTGTACACATTTTTTAATACAATTTTTGGTATTATGTAGTGCTGCAATAGTGAAAGCCTTACAAAAAAAAACTAAGTGGGATCCACCCCCTGCTTGCTTCGCAAAACGTATCGGAATTTAAATTCGTTTAAACTCAAATGGGACATCAATTGATTTCTTCAGAATTCTAGGAACAAAAACTGCTTTACCTTTAAACTTTCCTTTGAGGATCGTGGCAAAAATTATATGAGTTTATCCAAAACCAGACTCGTTTCTTTAATTAGTTACAATTGGTTAAGATTTCGAAGCATGATACTGAGCAAACTTTTAGTTATAAATTT
Organism: Chymomyza fuscimana; assembly: GCA_949987675.1. NCBI lineage: Eukaryota > Metazoa > Arthropoda > Insecta > Diptera > Drosophilidae > Chymomyza > Chymomyza fuscimana. The sequence goes on along the minus strand of OX465090.1, from coordinate 29,026,929 downwards.
TGCAGTGACATACCAGGCAGATCCAATTAGTTAAAAAATTCAGCTGGATAGTTGGTTGCTTTTGAATTTTATAAAGACGATCGAATTAAACGCACGCATTAGACCAGCAATTTATTTTGAACTGTAAGTTTAAGTTATTCACATTTTTGAATTGTTTTTTCACTCAAAAAATTTTAATTTTTCGTAGTTGGCAATGCTATACGGAAACACCTTAAAAGAAGAACGATTTTTAACGATTTTCACACTTTTTCCGCTGAATTTCCGATGCTTTAATAGCCAAGTAAATATAACAAATTAAATAGCATTAAAATTTTGCAATTATGCCTCGAGTTTAGTGCTGTTCACGTCGTTCATCGGGCACTTTTGCCTTTATGCATTTTTGCCCAACATTTTGACACTTTAAATGTGCTCAGAGAAACATGATGCAATCAAAATACCTAAAATTCTTTATTTATAAGCAACTTATAGTTAACGCCTCGTCCCGCCTGTTACATACATTTTTACAAATCTATCATACTCTTGAAAGCTAAGAAAATAGAGTGTATCAAATGTCAAAGACAATCACACAATTTGTAGCTATACATCTCGTTCTCACATAAAACAAACTCAAGAGCTGCATCCCGCTTTAACTCACTCAATCGTGTGCGTGTTTGTGTGAAAAACTTTAACCCGATATCTGTCAGTATGTGTGCGTGTGTGTGAACTTTTTGTTTTATTTTTGCCAAGTTGAAATTGAATTAAACATATTTTTGTTTGCATTTCATTTGCGCGAGAAACCCACGAGGACAACTCATTAAGCAAAGCTTTGGTAGCCCAGTAAGTAGTCTACACGCATACGCTCACCAACTCAAACATTTATAAGTACAATAGTCTAGAAAAGTTTTCCGACAGAGCAAAAAAAAATTGCATACAGAAATTTTTTGTTGTTATATGCATTAATCAAACAAATCGGTGGTAGCTGAAATTTTGAACTTGGCCCTACATTTCCAAAAGGTTTCGGTTCATATTTTAAAAAAATTACTCGAAACTAAAGGACACGAAACGAGATTGCTTCCAAATGATATGGAACAATGGCAATGGAACAATGACATGGGCATGCAGAACCTCTACAAGTGGATTATATTGAGAAATTTTAGAAAATTTGCTTGAAATGATATGCTCATGGAACACAAAAAAAAAATGGAGGATCGCTACTAAGAAAATCTTAGAAGACGCTGAGAAATTGCATTTTTTCTTAAAAAGCACAGATAAAAAAAGTATTTCGTATTTTAAGTTTTTTTTTTTTTTAAAGCTTCTACTTCGTTGAGCAACAGTAAAGTTAAATACGTTAGCCATAATTTATGAAAACAAGTGTGTCAAAATACTTTTGTTGTCTAGTGTATATACATATACTCACGCATAATACACATAATCAAAATTAGGCCCTTTTGACTCTCTACCTCAGCAGCTGATACTGAATCTGGTGCTGTTTCTCTTTCAGTTTCGATTCAATCAATTCTTGATGTCTTTATTAATATTTATGCGCTGCCAAAACGCACGCATACACTCTTGCCACTCTTTTACTCCTACTCGCTCTCTGACGCCTCTTCACCGCACTTTACTTTACGCTCTCACGTGTGTGCGTGTGTGCGTGTGTGCGTGTGTGAAGCAAGATTTACGTCATGCCTCGCTAACATTTCACTTTACGCTCGAATGTATGCAATGAAAATTTTTTAAGTGCTTTAATTTCATTTTCATGCAAGCGAGTGTATGTGTGCGTATACTTTATATGTAATAATTTGATTGTGTTTGTGCAATAAGCGTGCAATACATATACATATATATGTATGCTTATATGGGCGGCAAAAGCCATTAAAATATATCCAGCCATCCAGAGCATCATATCAGCCCAGATAATGATGCAGTTGCTGCAATGACGGACCACACAGATCTGCTGCTTATGATTCCAAGCCAGCTAATACGCCTCTAAATGTATGCTTTATGGCTCTTTGCATATTTTTTTTTACTACGAGGGCAGTTTGATAATTTAGGAGGGAACTAATTGTTCAAGTTATATAGTTTGGGTTTAGTGCATTTAAGGCGAACAGCCTCGTGAATTTCAATGCCAATGCATAAAAGTGTTTTTCGTAAGCCTATCAAGTCTTCTATATAAAAAAGCACCCTCTACCAAAAGCGCAACGTATTGTATGGAGATGTATAGCCGCATGTCGATAGAGTTTTTGGGATTCGTTTGAGCAAAGAATAAAAAGTTGGTGTAAAACCGTAAAACAATCTCCACAGAATTCTCTAGCAGATTTGGCAAAAATGAAAAAGTGAGCAGTGAATAGTCAAACGTCACCTTGGTTTTCGGCGATCATTGGTTTTATGTTTTTGTTAGTAAAAAATCTTGCATTTTTTACAATGGAATAATTTTCGATTAAAGTTCACATTTAAGAGTATATTTAGTCTAGTACGCAAATTCATAGCAATGGGTTCAGTCGGAGATTAGCCAAATCCATTGGTTCACATATATTTTTTTTACACCAAAAAATATATTTTGCACCATTTTAAAGAATTGGGGTTTCTAATATTTTTCCCAAACTTTATGAAGCTTAAAGTTTATTTTGCAGCTACCCTCGCAAAAAAACCCTTGGGTTCAATGCTCGATTTTATCAAGTCCAGTCACGTACAAAGGCATTAGATCAAGTTGAGTCCCATGCAGAACACGTTTTATTTCTCAACAGCAAACTCAGGCTAAAGGCTTCATTATTGGTCACTCCAACCAATATTTTCGCGCTTCAATAAACTCACACATGAGCCGCAGAGAACAATAGAACTCCACATACAGTGTATGAAATTAAAGGCCTAAGACTTAAGCCGTTTTTGTTTAGCCTGTTCTCTCTCATTTTAATACATAAAAGTTGATTTCTTTACAGTACTCTCCGTACTTGGCTTTCAATACTCTCTCGACACACAAACTGTGCCAAACTTTCACACACTGCTGCACAAACTTTAATTAAACGAAGAGAAAAATGAAAATATATTAAAACCGACAACTTTATGCAAATTCCAGCCTTCAATTAAAAATCACTTAAAAATCATTGCGCTTCAAAGCAAACTTTTTGCAAATGCAGCAAATTCTTGACATGCTAAACTTTTTTTTTTTTTTTTTGGGTTAACAATTTCAATTCACAACGGAATCCAGGTCAAGATAAGTTTTAATTCATAAGACACAAACAATTAAGGACACGGCTGGGTTGCTTTTTTTTGCTGATATGATAAAGTTTTATGATTTAAACTATTTTGGTTTTTAATTACCAAGCCCAAAAGGGCAATGTTTTAATTAAAAAACAGCTTTAAGTGGCAGCTTTTAAATTTTACTCTACTTAGAAAAAAAAATATAGGCATCTAATAAATGTATAAAAAAAATTTGTTTCTCAAAAATTCTTTCTGCGCTGATTTGGAGTTTCTTCAAATAGCAACCCTAGCACCTCATGTCTGTCACTTTCAATAATAATGGGAAATTAAGCACCCTATTTATTGCGTCTCGTGCTTTGGTCCTAAAATTTCCATTTCTTTCTAAGAAAAATGCAACAAATCGACATCCCAGAAAAAAAAAAACTTGCACACAATTCTGTATATTGGTCTCAGATTCTTCCAATTCATCAATGAAATTCGCTGCACAAATATTTCCCAATAATTTTTCGAAAAATGTGTAAAATTTCCCAAGTGCATCAAATTTTTATTTTAAGCCAAAATAAGCAGTGTGTACACACCTTAAAAGGTATTCGTGAGTATTAATCTAGCCATGAGCAGTGCTGCACCCATTCAAAATTTAATAAAAATTTTAAAAATTAAATATGCATGTAAGTGCATAAAATTGGTCTAAAATTTATTACACAAAAAATTGGATTTCAAATTGCAGAAGCGCGTCTTATGTTTTAAAAATGCGTCAATTAAAAGCTTTAAAAAGAAATTTTCAACACTTTCAAAAAAATTTCCGAATAATCTATAAAAATATTCTTGGCCAGGAAATTTGTTTAAATGGAATATCTAACACACTTACAAAACGCTTTTAATCTCAAAAAAACAAATAAAAGTTTTCGTTTAAGCCCACAGCAAAACACTGTAGCTTATTTCGCGTGCAAAACGAACAGTGTGACCATATGAACAAATAGTGGCCTTGTTTAGTATATTTTATAGTATTTTTTGCAAACGTACGTTTGCAACGCGATAAAGGTGGCTTAGATTTCTAAGAAAAAGTTGGCTTTCAAATTATGAAAAATTTCATAGTAAATTTGATATTTTTTTTTTGAATTGTTAAAGCGTCAATTAGTCCCTAAACGGCTTAACATAAATATTTAATAATAATAGCTTTATAATATATGTTTTACAACAATTTTACATAATTTTTCTGTTAACTCTCAGTTTTTGTGCCAAAATAAAACAGCTGTGCATATTTTTCACAAAAAAATGAGGTAACACTGTTTGCTTGCCAAAAGCACAGATTTCGAAACTAAGCTTAATTTTAATACGTGTTATGTTCAAACAAAATTATAATTTTGCATATTTTTGAAAGCTTTTTTAAAAATTATCTGTGAATCTCATAGATACAACTTTTGTGCATCTATCTTTCCTATTACTGTATGTACCGTACTGAAGTCATCTTGCATATCAATATATGTAAATATCTTATAGATGCATAAGCCGTTAAATTTTGATGTATGTATCTTATAGATACATAAACCAGTTTATACTATCTCGCCTATCCAACTTTCGTGCAACTAACAGCCATAACAGGGAACATTTGTTAAATGTTTAACTATACTTTACTGAAGTCGTCTCGAATATCTCTGTATGTTTCTTATAGATACATAAGCCGAATTGTAACTCTTTTAAAAATGTATGCATGTAGCTAAGCCGTTAAGTTGTTATAAACTGTCTTGCAGATTTTTATGATTAGTATCTCAGAAATAGTTATCTTAGTGTTGCAAAAAGTTGAGTTTTAGGCTGTCCCAGCTTTTGTATAGCAGAGTTGATCTTAAGAACTCTTTTTAAGCTCTACTGAAGTAAACTCTCAGATCTATGAATGTAACATATCTGACAGTTACTTAAGCCGATCAACTTTTGAGTGTAGTACTTTTGAAAAAGTTTTCTTAGTGTTCCAAAAGTTGTATTTCAGGCATTCCCCCATTTTTGTGTATCTTTCCATAACAGAGATAATTATTTAGAACTTTTACGATACTCTACTGAAGACATCGTGCAGATCTATGGATCTTTCTTATAGATACATAAGCCAAAAAATTTCAAGTCTTTTAAAGATTTATGCATGTATCTTATAGATACAGAACGTCTAATTGATACATAAGCCGATAAGCTGCCTACCAAATTTATGAAAAATATGTATCGTTTAGATACATCAACCGATAAACATTTTATTACCGTCTACTGGTTGTTGCTATTGGGATTTTATATTAGTGCTGCTGCGAGCCATGTCTAGACAATAGAGCCAAGGGCCTTGACTCAATAAAGAGTTTTGTCAACAACAAAAACAACAACAATACCAACAGTAAACAAAAGCGAGTAATAAACAATTTAACCTACTGCCCCGTTGCGTCTCGCTACAACAGTTTAATAATAATAACTAGTAGACCAACAACAACAACAACAAATACAAACACATTGTATTGATATTTTTATCTATCTTTTGTGAGTTGGTTTTTTTTTTTTTTTTGTTATTGTTTTACAACTATTTCAATAGCCATAACTTGGCTTATTATTATTGTAAAACCATTTAGAAAGCAGCAGCTGATGTTGGTAACGCCCCTCTGGAACCTGGAACATTGCCTACGTCATGCGCTCTCCAAGCGTATAATCTCAAGGCATGGCCATGTTCAGGCTCTGGAATCGACAAAAAAAAAAAAAAAAACACAAAAGTCCCACTTGTATTGGACAGTCATTAAAAATTTTTATACTTTTATTAACTGTTGTTAGTATTATTATCATTGTTATTGTTTGTCCAGCGTGCAGTAAACAAATGCCGCCAAGTTCCAATGGCACAACAATCTGATACAGAATATATATAGAAAAATACATTAAAAATTATATAGAAATACATTAGGATTTGTAGTTAGGTCGCGTGATCGGTTTATCTAACAATAACTCGTGACTTAAAACAATGGATCCGTCGCGTTGTGCTACCATAAAGTAGCATGCATGATGTAATGCATTTTACAAGGTGCGCTGGTTCAATTTTTATATGGTAGCTGTATGAAATAGTGGGCCAATTTTAAACAAACTTTGCATAAATGTTTAGTTTGTAAGCAAATACAACTGACATAAATTTGGTCAAAATTGCTGCACTATTTCATATAGCTACCATACAAAAGTTGAACCAATAATGCAGCTACTTGTCGCTTTACGCTTTTGCCTCTATTTCTATAAAGATGACAATACCATCACTTATTTAAAAATCAACAAATACATTGTCATGTTGGGTTAAAGTGTTGCTAAAGTTGAGTTCTACACGCATACCTTAATACTAGCCAATTTTTGAACATGTAGAAAATATTGTGAATAGCTTTTCATCCATTTGATTTGGTGCCATTTAATGAGCAAGAAAAGCTAACATGAGCGTACACAATACAAGGATTAAGACGAGTATGAGCAGCTGCTGACAACGAGGACAACGACGCCGACCACGATGAAGATGACGATGACGATGACGATGACGACAATGACATTGGCGTTGACGTTGATTTTATGGCAGTGCCATGTAACGGAAAACGGAAATTAAAATCCATACGCTGACCGGCAATGGGCAATGGCAAAAATGTCAAGATGACCGAGTACGCAGAGAGAGAGATTGAGAGAGTGAGAGCACTAAGCTGCAGAAGAGACTATTGTAGCTGAAGCGACGATAAGGCAATAAAAATACTAAAGACGCAACGTTTAAATATAATTTTTGTGTTTTGCTTACACCCCCGCCCAGTATAACCACAAAGTAAGTGACAGAGTGAATGAGTGCTCAAGTATTGAAGCGCTGAGAAAGGCAGTCAACAAAAAAGATGAAAGCGAAATGCCAAAATTGTTAAGGCTATGAAAAGTGCAAAAGACAAAAAAAGATATAGACACAAGAACTTGAGAAATAATTAAAATAAAGCTCAGAAATATATTAAAAACAAAAAAGAGCGAGAAGAAAAGCAAAGAAAAGCAAAGAAAAAGTCAAATGAAATTTTATGAAATATTTCGTGTGGGCTGTTTGGTTGGCAGGGCGGCAGGTGCAAGTAGCACCTAGAGACCGCGAACAGCGCGCCCTTGTGACCATTACATGGCTAGGCAAGGCTAGGCTCGACTTGACTTGACTTGGGACAGAACACACACACACACAGAAGACACAAAGTCTGCCATTCATAATCATTTAGCAAATTTCCAAAAGCCCCCTTCCGTATGACGCTATCCATCTTGCCCACTCCAGCAGCACACACGGGACACGAACGCGGCTGAAGTTCTAGAACAACTGGCAGGCAACGGAAGCGGCATAAATTTCCGCAAACAGACCAGGCCAAAAGCAAAACGAAACCAAACCAAGTGGTCGAGGCCGTGGCCATCGCTATGTAGCTTGCCCTCAACTACTCGTGAAGCAACAGGAGTAAGTAAGACATGAACGGATAGTGAGATAAAGACGCAGCAGTGTTGGTCATGGCTAGCTTAGCCTGTTGACCAACCATAGAACCAACTTCCAACTTTGTGCATTTTTTTTTTTTTGTAGTTATTTTTGAATTTTTTTCATCATTTTTTGCAATTATTTCATCAGCTGCCCTGCTTCACTTCCAACTAAAGCAGTGTTGCCACAATTATGGCTGGCAGAAAATACTGTAAAATAGCTGTGCATTCTTTTTACCACTTGTTCGTTATATACTACTGTACATATATGCATTGTGCCATTCATTGTTTCAATTCTAACCAGTCTGACGATAAAGTTGCAACCACTGCTGCTGCCTGCATCCAGGAGCAGGAAGCAAACTATGTGAGTATGGAACACAAAAGGGCGCCAAAGGGCGCAAAGTTTTACAAATGCGAGGGCATGAGACACATAAATGAAAATCAATAAATAAGATATTTTATCTGAGCTGAAAATATGCTAGCCATGGAATGTGAGCTTCGTTGAAGTAAACATTCAAGCGCATCTCCGTGGGGTTCCATGCCACTCAGTTATTGTTGGAATTTTGACAGCTGGTTATGTAAAGTGGCAACGCTGTCATTTTTATATCCTTTTGCCATCGGTGGGGGGTCAGGGGCGTTATAGATTTGTGCAGGAAACGCAGCTGCAGAAAATTTTTTTCTTCATGTTTCTATACACAACACATAGTATTCTAGTAGTATATAAAAAATATATTTCACGCTAGAATTAACAAAAATTTTTCGAGAGCTGAATTTTTTCTTAACATTCTCCCAATCTCAGCATTATGCTCAATGCTCCCAATAATGAAGAAATCTCAGCACGAAGCTCTAGATTTTTTTCACAGTGTAATTATTGATTTTTGCCACAGTTAAATTAATTGAAATTCTTTAAACATTGATCTCAATAATCTTAAGTGAAGAGTCACATTATTGGATTTGGGAAACGATTTTTTTGGGTTTAGGCTCACGTTCCTTTGGCCTCAATCAAGCTTGGAACTCATGTGTATCTAACAAGCTAAATTTAAGTCTTCAATGGTTTGAGAACATATTGATAAAATTTTACGAGTGTTCATATGAACAAGAATTCTAAATATTTAAATGGTTCGCTTTAATAAGGTGTTGCACCAAACTGCGAACTATATTGTATTATGTTGACTTTCTTTGGACTCCATAGGATGACGTGAACTTGGAACACATGGATTTCTAAAAAGCTAAATTAAATAAAAGAAATGTAAATATTTAAATGGTTCGCTTTACTAAGGTGTTGCACCAAACTGCGAACTATATCGTATTATATTGACTTTTGTTTGGACACACTTGGGGTTCTAAAAAGCTAAATTAAATGAAGTTTTACGAGTGTTCATATGAACAAGAATTCTAAATATTTAAATGTTTCGCTTTAATAAGGTGTTGCACCAAACTGCGAACTATATCGTATTATATTGACTATTTATGGACACAATCGTAAGACTCGAACTTGCAACACATGGAGTTCTAAAAAGCTAAATTAAATAAAATTGTACGAGTTTTCATATAAAAAAAGAACTCAAAACATTTAAATGGTTCGCTTTAATAAGGTGTTGCACCAAACTGCGAACTATATCGTATTATATTGACTTTTGTTTGGACATAATCGTATGACTCGAACTTGGAACACTTGGGGTTCTAAAAAGCTAAATTAAATGAAGTTTTACGAGTTTTCATATAAACATGCATTCGAAATATTTAAATGGTTCGCTTTAGTAAGGTGTTGCACCAAAACTATTTCGTATTATATTGACTATGTTTGGACACAATCGTACGACTCGAACTTGCAACACATGGAGTGCTAAAAAGCTAAATTAAATAAAATTGTACGAGTTTTCATATAAAAAAAGAACTCAAAACATTTAAATGGTTCGCTTTAATAAGGTGTTGCACCAAACTGCGAACTATATCGTATTATATTGACTTTTGTTTGGACACAATCGTATGACTCGAACTTGGAACACTTGGGGTTCTAAAAGCTAAATTAAATAAAAGAAATGTAAATATTTAAATGGTTCGCTTTACTGAGGTGTTGCACCAAACTGCGAACTATATCGTATTATATTGACTTTTGTTTGGACACAATCGTATGACTCGAACTTGGAGCACTTGGGGTTCTAAAAAGCTAAATTAAATGAAGTTTTACGAGTTTTCATATAAACAAGCATTCGAAATATTTAAATGGTTCGCTTTAGTAAGGTGTTGCACCAAAACTATATCGTATTATATTGACTACGTTTGAACACAATCGGATGACGTGAACTTGGAACACATGGGGTTCTAAGAAGCTAAATTAAATAAAATTTTACGAGTTTTCATATAAAAAAAGAACTCGAAATATTTAAATGGTTCGCTTTAATAAGGTGTTGCACCAAACTGCGAACTATATTGTATTATGTTGACTTTCTTTGGACTCCATAGGATGACGTGAACTTGGAACACATGGATTTCTAAAAAGCTAAATTAAATAAAAGAAATGTAAATATTTAAATGGTTCGCTTTACTAAGGTGTTGCATCAAACTGCGAACTATATCGTATTATATTGACTTTTGTTTGGACACACATGGGGTTCTTAGAAGCTAAATTAAATAAAATTGTACGAGTTTTCATATAAAAAAAGAACTCAAAACATTTAAATGGTTCGCTTTAATAAGGTGTTGCACCAAACAGCGAACTATATTGTATTATGTTGACTTTCTTTGGACTCCATAGGATGACGTGAACTTGAAAGAGAAAGACTTGAATGGTTTATAAACATATTGATCAACTTTTACGAACTTTCATATAAAATAGAACTCGAAATATTTAAAAGGTTCGCTATAATAAGGTGGCGCACGCTTATGTTCACATAATTCGAAAGAGAGCAACGAAGAGACCCGATAAACAGGCAATTTTTTTATTTTTTTTAAAAGCATACAAAAGTGGACTACCAAAAAAGTAGAGCTAATAAACAGACAACTTTAAAATTTTAATAATAATTTTTGAAAAATAATTAAAACAAAATTAAAATGTAGGTATATTTAAAGTGCATAGCTAACAAACAAAAACCGCCAAATAAAATCAATATAATGCATATATAGTTTGTACATAAACAAGCATGTAACTACATATTATAACACTTTATAGTAGTCTGGGTGAGGGGAGCATATAAGTTTTAGTAAGTCTGTGTGTTGGATGAGAGCTTTGGGAGTTGTTGCCAGACAGTCGATGCAATTGGCCAATAAATCACCGCTAAACTGTGCATATAAATGCTATTTAGCTTGTTGACAACAAAGATGATGATGATGCTGATGATAATGATGATGATATATGGCTTAGAGATGATGATAGTGTTGATGATACCAACTGTAGAGCACTTAGTCAATCAAAGTTAAGTGCACGAGTTAAATAATCAATCACAAAATGCTTAAACAATTAATTTAACTAAAACAATATGGCAACGCTTACGATAATTATTTACCACAATGGTATTTTGTATGTAAAATATGTAGAACATAAGGAAATTACTTGTAGCCAGATGTTTTAATAGCAAGAGTTGGCTCTCTCTTTAATACGATGATGGATTTAGGGTTTTTGTAGATTTGTGTAATGTTTGTAGAAGGCAAAAGAAGCCCTGAGAGACCATAAGCTAGCTATAATAAATTGATCTGCAGTTTTTTTGGATATCGTTATCAGTCAGTAGATCACGAAGACTCTAAGAGTTAGAAATTTGCCTACACAGATGATGTTTTTTAAAATTTTAGACAATTATAGCAAATATTTTAATGATAAACTGCTTGTTGGACTCCATCAAAAAAGTTTACATAAGTAGGAAAACTGGGACACAGTATCAGAAAAACCAAACTTTTTAATTTTATGCAGAGTAGACAGAGAACTCCTAACCTGTAGCTCAAAGTAGGCCATTACTTTTAGAGAACGTTATGTAAACCAGCTTTTGCCTTTTCTTTCAAATTTTTTGAGACCGAATTTTGTACCAAAGGTATAAGGATATGTAATGGTCGGAAGTAGGTGTGGCAGAACCTATAAAATATATATATATTCAACAGCGGAGTCGATGCAGCTCATCTCTCTGTGCTTATCAACAAAAGTTTCTTGTAGACCATAAGAGAACTAAAATTCGTGGAGAAAAGTTTATTTTTTTTTAACCGGATGGAAACTTCGGGAGCTATAGCCAAAAATAACAAAATTTAAAAACACTTTGTCTAGTTGAACTTTTTTAAAAAAAAACAACTTATATCTATTATTCTTTGTGAAGAATCTACAATGAATAAAATCAGAACGTAGCCTGCCTTACCAATTTTTTACACTTTGGGTAAACCCACAAAAAATAAAATTCTCTGAAAGTGTCCTATTAAAGAAAATTTTAAACATCTCTAGTCGACATTGCAGTTCAAATGGCGTCTATGTGAGGTTCCCTAAATACCGAATAGATTTTGCATAATAAAGGGTATTTACAAGTCGGACAGCCGTGACTGTAGCAAATACTTAGAAATTAAGGAAAGTGCAGCGGAAATTATAGTCAGTATATCATAAAATTAATATAGAAAAAGCAAGCAGGGGGGCGGAATCCCTTAGTTTAACAGCAGCTTCTTTTGGCCACTTTGTAGGGTACACTAGATACCGAATAGACTAGTCAGGGTACCACCTCAGCAAATACTTAAAAATTAAGAAAATGTATAGTCAGAATATCTCGTAATTTTAATAGCATGCGAAGCAGGCAGGGAGCGGAATCCCTTAGTTTTACAGCAGCTCACTTTGGCCGAATAAACTAGTCGGAGCATTTCAGAGCCGCACAGGTACGACTAAAGCAAATATATAGAAATTAAGGGAAATTTTGGTGTAGTGCGAAGAATGCGGAACCACTTAGTCTAAGAGAAAAATCTAACAACTGTCAATTTTTATTTTTAAATACATATTGCTACTGAAGCGTGTAATTAATATAGAAGAGGTAGAGTGCGAAGCGTGCAGGAAGCGGAACCCCTTAGATTTACAGAAAAATCAAACAAGTTACATAAAAGTGTCATTCTGTATTTTTTTAAATATTGTTGCTAAGGCATGTGATTCATTCGTAGTCAAGTAGTAGCTCGAAATGAATATACGAGAGGTGGGCGCGGAACCCCTTAATTTTACAGAAAAATCTAGAAACTTACATAAAAGGCAAATCTTTATTATACCCTGTACCAATAGGTACAAAGGGTATACTAGATTTGTGCAATGTATGTAACGGACAGAAGGAGGCGTGGCAGACCCCAAGTCCTTTATACCAAAATGCTTATCATAACCTCGGGTAGCGATTGAGCCATGTCCGTCCGTCCGTCTGTCCGTCCGTATGAACGCCTAGATCTCGGAGACTATAAGAGCTAGAGACACGAAACTTTACCAGCTGGTGCGCATATTTCCTAAGCAGATAAAGTTTGTTGAATCATGTCAATATCTTTCCCCGTTCCCCCGCTGTAGATTTTCGCGGTTTTTAGCCACACCGTTTAATATTTTCATTTGAAATTTAACAGAGCGATGCGTTGTGGATACATGCATCTATGTGTAAAAAATGAACAGAAGTTATAGTCAAAAAATGTGCAAATTTCACCTCCCCTTGCCAATAAACTGCGTCAATATTTGACTCTACGCAATTATGGCTACAAGTGACCTAGAATCACAATTTTTGGTAAACTCATTCATGTGGCTCTAATGAACAAATCCACATCCAAATTTTATCGATGCGGTCCCCCCACCCCCCGCAATCGATTTACCGTGTTTTCTCCCACACCCCTCCACATATCAACTTGAAACTTACCCAATATAATTAAAATAGCTTCTTTGACGTAACTTTCGATTTTCATCAAAATCGGTACAAATTTACGGAACTTATAGGTATAAATATCGTTTTGCAACAAAAAAAAAAAAAAAATTCCAATTGGAAAGTTCTTAGATGGAATATGCAGGAAAAATTGTTTGCGAGACAAAAGGTACAGGGTATTCCACTGTCGGGCACTGCCTCGACTGTACCACATTTTTTTTAAATATATTGCTGCTGAGCCATATCATTCAATGAAGCTATAAAAAATTACAAAAACTTGCAATTTCTTTTGAATTTAGATGATTTATTATTTTAACTAAGTATCAAAATTAAAAATTCATCTAAACTTTTTATGTACCATTTAAAATAAATCTACATATTGAATTGAAATACATTTTTAAAATTATTATAAAATCTGTGCCACTGTGCATATGCCATGACGTTTACACTACATCTCTTACTCTCTCTCTCTCTCTTTTACGATAACTAAAGCTCTCCAAAAATCACAAAAAAAAAAAAAAAATAGCAAACACTTACTAACCCAATAAATCTGCATAACTTTGGTCGCATTCATAAATCAATACGTACAGTAAAACGCGGCAATATAAAAAAAAAAAAAATAACTTTTTAAAAGCTTAATAATAACAATTACAAAAAACCTTAAGAACCTCTTCAACAATCCACAAATCAACAAACCCCAACGATAATGAATGAACGTTAGCGCCACCTCGTAGTTTAGATTTTATTTATACATACTTGTACATACTTATATACATATACTATATATGTATATACATATGTACTATAGGTAAACCCGTCGCGTCGTCGGTCGATCACTTGAACTTTGCGCAACAGTTTTATTTCTCTAAATTTGATTTGGGGCCAGATATAGTAAGTCTAGTAATACCTACCAGTAGGCAGGAAGGCAGTTAAATAGCAAATCAAATTATGACCCTCGTATTATGGCTGGAAGACACTCTTGCATTTACAGCTTGTTGCCACACTTGAGCATACAACTTGAGGAAGTAAAGTAAACTTGTCGTAGTTGGTAAATTTGGTGGGTGTAAAAAGTTTTCTTCGCTTGTTTTTTTTTTTCCTTTCTTTTTTTGATTAGTTTAGGTAAAAAGTTAAGCCCCAGCTTCAGAAACATTTATAGCAGCAAAGTTGCCACTTTTCACAAGTTGCGTCTCCTACGCTCATTGGATTTATGCAAAGAGAGCAACAGTAGCAGCAAAGCGATAAGCGTTATGCTAGGTTTACACTGGCCAACACTGAGACACTGTGACGTCATAGTGAAGTGACTAAAATTATGCCATAACGTTGTAAACGAATAAAAGTAAAACTTTTTTTGTCTGTTGTGGTGAAATATTTCTAAAATGTAATAAATACAAAAAGTTTTCTGAATAAAAAATTAGTAATATGTAGTAAAGCATATTTATTTAGCTATTATTTTCATTTCTTGGCATGTTTAAAGTAAAAAAAAAATACAAATAAAAAAAGTGCACATAGTAAGAGAAATGAACGAGTTCTAAAAGCTTGTTTTAGGAAAAAAATTCTCAATAAAATATACCACAATTACACTACACTAAGAAAAAAGTTAAGAATTTCTTGATCAAAGCGAGGGTAACGTTAACAGCGATTTTGAGAGTAAAATTTTTTTTTTTTAAGAGCAATTCCTAATTTGAGAATGTTAAGTAGAAGTTTAGGGATTTCTTTAAATTTTATTGATTTTAGTAAAGTTTATTAGCAAGTTTTGAGTATCAAAAATGTTGCTTAAGGGTTAACACCAGTGTACAATTAAGTTAGAAATGATGTCCCAAAAAAAAATCAAAAAATTCCCCTTATAAGCTTCGGGCGCGTTTAAGGCTTCAAACGCGTTTTTCTCGAACCCACTTTTTTTCGAATGGCTTAACGAATAACTCAGTCAATTTTTATTCGATCGATTTGCAATTTTGACAAAATTTTTTTTTTTATTATCATTTTCTAGTGAACCACGTCGGATTTTGCTTAAATTATAAAAACTTTATATTTTACAACTCATTTTTCATGATTTTTTTGAGGAAAATTTTTTTTTTTTTAAATGATATTTTTGAAAACCCCTACGTGGTTTGCTTTTGGGCAAACATTCTTTTTTTGTTTCAGATCAATGGTGACGTCAAAAAGCTGCAGCCGTGGAGGCCTCTGCTAAAATTAGTCATGCACTCGCAGCCTTCTACATGCGCCATTTTGTATTTTATTACATTGGAAAAATACATTTTTGTAGCTCAAAATATGTGAAATATCGTCACCTATTTGGATTTTGCATATAAAATTAGGTTTGTTTGATAAAAAATTTAAAATTAACTTAAAAAGCATGCTCCACACTGGTCTTACCCCTTAATGATTATACTTTAATCTCACTTTTCCTTGGGTTTTTTTTTTTAATTAAACAATTTATTGCAGTGATTAAAATATGTGAAAGGAAAAATATTTAAAAGCCGTCATTTATTTTTTAAAAATAAATTGTTTAGAACAGCATTTTTGAAGGAAGTGTTTTTTTTATTTATACAGAGCAAACGAATATATTTCTTTCTTTCGCTTCTAAAACCTCATTTGCAAAATATGAAGCTGAGCATGCCACAATCTGCCAAAAATTGCAAAATTTATTTATTTTTTTCTTAAAAATTAGCAACAGTATTCCAGCGCTTACACTGTGCCAGTGTAAACCCAGCATAAGTGTGACGTAGACGCAGTTAGCGTTTTGTTTGTTTACTTGAGCGCATGTGTGTGTGTGTGTGTGTGTGTGTGTGTGTGTATTGCGACTTTGATTTACGCCGCCTGCTCTGTATCACCGTAACACTGCCTAACCGAGTAAAGCAGCCTTGGCAACGGGTTAGAGCAAAAGTAAAACGGCAAATAGAATGGAATCTAATAAAATAAATGTTGAACTGGTATGGTTTGGTAGGTATAGAGACGGGTGGTCGGGCTGAGCTGAACTGGGCTGAGCTAAAGCAGCTGGCCGGTAAATTACATTTTTGAAATCAACGCTCCACAGAAGCAGTGTAAGTAGCAGCCAACAAGCAGGTGGGGCAGTAGAAGAAATTCGAAATGACAGTTGTCTCTGCCCCCCTCCAAGAACAGTTGTTATGGCAGAGACAGGCCGGCCAGCTCTTTCTAGCTGGGCTATAGAGTTAAACGGATTGTCCTTCAAAATAAGAGTCAGCTGAAGTAGGCGAAAAAAAAAAAAAAAACTAAGAAGAACTAAGAAGAACTGCGCGCATTATACAACGCTGACTGAACATCGTGCAACCAGCCAAGAGTACGCCCGAGAAGCAAGTCAAGCAGCAGCCAGGGCAGAGAAACTCAGCTCAGTGATCCCATTCAAGTTTAGCTAAGGGAGCTCTGCTGTCTGGTATCTGTTGTCAAGCAAAAAGAAGGCGTCGTCGTCGTTTGGGTACGTTGGAGTCGTCTCTGCCGAGTGGCGCTAAGCGGCGATGCTGGGGGTGTTCTGGGGACGTTTTTACTGTGTTGAAAATTCAATTTGATTTGATTTGATTTTCGTTCTCGTTTTCGTTTGAATGCACACACAGGCGAAGTAGAAAAAGAGACTTTAATGGGCAGCAGCGGAGGAGCAGGAGAAGGAGTTGGAGAAGTAGCAGCAGGCACAGAATGTCCTGGTAGGGCGGCTCTTTAAACAGAAATGATAACAATTTACAAAGTATATGGGTTTGAATATATAGTATACTAATATACAGTAAAAGCACGCATATGTCGACAGCATAATTGTTTTTTCTATCTAACTTACTAGAGATGTGTTGTAAGCGCATAAGGTAAGCTGGAAGCTGATACAACATAAAATTATACAATTTAATTTTAAATTAAAAAAAAAAAAAACACCAAAAACTCGCCAAGTCATCATTTCCTTCTAAATCGGCAGCATTTTGCGTGAGCCCACTGTATGTACATATGTATGTGCCCATATATGCAACAAAGTAGTTCAGCAAGATATAAAAAGTGCTTGACAGAGTTTTTACTACTTTTACTGCGAAAGTTTAAGCTCTGATAAAGCCAGTCCGGAGCCAACGCGCCAAGCTGCAGAGAGTAGAAAGAATCTTTGAAAACCTTAGCAACCATAATGCAGATAAATAAATTGAGGAGCAGCTTCTTGCATCTTTGAGCAATTTCCAGATAACGCACGCTTACAGCACGTGCCAGTGAGAGAGGGCAGAGCGTAAAGCTCGTACTCTACTTGCATTTCACTTTGCCACAAAATGTTGCACGCATTTCAATTGCAACTGCCAGAGAGCGTTGTATATATAGTATGTATATATGCACATAATTTTTTAGGTGCAAATAAATTTGAGCAAACATAGCAGGTATACTCTGGGACTGTGGTAACTCTCGCAATTCCCCCACGGCACATTGCTCTACTATCACTAGTGTCCACTCTACAAACAGGCATGCCACAAAAAACCATTGCCTTGGGCTTGAAGACGCCAGCTGTCTCATTTGCAAATTAATTTTGCACTGTTTATTGTACAGTGGCTGCGTGTAGAGATTCGGGAGAGGTCTACAACAGCCAGAATATAAATTTTGAAAAAAATTAAATCATGTTCTATGACGCTCTTTGGACACGTTCTCTCGTTACTCATAAGTTCATATATTTAATTTCTCAATAGAGAGTATTTCTCACCTTATAGATCAGCTTTTATAACCGACTATCTGTATGCATAGTAAGATGTCAAATACTCTCAGAGCTAGAGATACAAAATTTTACCTTATACATAAATTAAGAGATCAAGATTTTTTTGCAGAAAATTTCGAAAAAGCTAGAGTTTCCATTGGATACTGCTTTGAATAATGACTAACATTGATAAATAACTGAAATTCAGATTTCGTTAGGACAACACTGGAACTGAAAAAAAAAAAAACTCATTTTCCAGTTATAGAGGCAATATTGGAAAAAAAAAAAAAAAAAAAAGTATAGGGCCGACAGGTCAACATCTGAACTATAATAATTTTAAAATATGTTTCAAAAGCTGTTACCAATGACATCCCATTTGAGCTCGAGTATGCACTCTTTCGAATCTTAGTTCACCAACCAGACAGATCATTATCGAAGAAAGCCCAGAAATATCCATTCCAGATTTGGGGAACACATCCTTAATACAAATTATGATAAACTTACATTCCCATCATCTTAGCCTCGAAATATTTACATTTTTTCCTCTCAAGTAA
Source organism: Chymomyza fuscimana (assembly GCA_949987675.1). Lineage (NCBI taxonomy): Eukaryota > Metazoa > Arthropoda > Insecta > Diptera > Drosophilidae > Chymomyza > Chymomyza fuscimana. Next base: position 29,008,225 of record OX465090.1, on the reverse strand, counting down.
GCAACACTGGTTGGCAGTGTATACAAATTTCAAGCTATATTTGGAAGCTTTACCAAAAAAAAAAAAAAACAAAAAAAAATAAAGAGTAATTTGTCAGTCGGCTATGCCTGACTCATTGCATATGCCAATTTTATAGCTATATACATTTATATGTACTATGCATTCAAATATGCAAAGCACATATACTCGCATATATTGTATGTATGTGTGTGTGTTTGTGGTTCTATAAACTACTTGCGATTTTCACGTTGTTTTTGTGCAAACACTTGAGAAATTTTCATTGATATTAGTTTACCCGTCGCTCCGCTGCTCCTACAGCTGCTGCTGCTGCTGTCGGCGCTTTGGCTTTTCTCTAACGGTGTGTGTGTGTGTGTATAGCATTTCCTTTTGCTTTCACCCCCAACCCCGTCACACGTTGTCGTGGTGTCAACGTCGCGCGACCGGCGCGCGTTTTTTATCGTACCGCGGCGCGTTCTGTAAGCTTTGGCAATTATTTAAAAACATTAAAGTACGTAGGGTCTTTGGCTTTTATAATTTTTTAATTAATTTTTTTTTTCGAGTGTGAGCAGCGGGGCTGCAGGTGCCAGCGCGGGGGTCGTTTGGCCGTTTGGTCGTTCGGTCTAGTTAGATTTGGAGGTTTTTTTTTAACGCGTTTGCTTAGTGCTTACTCAACGCGACGGCGTCGACGTAGACGCTGGCAGCGACGTTGGCGTCACTTACGACGTTTACGTTACTCTTTGTTTTTGTTGCTTTTATTATTGTTTTTCGCGTGTAGTTTACTAGTTTGCACCTTTTAGCTACTCTTTTGCTTGTTGTTGTTATTGTTGTTGTAGTCGGCTAATGCGCGCCCCTGTGTCTGTCTGTGTGTGTTTGTTTGTCTCTCACTCTCTGCTTGGTTTTGTTGTTTTTGCTGTTGCTGTTGCTGCTGCTGCTGCGTTTTGTTTATTTGTCTATTCACTTGTTTTATTGCTTTTTAGATTTTTGCTTTGCCTTTTGCACTTTACGGTGCGTTGCAATTTTCAATTTACGCAGTTTATATTTAATGCATTTTTTAAAATTTTTCAGCGGTTTTATTTTTTTTTTTTTTTTTTTTGTGTTTTAAAGTTGTTTGCCAAATTTGGCACACACACGCACACAAACTGACGTCTGCCAATGGCTCACATGGTGACACAAATTTTAATAAAACTTCAAAAAAAAATAAAGCAACATTAACGCTTCGAAATTTGCAAGCATGCGTTATGTTTGCAAAATGTTCCGCAACATTTTTCTTTTAAACAAATTAATTCTTTCTTTTTTTTTTGAGTTAAGAAAAATCACGAACAGCCGCACGAACAAAAAGTTGGTTATATGATGAAAACGAAACGAGCGTAGAACGGCAGAGCATAAGGCACAAGCAGCAGCAGCAGGCTGCTAAGAAGAAGAAGAAGCAGCTGCTGCTGCCGCCGCAAGTGAAACGACACGAAACGAAACGAAACAAAACGAACGCGAAACGACGAACAGGCGGCAGCGGCGACTTGCGAGAGCAAATGCGCTGAGAGCCGACGCACGACTGACGCAAGCCAACAGCGAGCAGGCGAAACAAAAACAAATGTAGCCAAAATGTGAGCGCCAGCAAGCAAACGAGCGAGCGCACGTGAGAGCGCAAGCATGAGAGCATGGCTGGTGCTGCCGCTTTAAACTGCACTTGGAGCCCCCGTGGGTGGCTGTAGCATAATGAGCGCCAATGCGAGAGCGCGTCGAAACTGTCACCGCCAGCGTCGTTGTTTTTTTTTTGGCTTTTTTTTTTTTGATTTGCTTCTAGTTTGTGTGCATCTTGTGGGTTGGTGCTGTTGAGGGGGCGGCAATTGAAATTGAAAGTTGTAATGAGCCAGCAGCGGCGTCTTTATGCGTTTATGTGTGCATGAGTGAGCCTCTAGGCCTCTCTAAGTGAATACATCAAACAGCTGGGGCGCTGCCGCTCTCTTTGGTAAACAGTAAACCGCGCGCATAGCTGCGGAAATCCAATTACAGGGCAACCCCCCCCACAGCACGCTCCACGCACACACTCAAAGGCAAGGGCGCGTTAGACACAGCGACGTCAACGTTGACGTCGACGTCTAAGCAGTGTCATAACGGTACCGCGGGGGACCTTTTACCTTACACAAGTCAGCAGCCAGCAACCAGCCAGCCAGCCAGTGGCGGTTGCAGCTAAATAATTTCGGGGCAAGTACATTGTGTTTTTCAAAAATTTTAAATACTTCGTAAGATGGTATACGAAAGAAGAAATTACGTTTTTGAAAAATTGAAAAAAAAAAAAAAAAAGAAGTGAATTGAAATCTGTCGCTTAAAGTTTTGGCATCTTCTAACATAAGTAATTACTTATTTTTTTTTTGATATGCAGAAAGCGAGTTTTGGGACATTCAATACTGGATTAAAAAACGAACAAAAAATTTTTAATGGTGCACAGTTAACAAAATGTTAACAATAATTTTCTGTTGCTGGGGAAGACAACTTAAACATGTATTTTAAACATATTATTTTTAGAAATTTGGAAAACAAGGAAAACAATGTAAGACCTAATTATCTATTCTATGCGTATGACAAGTTTGTGCAGCCCTGGCGACAGTCGGTCGTAACGGGGGATTCCCTCTAGATCCGAATCGCATCATTTTAAAAATATGCATTCATAATATAAGTTGTTAAGCTGCCTCTGATCTTTTTTTGCAGAGGTTGGAAATTAGAAAAACCAAAAACAGATGATTTCCGGAAAACTGCAAAGTAGAAAGTTCAATTGTCAAGAATATGTCTTAGGGCTCCATGGAAGCCTTTTGCATTTTCAAGGCCTTGTAACTTTTAATATGAAATTCCAAGATGCTTACTCTAAATAAATCTTGATAAATATTAAGAACAAAAGTCATCACCTTTAACTTGCCTTGGACCACTGTTGTTTTGACTGATTATAAAGTTAAAGGAATTTAATATAAATACATATGAATACTAATATACCACCAAAAAATATGCATGTCCAATAATGCCTGTTTTCCCTTTGATGTAAAAACAATAAGTTATTGGTGGATTGTTTCAAGACGCAGCAGACCCCCTTTGTCTACGCTACTGCTGCTGGCAGCATTCAAGTCCGATGACTTGCGCCAGACACACACACACACACACACACAACTAGAAAATGCCGAAAATTTCGTATACATGTCAGCCCAAGCATGTTGGAATTTTTCCATGTGTGCACATAGAAACGAAAAATAAAGGGTCCCCAGGCTCACGTACTGTATCCCCCCGTCACGCACCCCACTCAACTTCCCCCAACAGCAAGCTAATTTATAATTTTATTTACATATTTTTGTATGGTCCACTCTGCAGCGTAAACACACAGAACTCACAGCAGCAAACCTACACATTCCCCCAACTTCTCCCCACGGACCACCAACTGCTCCTTATCAGTTCAAAGAATAACAACAAAAGCAACGATCGTACATTGCGCTCTTATCAGCACCCAGTGGGGCACCTGTACACAGTCTGTGCCGGCCCCTTGCAGACATAAAACCAAAACCAAAGCAAAAAAAAGGCACAAAAGCGAATGGAATTCGAAAAAAAAAAATGCGTAACGGCTGCTACATATGCGCTATACGACAATCGGATACCCTGCATCGAAAAAAAAAAAAAAATGATAATAATAAAATATCCTGAACTTGAGTTATTACACCTAATAAATCGATTTATATGATATTTATAAGTCTAGGTTTTGTCAGTTTTTCGGAAACTTTATATAAAAAGCGTCATATGTAGTATAAGTTTTAAGCAGTAGTTATAGCAACCTTCTATTCCTGTTACCAAAACATGATGGCTTAATGTTGTGAGACAGGCGTCTCATTTTTGGCTATTAAAAAATTCGAATACCTAATGAAGATATTTACAATCTGTTGTCAAAATTTTTGAACTAGATTAATTGGAAATTTATGATGTTTCAGAATAATTTTCGTATAACAATCTTTGAAAATACTACTTTTGTATAGGAGACGATCTTAAAACCTTTTTTGTTATTAAATTGGTTAAAAGAAACAAGTTTAGATAGAAAAAAAAGTTGCTCAATTTTTACAGTAACTGCTTTATAAAAAGCGTAAAAAATTTTTCTTTGGAAGTTGCAATTTATAAACAATATTTTTTTTAAATTGTTATGGTATTTGCTAAAAATCGTAAGAAATCGTATTTGTGTGTAAGTTTACATTCATACAAATTTTTGTATCCAATTTTTTATCGGGTTAAGGACCATATACGCAGTTCGAAACTTTTCGCACGGAATGACAAAACTTCATATAAAAAAAAATATCCCAAATGGGATTATTATTTAAAATATCTAAATTGGCAAACATTTTGAAAGCTATAGCACTTTTGTAGAGGAGCTGTTTTTTTTCTTAAGTTGATCGAAGGAAAAAAGTTAAAGTTCAAATTTAAACAATTTTTTATGGTAGATACCTTGTATATCAAAACCCTAAATTCAGTTTTTGTTTGGATTATTTAAGGGATTTTCTAAAAACTGTAAAGAAATCATTAGAAATGGTATTTTTTTGTAGAAGTTGCTTGGTATAGTATTTTTTACGTAAAAACCTTTAAAAAAATTTTTTCTTAAAATCATATTTTTGAGTAAGTTAAGTTTACAACTTTTTGCGAAAATAACAAACAACAGGAGACCTAATGAGCCATAATTTCGGTTCAACTTAGGACTACGCAGGTCTTGACTTAAATTTGTGTTATCTTTATCCTCATTGACTTAAATCTTATGCGACGAATTAATAAGAAAGTTTCGGGGTCAAGAGATTTAAAAGTATGCGCGATAACATCGAAATTTATTTGGCCCGACGAAAAAGCGGGGGACTCCTGCCTTTTGAAAAAAATCGTTTGATTATTTTGGTATTTTTTTTAGCGTAACAACCCAAAAGTATTTTCCACTTGCTGTTACAGACATACTCATAAACTTAATATACCATTTTACTCTATGAGTAAGGAGTATTAAGGAAAACCAAAAACGCAGAGGACGTCTGCGCTGGCTTTAATGTCAACAGAGTTAGCCGCCAGCCGCAGAGAGCAAAATGGGAGAGCATACGCGCCGCTAAGAGCGCGACTTGGCTGACGCTTCTAGTGGCTGCTGTTGCTCCTGCTGCTGCTACTATGAAGTGGTTGTTGTTGCTGCTTAGGTAGTCAAGAGTGGGGGACATGGAGTGTGAAAAAGTTGTGCTGGGGGGGGGAGAGATTTGCTGTTTCTTATAGGATTTGGCTTTGAATAGCTGTTTTTGTTGTTGGTTGTTACTTTTTTTTCCTATTTTTTTTTCTTCTTATTTTATTCTTTTTGACAAGCTGAGCAGATTTACATTTTACGCAATTAATATACGCAAAAGGCAAATCTTGAGAGCAGTATGTATATATATATATATACATGTGTAGATATATATGTACATACATAGATTTCAAAGCCAACTTGGCAACGCGAGTTGGTAAATGCTAATTGCGAAATGTGAACAACCCTCTCCTACCTTTGGTTGGGTATATCTTATGTTTGCTGCAACCTTGAACTTTGACCTCGTAGCCAAACTGCGTTTTTCCAATCTAAGCCTAAAATTTGTTTGCCAAAATGTGGGTACACTTGTCGCACTATGCTTATCCACAACCAACTCCTCACTCACTTGGCCAACTAATAATTAATCCCAAGTGGGGCATCCATAACAACAGGCAGTATTTTTTTTTTTTTTTTGCCAGCCTGCATTTAATCTTAAAGAGGCGCGCCTCAGTAGCCAAGAGAGGCAGGTCTGCGTAGCACACTGCCTCCAACTTTTCCCCAATTGAATGTAGCTGTAACTGAGAGTGGACGCTGCTGCAACGGTTGCCAGTTGACTACGACTGTCACGCTTTATTAACCAAATGGCACAACTCGTTCCAAAAAAAGAGAGAGAAACTTAAGGAAGCTGTTTAAGGCTAGCCGACTGTGGCATGCGCTACACTCAGTTTGTTTGACACTAGCTTAAATGAAAAATTTTGAATCAAGACCCAAACTGGCCTTATCGGAATACTGTTTAAATAATATCTTAAGTGTTCTGTCACTTGGGAATCCCAACTATTTTCGCACCAAAAATACTATTTAATTAATTAAATTCCGAAATAATTAAAGAGTGAGTAAACTGGCCTTATCAGAATAATGTTTAAATAATATCCTAACTCCCAAGTAATGGGAGTACCAATTATTTTCGCAAAAAAAAAAAAAAATCATTTGATTGATCAAAATCCGAAATAATTAAAGACCTCTCTCATACAAAAGTACGAATTTAGACAATTTGTTCTATGTTCTGCAAAGAAAGTTCTTACAGGCTAGTTATGCCTCGTCTTACGAAAAAAAAAAAATTCCCAAAATTGTTATTTTTGAACCTTTTATATAAAAAGTTGAATAATACTTAAGATCCAGATGTTCCCTTTGTTCCCTAAAAAAAGCTCAAATATTGGTCGTTTAAATCTATGAGGAAAATTCAAAGTTGATAAATATAATTTGAGCTAACTTTTCAAGTTGAAGAATAAGCATATGGAAGAGAATACAAGGCAATCAATAAAAAATCAAGTTCTTAAAAAATTTTTTAATATTAAATTATATTTCTCTTTCTTATTATAGAAGAAACAATACACTGAGAAAAAAAATCAAGAATTTTGCAATGAAAAGCGAGCCAAATGCACATCAAAGCGTTTTTTTCTATTATTGAGAGTAAAATTCCTTTCTCAAGAGAGTTTTTTTGTAGACAGAAATTCGTAATTTGAGAATTTTCAGTCTGATTTTAAGAACGAGAGCACTCGCGTACTCATTTTAAGAATACTTTATTTTAATGCTGAGATTGAGAGTATTTTTTCTTAATTTAAACCATTTATGCCCACTGTACCTGCTGCGGCACAGAAATTAATTGATTTTAAAGTGGCTCGACTGTGAATGGGTTAAGAAAAATAGAGAGCAAAAAATTCTCATGAAACACTCTGGTTTTGATTAAATTTTAACTTACAATTGCAACGACTCTTTTTTCTGAGTGTAAAGCACTTTTAAGTTAAGATACGTAATTTTTATGAACAAATACTACAAAGTTTAGATTATCTCTGGCGGCTTTTGAGGCCCTATGGGAGATACAGCAAATGTTGATGATGATTACTTGTCGTAGGTTCAGAAATTTATTCAAAAATAAATTGTTTCCCAAAAAAAGTCTACTTCATCTTAAAAAAAAAACGTTCGTTGGATACTGTTAACAAGAAATATATTCAGATAATTGAAAACTGTGGAAGATGACACTAATAGGCATTTTTAGTTTTAAATTTAGTCGAGGAAATCTAATTTTTCTAAAGAATTATTGTAAAAATTGTCGAAATCCCCAAAACAAGAAAACATTTAATTATAATAAATCATTTTGCACAAAAAATTGGATAGTTTTATGGAAATCAGAAAATTAAATGATAAATTATTTACGGATTTTAGTAAATGGAAAAATTTTAAATTTTAATTTTATTCCTAAAGTTGAAAAAAATGCGAAGGGATCACATAATTTTTTTAAATTTTTTTTGCAAACGTTAAAAAAAAAGTTGTCACATAATTTTATGTGATTTTTCAACACAAAATTAATAACTTGCAAAAATTTGAGATCATGCGCTTTGGGCACAACGATAACTCTCGACAATTCTGTTTTTAGAACAGTTCTAATTTTTTTGTGATACTCTTTTTAAAACTCAATTTAAATCTAAGTTAAAGCTTATTAAGCTCTTCCTTAAAACCACTTCAAAGTAATGACCTCCAACGCCATTAAACTAATACACCCCGTTGCTGCGTTAAAGGGTATCAAAAAAGAAAAATTAATTTATGAATAGGTTTCTATAGCGAGTTAACAACAAATCGTGCGACGGACAGACTGCTGTCCGCTCAGGCCACCGTCCGTTCATCACTTAATTACGTTAACGCTGCACGGCGGAGGGGCAGTGGGCGACAGAGGGCATGGTTGGGATGTTGTTCTGCTAACTACAACTATTTTACGTGCTAGTTACTAACCTCGTTGGCGAATTACGAAAATTGTAGCAACAACAACAGAATGAGCAAACCATATACACCAAAAAATTGATGCTGCCGCACCAGGTCGATGTCGAAGCGGAGGCGGTGGGCGTAGCTGTGCTGCCGTTGTTGGCACCTGCAGCAGCAGCGTCCTCAGTGGCAGTGGCGCTGCTGCTATGACGACTGCTGAGGCCAAAGCCAATGCCGCCGCCGCCGCCGCTGCTGCTGTTATCCTTGTCGCGCGTTAATGAGCAGAGATCAATGCCCGCGGCGGCGTTTAGTGCTGTCTCAACAATGATCGAGGCAGCCGAGGATTTGCGTCTGCTGCCAGCTACACCTGCAGCACTAGGCGCTGCTGCAGCGGCGCTGCTGGCTTTGGTCGTTTGCTTTAAAAACTTGCTAAGCTTGCGTGCGGCAGTGCTGGCAGCGCTGCTAGGCGTCGATATTGGCGCTGCTGTTGGCGGTTGATGTGGTGGCGGGGTATTATGTTGACTGCTGGTTACCAAAGCAGCCGGTGCGCTGGCTGTTGATCTGCGTTGACTGCGTCGTTGGCAGCGCTGTGCTGCTGCTGGCACTAGCAGCGAGGCGGCAGGCTGTGACGTTGCTGTGTGCAGTTTGGTTGCATGCGTTGCAGCTACGTCAACGTCGGCGTCGTCTTCGTCGTCGTCAACAAAGGTTATCTGCTTCCACTTTTTCTTCTTTTTTACTTTGGCTGTGGCCTTAAGCAATTGTCTGGATCTAAATTTTGGGGTCTGTGTGGCTGTTGTGGTGGTGCTGGTGGTTGCTGTTGTTGTAGTTGTTAATGTTGTTGTTGCAGTTGTGTGCTCCTGTGGCTGTTGTTGTTGTTGTTTTTCCCAGCTGTGGCGCGGCAGTTGTATGGTTGTTGTCAGTGCAGTTCTTGTTGCTGCTGCTGCCGCTGCGACGCCATGCTCCGCAGCTGTCACCGCAGTTAGACTGTGGCTGCGACGTTGGCGTGCTGCTGCTGCGGCGGCGTTAACGTCGCCTTTGGCTGCCGCCAGTTCAAAACTTTAAAAACTTCCAAAAACAAGGCACACACACACACACAGCTGCATATGTACGCAGTTTATGTATAGATGTGCTGGCGAGGGGAGTTTGGTAGACGCAACGCACACACACACATGACGTTTGTTGTTGTTGCTGCTGCTGCTGCGGCGTTGTGATAAGAGCGACAGCAAACAACTACTGTATTTAATATTCCTTTTTACTAAACACTTTCTTTTACTGTTTTGTTTTTTGATTTTGCTTGATTTATGATTAGCACGATTTTTTTTTTGTTTTTTTGTTTTATTAATATATGTATTTTTGTTTTGTTCTTTATGCTCACACACTCCCTTCTTGTTGTTCACACGCTCTCTCTGGCTTTACGCTCTTTGGCAACGCACACGCACAAATGCAAATTGTTTTTGTGCTTGCTTTGTGCACGCAGTTTATCTATTTATCTGCTGCTGCTGTTTTTGATTATGCTTCTGTTTTTGATTTGGCTACTGCTGTCCGTCCATCCGTCCCTTGCCTTTGCTGTTGCCACTGTTTTATGTAATTGCGCTTTGTGCGCGCCTTTCGTTGACGGCACTTTGCTTTGTCGTCGCTCTTTGCGTGCGTGTGTGTGTGCGTGTTTGGATTTGCGTGCGTCTGTTTTTGACTGCAGCCGCCGGCCAACTGTATTTGTTGTTGTTGTCGCTGTTGTTGTTCGAAACACGTGAACACTCTCTTACGCTCCGGCAGATCGGCTGTTAATTTACTCACTGCTCACTGCACTTTGCACTCGCAAAAAAAAATGCCAAAAAATTGCCAAAAAAAAAATATATATATATATATCTATATATATTTATAAAAAAAAAAACACAACTATATTTTATGCGGCAGCTGCAAAGCGTTTAACTTTTTTGCATACGCTTTGCGCCTTCAAGTTTTCAAACGCTTTTATTTATTTATTTATTATTATTATTATTCTTTAAGTTACACGCCGACGCGTCCTCCAGCTCGCGATGCTTACAGCTGCAGCGACCGCACAACACTCAGCACTGACGAGAGACTGAAGACCGACCGACCGACCGACAGCTCGCTGCTGCTGACTGCCGCTGACGCCGACGTGGGGGTGGCGCAGACGTTGACTGCTACTGCTGCCACTGCTGCTGTCCACGCACGTTCAACTCTGACAGCAGCCACTACAACAACAGCAACAACAATAATAATAATAGTAATAATAGCAGCAACAACAACAACAGCTACGACGAAGACAACAACAACAGCTAAATGATAAACACACGCGGCGCGTAAAGCTTCAACGGAAGCTGTGTGTAGACTAAAATTGACGCCAACGTCGCTGCTGCTGCCCGCTGCTCGCTGCCCGTTGCCGTTGCTCTATTGCGCGCTCACTCTCTTACGCTCTTCATAAACATACATACCGACATACATACATATGTACAATAAGAACTCTCAGCTGTGCTGTTATCGTTTGTGTCGCCAAGCACTTCAATTTACGTCGGCTGCGCCGCTGCTGCACTGCTGCTGCGCTGCTACGCGCCTTTGATACTGTATATAATGCTAGGTTTACACTGCGCCAAAAATAAACTTTAATTTTTTTTCTAAAATTTTTAATTTTTTTCTCTCTTCTTTTCAATTCAAAAATAAGAAGATAATTTCAACTAAAAGGTACACTATGCACAAAAAATTTAATGTTAAATCTAACTTGTATTAAAAAAGAAAAATATTCAAAAGATTTTTTCAAAACTAAGATAATAAGAGGGCGTACTAAAAAAGTTCAAACTTTGATCAGATTAGACTATTTCTAAAACTATCTTGCATTTATAATTTTTTATCATAACATTATTATATTGTCAAGAAACTGAAATACATTTATTACTATTGCAAACAAAATTAATTGTGTTTCTGATTTGGAAAAATATAAAATTTTAAATATTATTTTTTAAAAAACGAGAACAGGTTTAATAATCATCATTATTTCATATTATTGTTAAAAAGTTGTGTACTAAAAGACTTGCCCACTTATATATAAAAAAAATATAAACTTTAAAAGAAAAGCCACAATATTCCATTATACTCGTAAATTAAATACTTTAGAATATATTTGCATTTTTATAGATGCAGTCAAAATAATAAAATAGATATACTACTACGAAAATGCTATCAAAAAATGTAAAGCAAAAAATATTTAATGTTTTTCTTTTTTCTACTTTAAAGGCGTACGAATGTCGCGTTGGTGATAGTAAAAATTTCCTTATGCTGTATGACACTAACTGGCACAGTTATGCACAAGGACTATGTTACTGCAGTTTAAACAGCAGTGTTAAAATATACATAATTAATCAATTTTAACAAAAGATGTGACTTAACTCTAGGCGGGCTAAGTTTTTCGATTCATGTCCTGCTGTAGCAGAACTAAAACAAAACTTAGCCTCTTTGTGGAATTGTCTAGATACCAAATAAACGTTGATGAACCCTAGCGGCAAACTAAGCATATCCGTACAGTGCATAACTTTTCCTCTAGAATACAAAAAGTCTGCTGTTCCATCATACCTACAGCGAAAGCTTTGCCTTTAAGAAACAGAACAGTTTATTAGGAACACCAAACTTAATAAATAAATTAAGTAAAAGTAAAAAATTAATTTTTATAATTAGAGAAGTAGCAACCAAGAAATCTTCTGTTAGTGTTCCGAGAGCAGAAAAGTGTCTTATATCATCGAAATATTTCAAATACAAGACAAGTCAATTTTAGTCATGGAGTCGCGGGGAACATCGACGAGCCATCGTTGGCAATAATTATATCTTGCTAGGACCACTGCATTTAAGCGCTTACAATATTTAAATGACGTAACAATTGAAACCCACGGACCATTATCAGCCTCGCTTAATGTTCCATGTATGGGAGAACAGCCAAATGAGTTTTTGTCAAAAAAAAGTAATCAAAAATTATGATGTTCGTAGAGCCAGCCGTGGGCGATATTATTTTTCATACATAAATAAGTAGTTTTAAACTTGCATTTGCTCAATTTTGTTGCAAAATATACGAATAAAATGCAATTAACAAACAAACCAACAGATGGCGCACCCTATACGTTAACATTCTAAGACCATGAATTTATAGAGGTAACAAACTTGCCACGGTTTAGTTCAGTGTAAACCTAGCATAGCTGAATGCGCCAAATAGTAGCAGATAGCGGCGTTGTAGACAAAACTGCCTAGCTGCGCCGCCGACGCAGACGCAAGCAGCGACGCTTGGCTGCTGACAGACAGATGATGATGAATCCAGGCTGCTGCATTCTGAGCAGCAAGCTTTGGGAAAAACTTTCTTTACGCTCTCTTTCTTTTTCTTTTTTTTCTTTTGCTATTTTTATTGTTTTTTGTTGTTGTTCGCAGCTGCTATGACTGCATGCGCAGTGGGGTCTGCTCTAAGAGACTTGGAGCAAAAAAGAGAGAGAGAGCGAGCAACTAAAGTCTGATAACTGTGCTGCTAGTATTTTATGTTTTGTTTCATTTCCTTGCCAGCCCCAGCCGCCCCGCTTGCCATATCCAACCACCCACAATTGGGCTGTTGCTCTCATTTGACGCGCGCGCTCTCTTAAAGCGTCGCTGCTGCTGCATTCTGATAGCAATATTTTTAGCTTATCTTTTCAAACACTCTTTCGTCTTGACCACCGGCTTCGCTTCAGCGTTATTATTAAGTATATAGGCAAGCCTATCCCCACTGCAGCTCCCTCTTAACAACACAAAACTCCAAAGAGCGCCCATCGTTTGCTCTTGTGCTCTTGGAGCCTGCGCGCACGCACACGTGACAGTTTGCTCTTAGCTTGTACGCTTCGTTTATGCTCTTTTCTTACACTTGGCCGCCAGTTAGCTACGAATTGGTTTGCGACCAAGCTAATGCTAGGTTTACACTGCACAATTCGTGCACAGTTTGTCACAGTTATAAAATGTTTATATTGGCAGCACAAAAAGTTGTTTAATTTGTTATATATATTTGTGATGCTGTAAAAATTATTTTTTGTTTTATATTTTTTTTGCATTTTTCTAGAAGGCACTGTCTTAAGATTATTTTATTTTTTGCAGGCTGGTTTATAATCTCAAAATCTTGTTCTTGAATGAAGGAATTTTGATTAGCATCAAAAAGTTTATTTAGGGCTTGAAAAAACTGATATCTAAGAACTGGAAAAATCGTTTTTAATTGTTTTAAATCATTCCTTCAGGAACAGAGTTAGGATATAAATATTATAAGAAGTTTTAGTTTATTGATCTCAGAATTCCACAGTTGTTATACGTTTTTATACATTGGTTGAGGGTAAACAGCGAGAAATTGTTGCTGGGGACTGATATACCCAAAATAAAAAAAATTAATATTATTTTTGTTAAATTTTGTTACGTCTACGTTAAATTTTATGGGAAATAGTTTGACCAATATATAAAAATGCACCAAAATTTAACGCCTCTCGTAAATTAAGAAAATTGAGCCGGTAAAAAATACTGAGACTTGACTAAGACTTACATTTCAAATGTTTTTCAATGTTTTTTAATTTCAACTTTGATGCTCACATGTTGGCTACAAATTTATAAGCTTATCACAGGAAAAGCACTTGTCGAAAATCGTGCCTGCTATTGCCACAGTTTCAGTGTGTCTCTAAGCGAATTCTGGCTCACGAAGAATAATAGATTATAATATACATATAATTTAAAATAGAACTTGTCAAAAACTATGCCTGCTATTGTCACAGTTTGAGTGTGAAAAATAGTCAAAATTATCAAAATCTATGGCACAGTTAGACAGTAGGTGTTTTATATGAAAAATATTGTACAAAACCACTTTTCTAAAAACGTGCCAGCTACTGTCACAGTTTTTATGTGACACTAAACTTATTGTAGAGTTTGCACGTTTTATTTATTGTAAAGTTGTTTGCCTCTTTAAACTAAACTGTGCCGCTGTGCCACGCAATCGCGTCATGCTGTGACACGGTGTAAACCTAGCATTATTTTATATTGTGCCCATTAGTCCTATTACTCTGCATTTGTCTGTGTATATTATTGAAACTGGTTTCCTTGTTTGCCTTTACAGTTGCTGCACTAAGATTTAATTTGATTTGGCATCCTTTAGGGTCTTTGCCTTCAACACTTTTATTGCAAAAACACAGCAGGGTGGTAAAATAAGCTAAAGCCGGGTTTGTGTCTCGACTAATTGCAAAGATATTAACATGTATCTAAGCCTCTTTGTGTTTGCTTTGCTTTGACACTTACTTCTGGATAATCTTAATCCTGCCGCCAGCTGTTGCTACCAGCCCCCCTCACTCTCCCACTCTCTATCTCTCTCTTTCCCCCCTCACCTATCAACTACGTCACTTTGCTCCTTGACATTTGCCTTTATTAACTTGACCGCCTCAGGTGTGCTTCTTGTTGTTCATCATAAGTTTTAAATTTCCATCCTACAACAGCCTTCATTCCCAACTCCTCCCAATGTCACACACCCGCTGCTTCCCGCTTTTTACGACACATTGGGGTATGCTTATATGTGTGTATGTGTATTAAAAAAAAATTTGCCACCCATTACGATTTACGCGTTTTATGCGTTCATAAAAGCTGCCCAAACGGCTCAAGGCGGCTTCTACTCTACCAGAACAACCATGCCCCCTACCCTTAGCGGAACTACTTTTCCCAAACCACTTTCACCTTGATTTCGTCAGGACTCGTATTGCAATTATCTGGATATGCTTGTGATAGTCGCCTTGCCTTTGGCGTAAATGTTGTGAAAAAAATTAAAATCCAAAGCAGCTGAGCTAACGCGCCGAAGTTTGAATACTTTAACTTAAGAGTTGAGGGATATAAAGAGTAAAATAGAATTGAGTTATTCCAAAAAGGGAATTCTTGAGCAGCCAACTGGAGACTTGTTGAATTAGATATATTCGAAATTCGATTAATTTGAATTCGAATTCACTCAAAACCAGTTTTTTTGTTTGCTCTAGAATTTTTAAGAACTTTTCGTTCTTCATTTTTCTTGATTTCTTGATCTTAATAGAAATTTATAAGAATAGAAAAAAGGAAAAATTTAATTCACAAATTTCTTGTCGATTTGGAAAAAAATTTCGAAAGAATTTCGTGAGTTGTTAAGGTTAAGGCTAGGAGCTTAATGACTGCTGGATCCAATTGCTCTATTATGTTCGGTATTGAGGATCAGCAGGATTTATCGAATTTGGGTAAGCTAGTAAAGGATGTCAGTTTAGGACGTTAATATACAACTTGTGATAAGATCATTAAACGGGCAAGAAATGACAAGCAACTCTGAAATCCTTTGCGAAAGGCTTTTCAGTTGTTTTTTGCGAGCGTGACGTCACAAAATTGGATTAATGGAGGACACAAACTTTGTGGTTTTTTTTATTTTACAATTTTTTATCATTATAGTTACAAACTTTTTTTAAAGAGTAAAATATATTTAATAATTATTAAATATACTGAAGACAATATTTAAATTTTTTTTGAGCTGAATTATTATTCAAGAGCAAATAGGAATTAATAAAAAATGATACTAAGGTCGATAATAAAAAACATATTTTTAATGTAATAAATTGTAAAATTAAATTAATAAAAAAAAAATAAATAAATAATTTTTAATAAAAATTTGGGTAACGTAACGCCAGATACTAAGGTTAATGTAAAAATTTCAAAATTAACTTAATCAAAAGAAAAAAAAAGTTAAAAATAAATAGAGCAAATTTTGGTAACGTAACGCCAGATACTAAGATAAGTAACAAAAAAAAATATTTTTAATTTAATAAATTTTAAAATTAAGTTAATCAAAAAAAAAAAAAAAATAGACAATTTCTAATGAAAATTTAGGTAATTAAAAAAACAGTTTTTTAATTTAATAAATTGCAACATTTAATTAATCAAAAAAAAGTTTAAAAATAAATAGTGAAAATTTGGTAACGTAACACCAGATACTAAGGCCAATGTAAAAAAAAAAGATTTCCAATTTAATAAATTGCTAAATTAACTTAATTAAAAAAAAAGTTAAAAACAAACTATTTCTAATGAAAATTTTAGTAACGTAATGCCAAATACTGAGGCTAATGTAAAAACAAGATATTCGATTTAATAAATTGCAAAATTAACTAAATCAAAAAAAAAGCAGCTAAAAATAAACAATTTGAAAATTTGAGTAACGTAACGCCAGATGGAGGCTAATGTAAAGAAAAGATTATTGATTTAACAAATTGCAACTTAATCATAATTAAAAAGTTTAGTAGTCAAAATCAAATTTTAATTTTTTGTAACGTAACGCCATGCGTGGCTTTGCTTTTAGCTTTTAATTGGTAAAAATTATTTTTTTTTAATTTTAAGCCATGCTTTGTCGCACAATCGTAACGTCACGCCAAAATGGAAATGCTCATATACAACAATAAACCCAGCCAGCTGAAGCTGCTTCAAACTGAATAAATCAGAGTATGCAAAAATGTATTGTTTGCGTCATAGAAGCCGCCATTCTTTTTTGACCATACCCCAAGTCCCATTTTTTGGTAAGAGGCGCAGCACTGAGTCCCTTCGGCCACCCTGAGTTATCCATCAATGATTCAAAGCTGTCAATTTTGAACTTAAAAAAATAAAAATACTCCAACTAATAAAGTACTTTAAATACAGCTGGCAAAGATCTCAAACCCTGTGCGTCAGCTGAGCTCTGGTGCAGAGGGAAAAACAAAAACAAGAGAGCAGCAGCAACATTTTACATTTTAACCAAATAACAACAACAACAATAGATGAGAAATACTCTCTGAAGGTTTTTCGTCATTCATTCGAAAACACATTCATTCATATTCAAGTAAACATTCATCTGCATATTGACGCTTTTGTATACTATACTATGTACATATATATGTATGTACTATATACATTTGTAACACACACTTGCAGCCCTCGTTCATAAAATAAGTCCAAGTACATTCACCCCTAAAGCTGTTGTTGTCTATATATTTTTAGGTTCCTGCTGAGTTTCTCTGGCATTTGCTGGATTTCCTTTTTGGCTATTAACAATAAGCAAAACAAAAACTACAAAATTTGGTGTTGTGCCAGAAATCTCTGGGAGATAATTTCGAAAAATAAGACGTTTATGCGGTAAAACATTTGTGTTGTATGACTTTGTCATTGGAAAATCATAAAATATAATATATAATTTATTTCGAGTCGTAATATATATATAAAATATAATATACTTAAATGAATAAATAAATATAAATAAAACATAATTTATTCATAATAAATCATAGGGCAGCTTAAAACATTTTTAAAAATTATATTACATAGATTATTTATTTTGTTTATTATTATGGCATTTATTTTAACGTGCGCATAAACATGCAATAATTTGCTTGCGCCATCTAGCGGGCACACTAAATTGAAAAATAAATGATGACGATGACGACATCAACAAAAAGAGAAAAACTTTTTTATATAAGATTTTATTAACATATTTATATTGGACAGGGCTACACATATGGATATTGCGCAGCTGAAGCCGTAGCTGAGGTCCAAGTAACTTCAAAAAACCATGGGTTCTGAGATAACCTCAAAAAAAATTATAAATGGCATGGTTATCTGAGATAATCACAAATTACCCCATAAATGGCAGCTAGTCCGATTTTAAGCAAACTTTCCATAATTATGTGGCATCCAATCTATATCTTTCTGTATATAGCAGTTCGATCTGCTCCTTTTAGAAAAATATTCGTCTTGCAATTTTATGCTTAGGACAACCGATCCTGTTGATAAGTTAACCTCCAGGGCTGCCGATCACGATTTTGTAATCAGATTTGGTGCGCCATTTTTATTTATTTTTGAAATCTTATAATAAAATCATTAACAGTAGCCGCAAAAACGCTTAAAAACAATTTGAAAAAAAAAACAATTTTAAGCTTGGTTCGCCATTTTGAATTTTGAAACTCGGATCTTGAAAACATATTATGCAATGATGCGACTAGTCTATCTTTCCAAAAAAAAAAATTTAAAACAATTAAATTTAAATTCGGAAAAAAATGTTCTAAAAGATTTCTGGCACACACTCGACTGTGTATCTAAAAAATCAATCTAAAAGTGCTAACTTGAAATGCAGAAAAAAAATGTTCTCAAAGAATTCTGGCACACACCCCACTGCATAGTCATCTAAAACAATTAAATGGAATTTCTGAAAAAAAATGTTCTCAAAGATTTGCGGCACACACCCGACTGTATGGGCATCTAACTTTGGCAACTAATACAGAAGATTGATGTAATGCTGTCTATAGAGCCGGCTTTGTGGCTGCCTCTCTCTTTGTGTGCCTTTGTTTGTCTCACTGCCGCTCTCTCGCTCTCTCTCTCGCACTCCCTTTCCCTTTATCACTCTATCTTTGCTGTTGCCATTGTTGTTGTGACGCAATGGTTTTTTTTTGTTGTATTTTCCATTTTTTTTTTTATGCTTTCAATTTCCTGCGCTTTGAACTTTGTTTTCGTTTAAGATTTTCTAGCTTCATTTATATATAGAGTATACATATTATGTATGTATGTGTTTGTGTTGGCCATGGCACAAAGTAAACTTTGCTATCAGCTGGTCTGGGCCGTCGGATAGGGGCGTAGTCTTTAAGAGGGAGTTTGGTAAATTGCATGCGTTTGTGTTGCACTTCGATAACAAACGAGCCGGCAATCAACCACGCCCACCACGCACACACGCCCCCAAGCTCATGGGGCCATACACACACACACTACCACAAACAGTCAACAAGCCGCGCAATCAAAACCAGCGCTCTCTGCCCCCCGCCCCGCTGGCAAACACTCGAAACTCTCAACAACGGAAAAGTTAATCATAAAATAGCAAGCGAAATAAATGCCAGGGTTCAACGTGTTTCAACTGATTGTTGTTGTGCTGCACGCTGCGTATACGCAATATTTAAATTTGTAGCGTCTATTGATTGCTATATTTATAAGAGGCTCAAACGATATTATTAGGACTACATAAAATGGGCGTGGTCCTCGGTCTAGCAGTGGGCTGGGCTGGCTGCTGCAGGGGCTTATGGCATTTTGCACTTTAAGCGAAAAACGTTTGAACTTTATCAAATAATCGAAAAGAAATTGCTTGCTAATTGAAATTTTAGCATTTGATTCAATCGACAGCTTACCAGGTGAATTACAAATTTTTTTTTTTGATTATTTAAATTGGTGCAGCTTTTCTTTGCCTTTTAAGTTGTACTTCTAAGACTTACCTATAAAGAAAGAAGAAGAAGTAGAAGATAAAGAAATTAACAAGGTTCGATATGCATATAAGTAATTTAAATATTTTGCAGTTTTTTAAATTTTTACAGCATTTTGCTAGTGAAAGGTTTGTTATTATAAATAAATAATAGTTATTTACTATTCTAAATAAATAATAATACTATAAAAGGGCAAACGTAATAGTGAATTTTCTGCAAACAAATTTTAAAAATATATATATAAGTATATTTATAAAGTTTTGGCTGCAGCAACAAAAAACTGCATCCAATGATTATTGAAAACAGCTCAGCTCGATTCATATGCAAAAAAAATGTTTTCGGAAAATTTAAGTTTTTTTAAATTTTATTTAATATTTATTTAATTGCAACTAGAGAGCTGCGCAAGCACTGCACAAATGTCTTGTAAGCCATCAGCTGTTATTTCAAGCACTTCATGTCTTTGGCTTGAACAAAAACAAAAAAAAACTGAAATACTTCAGTGTCAAAAGTGCTTGGTTAACAACAAGCAATAGAACATCAAAACAAAAGTGAAACAGAACAAGCCTGAAGTAGAACAAAATGGAAGTAGAACCAAAATGGAAGTAGAACATTTCAAGCATAGTAGAACGTTTTTGTAGTTGCAATGTCTTTGGTGGTGGTTTTTTTGACTAACACAAACAAACAATCTGCTTGTGTCTGTGTGTGACATTATAATATGTCTGCAAAACATTCTTGTGCACTCGCTATGCTTGCCGAAAATTTGCTTCACTCAAGCATTTCGTGCGATGTTCGAATGTTTTGAAATATTCAAGCACTGTCAAGCACTGAAGCAAAGGCAGTTCAAGCACTGAAGGTTTTGTTTTGAAGCAAACCGAACATCAAAACATTTTGTTCTGCTGTCAGCTGTCTAATTGCGACTGAATACATTTGAACCAATTTTTTTTTTTTTTTTTTATCTAATTTACCAATAATTCATACAATTTTTTTTACTTTTTTTTTTAAATAGTATGTTTCTTAAAAATGTCAAAACCATTTTTTTAAGCTAAAAAAGTTCTTTATATTTTAATAATATAAATAAATATTATGAAACTGTTCTGTTTTTACATAAAAGCAAATTTGCTTTCAAGTTTTCGAATATGCAATCAAAAATTATGCGACTTCTATAAAATTACGTATACGCAATGTAGCTTTTTTTATATGTGCGGTATAGGTAAGCATGGCTAGAAGTACTTTAAAAAATAATTTGGTTTCAGAATTGTTTTAATATAGCCACAAATAATTAGCGAAAAAAAAATTTTAAGCTGCTAAGGTCCTAGTTTGGACTGCGAACAACATTGTTACATTTTTATACAGTACGTATACGCAATTGCTTAATAAAATTAATGTAGCTTTATATGTACGGTATAGGTAAGCATGGCTAGGATTTTAAAAAATAATTTGGTCTCAGAATTATGTTAATATAGCCACAAATAATTAGTTGAAAAAATTGCAAGCTACTAAGTTTCTAGTCTGGTCTACAGACAACTGAATGGTATATTTTTAAACAGTACGTATACGCAATAAAAATGTTGTGCCTTTTTGCCTAGGCTTATTAATTATTTATATATTTTTTTTTAATATTTTTAATTGTTAAATGACATATAGAAGTTTTTAAGTGAATTTTAGCAAAGGCAGAGTCACACTTAAAGCTTTTTGAGCGAGGATATTTAACGAACTACCAAAAGGCCGCAAGTCATAGCAGTAACGAAAATTTTAAAATTTTTGTACCATTCAGCTACACAAAGTTGGTTTTTATTTATTAATTTAACTTTTTTTCAACTTTATGTGTCAGTATAACTAATAAGTTTTAAAAAAATAATAGAAAGTACAAGCAAGACAGCAAAACTCAATATAAAAAATACATATTTTTAAAGATTATTTTTTAGCGCCCCTTTTGAAAGCTTTAAGCACTGACCACTGGCAACAAAACTTTCATTGTCCATGGGTCGCTCTAGCATGCCTGAGAGCTTTCCATAGCTAGGCTGCTTGTTGTGAGCTTTTAAAAGCTTAAGCGGCCTTGGAGTGCGTCTCGACTAAATAAGGCGTGGTGAAAAGCTTTAACAAAAGCTACCAAAAGCTGCTGCATTTAAAGCAGTTCGATTATTTTTTGTCTGTCTACTGTAAACTGCAGCTAAAGCTTAAGTTGGTTTTGTTTTTTTGTTTTTTGTTTTTCGTTGTTTATTGTTTACGCAGTTCTTGTTTTTCTGCTTCTTTTTTTGTTACCCTCATTTATTACTTTCTATTTTTACCTCTCTGTTTATCTTTTTGCCTGTTGCTGTGTCAACAGTTGGCTCATTGTCGTTGTTTTTGTTTTTGTTGTGGTTTTTGTTGCTCGTTGTTTGTTGCCAATTTTGTAATATTTGATTGCATTTTTATAGCCTGTACTTTAAGCTACAACGGCCAGTACATTAAGTTTGTGCAAGATGCGAAGCAGGGCATGAGGGAAACTCTACAAGGTAAACTTTAGTATAATAAGGGCTGACTAGAGTAGTTCATTTATTTAAACTATTTCATATTTTTTAAACAAATTGCATTTTTTTTAATCTAAGTTGTCTTTAGGGGCTCTCTAAAAATTTGAAATTTTTTTTTGACCAAAAAATAAAAATTAACTTAAGTTAGTGTTCTAACTAGGCAAAGCGCCTCAACCAAAAAAATATGATTTATTCTTATTTTTTTTAAAAAAAAAAATGTGTTGGTAAAAAATATTGAAAATTTTTTGTGAAAAAAAAAAACATGGTAATCTAAATTTTTAAGCACGTTTTTTTATCTGAATTTTTATGGTGTAAATATGTATAAAATATATATAAATCATATCAATTTCGTACAACAATATTATAATAAAATGAAACGAACATTTTTTAATAATTTTTTAAAAATTGTATTACATTTTTTTTTTTAATATATTTTTTCAAAAATTGTATGAAATAATGTTTATAAGAAAAAATTGTTTAGGTAAATATTAGATAATTATTTAGTTTTAATTAATATTGCTCAACAAAGAATTTTTTAATTATTTGTATTAAATATTGTAATTTCAAAAAAATTAAAACAAATTAATACTTTGCTATGTAAGAAACTCTTAATTTTTTATGTTTTCAACAAATTCAGCTTATTCGCCACAACTTATTAAAGCAAACATTGCGTATACGTAATTTTATTAAGAATTCTTAAAATTTTTTATTACGCAGTCAAAATTTAAAAAAAACTTTAGCTGTTCATTTATAAATTATCTATTATAATAGTATAGGGTATCTTAAAGCCATTCACACCTGACTTTAAGCTTTGCAATGTACATATTCGCAGCTTTTTTGATAAGCAGCAGTTTATTGACTCTTGGGAATTTGTTAGTTTGTATCAGTATCATAACCAACTAATGATTTGTTAAGGTAAACACATATGTATGTACATACTTATGTATATAAGGCAACAGCAAATGCGACTGCATCAGCATTTATGAAGATTTGAGGCCTCTTAGCCACTCAAAAATAAAAACAAACAAAACTGATGAAAAATGGCAAAACCCAGCAAGGGTTGTGCCAGAAATCTTCTGATCAAAATTTCAATTCAAAATATTTATGATATTTTTGTTTTTTTGGTTTGGTAATTGATGGAACTGAACTCTTTTGATATTTAAGATGGGATGGGCAGAGTAATTACATATATACTAAAAAAAATAGAGAGAGGCTAGACTGAGAAGGTTCTTAAAATGTTTCGAGAGAGGCCTTAAAAGAGAGGGACTTAAAATTGCTGCCGAATTCGTTAAGAATTTTTTTTTATTTATTTATAACAATTTTATGAACCAAATTGTTAACTTTTTGCATATTTTTAAGGATTGTTTTAAATTGTTTATTTAAAAAAGGTATGAAAAAAATTTAAAAAAATTAAATTAAAATTAAATCTATCAACTATTAAGCAGAGCTCGTAAAAAACTGTCAACCCATTTTCCCAATGTGGTCGACCAAAACCGAACAAATAAATCACAAACTGTCCCATGCTGAGCCGAACACTTTTTTCGTTTCGCTTTTCGGTTCTGATCCGTGTTTTCGGCTGAGCAAAACAAACGTGTCTCTCTCTCAATGACACTTATGTCGAGACACTTTGAGCGAGCGCTCACTGAAAAACTGTCTGTCTTTTTCGAAAAAAGTGTCCGGAACAAGTGTCTTTTGCGTGTGTATGCTTGCTTGTGTGAGTCGCCTTTGCTTTACTTCGTGCATTTACGAAGACACGAGACCGAAGCAAGCCGAAGTAAGCTATACACTGCACAAATGAATTGTGTAGCAAAATGTTGTTGCTTAATTTTTGTATATTCATAGTTCTTATTATTTGCATCTTACTATTGTTATTAGTCTCAGTTTCAAAATAATTAAATTATTTTTATTATACCCTGTACCGTATGGTACAAAGGGTATATTGTGTTTGTGCAAGCCGAAAATGTATGTAACGTACAAAAGGAGAAGTCGGAGACCCCCCAAAGTTACCTAAAGTATGATCAGAGTGACTAGAGAAGTCGATATACCCATGTCCGTCTGTCCGTCTGACCGTCTGTCCGTCTGTCCGTATGAACGCCTAGATCTCAGAGATGGTAAGAGCTAGAGCAACCAAACTTTTAGATAAGATCCCTTATTAATCCATAGGAGACAAGTTTATTTTATTTTTTTGATATCGGGACTACATTATATAGCTCCCATAGGGGTGTTTCAGAGGACCTCGAAAAAAAGCAAAAGTTTTAGATGGATAATTCGTTTGCTTATGAAGATATCACAACCAAATTTGGCAATCGGAAGTTTTTTAGAAACCCCCAGCACTGTACCAAATCTTATCAAAATCGGTTGACTATATCATATAGGTCCTATATTATCGATCGGTCGAAAATTTGTTTTTTGTACAAAATTCGTTGTGTTTCGTTTGTTTGTGAAGATATTGTAACCAAATTTGGCATTAGGAAGTTTTTTAGAGTTCCCAAGCACTGTACCAAATTTGATTAAAATCGGTTGACTATATCATATAGCTCCCATAGGACCAAAAAACGTTTTTTGTACAAAATTCGTTGTGTTTCGTTTATTTGGCAAAGAAATATCTTTTGGAGTTTGTAAGCAGTATATCGGACTTGATTGCAATGTGGTGGTACAGGGTATCCCAAAGTCGTCCGCGCCCGACTTTAACGTACGCCATCTTTTTTTATTGAAAATGTTGATTCATATATGTTTGAAATGAAATTTTTGGCTATTGTTTATATTATATTTAATTCGTTTTTGAATAATAAAATGCTTTGATTGCTAATATTTAAACATATATCATTGTAATAACTGGTCATAGCGACGCATTCAATCATTTATTTCTCTCAGTGCACATATTGCACAAAGTTGAACTGAGAAATAATTTTGCTCTCTTTGTTCTAAATTGATTTATTGAAATGCATTTTTAAATAAGATATGAAAAAAAATTGTTTAATTGAATCACATTTTTATTATTATTTTATATAATATATTATTATTATATATATTAAGTATTCATAAGGCAAACAATTTTTTTTTTATTTTGTTGCTAAATTAAAAAAAAAAATAATATTTTTTTTATATGATGTATATGAATAAAATTAAAAATTTGCTATGTTTAAATTTAATTTATAAATTTTCGATCAGATTAGTTAGCTAAATTTAGTGCTTCTAAATAATATCAAAAATAATATTAAAGAAATATGGTCACCCTAGCATTTTACAACACTATTTGGGCAAGACTGCCCTACTTTGCCTGTTAAAGGCGCTGGTTCAAGCATAAATGTCCTTTTTTGTTGGTATAACTTTTTTTTTGGACACTTTGCCCTTTTACCATTTTGCATTTATGCCAGACACTCTAACTACTTTTATAAAAGTTTTTATATAATTAAAAAATTTTTTTTTTTTAATATTATCAAATGTTAATTGTATTCGTCACATGAATGATTGGCTTTTGGCTTAAAATTGGTTTAAAAGTGCTTTTCGGAACAGCCCTGAATATTTCTTTGATTTCTTTGATAAGAAAAAAGATTGTTCAAATGCTTGAGCTGATGCAGCTCTATATGACGAAAATCCAAAACGCCTTTATCAGAACGTAGCAAAGATTAGACTGTGACGTGTATATATAAATTTTCAAGAACTTTATTGCAAAGCTTAAGTGGAGACTTGAAGTAAAATAGAGACCTAATTAATAAATGAATACTATCTACAAAAAAACGAGTTATAGAATTCGGAGAAATCTAAATCGAAACTTTGCTCGAAAGTTTCTCACCGGTTCGCGAATCGGATATTCCGTGACACTTGAAATCGATCGGTTCAACGGACGAAATCGGAAATTTTTTATGGTTCCGTTTCCATTAATTAAGATACTTTTTTGATAAAGACTTCAGAAAGAAAATGAATGTTTTGTGTCTAGATTTGGCTGAATGGCTTAACTCTTTTGAAGTGTCTTGAGCTTATTACGAGCATACACTGAGCAAAATGAGCCGAACTTAATTTAAGAACGAGTGTGCAAAAAACTTGATTTTTTCACTCTAAAATTTATAAGCATGCTTTATTTTTCTTAAATCAAAAATCAAATAGCTTCAAACTTGGCATTTAAACAAAATATTTTTACAAGAATGTACAAAATCTTACTAAAATATTTTGAAGTTAGTTAATTCTGCCTACAAAAAAAGGCACGAAGTACTTGACTTTTTTTTTCAGTGTAGATTGACAGACGTATTTTATTTTTCTTCGTCCTTTGATTACCATAATTTAAGGACGAAACAAAGACGTTTGTAGTGCTTGGCAAGCATAAATCTGTTATCTCAATTGATATCAATTAGGCCGAAAGTTTTAAAATATTCTTAATTTCCAAAAAAAAATTAAAATAATAAAATTTTATTATGCCCTGAATCTGTTTGGCTGCTAAACACATCAGGCATACATTTTATTTGACACATTTGCATAAATAAAAACTTATAAATATTAATAAGTTGATTGCAGTTCTGTGTTTATTAAAACTTTTTTTTTATGTAATTTTTAATGATTTACATAATTTATGTTTATTTACGTTTATTTAATGCTCTGGCTACAAACTTTTATAATCTAGAATTAATTTGTAATTTTTTGTTAAGTTAACAAAAACTGCCCGAGGCATTCATTCAAAATGTCGCATAATTTTGTTTTATATGTAAGTATATATAATACATTTAAAAAAAACGTAATTTTTTCTTTTCTATTTAATTGTGACTAAATTATTAAATATGTTTGAAACCAATTTATTTTAGCAAAGTTGTCAATAGGGCTCTTAAAAACATGCTTCTCATAATTTGCCAAATAACACATTTTTTAAAAAATATATGTTTTATTTTAATTAAAAATGTCCATCACAATTTATACCCCTCAGCCGTTCGCTTTCAGTTCAAAAAAAAAATAAAAACATTCCAAGCTGTTCTAGAATTTTGAAAAATTTGTGACATTTTTTCAACCACGATTATAATTGGCATTAATTCAATTTTTAATGTTTAATTAATCTGATTAAACTTGAAAAAATAAAAATATGTTGCACATATTTTGTTTATTTATTTATTTTATTTTTGGTTTGATGTCACTAATGCAATTGCATTTACTTTTTTGACGCAGCCCTATATACTAGTTATATGGCAGCATGATTATTATATAAATTCAATGAAAAACTTTAATTACTTTTAATTTTCATCAAATATTCATTAAATGCGTAAAATAGATGACAGCTCTTTGTGAGCAATGGCGACACAATGCCAATAAATCAGCGTCTCGTGACAACCCTGCCATAACACTTTTGACAGCTTTTAGGAATTTTATTTCAACTCCGAAATAAACTATTGCAAGCTGATGCAAAATTAAAAATTCATAGAGAGGCTTGGAATACCTTTGGATGGCTTGATAATATTAATAATAATATATTATAATAGGCTTACAAACTTGTTTGCAATCATGATCCAACAATTAGAATGCTCTTGTCTCTCTGAAAAAGAGAGCGCAGGTTCAATTTTGTATGGTAGCCTTATGTAATAGTGGACCAATTTAATCGAAATTTATGTCAGCTCTATTTTATTGTAGACTAAACATTTGTGCAAAGTTTGATCAAAGTTGCTGCCCTAGTTCATATAGCTGCCATACAAAATTGAACCAGTGCGCACTTCTTTGCGGCAACTTGTAAAATTTATTGCATCAAGGTGCGCTACACTACTCAGATTAAACTCACGATACATAATAGCATTCCCATGCAGCAATAAAGCGGATTTGGAAGCTATAGCTGTTGGACTATGCTGTTGTCCTATTGGAATCGTTTCCACAAGCCATTTTGCTTAGCCCTCGTCATGGCATATTAGTCTAACATTGTATTTCCAGAAAAAAAAGAAATCTGGTTCTCAAGCATGATCCAGCATCTAGAAGGTCTTGCAATGCTCTTGTCTCTCTGAAAAAGTGAGCGCAGGTTCAATTTTGTATGGTAGCCTTATGTAATAGTGGACCAATTTAATTGAAATTTATGTCAGCTGTATTTTATTGTAGACTAAACATTTGTGTGAAATTTGATCAAAATTGCAGCACTAGTTCACTTAGCTGCCATACAAAATTGAACCAGTGTGCACTTCTGCGCGGCAACTTGTAAAATTTATTCCATCAAGGTGCGCTACAGTACTCAGATTAGGGTAACGATACATAATAGCATTTCCATGCAGCAATAAAGCGGATTTGTAAGCTATAGCTGTTGGACTAAGCTGTCTTCTTATTGAAATCGTTTCCACAAAAGCCATTTTGCTTAGCCCTCGTGACGGCATATTAGGGTAACATTGTGTGGAAATCCGCTTTGCTAGCATGATCCAACAACAAGAAGTTCACGCAATGTTCACTTACGTTTTTCTTGTCTCTTTGAAAAAGTGAGCGCAGGTTCAATTTTGTATGGTAGCCTTATGTAATAGTGGACCAATTTAATCGAAATTTATGTCAGCTCTATTTCATTGTAGACTAAACATTTGTGTGAAGTTTGATCAAAATTGCAGCACTAGTTCACATAGCTGCCATACAAAATTGAACCAGTGCGCACATCTTTGCGGCAACTTCATTAAATTTAATTTTAACCATAGACCACCCATTAGCAGCTAAGTGTAGATGTTGCTGCTGCATTTATCCCGAAGTCAGTGGTTGGCAACATATGGTCTGTAAATGCTTTTCCGTGATATTTGATGCGTTACCTAAAATTTAGTTTGAAACTTGCCAAATGAGCGAAATATGCGCATGTGGTCTAGTCCATTAGACTACGCATTGGATTTCATAACTTGCAGCAGTGCAGCCTCATTAGATATTAATTAATTACAAAATAATGCTAGCTGGATAAGGTACTGGAAACTAATGATGCAGTTCGAGGGCGAAAACAATTTTACGCGTACGGCTTAATTTGAAATAAATTATATTTCGTTTTTACTCAGTTGTGACTAAAATACTGAATATTTTGTAACAATTTTTGTTTTAATTTTAGTTCACCAAATATGTGAAGCACCATTTTTTTTTTTACCAGAATCGAATCAATTTGGTACAACAATGCTAAAAAAAATAAAACGAAAATGTTTTGAAAAAAAAAAAAAAATCTTGTTCTTTCGCAATTTTTAGTCAAGTTGTCAAAAGGCTTTTTAAAAAAATATATTTTATTTTTTCAAATTTTTTTTTAAGTATGCTGTATGGGAAATTTTTTTATTTATGTTAAACTGCTCCTTAAATATGTTAATCACAATTTTTAATATTTAAATTTTTTTTTGTGTTTTTGCCTATATAAATTAAAAAAATTATAATACATTTTTTTTTGTATTCTATATACACATTTCTTGTTTATATGAATATAAAAATTGTTCAATTTTTAAAAAAAAATTAATATTGCTCAACAAAAGATTTTTTAAATATTAGTATTAAATTTTTGTGATTTCAATAAAAATGTATAAAATAAAAAAAATTCAACAAAATTAAGCATTTTTAGAGCAAACATTGCGTATGCGTAATTTTATGAAGAATTCTACAACTTTTTAGATTAGAGACGCAGCTATAGAATGTATGGTCGGACAGACAGAAAAAGATATCTTATTTTTAAACACTGGTTAGGTTTTTTATTTGTAATAAAGTTCAGGGATGGATTGTCGTAAGGCTAACTAAGGCCTTTTAAGGCCTTTGCAACACATTAACTAACACTATTATACAAAAAAGTAATTAGTTCTACCCCAAATTGGCTATTGCATATTGTTATATGGTAAAGACGCTTTTTAATTAGCAAACAACGAAGCAGCCTTAAGGCAATTTGAAAACGCGCTTTATGCGTAACAAAAATATTACGCATACGACTTGTGTGACTGGTGTCATGTTTTGCTTTTACTTAACTTTTATTTGCTGCTTTTGATGCTGCCGAAGTCTTTATTTACACAAAAGGAAACATATAAGAGTATATATTTATGTATATATACATATATATACCTGAGCAATTTGATGCTGTAGTTTAACACGGTCGTTGTTGTTTTTTGTCGCTGCGCAGCTGACGTCATTTGCAATGCTCTTTTCCTTTTTTTTGTTTTGTTTTTTAGGGTTTAGAGCCGGAAATAAAAGCAAACAAAGGTAATTGGCAAAAACAAAGCAACATTTCCCCTCGGGCAACTTGAAGAGCTCGCAAATGTGTGCCACATTATGATTTCTGTAAAGTTGCAAAGTCGAAATCGAGTCGAGTCGAGTCGAGTTGAGTTCTCTGGACTGCCATTAATCGCCTTAATGCCATCATACTCAATTTATCTAAACGTCAGTTTAGTCAGAAGAACACGCCCAGCTGCCTACTTACGGTTTGTTTGTGCAATTTAATTTGGCATTAAAATTGCGCCCATGACTGTCTACAAACGACTTTTGGCCGGGCCGGGCCGGGCCGGGCCGGGCCGGGGCCGAGGAGCAGCGCACATTTGGGACTGCTTCGACTTTGACACGTATAAATGAACTTGAAACAAATGCCTGCGCCACCTGCCTACCCTCTGTTGTCCATGCATCCCTGCGTCGTCTCATCTTTAGCGTGGTCCCAAAGGTAAAGCAAAATGGAAGCAGAAATCTCTTAAAAAACATTTCTCTTTTCTCTTCTTCTTCTTCATATACTTGTTTTCATTTTCGTGTTCTGCGAAAGAACAACAACCGCTGCTTGTATACACACCCCAAATCACGGCCCGTACCGCCCAGCGCTTAGCCTTTGGCTTGTGCAAATATGTTTTTAATAATAAATAAACTGTAAACATAAGTCACGCGTACATAAAGCCCCGACGTACCACTATGAACCATAACATTCTCATAGAAGTATTATGCTTATATAGTACGTGCTTTATAAAGAGGGTGTCTTTTTGTGAGGTTTAATTTTTTTTTTGGGCACCATTTGATCAGATTTGGCAACGCCTTAAACTCTAACTGTCTCATGGAAGTATTATGTTTATATGCTACATACTTTTTATATAGGGTGCCTTTTTGTGAGGTTTTTTTTTTTTGATACGATTAGACCCGATCTGACAATCTATGAAATATGAGTGTCTCATGGAGCTATTATGCTTACATATTTCGTGTAAAGGGTGTCTTTTTGTGACGCTTCATTTTTTGGTCACAAATTGAACAGATCTGATAATCTATGAAATGCAACTTTGTCATGTAGGTGCTTATATAAAGGGTGCCTTTTTGTGAGGTAGCATTTTTTGCCAACAAATTGAACAGATCTGATAATCTATGAACTATAACTGTCTCATAAAGGTATTATACTTATATCCTACATATTTTACATAGGGGGTGTCTTTTTTTGAGGTTTCTTTTTTTTGTCACAAATTGATCAGATCTGGCAATCTTTGATATATAGTATTGGTGTCTCATGGAAGCATTATGCATATTTGCTACAAACTTTGTAAAGAGGGTGTCTTTTTGTGAGTTTCCATTTTTTAGTCACAAATTGAACAGATTTTGTAATCTATTTAATATAACCTTCTCATGAAAGTATTATGCTAATATATTACATACTTCATGTAAAGGGTGTCTTTTTGTAAGTTTCCATTTTTAGTCACAAATTGATCAGATCTGGTAATCTATGAAATATAACTTTGTCATGTAGGTGCTTATATACTGCATACTTCATTTAAAGAGTGTCTTTTTGTGAGGTTCCATTTTTTGGTCACAAATTGATCAGATCAGATAATCTATGAATTATAACTGTCTCATGGATGTATTATGCTACATGTTTTATATAAATGGTGTCTTTTTGTGAGGCTTCATTTTTTGTTCACAAATTGATTAAATCTGGCAAACTCTAAAACATAACTTTCTCATGTAGGTATTATGCTAATATGCTACATACTTAATACAAAGGGTGTCTTTTTTTGAGGTTACATTATTTGGTCAGCTCTGGCAACCTATTAATTATAACTGTCCCATTGAGGTATTATGCTTATATGCTACATGTTTTATATAGATATCTATGAACCATAAGTTTCTCATGAAAGTACTATGCATATATGCTACATACTCTTTATAAAGGCTGAGAATCCATTTTCCGATCACAAATTGATCAGATCTGATATGTTGATCAGGTTTGTTGTTAAGATGCTACATGTTCTAAATGAAGGGTGTCTTTTTGTGAGATTCCATTTGAAAAATTGATCAGATCTGTCAAAGCTATTATCAATCTTCTATTGGAATTAAATTCAAGGCCCGCACTTGTTGTGTGTCTCGGTAAGTTTTGTCCAACATGAAACTGTTTCCTCTGGGTTTAGGCTATCTACCACACTAAGTCTAATGGACAACACCCACATGGAGTAAAAGTTAGTTAACTCTGCCAGCTTCGTCCACACTGGTGAGCATCCGGATTCATTCGAATCAGTCTGCTCCAACATTGGCCTAGAAGCCTAGCTGTCCAAAGAGACCTGGAGGAGCAGCATGTACTCTCCCATGCAAACGTCCAGCAACCAAGTGCCAACCAAAGTGCTCGTAAACAGACATGGCTGCCAGCAGAGGCTGGGACGGCACTGCAGCTGTCATGCGGTTTGGGCAGGATTATGTCCAGAAAGAGGCTACTGGCTTAGTTTGGGAAAGCCTCTGTTGCCTGTCCTTGTCATGTGGTTGACGTGGTTAATAAATGTTTATTGATAAGAATTCACTAGTATAATTGTGGGATGGTAGCATTGCTAGGTTGAAAAGCTTGGTAACATACAAATTGTAAAATATAGTATAATAAGAAAAAAAATAGGAGTCTCCGCCACTTGCGTACTTCGCACAAAGTACATTTAGTTTCTGTTTCAGCTGTTGGCCTTTGATCATTTTGTTTTTGAATTTATAAAAATATCTGAAGCTTCAATTTACCAGAAATAAAACCCAATCTTTCAAGATTTATATGTGGAAAATTGTTTCATCCTTAGGGCACTTCTTTTGCTGTAGGGTGCCAAAGAAGCCCCTTTTAGGCCTTCCAATAAAAATTTGAAAGACGAGACAAACTTGTCTATTTTTTTTAATCATATTACTTAATTTCAGTCTAAACTGCTAGAATACTTAAACCTTTTTAATTTAATAATTCGTGTATAAGCGTTCTATTTTATTTTATTGATTTATTTCTATTTCGTCTGCAGTAGTCCATAGGAACTACTTTTGAGTCTTCTAATACAAATAGCTCTAGCTAATCTGTTTTGTTCAACTGATTTTAATTCAATTTAAGCTCGTAGACTACTAAAAAAAGCACCCTTTTTAAGAACATATACACTATAATAGCTATAGTTATTTCTGTATATGTGTATACGGTTTTGAGTTGGTCTTTTTTAAAATAGGAATTGACTACTCAGATTATTTGATAGAGGGTCTACTTTTAAAAAACAATCTTCACCAATTTCAAGACTTCTCACAAAAAAGCACCCTCTTTAGTCTTTTAAAAAAAACTCTCGCTAAACTGTTTCGTTTAACTTATTTCATTTCAATACTCCACACAAAAAACACCCTCTTTATGTACATAAAGTTGTTGTTGTATGTACAACATGCTACAATAGCTACAATAATTTGTACATCTATGTACACATACTTGTCTTGTTTGTTTTATATGTTGTAGTTTTTGTTGTTGCCCCTAGGCCCATCTATTTGGCAAATGTTGCGGCCAGCTTGCGGCTGTCAGGCTGTCAGCTTAGTTGGCCCTTCTACATAAACCATAAACTGTTTGCACTTACCAAAATCTGCCCTTAAAATGCATTTAATGCAGCAGTTGCGCCGCACCGAACCGAACCAAACCGAACCGCAACGCAACGTACCGAAATAAACCGAACTTCAGTAATAGTTCTATAGCTCAACTTAAGCTAATTGCCAATTAGTGTCAAAATGCAAAGCACATTAAGTATACGCACTGCATGCCATGTGTTTGTAAGCATACTTAAAATTTAATTTTTATCTTATTTGCTTTCAATTAAGTTTTTTTTGTTTTTTTATTAATTAAATTATGCAACTTTGATATTAATCGCAATCAACACGGCTTTGATTAGCCGCGCAACATCATGTAACTCAACACTTTTCAATTAAATTCAAAGTCCGTGCCGGAAGTAGCCAACCCCTAACATGCAAGTGTTGGTAAACACTAAATAGCTAATTAAATGAAATGCGAGTAAAGTTGCGAGTTAAAGGCCTCACTTAAAAGGAACTACTTAATAACCTGGTATATAGACCAAAAAAGAGATACCTAAGTAGAGAAAAGCGATCTTTAAGTCAATAGATAGGCTAAGGTGGGGCAAACCCGACCTCCCACTGTTTGTCAAAAACGGGCATACACAGCATGCCAGTCATCTGCCAGTCTACATTTAGATGCTCAAACGACAAAAAGTATATTTTTACAATTTTCAATTTAATTTTTAAGAATATTTGATTACACATTTTTTCTTATTAAATATAGTGATCGAAAAAAAAAAAACGTTAAGTGGCTTATATACTATAAACATGGACCTATATTGTGCATGTATAGTATTGGTTGGAAATTTCGTAAAATTTTTTTTTGGTTCGCAGTGGGGCAAACCCGACCTCTAAATGGTAGAGCTAACCAGACGTCTAGCTCGTACCAAAAATACGCTAACAAGCTATTTGGACAGCAAGTCAAATAACTCAGCTTCGTTACTTAGCTATTCAATCCCATCATCCTTTATTGACATTCATTCAATTTTTATTTCGATTTAATTGTTCTAAACACTAAGATTTTTTTAAATAAATGCAATCAGTTTTGTAAAACAATAGCATGCTCTTTTAATTTATAATCGAAAAACCATTCAATTTAGATCATATCTGTACTAAATCAGCCAAAAAAAAGGCGGTCGGGTTTACCCCATCATTTGGTATAGCGGATAAGTTGATCCGATGTGAAATAAGTATTTTATAGCCAAAACCAATTACTAGGTCGTATTTGCCCCACCTTACCCTATAATCTGAGAACTAGATTTGCCACAAAATAATATGGGAAAAATGTTTTTTTTGGAAAGGATTTTCCATCCTTTTTGCAAAAATTTTTATAATAATCTTTAAATTAAATTTACATTTATAATTTTTTTGGAAAATTTTATGACAGATCTAAACGTTAGCTAAAATTTGGTATAGCGGATAAGTTGATGCGATGTCAAATAAGTATTTTATAGCCAAAACCAATTACTAGGTCGTATTTGCCCCACTTTACCCTATAATCAACGTATTGACTTAGAACTAGATTTGGCACAAAATAATATGGGAAAAATGTTTTTTTTGGAAAGGATATCCCATCCATTTTGCAAAAATTTTTATAATAATCTTTAAATTAAATTTACATTTATAATTTTTTTGGAAAATTTTATGACAGATCTAAACGTTAGCTAAAATTTGGTATAGCGGATAAGTTGATCCGATGTCAAATAAGTATTTTATAGCCAAAACCAATTACTAGGTCGTATTTGCCCCACCTTACCCTATAATCAACGTATTGACTGAGAACTAGATTTGGCACAAAATAATATGGGAAAAATGTTTTTTTTGGAAAGGATTTCCCATCCTTTTTGCCAAAAATTTTTATAATAATCTTTAAATTAAATTTACATTTATAATTTTTTTGGAAAATTTTATGACAGATCTAAACGTTAGCTAAAATTTGGTATAGCGGATAAGTTGATCCGATGTCAAATAAGTATTTTAAAGTCAAAACCAATTACTAGGTCGTATTTGCCCCACCTTACCCTATAATCAACGTATTGACTGAGAACTAGATTTGCCACAAAATAATATGGGAAAAATGTTTTTTTTGGAAAGGATTTCCCATCCATTTTGCAAAAATTTTTATAATAATCTTTAAATTAAATTTACATTTATAATTTTTTTGGAAAATTTTATGACAGATCTAAACGTTAGCTAAAATTTGGTATAGCGGATAAGTTGATGCGATGTCAAATAAGTATTTTATAGCCAAAACCAATTACTAGGTCGTATTTGCCCCACTTTACCCTATAATCAACGTATTGACTTAGAACTAGATTTGGCACAAAATAATATGGGAAAAATGTTTTTTTTGGAAAGGATATCCCATCCATTTTGCAAAAATTTTTATAATAATCTTTAAATTAAATTTACATTTATAATTTTTTTGGAAAATTTTATGACAGATCTAGCTATTTAAAAAGTATCCACAATCTTAATCTGAGTTTGTAAGAATATACATATGTACTACTGTAAATGGGAATTGTAATTTTTTGACTTCTGGGCCAATCTGGCACTTTCGGACTCCGAAAAAATTATAGTTGTAAACGCAATTCAAGTTTACAATCTGAAGAAAATCGAAATTTCGCCAAGATATCTGCTTAAAAAAATATCATCATCATAATCATTATGTGAGTTAGTTAGTTATTTATTGCTCATTTCCTTCAAATGCAAATATTCTGAGTGACAGCTTTTCAACTGAGATAATTTACATAATCTTGTCTTATATAATATATAATATAATAATAATATATATAATAAATAAGGAAAATGTAAAGTTTTTCTTTTATCATCTATGAATCGTTTTGTTTTCAAAATTCATTTCTTAGCTAGACTTTTTGAGCATCTATGCTATGGACTAAAAAAAAAAGTCTTTTGTCAAAATTTGCCTGCAAAAGCTACAGTCATCAAAATAAGTATGTAGACTTAAAGCAGCAAACTTTTACTTCATTCGAATAAGTTCTCGTAATAATAATAAACACCTGCTAAGTGTTGCAAAACATTTTAAAATTGTTTATTTTGAATTTAGAACAAACTTTAAACTACAATCCAAAAACTTTTCAACAGCTCTAACTCTTAAGCATCTTATAAATTTTAAGAATAAAGACTTAAGTTTATGTACAAATTCATAGCATATTGAATATGCTTTGCTTTTTATAGTGTATACATAGAAGGTATATAAAATGCTAAAGCCAACTTCAATTACCTTTCGTTAGCTTCATTAGAATTTGGTGCTTTTTTTAGATATCTTATATCTGAAACACATAACTATGTACATACATATTTAATATGTACTTAAGTACACATAATATAAATTGTTGTAGCTAACATGTTTGGCATGTAAGACTATATAAATTATGTATAGTACATAGTTGTGTGTATATTCTGCGTCTGTTGCCAGTTGCCCAGGCAGCTCTCATGCAAAATAAACCATTTAAATTTAATTATGTGACAAACAATTTTGGCATTTTGTCAATGGCCTAACAAGAGGCGGCAGGGGGGGTAAAAGTGTAGGCAAAGTTGCTAATACAATTTGCTTGCCAAAATGACGCTACTCTGGGATCTGATGGCAACAGGTGAAATCCTCCTCAAACTCACAGCAAAAAAGAAACAACAAGAATATAAGAAAAATAATATCTGTTGCGGGCGCACATGGCGCATGAGTTATAATGAAAATGACAATTAGCAGCAGAGGCAGCGGGAGCAGCAGCGTGTAAGCGTAGCACAAGCTGGAGCAGCAGTAAGGTGCAGGCAGGGCATAGCATGGGGTTAGGGGGGCAAGTCAACATGCAACATGAAGCACATCATTAGCATTGTTGACATGCCAAGCTATTCACTGACAGTTCTGTCTTGTTTTTGTTATTATGCTGCTATTCAACCGAATATGAGCATACTTATGAGTGCTACTGTAAACGAGTACATAAGTATATGACTACTCAAGAAACTAAGTAAAAGTAGCACTCGTTTAGGAGCGTGTGAACAACATAATCTTACTGTAGCTATGGCCATAAGTTATTGATTTATGCGTTTTTGTTTGTTCTAGTGCGTAGTAGATACTAAAAAAATACTAAAAATACTACAAAATGTATAATATAATTTTTTGCAACTATTTTGGAAAGCATATACCCATTTAAGTTAATTTTTTTTTAGCTTTGTGAACTATCTCGGCTTAAAAGTTTCTTCTGAAGAAAATTATTTGGGGTATTCACGCTTGCTGCTGAGTTGAGTAGTTCAAAAGTTGAGAACTTTTGCAAAAACAAAACTTACATGGCTAAGTTTTAAGTCTGAACCGCACTTTTTCTCAACCCAGACGCTATTCTAGTTTTTAGCTGTTGGTTTGAGGCAAGTGCAAGCTGCTTGCAGCATTTTTAGCACTACAATATTTGGGTTTTTTTTTTTGAGCTGTTTTGTGCTTGAAAAATTTGCAAAATATATTTAATAAATTTATTTATTTTTATTTATTTAACATTGTAACTTAGAAAAAAGTAATTAAAAGCCAGAGCAACATAAGCCTTTAGACTGATATTAAATAAATATAATTGAACTATATTTAAAACAATCAAAAAAAAAGTAAGTTTTAAGTTTTTCAAAATGGCGTAGGGTGCCAACTTAAAAATGTACACAAAACTTTTATTATCTACAATTGATTGCTAGTTTATAATTATTTAAATAAATTTTATGTCACTCTCGAATCAACTGCTAAACTAACAAAAAGGGCATTCACGCTTTAGCTAGGTTAGGCTTTGCGCAATGCTTTCAAATGCTCAACTCAACAGCGACCGTGAATACCCCAAATCCAATAGCGATATTTTTTGTATTCTTGGGTACAGTCCATAAATCATTATTTTTTTATTTTTCATTTGTTAAAGTCTGCAATCGATGCCAACTCTTAAATGCGTGTGCAAGCATAAAAAGTGGGTGAGAACATTTTTATCGATATATATCGAAACTGGCCACTTCTTTTGCAGTAATGCACTAGCTAGGAGGATGTTTTGATGAAACTATCAAAATAATACAAAATTTATGTATTAATTATGGTGGCATGTGCCTCTTCAAACCCCTATACATAAGCATGTCCTGTCTTGAGCACTTTTGCATCGATCGAAAACCAATAAAATTTTAGAAGTGTACGTAGAAGGCTATTTCGATATATAAATTAGAAGAATGCTAAATTAAGGACTAAAATCGAAATACGCGTAAATTAAGATTCGTTTTCAGCAGCTTAAAAATAAACAAGTCACAAGTGACATTTCATCGACTCAATCGATTGCTTTTATAAGGTAAAAAACGGCACAATGGGCAAAATTGAAAAAAATTTTAAATAAATCAATTTTAAAAATAAGCAAATATTATTTGTAGGACTTACGTTTAAAATCGCGCTAGTGGGTGACAGCTTTGTTTTAAAAAAAAATATTTTTTGACTTACCTAGAAAGAAAAAAAAAATGTTTATATGTTAATAATAATTAATAGCAGATATTGGGTATTTTTTTGTTAATTTATATATTGTATTTTTCAACTATGTCTAGTTTCAGGAAAAATCACAAATGAATGAATGATTTCTTAAATATTAACTTACTAAGCATTACTAACAAGTGAGTCACAAAGTTTTTTGGGGGTTTTTTTTTTGCTCTTTTTGAAAGATTTAGGTACATAATTCTTTCATACAAAATATCGTTTTGTTCTTTAAGTTAAAGTTTAAGTTAGTTCAACAAATGTTTACAAATGTTTCAAAAAAGAAGCACACTTAAAAAAAATATTACAAACTGTTTAATTTAAAATAAAAATTAAAACAATTTTAAATAACTTTTAAAAAAAAATTTTTGTTTTTTTTAAAAAAAATTTAAATAAACTTTTTTTAAAAAATTTAAATTAATTTAATTTTAGTTAAATTTTTATTTAATACAAATTAAAAAATTTAAAATAAATTTATTTTTAATTTTTTTTTAAAAATTTAATTTAATAAAAATTAAATTATTTAAAATAAATTCATATTTAATTTTTTGTTAATTTTAATTTAATAAAAATTTAAAATAAATAATTTTTTTTTTCAAATTAAAAATTTTTTTTTTTTAAATTTTAATTTAAAAAGTTTGTATTTTTTTTTTTATTTAAGTTACACAGTTTAAGTTCCTTAAATATGCCAATCAACACTTTCTTGAAAAATGTAATTTTTTTTGGAGAAAATGTTAAAAAAAATAAAAATATTTTTTTAAAGCGCCTTATTAACAACCTAGTTAAGTTTAATTTTAAAAATATACAGTATAAATGAAAAACGATTTTTTTTAAATAAAACCGTGAAGCGTTAAGTTTAAAAACTGAAATTTTTCGAAATATATTTTTATTCGACTAGACCTTTATTTTTAGTGATTTTTAAATCAGCAATTCTTCGCATTAGTAGAAATGTTTTTGAGCGCAATTGAAACTTTTTTTTAGTAGTTTACGGACTTTGAGGAAAAAGGAAAAATTAAAAAAAAATTATTCGTTATTATTAGTTCTAAATCGTGTTGAAATAAAAGTTTGGCTAAGGCATCGTTCAATGTATTTAATTTCTTGTATTTGATTTTCGAAGTTCTTTTCAAAATGAGAATTTTTACTTAAATATTTTATTAGATATTTTAAGTATTTAATTTTGTAAATTTCTTTTCACTTCGAAGACACAGAAGTAGTTTCA
Source organism: Chymomyza fuscimana (assembly GCA_949987675.1). Classification (NCBI taxonomy): domain Eukaryota; kingdom Metazoa; phylum Arthropoda; class Insecta; order Diptera; family Drosophilidae; genus Chymomyza; species Chymomyza fuscimana. Next base: position 28,967,982 of record OX465090.1, on the reverse strand, counting down.
GAAATAAATATTTCGCAATTTAGTCAGGGTTGGTCCGTTTTCTAGTTGGACTTTTTATACCTTGCCAGTCAGCTTTTCCGACACGCAGATATGCCTGGCGCTGACCAGACAAAGGGCCAACACTGACCACAATCCCTTACTACCAACCAGGGTTTTAACTCCCAGAGATCTTAAGTACTTCAGAGGCCTGAAGTCATAGCAATTGGTACTCACCCAAAGAGATCCGCTTCGCTGCCGGGAAAACTGATGCGTGGCGAGAGCGGTGAACGTCCAGCCCGCTTTAACATATCATGCAGTCCAGGTGGTGCATGTATAGGACTCAATATGGTTATCTTACGATTGGGTGGCGCCAAAAGTCCACCCGACAATGTCAATTGAGTGCGCATGCCAGCACTGGTGGAGCTGCTCTTCATCTCAATGGTCTCTGCCGATTTGGATATTAATATCGAAGAGGACTGCTGCAATCCCAGCTTGGTCATGGACAGATGCCCATCCGACGTACTGCTGCCATCACTGGGCGAGACCTCATCTATTTGCGTAGATGCGCTGCGTATGCATTTCTCCGGCCGGGCGCCACTGACGGGCGTCATGCAGGCCGCCGCCTCCGAATGCGCCGAGGTGGAGCGCACAAACTGACGCACATGTTTCTGATGAGCGGTCAAGAAGCCGCTGCTACCGCTCATCGGATGTCCATGTGCCTCCGGCTGTTGCAAAAAGCTCTGAAACTTTGTCTTTGAAACATTGGAGGCACTCAGCGCTGAGGAGCTGCTGCTGGCAGTGCCAGTTGCCGTGCCAGAGCTGAGCGCTTTGTGCATAAAGCTGGTGGTGCTGCTGCTGCTTGTGGTGCTGCGCTGCTCGCTGGTTATAATCGAGGTGCTCGACTGCGCCTTCAGCTGCTGGGCCAGCGCGCTGGCCGTGCTCAGCATGTGTCCATTGCCGGCGCTGCTGCTGCTGCTTATGGTGCTGTGCTCTCCAACCAAGGCAGACGATTGTAGACTCTGACTGCGTGTGCTCGAGGAGATGATCTTTTGCTGTTGTTGTACTTGTTGTTGTTGCATTTGATGCTGTTGCTGCGTGCTGGATGTAACCGAATAGGAGCGTGTGGCCACCTTGGTTGACTGAGTGGAGCTGCTTTTGGTCTGGCTGAATCTTTGTTGTTGCTGTATGAGACTTGTCTGCTGGTGTTGTTGCAGTTGCTCATTGCTGACCGCAAAGACCTCATCGCTGGGAGAGCTGAGCTCAAAGTCACCGGACAGTGAACGCAGCTCCTCGGCATCCACCTCGCTGGGCGTAGTTATTATATACTGCGGTGGTGAAACGGAGGCGTTCATGTGTCCCGTGCTAGTTCTGCCATTGGCAGCTGCATCATTGTTGCCGTCAGACATTTTGTTTTATTTTTGTGGTATTTTGTTTTTTTTTTGGTAGTTTCGTTTTTCACACACAAGAATATTTCTCTTGTGCGGTTTAATGTTTTTACTTTTTGTTTTTAATTTTGTATTTAACTGTTTTTCTTTTTGCTTTGTTTTGTTTCCTTTGTGTTTTACACGCCTTTGTCTAAAACTGAAAAATATTTTGTTGCTTTGTTACACTGTTAAAAACGCATTTCGCTTTTGTCTACAGTGTGAAAAACTCTTGCCTTGTTATTGCCTTGCATACTTTAGAAGCATGCACCGTACAGTTTTATAATGGCGTCGGACGTAGTCGACTTTGAGTTACGCTTTACAGTGATATGTGTTGTACTCATTTTAGACAAAATAATTAATTAGAGTAGAGGGGCGCACGCAATTATTTATGCCTGATTTTATTCAAAGGACAGAAGAATTCCTAATGACCCACAAATACATGGAACCCCTTGACTTTTACCCTAATGCACAAGTATATAATTAAAGCAATTTGCATGGAGAAAATTCTTTATACATATATTCTTGCAAATAATTTGCAATTGTGTGCTTGCATCTAGATACACAATTTTATGAAGAATTTAGAAACTTAAAGAATGATTATGAAAATCTTTTGTAAAAATTCTTATCTTTACGATTTTTTCGTCTCCAAAGCAGTTTCTCAATTCTAGATATGAAAACAATTTGTTTTTAAAATAAGCCACCAAAATCTTACTTCTAGTTGGTTCTTATTCCGATGTTAAGATTTTCCTCCTAATATTAGAGTTTTTGTTATATTTAAATGGTAAAATTATTCTGTGTTTAAACTCTTCAAGAAAATATCACAGCTATTCAAGAACTTCCTCACGATACTGACAGGGCTACTTACGAGACATTGCAGAAGTTGTTCGTAATATTGGAATCGAAAATTTGAAAACCTTTTTTGTCAAATTAAATAGGAAAATTTTCGCACTTAGTAGCAGAGCGTGTTGCTCTAGTAGAAGGGGTATCTCTCTTGATTCCAAATAATTAAATTTCTTGCAGGAATTGCACGGGCTGAGTAAACAACAACATTATTATTATATTTTATCTGTTCCAAAATGCTGTCTTTAATCAGTTACATACGTTTAAACGAACTTGATATAACCTTTTATGCTATAAACAAAGGGTATTAAATACCCAGAGACACGCACACACGCAAGCATTGCATCTTACTATTCTTCACAATCGCTAAACATTACAGCCCCACGGCATCGAACTCATGCATGTATGCACAACATGTTGCAATGCCAGCGGCGCACTCATGCAGAACACTTAACAGCCAACTCACTCACACTCACAATCATTCATGCTCTTCTCTCTCTTTCGAGTTAATGCATCAAATTTTGGGAATAGAATTTTCTTTCATTGTTGTTGTTTGTTTGTGGCCATTTGTTGCATAATTAACAATAACAACAACAACAACAACAAGCCGTGCAACCAATGCCAGTGGACGAAAAATTTTTATTGACACTGTCAATTATGTAATTGACAAGGCACCTCTATTGAGCGTTTTGCTTTTAAACCTGTTGGCCGACATACACTCTTGATTATCTTAATGAATAGCTATGAACTGGGGAGAGCGAAAGGAGCAAAAGCAGAGAGGGGCCCCAGCAAATATTAAATCCATTAAATGAGAGCAGCAACTAACTGTAAGTGCAAGTACTGCAGCTTACAACATGCTGTCAATCCCTTTGCTAAGCGTTGTCAACCCTGAAGTCATAAGCAACGTTTGCGTTGTCCGGACGATTAGTTTGCAAATCAATGCAAAGGACACAACACTGGCAGCAGCAAGCACATTTGTATTCCCCCAAGAGAGGGAGAGAGCGGGCGAGTACTCCAGTATCTGAGTGTATAGATTAAGGCAACCGCGAGCTTAAAACTGAAGTATTGCACTATATGGCAATATGGAGTTAAGTTGCTTGATGTGTTTGTCAACACTGGCCAACAGAATTGACCTCAATTCAAAAGCCTTGACTAAAGTACAGCGCTTAAGTTAATTACGTATATGACAAAGGATTTTATTTTCAAGCAGTCTCTGAATTTTTGAAAAAAAAACACAAGATAATTATAGGTACAAAAAAAAAACCGACTATGTATAAGATTTTTTAAAAGCAACTAACTCAAAACTAGCACATTTTTTATAGAGACCCTAGAAGCAACTACCCGAAATATAGAAAAAGTCGTCTAAGCAACCATACTGAGAGAAAAAAGTCGTTCTAAAATTAAAACCATGCTTGAGAAACTTTAATTTATACTCAGCGAACATTTTTGGTTTCCATGAGTTTATATTAAGCGCATTTTGAGTTTTGAAAAGTTGGTATCTCTCTAATTTTAGACTAATTAAATTGTAACTTTATAATGAATAAAACAAATATATTAGTTTTAATACAAATTTGTTAGAGTTAGCTTGCTGCTTATATATATGTTGCAGCTAATTAAAACTAAATGTATAAAAAAAACATAGTTTTTTTTTGTTTCGAAATAAACAACAGAAATTGCATGGAAACTTTTGAACTTTTGTTTTCATTTAGCAAATATTTGTTAACAATTTTAGCAGATTTAAACACAGCAAAAGTGCAAAAATATACCATGCTAAAATTGGCATAAAATAGTTTTAGTTTGAACCATGTTTCGTCTAGCTAAATAATTTAATTTCAGCTAACCCTAAAATTTTTGTAGTCAGCTCATCTAAACTAATCCAAACAAGATGGCTTCAGTCTAAAAATTATGAGCATTTAGTTATTAAATACAAATTAAATTCCCTCAATGAGCACAATGAGCACGAACTGCTCTTTGAGAGCGCTTCTTTTTAAAGTCATTCCAAGAATTCTCATAAAAGGACTTTCTGTTTACAAAAAAGTTGTTGAAAAGCGTATTTTACTCTCTATAATATTAAATATGAATCTCGGCGTACTTTTTGTAAGCGCAAATTTGTATTTTATAGAAAAATTCTCGCTTTGAGCGCAAAGTCATCATTTTTTTTTTTCACACTGTGTAGATAATTAAATTTATTTCTGTCAACAAACAAAAGCTCTGGAAATAAAAATTTTCTTATTTTTATTTTCTCGTTTGTGAGCGCAAAATTATAAAATTCTTTTTCTCAGTGTATTCTATGAAATGTTTGAAAAATCTCATTATGAGCGCAATATTTAAGTTGAAAAAATCAGAACGCTTAAAATTTAAATGCCATAAAATTTTCTTACAGGCTCACAAAAATTTATACCCTACAGCTTAAGGTGAGCGGTATTTGTGCAAATGGGACAGGGATGCCAAAATTTCGTTACAAAAGAAATTAAGCTAGACATTTCCGTTCATCTGTCTCTAGGAACACCTAGATCTTCGAGATTATAAAAACTAGAACCATCAAACTTGGTATTGGGACTCATTATACTTATGTCTAGACAGCTCCACTGCCTCTTGCAAGAGATCTCAAAGCGCTATATTTTCTACAGTTTGAAATAAAAAACTATTCGATTACTTTTATATAGCGGGAGGATAAAAAGAATATCAATAAAAAACTGACATCCCTAAAATGACTCCAACCCACTTTAAGCGCCTAAGTTGGACTTATGGCAGATCATGCTAAACGATGCTTCCAGCTGCACCCTGGATTGGCGACACTACATATGACAAATATAATTTATAAAGATGGCGTACGTTAAAGTCGGGCGCGGACGACTTTGGGATACCCTGTACCACTGCTTGCAATAAAATCCGGTAAATTGCTTAAGAACACCAAAAGACATTTGATTGCCAAATTAGATTATGATACCTTCATAAACAACCAAAAACAGACGAATTTTTAATCAAAAACTTTTTTTCGACCGATCGGCCCTATGGGAGCTATGAGATATAGTCAACCGATTTTGATAAAATTTGGTACAGTGTTGAAGATCTTCAAAAAACTTCTGAATGACAAATTTGGTTACAATATCTGCACAAACAAACGAAACACAACGAATTTTGTGCAAAAAACGTTTTTTTGACCGATTGGCCCTATGGGAGCTATATAATATAGTCAACTGATTTTGATCAAATTTGGTATAGTGCTTGGGAACTCTAAAAAAACTTCTTAATGCCAAATGTGGTTACGGTATGTTCATAAATAAATGAAACACAAAAAATTTTGTACAAAACACGATTTTTTGACCGATTGGTCCTATGGCTGCTATATGATATAGTCAACCGATTTTGATTAAATTTGGTATAGTGCTTGGGAACTCTAAAAAACTTCTTAATGCCAAATTAGGTTATGATATCTTCATAATCAAACGAATTATCCATCTAAAACTTTTGCTTTTTTTCGAGGTCCTCTGAAACACCCCTATGGGAGCTATATAATGTAGTCCCGATATCAAAAAAATAAAATAAACTTGTTTCCTATGGATTAATAAGGGATCTTATCTGAAAGTTTGGTTGCTCTAGCTCTTACCATCTCTGAGATCAAGGCGTTCATACGGACAGACGGACAGACGGACATGGTTATATCGACTTCTCTAGTCACTCTGATCATACTTTAGGTAACTTTGGAGGGTCTCCGACTTCTCCTTCTGTACGTTACATACATTTTCGGCTTGCACAAACACAATATACCCTTTGTACCATATGGTACAGGGTATAAAAATGAATTTTGGAGTATTTGCAACTAAAGATTAAAAAAAAAAAAAAAAAATTTTTTTATAGGAACCTAAGTATGAGACTATATATCTATAATAATATACCATCGGAGAGCAAGCTCGCGTAGCTGAGCTGGTAGAGTGTTGCCCTAAAAATGTCAAGTCATCTAAAGATCACGGTTCGAATCCCAAACGAGGTATTTTTTTTTTTTATTTTTTATTTTTAACTTTCTAAATTTATTTATGTAAACAACTTTTTTTTACCAACTTTTTATGCCTTCTCCACTTTGGCTACAAGCTACACGAAACTGTACAGCGTCAAGCTCTATTGCGAGAATATTTATATATATATATTATAATAGAATTTTTTAATATTCTTGAAAGTAATTCAATCTAGCAAAAGGTGCCAAAAGTTGTTATCTAAATCTTAACTTTTTTAGTGCTTTCAGCCCTTTTAGCTTTTAGCTCTTAATGTTTATCAATCATTTTAATTTTTACTTTCCTTCTATTACACTGCTTTTTGCATTGCAGATCATCTCCAGCTGTCGCACTCAAAGTAATTGCATTGACCAAAAAAATATAAATAATAAAAAAAAGCTTAAGAAATGAAAAGTAGCAGCAAATACAATACAAATTTGAACTCAATCGGTGCTATGATCGACTTTGCTATACACTGCAACATATTTGACGAAAATTTTGTATAAGTCGTAGTCAAGGACTACGGCGCATATTTTATACAAACGTCAACATTTCATTGTTGATTAGGCTCACAAAGAGTCCATATATCAAATTGGCTGATTCTAGCTTATTTATTAAGGAAATAAAGTGAACAATTGTTGCAGTTTTAAGATGTAATGGTATCAAATTGATAAATTTTATTTTGGCATCTTTTCAAGTTTTTATCTTATATCTCAAAGATTTATATTAGCTTGAAATGGTAAGAAAATCGAATTTTTTTTTTTCATCTTAAGGAGCTATATACGCTTGAAATGTTAAGAAAATCTAATTTCATTTTGTCTTTAGTCACTTCTAATAGTTAAAAAATCTTAATTTTTTCTCCCCTTTTCCATAGTCTTGAGATTATTTTTATTCAATTCTCATAACGATCTGAGAAGTATAACCTTTGTTATAGATATAAATAACTAAAACGTTAAACAAATATATACTTTTTAAAGGAAGGGTGAGTAAGGTTTTTTTTGGCACCATAACAACCATTAGTTTAATTATTTGCAGGCCACTTTATCATCTCATATTTTTTTTCGTCAACGTAGAAATTTTCATTTGGAATTAAACTTTTTTTTTGGTGCTTAAAATTCGATATCTGAGACTTTCAGAAAAATCAGAACCATTTGCATTCAAATTTTTATTTGCTCACAGAAGAGACTCAAAATATCAGTGGGAGTATTCTCCATAGCTCAAGCTTACCACAAAGAAAGGAAGGAAAAAGGCGTTCTTGCACTCCCACTTTTAGGAATTAGTTACTGATACTGAAATAATTAGCTACGCCAAAACCAATTTTGGAGAAACTGCTTTTGCGAAAGATACTTGAAAACATTGTTTTAATTTTCGAGAGAAGCCCTTAAGCATTTTTGAGCTTAGTTGTTCTGATGACTAAGTGAGAAAACCCCAAAGTGCAGGCCACTGCTGCGGCATATATCAAATGTGCGTCTTTGGGCCAAGTTTGTTGCCTACAGCTCAGGTCTATGGTCTACCGCACGCCTTCTTCTGACTGTTGCCTACATTGCACAAATTTTGAATACCCTTTGCACTATCGGTGCAGAGTATAGAGAGAAAGAACAAAGCGCAAAATTGATTGCATAAATTTGATTTGTAGCTGCTGCCGATAATCAAACACACAGTCGCACACACAGTCGCACACACAGTCACACACACAATTGCTTGTGAGAAATTGAATAATTCAAATCAATTCAATTTAATATGACGCATACGACATGTCATCCCAGCTGTTGCCTTCAAACGTAACTGACTTGAGTGAGAGCGTTAGGTTTATGAGTAACAAGAAACAGCGCGCTTCGCACTACGCTCACTCACACTCACATGCCCTCTCCCACTCCACTCCACGCTCACTGCTCACCCGCTGCTCTCTTGACAGCAGCAATTTCGTAATTTTCTTAGCTGCCATTTTTATTATTTACTTGCTTTGATTTGTTGCTGCTGCTGCTCTTGTTGTTGTTTTAGCAATAAAAAAATCAATTAGCATTACTCAGCAAATATGTAAGAAACAAAGTAAATAAATAATTGTGCAATTGAGCGCAGGAGAGCGCAAGTAACGCTTTACTTTACGCCTGTAAGCAGGCAGTCATATTTTTTTTTTTTTTTTAGACCTTGAAAAATGGCAGCAAATTGAATTGACATTTTAATTAAGCCGCCATAGTGGGCACAAAATGACGGCCGAGTCTAAAAATTCCTATACAGCTGCAAAATGCATTACCCTTTGTTGTTGTTGTAGTTGCTGTTAACATTAAAGTCAATTAAAATTGGCTTAATATTTAATGCACTGTGGGCAAGCATATTGCCAATGTCCTTGAATATGAAAATAGGCACAAAAACTTACACACACACACACACACACGTGCCTAAAATTAATTATCAGTGGCTGAACATCTAAGTTGTTCCCTCGTGTATTGTGCAATACAAAGCAAAAAAAAAATCTAAACTGAAAAGCCAAATTTTAACAGATTTTGTGCAAAATTGAAAATAAGTTTGCCACAAGGTTAAAACTGCTCAAAGTTGCTGATTTAGGTTTTTTTTCGTATAGACTTGTTCTTTTTTTTTTTTAACTGTTTCAAAGCTGTTATTGCATATTATGTAACATATACTTTATTTTGTATTCCATTTATTAACCAAAAAATGCCTACTCTTAGCAAAAGGGTCAGCATATTCATATTGAGCCCAATATGAAATTTAAACAAAATAATTTAATTGGCTTAAAGTAGTATTCTTAGCAGAATTTGGTGCGTACTAGGAACTAAAAATTCCTAAACTTACAGATTTAAAAATAATCGACTTTGATGTATCGATTTCGAAGTATCGATTTCGAAATATCGCAATTGTGCATCCAAGTCGATACTTTTTAATCAAAATATTGACTCCAAAGTAAACGATTATAAAAACTCAACAGGCAGCACTGCGTTGTTGACTTGACAATAACGTCACGCCAAATTGAAAAGCCCATAATGTAAAATCATCAAGAATTGCTTTTTTGTTATATTGTATAGCACTATATATCGGTTTCGAAATATCGATTTCGGTGTATCGATTTCGAACTATCGATTTCGATGTATCCATTTCGATGTATCCATTTCGAAATATCGCAATAGTGCATACAAGTCGATTCTTTTTAATCAAAATATTGACTCCAAAGTAAACGATTATAAAAACTCTACAGGCAGCACTGCATTGTTGACTTGACAATAACGTCACGCCAAATTGAAAAGCCCATAATGTACAATCATCAAAATTTACTGTTTTGATATATAGTATAGCACTATATATCGATTTCGAAATATCGATTTCGATGTATCGATTTCGAAATATCGCAATTGTGCATTTAAGTTGATTCTTTTTATTCAAAATATTGACTTAAAGTAAACGATTATAAAATCTCTACAGGCAGCACTGCATTTTTGACTTGACAATAACGTCACGCCAAATTGAAAAGCCCATATGTAAAATTATCAAGATTTGCTTTTTCGATAATGAATATTTCGTAAATAAATGGTATATCATTTGATATTAATTAATAATTGCAATAAAAAATTGTCATTAATTTTAATATATTTTTATTATAAAAACTTTAATAAATAATTAAATAGTCATCAGAGAGATTTTAAAGAAGTAGCTGCTCTTACTGCTTAGATAAGCTAATGTAAGTAAGCTTTATAAATCCTATCTTAAACACTGCCATCCCACTCTCCATCTTCTACTTTGTGGTTTATTAAAAAAATATAAAAAAACTCTTTTTTACTTTATATTATTGCATTATTTGAAGAGAAAGAGCTTTATTGTGGCTTCCGCTAAACTTTGTCAGAGAGCTGCTTTTAAAATAGAAATGTTAATAGACACGCTGCAAAGTATGCATGGAATTTTTTTTTTTATATAATTGGTGTGTGCAACAGATAATAACATTGCAGCACCAAAGGGGCGCAATGAGTCGGCGGCGTGGACGCTGTCCGAGGCAAACTGCAAATCAAATTTTCTGCAGGCTTACACAAAACGCACTCGTGCTTTTGTCTCATGGCAGACCGGATGCCAGTGCCGTTGCCGTTGCCGTTGCCGTTGCCATTGCTGGGAATGAAGCCCTGCCTCTAGCCTAATTTGCGTAAATTTGTCATCGTAAATTTTTTATATGAATAGCATACGGCGGACGACGGATGCTGCAGGGCGTGCGGCACAAGGCTCATGGCAACGGGGAAAAACAGTCAGAGCAGCAATGGTCAGGCCAGGCGCCGTCAGTAGATACAGCGAGTCATGCTCTCGGCCATGATGGAGCCACATGCAATTTAATCAAAGTTCCATTAATAATGAAATGCCACAGTGAGTGCATAGGCGAGAGGCGTCGCGGGTACAGTCATTGGTCGAGTCGCTATTACAGTCTCTTGGTACAGAGTTAGGGCTAATGAAATGAGCCGGCTCGAGCAAGTTGAAACTGAAATTGTAGCTTCCAGTCAGCTCAAGTTGAAACACAAAAAGCTTGAGCGCCAGCCCGCACATAACTTAAGCTTATTTAAGTCGCTTAGTGGCGCGAATTTAGTAAGCTGGCGGGCGGAGGGTGGGGGGAGGACAGGGTCTAAGGTAATACGACAATCAAAGACATATGCCGGGTCCAGTGGAGTAGGTAGGCAGGCACGTTGTGTGGCAATACAAAAGCCAGGGCCAAAGTCAAAGCCAAACAAAATTAGAGAGCAACGTACAACAGCATGTTGTTGTTGTTGTTGTTGTTGTTGATGATGATGATGTTTTGCGAGACGCCAATAACGATGATGACGAGTTGAAGCTAAGGGCAGGGCATTTAGTATAATGCCCTGCAAGCAAATAATAGGCCAAAACAAAGTGAACGCAGTCAGAAGAATTTTGTTAGAATGTTTACCTACCAAGTGAAAGTGGTAAACAGTGGCCCCAGTGGCCCCGGCGGCCCCGGTGGCACAAATGTGGGTGGCATTTTGGTGGCACGGCAGCCATAAATTTGTTTTAATTTATTGTGCATGTTGCTGCCACAATCGACTGTTGTGCTTTAAAAGCAGCACGCTTCAATTTTTCAGGCACACTTTATAGGTATATTTTTAAGGTCAAAATGCTTGTCATTTATGCTAACGTGGCCCAGACAGGCAAGCTACAAGCCAAAAATTCTCTACCCACAAAATACATAATTTTAATTCTTTCATGTTACTTGGCACGCAAAATGGCTTGCTAAATCGATGAATGTGGCAGCCATTGCTCAAACATGGCTGCTCTTAACCAAACTGACAGCCAGCAATGGCGGCTTACATACATAGTAAGTGAAAGCGGAAAAGGAAGTGAAACGATAGACGCTCAGACTGACTAACTGAGCAATGCGGAAAGCATAAAAAGCAACAAAAAAGAAAACAAAAAAGCAAAATCAGAATTTGGGCAAAAGCCAACATGGCCAACTGCTGCCGCATGTTGATCTTTCTCACACACACATGGCTCTTCTCTCTCTCTCTGTCTCTGCCGCTCTTTTGCTGCATATTGGTAGCTGGATATCTCTCTGACATACAATGCAAACAGTTCAAGAGCCGAATTTCAAACATTTGCTTTCTCTGTGTATGTGTCGTATGTGTGCGTATCTGTGTGCATCTCTTGCTGTGTGTGTGTGCGTAAGTGTGTTGCTTGTCAAGATTTTGTCGCTTGGCAGAGCCTCACGCACACACATGCTCGAAAGTTTTATAGCAAAGCTTACAAAAAAACCCAAAAGCAACATTGACAACAACAACAAGCAAAAAAAAAAACAATAGAACGAATCTCATGGAGCCTGTACGACAAGGTGAATATTGTCGAAAAAAAAAGATACCACCTGCCGTTTTGGGTCACTGCTGATGCTCTTTTTGTGCACTACAAAAAGCGAGTATATTCGAGTAGTCATATAGCTTGAAAACAAAAGGGGCTGCTTTATTGAGACGGCTGGCAAGAAACCATGGGACATTTTGTTATTGGAAAAGTTCAAAACATAGATAGTTCTTATAAAGATTGTAAGAGCTGACTGCATGGGGTCAGAACTTCAATTGAATTAACAAAACTGGACTCTTTTGAGTATTGTACAGCTAATTGCAAGTACAATGCTTAAAGTAAATGAAATGTTTAAAAAAAAGAGAGCAAGAGATCTTATTCCCGTCATTCCATATAGGAACATAGCGCTTTACTTCATTCCGTATACATCCAGACAGTGTACCGCGAATTGCACGTACAATGCTTTAGAGTACAGTTTACTCACTATGAATGAAAAGTTTTGAAAAAATGAGAGCAAGAGAGCTATTCTAGGCTTTGCGCAACCTACTTCTCTCATCTAAGCGTACCCATTCACCCAGGCAGTGTACAGCTAATTACAAGTACAAAGCTTTGAATCGCAGCTTACTCACTGTACAGTAAATGAAAAGTTTTGAAAAAATGGAGCAAGAGAGCTTGCTGTACAGTAAATGAAAAGTTTTGAAAAAATGGAGCAAGAGAGCTTGCTGTACAGTTAATGAAAAGTTTTGAAAAAATGGAGCAAGAGAGCTTACTCTACAATTTGCACAGCCTACTTCTCTCATTTAATTTTTGATGTACTCATAATTTTATGTACATTAACATAGTTTAAAAAAAACCACAAATATATATGCACTAAACAATTTTTCTCTAACTCCCTCTTTGGCTTGCATTGGAATGTGAGTACCGCATAGCACTAATCAGCTCAGTAGAGTTATAATCAGAGACAAAAGCCGTTTTTAATTTAAGTTCGGCTGTGTTTAATACAATCGACAATTTATAAAAATTTTTCATTCTCTAAAATACTCTCAATCTCAACATAAGTACTAAATATTCTTACAATGAGCTCTCTCATAGTGCAAAATGCACTTCTTTCTTAAAGTAGTTCCAGAAGTTCTACAAAAAAAAACTTTCGAAATGAGTATTCAACTTTCCGTATTAATAAAAATCGCAAAGCGCAAAGTTCTAGACTTTTTTTCTCAGTGTAGATGATACTACTTCTTGTTGGTACTAAGTACTCAGAACTAACTCAATTCAAATCGTTTTAATTTATTGTGATTCTTTTCTAAACAGAAATCGAATGAACGCGCGATATTTGGTTTTATAACTTTTTAGAAAATACAAAAATTGCTCTCTGTAAAAAATAGAAAATACTTAGTAAAAATACTAACAAATGACTAATAAAATACTAATAAAATACTAATAAAAAACGAATAAAAAAACTAATAATGCAAAAAATTAAAAAATAAAAAAAATACTAACAAAATACCAATAAAATACTAAAAAATACTAATAATATTCTAATAAAAATAGTAATAAAAACAATAATTAAATATTAATACAATAGTAATAAAAGTAATAATATAATATAAATAAAAAATACTAACCAAATTTTTTAAAGAATTCTAGGCCAAAGCAATATGCTTAAAGTGTGCTAATTACATATATACGAGGGCGGGCTAACAAGTAATTGGCATATTGACTTGCAGTGCTGCAAAAACGCCCATGTTTTCGATGCTTTTAACTGCAAAACATCGATGTATCGATATATCGAAATTTGTATTAAGATAAAGAATGAATATTCTGTTCCAGCCAGACCTTTCGTCTCACAATTTAAAAAGACGCAATTTTTGACCGTAACTTCATTCCTTATATTATTTTAATTTTACATTGATGGGTTTTTTTCGAGCACTGTTTTCTTGATATTTGGCTTAAGAATCAAAGTTGATCAATTCTAGGCATAAATTGTAGCTTAGAGTTTATCTTTACCAAGCAGCATTACGTTACTTGGTATATAATGCTAAGCAGTTTTGAACTTTTTCGAGTTAAAAAACAAAAATAATTTACAAGCACCCATCATCTGGCTTGATCATCTCCTAAACGGCTTTCCAATAACTTAGTCAACATTTTATTTTTAAGCTAAGTTCTATAAATTTAAAAATAACTCAGAATGTATAAACATTTTATATTCTTTGCCAAATTGTATAAGATTATTATATACGAAGCAGCGGAAAAATAGACTTGGGCAGTTATTTTGAAGATGATAATGGATCCTATAAGTAAGTTTTAGCTATGTTTCTATTACAGCTGCTAGTTGTAGCGAGCTCTAGAAGAAGTCTGAAACCGAAAATGAAGTTATTCTTTAAAAGATCATCTATCTTTCGAATTTGAAAAAGATTCCGTGTGAACGGAAATCGGTTTTCGGGTTCGGAGTTCAAATCATGCTATCTATAATAAATGTTTTTGGGATTGCTGAATCGAAATTCGGAGTCAAAAAAACCCATAAACGTTAGGGTACTAACATGTCAGAACGATAAACCGCATTTAGTAGTTATCTAAGTTTAAGATGATGGTCGAGTCGTGGCGCTTCTGATGACCCGTCTAAGATATCTCCAGCTCAATGCCGTTCTCAAAATAAGAAATATACATACATATTTTTGAAAATTTTGAAAAAAAATAAAAATTTTGAACCTCTTTAAATTCTGAGATTTCAAAATATTTAAGGCATACCGAAATCAATTTATAAGCGTTTATTGTACATCGTAAACTCAAAGCAATCTTGTTTTGAAATATTTCCATCAGTTTAGGCAAACCAACTTTTACAATGAGTTCTACAAAAAAGAAATGCTGTCATATTTCTTTATTCTTAAGTGGAGCATAGCGCCTCAACAAAATTGTCAAAATTAAATCTCTTTAAATCATCTTTGCTCTTTTGATGCCCTTTGCTTCAACTAGGAGCCTAATCTAGGACACTAACTAATTAACATCTTACAAGCTGCCATAATCCTACAAGCTGCTTTAACTCCGGAACTAGTTCATTTAACATATGCAATTTTTTTTTTTACTCAATTCCTTGCTTCCATGCCCCATCGTCAGCTTTAAATAAATTTCTAAGGGTATACACACTGCAGTGTTTCTTAAAGATAACTTTTTTTTGTTAGTGGGGGGTAGCTCTATTCTGTCAAAAAAAAACAGAGCTCCAAAACAAGTTGCTTTGGCAGAGCTTATCCCAACAAAAGCCCGCCCAATGCTCAAGGGTTTCTCGCAAAAATTCTATTATTTCAGGCAATTTGATTCCTTTTTTTTTTTTGGAAATTTTAATCTAAGCAAAAAAAATGTCTGAGTGCACATATTTTTATGGATCTGAGTAAATATTTAGCAGGGAGGGTCTGTGGCTTTGTGTCAGTGAGTCTGTGTGTAAATAATTTGCCACATGCCAAACTATGCGCATACAACATTTATAAATAATTAACGACAACAATAGTAATTACAAACAATAGACAAACAAAGACAACGGGTGGTATACGTAATAGCGAACAAATTGTTAGAAAATGCCAGCAGAAGGCGTTAAGGCGATACACGTCTCGTTGGCAACACACACATAAGTATTTATATTGAAGCCATTCCAACCGCAAAAACAAAGACAAGTTTAAAAGTTCCAACCCAGCCAGGACAAGGCAACAGCTGCTCCGCAGCAAAGAAAAACTCACGTACAATCCGCTCGAGCGGAGAAGCAGATTTCTGCGTGTGTGGCATGCATACCTAAGGACGCACCTACTCGAAATGCAAAATATGTTGAGGTTATGCAACAGTTTTTATTTTTTCTTTTCTTTTCTTCACGCATTTTGACAATTTCTGGGGAGCCTGGGGTTCAGCGGTTAAAGGTAAACAAGCTGTTTGGATGTAGTGGTTCCGCCTGGCACATGGCGATAGCGATGATTAATACTTTGGCAAGAGCTAGAGGGAGCTAGAGGCTCACGCGCCCATGCCA
The DNA here is from genome assembly GCA_949987675.1 of Chymomyza fuscimana. Lineage (NCBI taxonomy): Eukaryota > Metazoa > Arthropoda > Insecta > Diptera > Drosophilidae > Chymomyza > Chymomyza fuscimana. The sequence continues at coordinate 28,951,951 of OX465090.1, read as the reverse complement.
TAACAAGAAATTGTTTGAAATAAATGGTGTGCTTAGGAACACAGGTGTCTCATTCAACCGAATTTCAATCCAAGAGCAATTCGTCAGTATGTAAGTGATTGTTTCTTCAAAACGATTACTGGCGAAAAATTATTATCTTTATAATTCAGGGATGTATTTTTTTTTGGGAAGCGAAGAATTTGTTTTTTCTTTTTCAACTCGTTGGCGAGTTTTTAGAAAATATTTCATATAAAATTTTAAAATTTACAACCGATCTGAATAATTTAAGATTGTAGCTAAATATCTTTTGCGATAGAAGCGCCATTGGGCGGTGAAGCTAAGAACCTATCGGATCACCCTCGTATATATATATACATATATAATATATAATAACCTTCACCTGGAGCTTATGTTAAATGGTTATGAACGACTTAAATACACTCTATAAGCAGTTCTAAGAACTTTTTTTTTACCAATTCTTTTTATGGCACCTGTAAGTTAAATGTTCGGATTGCAAATGCGATTTTTTGCGATTTTTAGACGATTTTCTGCCGATTATTTAACGTTTTTTATATGAAGAGTATCCTTATACAAAAAACAGCTCAAAAGGGCATAGGAATGAAGGATTCCATTATAAATCATATGTTATTATGAGTAAATACTCAAAGTTTTGCTTAGTCTTTATATTCATAGCTTCTTTCAGAAGAAAATAAGGATTACACTACAGTTAAGGAAATCATTCATCGGGACTGGAATTCAATAAAAAATCCTATTTATGACATGTTTCATAAAAAATATCGATTTTTTAAGATTTTTGCGATTTTTAAGATTTTTGCGATTTTTACGATTTTTAAGATTTTTAAGATTTTTATGATTTTGAGATTTTTAAAATTTTTAAGATTTTGCAAATTTTTAAGATTTTGAAGCTTTTTAAGATTTTTAAGATTTTTAAGATTTTTAAGATTTTTAAGATTTTGAAGCTTTTTAAGATTTTTAAGATTTTTAATATTTTAAGATTTTTAAGATTTTTGCGATTTTTAAGACTTTTATGATTTTTAAGATTTAGAAGCTTTTTAAAATTTTTAAGATTTTTAATATTTCGAAGCTTTATAAAATTTTTAAGATTTTTAATATTTTAAGATTTTGAAGATTTTTAAGATATTTTAAGATTTTTAAGATTTTTAAAATTTTTAAGATTTTTAATATTTTAAGATTTTTAAGATTTATAAGATTTATAAGATTTATAAGATTTTTAAGATTTTTAAGATTTTTAAGATTTTTAAGATTTTTAAGATTTTTAAGATTTTTAAGATTTTTAAGATTTTTAAGATTTTTAAGATTTATAAGATTTATAAGATTTTTAAGATTTTTAAGATTTTTAAGATTTATAAGATTTATAAGATTTATAAGATTTTTAAGATTTTTAAGATTTTTAAGATTTTTAAGATTTATAAGATTTATAAGATTTATAAGATTTTTAAGATTTTTAAGATTTTTAAGATTTTTAAGATTTTTAAGATTTTTAAGATTTTTAAGATTTTTAAGATTTTTAAGATTTTTAAGATTTTTAAGATTTTTAAGATTTTTAAGATTTTTAAAATTTTTAAGATTTTTAAGATTTTTAAGATTTATAAGATTTATAAGATTTTTAAGATTTTTAAGATTTATAAGATTTATAAGATTTATAAGATTTTTAAGATTTTTAAGATTTTTAAGATTTTTAAGATTTTTAAGATTTTTAAGATTTTTAAGATTTTTAAGATTTTTAAGATTTTTAAGATTTTTAAGATTTTTAAGATTTTTAAGATTTATAAGATTTATAAGATTTTTAAGATTTATAAGATTTTTAAGATTTATAAGATTTATAAGATTTATAAGATTTTTAAGATTTTTAAGATTTTTAAGATTTTTAAGATTTATAAGATTTATAAGATTTATAAGATTTTTAAGATTTTTAAGATTTTTAAGATTTTTAAGATTTTTAAGATTTTTAAGATTTTTAAGATTTTTAAAATTTTTAAGATTTTTAAGATTTTTAAGATTTTTAAGATTTTTAAGATTTTTAAAATTTTTAAGATTTTTAATATTTTAAGATTTTTAAGATTTATAAGATTTATAAGATTTATAAGATTTATAAGATTTATAAGATAAGATTTTTAAGATTTTTAAGATTTTTAAGATTTTTAAGATTTTTAAGATTTTTAAGATTTTTAAGATTTTTAAGATTTTTAAGATTTTTAAGATTTTTAAGATTTTTAAGATTTTTAAGATTTTTAAGATTTTTAAGATTTTTAAGATTTTTAAGATTTTTAAGATTTTTAAGATTTTTAAGATTTTTAAGATTTTTAAGCTTTTTAAATTTTTTAAGATTTTTAATATTTTAAGATTTTTAAGATTTTTAAGACTTTTATGATTTTTAAGATTTTTAAGATTTTGAAGCTTTTTAAAATTTTTAAGATTTTGAAGCTTTTTAAAATTTTTAAGATTTTTAATATTTTGAAGCTTTTTAAAATTTTGAAGATTTTTAAGATTTTTAAGATATTTTAAGTATAGAATTATCCCATATAGAGCTGAGCTTATTTCAGAAGAGAATAGGAGTAACAAAGTCATTTAAATTTTTCATTGTGGCTTATAATTAAAAATCGCCATAAAAATTCTTTGACCAAGTGCTACATTTTAATGACATCGTCTATAGAAAATTTTGATATTCGACGATTTTAAACGATTTTTGACGATATTTTGACGATTGTATGAGTTTTTATAGAGAGTATTATAGAAGAAAAACAAGCCACAAATATGTAAATACTCAAAGTTTTGCATAGTCAAATATAAAGCAGTTCCAATTTTAATAATAAGAGTTACAAAGTTTAGGAAATCTTTCATTGGGTCTGAAATAAAAAATAAAATTAAAAAAAGACTACGTATTTAAAAATTTTACAAAAATTCATAAAAAAACATGCTTCATTGAAAATAGCAATTTTTACGATTTTATATGATTTTTTTTCGATTATTTAGGATTTTTTAATTTTTTGAATTTCAGAAGAAAATAAAATTTAAGTACGAATTGGACAAAAATTCATATAAATTATATCTAATAGTGATTTTTAACGATTTTTTGACGACTATATGACATTTTGTAAAAAAAATAGCTTTCCACTCGCTGTTACCTACACTTTGAGAAACCAAATATACTCGCTTGCACAAGTAAGTAAAGAGTATAGAAAAATGAGCAACAATGCTAAGTATCGACTATAGTTACTTCACTGCACTATAATAAGTACTTAATAATACCAGATATAAAGGCAAGACAATACAAAAGGATAAGAGTAAGTAGAAAGCAATACAAGCCGAGCACAAGACAAATAAGAGAAATGTGAAAGAATTGTGATAAATAAATTAAAAAGCAAATGAAATATGTATGTGAAAAATATTGTAGCATACTTTGCGGCCGACACATAGCTGCAGGGCAGGCGAGTGAAGAAAAAAAAAGCACAAAATAAAATGAAAATAAAACAAAAACAATAAAAAAATAAATGAATGTGAAAGCAAAGCAAAGAGTAAGAAAAATGAGTAACGATTTATTAACCAAATGAAAATAAAAAAAATAAACAATTGCATACAGATACTTGAATGAGCCGCAGCAAGTGAACTAGAAATAAATTTTTTAATATTTTTTATGTAACACAATTTGATTTAAAAGCAATTACCAAGGATAAACTATTATTATTTTACGACTGTTGGTTTTAGCTTTTAAATAAAATTGGTAAATAAGACGGTTTTAATTTAAAATTTTTTGTCAACTAGTGAATTTTTTTTTATAGTCAGATGTTTGTTGCATAATTAAGTTTATTTTCAATAAGCCTTAAAAACTTGATTTAAGATTTAATTATAATGCTTAAATAAGCCAGAAAAACTTAAAAAAAAGCCGAGACAAAATCTAAAATCGTGACTAAAATTTAATTTTGGATTAAGATCTAGTTACTTGTTGGCTTATAATTATAATTATAGGCAAATAATAATTTTGAAATAAGATTTTGTGGCAGCTTCTACGAACAAATTGTTTTCATTTCCTGTACTGCTTTTGAGAACAAAAAATCGTAAAGATAATAATGATTAAAATAAGACGGGAAACAAATTTTTGAACGTGACTAAAATCTTAGTTTGGGATTTTGAGCAATCTCAAGATAAGATTTTTTTGGCTTATTTCAGGCAGAAATTTTTTCAATTCTTTAATCGAATAACTGCTATTTAAGATTTTTTTCTTAATTAAATAATCGGTCGTGCTCCGGATAACGAACCCGAATGAAATAATTGGAGCTCCCAATTTCACCAAAACGATTAAGGTTTGAAAACGAATGTTTTGTTGCAAGAGGAATTAAAACGAATTGGCAAAATAGCATTTTAAAGCGAAATATTTTTTTAAATATTCTTAGATATTTTCAGATTCCATTAATGCCAATCTCAAGTCAAATAGTTATTAATAAATATTTTTAATTAAAGGCCCATACGCAGCAGGCGAAAATTCCGCACGAAATGTCATAACTTCATATAAAAAAAATCCCAAAAAAGGGAATTTTTTTTTTATAATTTTCTTAAATATTAGATATTTTCAGATGACATTAATGCCAATCTCATTTTAAATAGTTATTAATAAATATTTTTAATTAAAGGCCCATACGCAGCATGCGAAAATTCCGCACTAAATGTCAAAACTTCATATAAAAAAAAAATCCCAAAAAAGGGAATTTTGTTTTAATATTTTTTTGCATGCTGCGTATGGAGCTTAACCCAAAAAATAGCATGCACAGCTCAAACGGAATTGTTACATGGTCCATGAACTTCCATTAAAAAAAAATTTTCATGTCTTGCCTAAATAAAAATTTCCCTTGTAATAAGAATAGCATAGCCGTGGATAATTTCCCACGAAAGTTGCTGTGCTAACAAAGAGAAAGGAAAGGAAATGTCGAATTGAAAACACGCAAAAACGAATCCGAATAAAATTGTTCAATTTCGTTTTCCGGAGCACGGCCTATTGTTTCAAAGCCTTGACTCGAATGAACTTAAGTTTTTTTTATTAGCAGTAATCGTAAAAGAAATTAATCTAGGTATGTCTATGAATGCGTCCGCCCGTCTTTATGCACGCCTGTATCTTAAAGACTACAAGAGCTAGGCTTACCAAACTAGACATTTGGTTTCCTCATTTGACGCTTTCTTACCCGAGTAATATATTCAAATACAAGCTAGACCCTTCAAAAATTTACTATGCAGTCTCATGTGTGCTTAATAAACAAAATAAAGTTGATTTTTATGCAAAACAGTGCCTCCACCTTCACTTTTTGCCTCTAGCTGCTGCTGTTGATCTTTCTGTTTCCGTGCACGCAATTCTTTAATATTTGTATTTTATTTTTATATATATTTTTGTGAGTCCTTGCATCCCACTGACCACCAATTATGCTGTGTGCCTTGTGTCTTTCAGCTTCTTTTGCTTTTGCTTTTGCTTTTGCTTCCGCTCTCCCTAACGTACTACAACAAATGGCAACTGTGGCTGCGGCTACTTCCTGTTTGCTCTATCCAGTTGTCCTTTGCCTTTGCTGTTGGGCATAAATTGTGAAGCCAGTCTGGCTAAGGGGCTGGCTGTCTTTTGCTTACAACTAACTCTTAGCCGGGCTAACAAGGCTGGCTGCCTGAATGTCTGTTGTCTGTTGTCTGCTTCTTCGTCTGTCTGTCTGTCTAGCTGTCTGCTTCTTACTTCAAAGGGCAACATGTAGCAACCAAAAGCAGCTGTTGTTGTTGTTGTTGTTTTCTTCTGCACGCGCACAAGATACGCTTGTATAAACATAACGTGCGTAAAATTGTTTATTATAATTATTAATTAAGTTTCACTGTTGTTGTTGTTGTTCTTGTTGTTTGTTAGCCTGTCTGCCAACTGGCAGACACGGCGTATGCATAATACGCAGCACGAACTGTCCAAAGTAGTTGCTAGCTTCTGTTAGTCGCGTCTCTGCTTAACCAACTGCAGCACTAATTAAATTATGAAGTACTTTATGCTACATTTCACCCAGCTAACTTCAGACGACATAAGCAGCTACCTACCCCCTTGCCACCCCCTCCTGGCACCATGCTTTGCTCTTGCCGCCAGCAAGAGAGAAAAAGAAAATGCTGCCACAGCTGCTGTTTGCTCTCAATTTCGAGTGGCAAAGCAACAGCCATAAACTCAGACCCAAGACACACACACACACACACGCGCTGTCATATAAAGCTAAAACGGAAACGGAAGCTGTTGGCTGTTGTTGTCCTTGTTGCACTTGTTCTCATTGTTGTTGTCTTTGTCACTATAAGGCTGTTAAAGCTGCCCAGGTCAAAAGCAGAGAAAACAGCTTAATAAGTAAGTATATCGCGAGCATGTGTCTGAGTTTTATGCGTTTTTATACACTGTAATTTCAGCTGAGGGGCATATTTGTTGTACGCAAGTGTAAGCAACAGTGTTGCCAACTATATGTTCAGCAGTACATACTAGATAGGGTTGTTTCAACAGCTAAATATTGAAGCTTAGAGAGCCAGGCATAACCAAACTGCAGATTTGAAAAAAAATGAAAAATCTTTTTCAGCTTAAAGGTCTACGCAGTACGAAATATTTCGCACGGATTCGCAAGACTTGTCATTCCGTGCGAAATATTTCGTACTGCGTATAGGCCTTAAATGTTGAAGATAGTCTTAATATAAGGCGTATTTTAATGTTCAGAGTTCGAATCGACTCTGTACATTCAGTTGCATACTCTCTCTTAATTTCTGTAGTCAGCTGTGGTACATAGAGCTTCCACAATTCGTGTCCATTTATCACGATCCATTGCGATGAATTTTATTTCTCAAAAGTTTTGCCCGCTTTTTTGAGTATTTTTGAGTTCTGCTATGGACTTAATGAGTAAAAAATAAAAGACTTTCTGGTGGAAATATGAGAAAATTTTAATTCTAAATGATTAGTCGAGAAGTACTACGTCTTTAACAAATGCTCTAACGTCATTATCTAATCCAGTAGAAACGTATTAAATGTTTCCCTAAATACAAGATACTACCCATTTGGAGGTGTCTTTTTGTCTGGTATTAAGGCATAATCAAAAAAAAGAAAAGAAGTGCATTTATGCCCGACCCAAACGCTTGATACGTAAAGTAGGGCGGCTTGCGTGGTTACACGGGTATTTTTGCCACTATGCATTTATGCCCGACAAACTGAACGTCTCAAATTTTAGCTTAAATCAGTGGTGGATCCGTGGGGGAAGGGGCTTTCGTATGCGGACCCCACCCCCAAATGTTGGCATAATGAGTTGACAGTTTTTTGCACACTGCGAAATGAGAAAACCCCCCCTCCCCACCCTTATGACCAAATCATGCATCCTCGCCTGGCTGTAATATAAATTGGCATAAATAAAGCTAAAATATTAATAAATATAAAAATAAAAACAAAACACAACAGTTGTATAATTCTGTTTTCTTAAAGGGTATCTCAAAGTTGTTCGCGCCCAACTTTAAGGTACGCCATTTTTTTTTTTTTTTGTCATCTGCATATGCGTGTCTGTGCGTGTTTGAACATGTTTTCATGCTTATTTTTATTGCTTGGGAATAAGTTTTTGCAACTTTAGTTGCAAATTAGTTGGCAAATAAAGTATAAAGCAAAGATAACTAAACAGCACTATTAAAATGCAAAGAGAGAGCATAATAAATAAAGAAGATACAGTCACAGGTTGTCACAGTAGTAGTATATACATTTTTAGAAAGATAGCGTTTATAAGAGCTAGTTAAGTTTGTGTTGTTCTAGGCACCTTGACTATGATTTGAAATTTTTTCAAATTAAGCATTCTTATGAAATCTCTCTCATAGGTACCAAAAAAAAAAATACTCTGCTTAAGCGCGAAATATCGCAAATAACTACAATTTGAACCTTATCTAAATATCTTGATATGTATCTTTTTATATAATCTATGTATCAATGAATTTTCGCGTAAACTATTTCATAGAGAACATAGCTTTGCGATTTATAACTTTTGATCCCGATATTCGTGAAAAATTTCGAATTCTTTAATTTAATTTATCTATAAATAAAATAAATAAATAAATAAACTACTGAAGTAATCCAAGCATCTATTAGTAGAAAGTTACATATAGCTCGTTTGGTCAAATCGATCAGTTATTCTTCATTAATTCTGAAGATTTCCGAAAAAAATTCAAAATTTAGAAAAAGTTTTAAATAATTTTTTTCGTCTCCAATAAAACTGGTTTTTTTTTTCTTAAGCACCGTTTTCGAGATATTTTCAAAAAACATGTTTTTAGGCACTTTTTCAGTTATTCCTCAATATCTCGTGATTTTGCATCGACATGAAAGATAATTAGATCGAAAGGTGTTGATGTGCTTTTTCGAAGTTACAGGCAACTAAAGTCGAAAAAAAGTGTAACGAGATATTGACGCATAACTGAAAAAAAGGGTCCAAAAATATATTTTTCGAAAATATCTCGAAAATGGTGCTTAAGAAAAAAAAAAGGTTGCCATTTTCGTGTTTCTCGAAGGTTTTTAGGAAGGTTCACTCGATGACCCTTAAATTTGTAAACTAGTGTAAATGGGCTTTAGTGGATTCGTTTTAATGCAAGAGCTATCGATGCTATGTCGACAAATACCTTGCTCCCCATCTACTACCCCAGGCCTCTCGGTTTTTCTTTCAGCTATCATAACATTTGTCACTACAGGGTTGTCTAAGCTAGGACATTCCTTAATTAATTAAGACAAAGCTTCTAAAATATTGCTCAATGGCAATAAACTGGCAGTCTAACCAACTAAGACGATGTACATAAGAAAAAGGGTATCACATACAATAAACGACTAATTCTATATGCTTTGATGGTATTTAATACCCCTAGACAAGCATGTGCACATTTTTAAATAATTCAAGGGTGTCTTTTGTCTTCCTTTGTGTGTGTGTGTGTGTGTGTGTGTGTGTGTGTGGAGTTTGTTTACAGCTAAGATTTCATGTGATACGGTTCTGATATTCTAAGCACTCATTAAAAAGCAGTTATAACAAAGTTAATCACAGTTCAGTTGCTCTTGAGTCTCTTCTCTCACCGACACCACATAGTAGCTCACACACACACACACACACACACACAACCACACGCACTTACACCCACAACACACAGATACTTTGGTATATTTATGTAGCAATATTTATACTCTTTTAAATTTCAAAGGAATTGTCGTAGCTGTTGCAAAGTAAAAAAGAAAAGAAAACGAAAACGAAGAAAATAATCGGATTCGTTTTGATTTCACATGTTTGGTGCTCTCAATTTCAACAAAAGGAATTTTTTAAGTGTTTTAAATGCGACAGCAAGAGAAATAAAAACAAATTGGCAAAACAGGTTCAAAAGTGTACGTAAATATTCTTTGGCATTCTAAAATTTTAAATAAAATTTTTAAATTTTATGTAGGATATTTATTGATACATTTTTTAAATAATTTTTTCTTCTTTTTCTATTCAAAAAATACATATAGTACACAACCCTAAATACAATTTTTGGCATACGTTCACTTTGGTTTATCGATAACTGATAGTTACGACAGGGTTGTTTTGCTGCACAAAAAAAATTCCATCTCGCAAAAAAAAGAAGCTAAATCCTGATAATTTAAATAAATAAGCATGTGAGAAAAGAAAGCAAGGCCAATACATAAGAATTTATCGAAAAAAGTAAGGAAAATATAAAAAGCTATTGAAAACAAAAAATGTGAAATTGGGCGCACACATAAACCAAATCGAATAAATTTTATTCGGAGCAGATTATTCGAAAATCTAATATATTAAACTGTTATTGTTTTGAGAAACTTTAAACTATCGAAAAAATTGTAGCTACAAATTTTTGTTTGTCCAAAAAACTATCTTTTAGCTATTGTTTATGGGTAGAACATCTTTTTTTAGCATGTTTTATATAAGTAGCTACATTTTGGCGAAACGTTACATTTTTACCACAAAATATGATAGAAAAAAGAGGAAAAGCTAAGCTTTTGAAGAGACCATTTATAGCTGCGTAGCTATATCACGTAAAAAATATGACACGACAGTTTACCGGCTAAAATATATAATAAAAAATACGCTTGGCGTGACGCTACAAAAAGTAATGCGAATTGGTCAAGTTTTTTGTAAGAAAACTTTATTTAATATGGAATGTCTCTGCTACCAACTAAATGCTATAAGCAAAAATACGACTGGCGTGACGTTACAAAAATTAAAAGCGCGTTTTGACTTTGATTACAAAAAATTAAATATCTGCAAATTGATATAAAACTTTATTACAAATGCTTTTTATGTGTTGGCGGTCAAAAGATTTAAACAAAAATACGCTTGGCGTGACGTTACAAAAGGTAGAAGTGGGTTTTGACTTGGATTAAAAATGACCAAATAGCTGCAAATTGTGCAAGTCTTTTGGTATAAAACATTATTTGTTATGAAAGTTTATTTTAATTGTTTTCATTTAGCGTTAGTATTTGGCGTAACGTTATATAACGTGTCGTGGCACAAATTACATTAAAAATTTGAACTTTTTAATTTTAAAAAAATTTCAATTTTGATATCAATATTTTATTTATAACTTTTAATAAATACATTTCTCATTTTGAAAAACTAAATATTAAGTATTAATTTTTTTTTTAAACTTCTTTTCTTTCTATTACATGTTTTAATTTTTTTTTATTCAAAGGTAAGCTTAACATTGTTGTATACCATAAATAAATAAGCAGCTTTTAAAAATATGCGCTTATATTTGTTTTAATAATGCAGGATAGAAATGATTTTTAGTTAACTTTAAAATTTTTCGATCAGGATGGACCTTCTTTCAACTTTCATAATGTAGACAATGTGAACATGAAAATTTTACTATCATTATGAAATTAAACTGAATTTTAAATATAATATATTTTTTAAAAACTTAACTTTCAATTTTCAAATTAGGGTGAACATTATTTTAGCTGTCATATAGCAAATTTTACTATCATTATGAAATTAAACTGAACATAATTTTAAATATATTTTTTAAAAACTTTACTTTCAATTTTCAAATTAGGGTGAACATTATTTTAGCTGTCATATAGCAAATTTCACTATCATTATGAAATTAAACTGAACATAATTTTGAATATATTTTTTAAAAACTTTACTTTCAATTTTCAAATAAGGGTGGCCCTTATTTTAGCGGTCATATTGTAGCAAATGAGAACACAAAATTTTTACTATCATTATGCAATTAAACTAAACAAAAGTTTCATTTTTTTTTTTTAAGAACTTTACTTTAAATTTTTTAATTAGGGTGTACCTTATTTCAACTTTCATAATGCTAATGTGAAGACGAAAATTTTACTATCATTATGAAATTAAGCTAAACAGAATTTTTAAAATATATTAGGGTGGACTTTATTTCAGTTGTCTTATTGTTGCAAATGAGAACACAAAATTTTGACAATCATTATGAAATTAAACACAACATAATTTTTAATCTATTTCTTAAAGGATCAGATGCCATTTCAACTCAATGATAATGGTCGGTCATTCCATTCGCTGCAGATAGGCTGCCTGGCTGGGTAGCTGGGTATCTAATATTGTCGAATGTCCCGGAGGCTCAGAAATCGTTTTTAAATGGCTTACATTCTTTTTCTTTTTCGTCTACTTCTTCTGTCTCCCTTTCTTTTTATCAACTTATATTCACAAGGCTCAAAATTTGGAGTAAGCTTTTTTGAAAAGATTATCTCCAACTTTTATATCAACATCTTTCGCCTTTCTCTTCTTATGCAAAAACTCGTTTCCTTTCTCGGCTGTGTTCGCGAATTCTCGCATTAAATCTTCTATACTCTAAAAAAAAACACGAATTTTATGAACTGGTTTAAAATGGTGACTTGGTAGAATTCTTCTTCAATTTTCCAGATGCTAGAGTAAGTGTGTTCTTAGTTGTCTCTACTTCCTAAAGTTAATCCTAGAGTGTATTTAAACTTCGTCCACAGAAAGTTCAACTTTTCTTGTCATTTATTTATTTTTTTTTGTTTGTAATACTTTGTAGAAGCTTCATTCTTCTACGTGATTGTTGCGGTGGTTTGCATATCGTTGCGGCTTTTGGTTTACTTTTACATAATTTGCCATAATTTGTGTTGTTGCCACAAATTGTTGAAGCTATTGTTGTTATTGTTGTTGTTGGTGGCAGGCATGTAAGGCATAATTAAGTCTCAGCTTTGAGTTTCAATTTATGTTTTTTTTTACTTTTTTATGCGTCTAACTTATTGTTGGGCTAATATTATGTATCCGCAGTGTAGACAACATAACTTATTAAACACACACTCCCTGCCACAAAGGATACACACACCTATACATGCGTGTTGTAACGAATATAGAGGAAATTGAGTGCAGCAGCTTTTGTGTAGAGAGGAGACTTGATTTTGATTTTATAACGAAAGTAACAGTTATGTCGACATGCCCTTTAGCTACAACGAAGTCCTGTCTCTCTCTCTCTCCCCACTTTCTTAAACTTGTGCTTTGTTGTGGCTGTTGTTGCTGTAGTTGTTGCTGCTTTGTTGTTAATTTGCCGAAAGCAACAAATTTGCCTCATCTGGGTCCTTATATGCTGCTCATATATTATACACTTTTATCGATTTTTTTTATTCAGCCAGCTGGCTTGGAATTTCTAAACGACAAGATAAACGACAATAAAACACGGACAAAAAAAAAAGTGAAGGAAACGCTTTATACATTTATGATGCCTGCATACAAATATAATATATTGTACATAATATATTCTAATCTCCATAAACTTGCAGTTATGTACATGTTTGACTTTGTTTGTTGGCAAATACTCAACAGGTTGTTGGATTTTTCAATTGAAAAGAGCACAAACTTTGACTTTGATATTGTTTATCGTGATTGGAATTTTTATCTCCATCCAATGCCGAGTGCTCTGCTTTGCGGGGATTCCATAAGCAGCAGTAATTTGAATTCCCCAAAATATGTGCTACATTATTTTTGGTTTCAGTAAAGCTGGAAATATTTTTGTCAAAATTGCATTCTTAAATGTTTTACTTGTGTTTATGTTGGCTCATAACAAAAGATATATATCTTCATTAGTTTGATCAATAAACAGAAGCAAATAATTGGCATTTGGTATTGCCAAAATATTTTCTCAGGAAACTGAAAAGTGCATATATGAGCATTTACACAGAATTTTGCATAAGCACCAAAAGAGGCTAACTAAATAAAAATACTTTCTAACTTGTGTTATTAGAAAAAAAAAAAAAAAAGAGTTTAAAGCTGACTGAGCTTATAAGCTGGCCAGTAATCTGGCTGTAATGCGTAAAGTTCATATTTTGATAAGATTTATCGGCTTTTAAAAGCATCTTTGTTTTTAATCATTTTTTATGATTATATTATAATTTTCTTGTGTAGCGAATAATTTTGCCATCAATATTGGATTATAACCAAATTGTATCCGTTGATTGCCATTAAAAAAAAAAAAAAATTTGAATTTTTTTCTGCATTTTTTTTTTTTTTTATATTTTGTATTTACAATTAAAAAATAAAGTGAAATGTATAATATAAAAGATATTAAAATTTTACTGTAATTTTTTTTTGAATTTTTTTTATTTATTTATTTATTTTAGGATCAACATGTAATATAATCAGTTGATTAATTAAAAAAAAAAAAAAAGGATAATACAAAAAGAAACTTATAAACAAATTTTTAAAATATATAATATAATATAATATAATTAATATTAGATAGTTTGCCACTGACCCGTTGGGGGAATATTATTTGCCTGGTGGCCAGCTAAGCCGCTACCCACAGCCAATTGTGGTCAGTAAGTAAAATTAAGAAAAAAAGTTCAAAATACTAATGAAATTTATGAAAATTTTATTGCACTTTTTTTGTCTTCATATTTTTTATTTGAGATTAAGCAAAAATATATGAATTAGTATTTCAAATTTTATTGTAATTTTTTTTCTTAATATTTTTGATTTAAAATTAAGCAAAAACTTGAAATATATGAATTAAAGTTATTAATCTTGATAATATTTCATAATTTAAAAAAAAAATAATTATTAAAAAATTTTTCATAGAAATTTGAGTAACGTCACGCTTTTATTTTAGCATATTTTAGCTTATAAACATAACGTCACGCCAAATGGAAATGCATATATATAGAATGTCTTAATAATCATTAAAATAGTTATATAATTTGGTTGTATTAAGAAGACGCTTGAGTCAGAAATATTTTCGTATTAAGCCCGTGTTTTAGATATATTATATTTTTTAACATTTTATTATTAAAAAAAAAATAATTATTAAAAAATTTTTCATGGAAATTTGAGTAACGTCACGCTTTTATTTTAGCATATTTTAGCTTATAAACATAACGTCACGCCAAATGGAAATGCATATATATAGAATGTCTTAATAATCATTAAAATAGTTATATAATTTGGTTGTATTAAGAAGACGCTTGAGTCAGAAATATTTTCGTATTAAGCCCGTGTTTTAGATATGTTATATTTTTTAACATTTTATTATTAAAAAAAAAATAATTATTAAAAAATTTTTCATAGAAATTTGAGTAACGTCACGCTTTTATTTTAGCATATTTTAGCTTATAAACATAACGTCACGCCAAATGGAAATGCATATATATAGAATGTCTTAATAATCATTAAAATAGTTACATAATTTGGTTGTATTAAGAAGGCGCTTGAGTCAGAAATATTTTCGTATTAAGCCCGTGTTTTAGATTTGTTATATTTTTTAACATTTTATTATTAAAAAAAAAAATAATTATTAAAAAATTTTTCATGGAAATTTGAGTAACGTCACGCTATTTACCTATTTTTTTTATTTTAGCATATTTTAGCTTATAAACATAACGTCACGCCAAATGGAAATGCATATATATAGAGTGTCTTAATAATCATTAAAATAGTTATATAATTTGGTTGTATTAAGAAGACGCTTGAGTCAGAAATATTTTCGTATTAAGCCCGTGTTTTAGATATATTATATTTTTTAACATTTTCTGAATTCTTGAACCTTTTAAACAAAACTGTATCCTTGTTGACATCAATCTAGAATTCTTTTCCAAGATAAAAATTAAAAATTTCCCTCCCACACGTTTCATTCACTTATATATATTATGCTTAACAGCACAAAACGAGACAACTATATATGCAGAACTCGTCAACTGTCTAAATGTAGTTGGCCACAAGCCAATATGTTTAACTGAGGCAACACATTGCCATCTCGCTTACTCACACAAATTGTTTGCACTCTGGTGTGAAGAAGGCAAATATTTGGCATCAAATACAAGTGTCAAGCAGCTAATGCAACAGCAACAACAACAAACATTATAATGGCGTCAACAAAAGTAACAACAACAGCAGCAACAACAAGGACAACTATTACAACTATTTCTGAAATAAAATTCCCGATGAGCATGCCCATCAATGGCTGACAACTTAATGCCAACCCAAGGCTTGCCAGACAGACAGTCAGCATGTAAGACATGTCTTGACATTTTGCACTCAACAGCTGTTTAAATCTCTATCTCCCCGCTCCCCGCACCATGCTAGCTCACCCTGTTCACTAGTGCTTAAAAATACACATACACTTACTTCTTATACCAACTATACTACGTATACTTGATATACAGAAGTGGCATAGAGTTAGTTTTAGCAATATTTATTTATTTAGATAGATACATTTATTTTTTCAATTCAAAACTAAGTTTTATTTGGTTTATAGCTATAAAATTTAATTATTCCCACTCGAAACTATCTTTAATAATAATAATTTATTTATTTTGCGCTTAGTCAGCAGAACCTTATTAAATACATTTTATTCGCTCTTAATAAAGTTTATAATTAAGCGTATTTTTTTGAAACAATATATCCCATTGTAAGCTAATCAATAGATTTAAATAAATTAAAACAAAAAGAAAAGCTACTTCCCAACGCTGCTCATTATCAAAACAAGTTAATGACTGTAGTTATGTAAGACTAGCTGCTTCAGAAATTGATCTCCTAAATCAGTCCAATCTTTAATGTCAGCTGCGGTCCAAGCACACAATTAATCATGAGAGAGCAAAAAACAATAAAAAAGAAAACAAAGACAATAGAAAAAACATAAAAGAAAGATTACGTTTGGCGTTTTAAGGCAAACTTTTTGCACTGAAAGCAAATGGGAATTGAAATTGTAAGGTTGTTGGGGTAGGCTGAAATCTTAAGACAAGGTCTGGTACCCCCCAGTGGGGGGTTGTACTATTTAGACTGCTGACAAGCCAGCAAGGTAGGCAGCTTAAAGTGAGGCCCAGTCCAAAGTATTGCTAAATTTAAAAATATACACTGCCAAAGAAAAGTTTTCCAACAGTGTTGGTCAAAAAAAGTCAACATAACAGAAAAAGTTGAAAATTTCCAGCAAGTTTTCAAAAAAATATCGTCAAATGGTTGCTACGATTGCGCGCAATCGATAGCAAATGTAATCGTTTTAACAATGAACATTTTTTTTTTTGCAAAATTTAATTGCAATAAGCATAAATTTTAGAGTTTTTTTTATAAATGCTATTATTTGCTTTACGAAAAAAATTCTCAGTTCTGGGCCATACCGATAAAAAATTTTTCAAAAATTATTTTAATAAAAAAAAAATTTTAATATAAAAATACAAATTTAAAATTTTTATATATATTATTATTATGTTATTTTTTTTTATAATATACATATTTTTATTTTTATATATTTTTTTAACTACTTTGAATTAATTTTTTAGCATTTAAATGCATTATCAATAATGTTCATTAAAAATTAAATTTTTTAAAATTTATTATTTTAACTACTTTTAATTTATTATTTTTTTTTATCTACTTTGAATTAATTTTTTAGCATTAAAAAGCATTTAAATGCATTATCAATAATGTTCATTGAAAATTAAATTTTTCAAAAATTATTATTATTTTTTTTTATCTACTTTGAATTAATTTTTTAGCATTAAAAAGCATTTAGATGCATTATCAATAATGTTCATTAAAAATTAAATTTTTCAAAATTTATTATTATTTTTTTTTTTACTACTTTTAATTTATTATTTTTTTTTATCTACTTTGAATTAATTTTTTAGCATTTAAATGCATTATCAATAATGTTCATTGAAAATTAAATTTTTCAAAAATTATTTTTTTTTTTTTTTAACTACTTTTAATTTATTATTTTTCTTTATCTACTTTGAATTAATTTTTTAGCATTAAAAAGCATTTAGATGCATTATCAATAATGTTCATTGAAAATTAAATTTTTCAAAAATTATTTTTTTTTTTTTTAACTACTTTTAATTTATTATTTGTTTTTATCTACTTTGAATTAATTTTTTAGCATTAAAAAGCATTTATATGCATTATCAATAATGTTCATTGAAAATTAAATTTTTCAAAAATTATATTTTCAACATTTGCAAATAAAAAACTAATAAAACTAAAATATAAAAAAGCAAATTTTAAATATTTTTTAATTATTATTTTTTTTCTTAGCCACTTTTAATTTATTATTTGGTATAAACAAATTTTTCATACCTATAATAAGTTAGAAGGACCCCAAAATAACTTAGCTTAGGCGCTCTTGTAGGGCTTAATGCGGCACTGACTTTTTTACCAAAAATTTTCATAATTTTGAATAAATTATTAAACAAGTTTTGTGTATGAAGTGTGCGAAATCTTTTGACCAGCAGTGTAAAAAAAACAAACAACGTCACGCATATATTGAAAATAGCTAGGAATAGCATAGTGAAAGAGAGTAGCAACAAAAATAAAACAAAAAAAAAAAAAAAACCAATAAAAATGATGAAAGACTTACGAGTGCTCTGTGCTGAGCTCTCTGATGTTATGGTTAAGGCAGTGTGGTGGCCAAAAGAGCGCAAGAGCGCGGAAGGGAGCACAGGCATACACTGCGTATGCATGATAAATTAAAGCGCCGCAAGAAAAATGCCAATAAATGAAAATTAAAGACGCAGCACGCACAAAAAAATAAAAACAGAAAATGAAAAAAAAAAAAAACAAACAAGCAAATAAATGAAGAAATAAAGCAAAAGCAAATAATGCCGCAAATGACGAAAGCGCCACAAACTATGCTATGGTAAAAAAAAAAAAAAATGCACAAAAATTATATACAACTACATATATACAAATAAATATGTATATAGGTGGTAAGCAACATTGCGTTAATGGCCGAGAGCCCGCTGGAATTACTTGCAAAAAAGAAACTTTGCTGTATATGCAGAGTAAGTGGCAAGAACAAGAGAGAGAGAGCGTGCTAAGATAGTCATTCGAAATTAAAAAAAAAATATATACTATGTTATAGCCAAGGTAACACAAAGGGTGAGTTGTTGGTAACGAGAGCTAGCGTAAGAGCTTGAAAGATAGTCTGTCTAAAGATAAAAATAAAAAATCTCTGCCAAAAAAAGTGACAGAGCACGAAACGCTTCAGCTACTGCTTGTCGGCTCATTATTAAATGAAATTGACACGCGTCCATTTGTTTTCCAATTCGTTGCACATTGTGCAGAGTGGCAAAATAAAACTGAAAAAAATAGATGAGTGAAACACCTGATGAAAAAACATAGAGCGATAACTTAAAATGGCAGCAATTGCAGTTTTCAACTATACTAAAAGAGGGTGCTTTTTTGTGCCCCCTACGGTCTTGGTCTTTTATTGATTAGGTTTAGGTTTTAAAGATTTGGCGTGTTATAAAATTGTTTTTTTTGTTTTTAATAGTTCAAATTTGTATATGAGTATAAGTCTGAGCCTGTTTTACTATATAGTTGTTGTTGCTGCACATTTTATGCAAAACTTTGCAGTCAAAGGGCATTTGGATTATTAACAATCGATTATAATCGAATGCCATAAGTCAATGCATGCAAAAGGGCAGCCACAGTTTAGATTGACATACCAAATAACCTGGTTAGAACAGTGCTGATAAGCCAAGTTTGGCCAACAACACATGCCTGCAATTGAACAGCACTAAATTGCTTTAAACCGCTTGCCTGCCGTTGTCGCCCTGTCATAATTCTGACTGGCACGGCATAAAGGCCAAATGGGAGATGTTAAGGTGGTCTAGAAGGTTAGACTGATGACTGAGCGCTGTAATGACAGCTAGTTAAAAGCATCACAAAAGGTTTTGGACGCTGGGTCAGCTAGAAGATTGACAGTGCAGTGTAGTTTTGTTGTAGCAAAAGTTATCAACTGACAGCAAAACTTTAACTTGGCTTTCGGCACCCCAACCGTCCCGCTTTTAGTTGAGTTTCCGCTCTCAATTCGATAATGCAAAACTTCAAGTTGATTCAATTAGGCCAAAAAGTTGCACTTGACTTTGTTGCACTTGTTGTTGCAAGTTGTCAGTTGCTGATGCTGCAACTGCAGCTGCTTCGGCCAAAACTTGCCAACTGTTTGCAACAGTGTTAAGCTAAGGCTAACTTGCTGCTTGCCACATGCACCGTGGTATACAACATGCAAATAATTGTTAGCACTGCAAATTCTTAATAGAATTGTTCAAGTTTATAAATTTGTCAATTTAACAAACTAATAAGCCAACAGCTTGGTGTGCTGCAAATATGCTGAGCTGAAAAACTTTAAAATTTATATGATCGCAGCAGTGATCCTATTTTGCCAAGAGGGCAATAGTAATGCTGCTTGAACTGCTTGCGGGTGGCGTTGTAAGCGCGCGTCTATACTCACCAATACTAGCAAAAGCATAGCGGTCTTAAGCTTGCGCGCTGGCATTAGTGAGCAGAGGCGCTACTCTTAGCAAATCAGTTCAAGCAGTATTAATATGGCCCTATTGGCAAAATAGGATCACAGCTGTCAGGCTCACATGGTTTAGGAGCTAATAGCTTAAATAAGTAATGAATAACATTACGATAGAAAGTAAAATTATATGACAATTTAAATGGAAACAGACTAGAAAAGACTTTTGTTCTCAAAAGCAATTTGCGTTTAAAAAGTAAGGAGGTTGGAAGGCTACGAAATGCAAGCTGCAACATAATGACATTTTCCCATTATTATAATCGATTCTTAATAGAATTGTTCAAGTTTATAAATTTGTCAATTCAACAAACTAATAAGCCAACAGCTTGGAGTGCTGCAAATATGCTGAGCTGAAAAACTTTAAAATTTATATGATCGCAGCAGTGATCCTATTTTGCCAAGAGGGCAATAGTAATGCTGCTTGAACTGCTTGCGGGTAGCGGTGTAAACGCGCGTCTATACTCACCAATACTAGCAAAAGCATAGCGGTCTTAAGCTTGCGCGCTGGTATTAGTGAGCAGAGGCGCTACTCTTAGCAAATCAGTTCAAGCAGTATTAATATGGCCCTATTGGCAAAATAGGATCACAGCTGTCAAGCTCACATGGCTTAGGAGCTAATAGCTTAAATAAGTAATGAATAACATTACGATAGAAAGTAAAATTATATGACAATTTAAATGGAAACAGACTAGAAAAGACTTTTGTTCTCAAAAGCAATTTGCGTTTAAAAAGTAAGGAGGTTGGAAGGCTACGAAATGCAAGCTGCAATATAATGACATTTTCCCATTATTATAATCGATTCTTAATAGAATTTTTCAAGTTTATAAATTTGTCAATATAACAAACTAATAAGCCAAGAGCTTCGAGTGCTGCAAATATGATGAACTGAAAAACTTTAAAATTTATATGATCGCAGCAGTGATCCTATTTTGCCAAGAGGGCAATAGTAATACTGCTTGATTTGCTTGCTGCGAGTAGCGGTGTAAACGCGCGTCTATACTCACCAATACTAGCAAAAGCATAGCGGTCTTAAGCTTGCGCGCTGGTATTAGTGAGCAGAGGCGCTACTCTTAGCAAATCAGTTCAAGCAGTATTAATATGGCCCTATTGGCAAAATAGGATCACAGCTGTCAAGCTCACATGGCTTAGGAGCTAATAGCTTAAATAAGTAATGAATAACATTACGATAGAAAGTAAAATTATATGACAATTTAAATGGAAACAGACTTGAAAAGACTTTTGTTCTCAAAAGCAATTTGCGTTTAAAAAGTAAGGAGCTTGGAAGGCTACGAAATGCAAGCTGCAATATAATGACATTTTCCCATTATTATAATCGATTCTTAATAGAATTTTTCAAGTTTATAAATTTGTCAATATAACAAACTTATAAGCCAAGAGCTTCGAGTGCTGCAAATATGATGAACTGAAAAACTTTAAAATTTATATGATCGCAGCAGTGATCCTATTTTGCCAAGAGGGCAATAGTAATGCTGCTTGAACTGCTTACGGGTAGCGTTGTAAGCGCGCGTCTATACTCACCAATACTAGCAAAAGCATAGCGGTCTTAAGCTTAAGAGGCGCGCTTAGCCGCTACTCTTAGCAGAGCAGTTCAAGCTGTATTTATATGGCCCTATTGGCAAAATAGGATCACAGCTGTCAGGCTCACATGGTTTAGGAGCTAATAGCTTAAATAAGTAATGAATAACATTACGATAGAAAGTAAAATTATATGACAATTTAAATGGAAACAGACTAGAAAAGACTTTTGTTCTCAAAAGCAATTTGTGTTTAAAAAGTAAGCAGCTTGGAAGGCTACGAAATGCAAGCTGCAATATAATGACATTTTCCCATTATTATAATCGACTTTTTATTGATTCAATAAAGAACCACGAATGGACTGGAAGCTTTAACATTTTTATGTTATCAAATATAAGTTAGATATTCCACTGTACGTTGGTCAGTGATTTTTGAAAGTCTTGTCAGCTTTGTTAACCAAAAGCTATAGGGATTCATCGGAGCGCACTTCGATCATCAAAAGCAGCCAAGACCAATGTTTAACTAGAAAGTTGCCGTATATATTTAAATATGTAACTTACAGTTTAATTAATTACTATGTGCACACACACGCTGCTATAGAATGCATTTAAAACAATATTGACCAGTGCAAAGTTTTGAAAGCCTAGCAGCCAATGGAAAAAAAAACCAACAACCAAAAGGAAAACTTTTGCATTTTATGAGAGCTTTCTCTATAGATAGTCTAAGCTATACATCCATCCAGGAGCTTAGCTATGGCAAAAAGCTAATCAAAAACTCATTGAAAATTCATACACGTTGGGAAACGGGATGAAATGGAAAGGTAAGCTGTAGCGGCTGGTAGAGCATGTAGCATTGATGGAAAGCCAAAGTGAAAATGCAAAACAAAATGGCCGCACGTTGAGAGCTAAGCAAGAGTACAGCAAAAGCAGACCACGGCAACTCCAAGCAGGTAAAAGGTAACCTAGAGGTGATGAAAATAAAAACACTTCAATTTGAATGTTGCCAAATACAACAAAAGGAATTTTAAATGTTGACCAAAAAAATATATGTATAAAAAACATAAAGAATTAAACGAAAAAGGTTGGCAACCCCTTTAGGCTAGCATTTAAATTTTGCGCAAAAAGTTTAAAGCGCAGAGTAAGAAAGGAAAAGAGCAAAACAGAGGCGAGAAATATCACAGCAACGGAAACAATACAAAAGGCCAAGAGAGAAGGCAGCAGGCAGAAGCAAAAGCAAAAGCAAGTATCATATAGATACTACGAAAAAGCCGAAAACTTTTTGCAGCCCTATTAGCAAAGGTTCAAGGGTCACTTTCGGTTTCAACTGCGGCTCGTTCACATTAAACAACAAATAGAGAGTAGATAGAGCTGAGCTCTCAGAGAGCATGTGACCCAAAGCTTTTTTGCCACATTTTCATAAATTTCAATTAAGTTGCAAGTTGAAAGTTTGAATCCAAGCCCAGCCAACAAGCAGTCCAACTGAAACTGAAGCCAAAGTAACAATAATTTGTAATTAATTTGTGTACATTTTTTGGGTACGAGGGCAACTCTGTCTCATGCTTACAACAACAACAACAACAACAAAGGGACATAGGGTTTAGGTTCACATTGTTGCTGGCAGCCATTACTAAAATTTGATTATTTTATTTGATTAAGTGTATGCAAACAGATTTAACAACAAAAGAAATTTCTATTCCTGTTGTTTACAAATGCTATTAAGCAAATAAAAAAAAAAAAACCCAAACAAGCCATAAAGGAAGCACAAAAAAAAAAACAGCAAAAAGGAACAAACTGATAATAAGCAAATAGCAAAATGGAAGCAAAATATTTTCTTGTTGTCCTTTCTAATTCAATTGATTGTATAATTGATGTGGGAAATAAATTCAGGATATCATAGATAAGCGAATATGAGCGAAAAATTTCGCACTGCAGCTGGTTCATCCATCTAATCTAATATTTTTTTTTAATGTCGTAATCGCAAAGAGGGATACAGAGCGTAATTTTGACAGCAGATAATTTGAATAATGTGGCAACTCTGACACTTTTTGACATTGGTCACATTTAAATATGAATTTATTCAACAAAAAAAAAAAATGGGTGGTTTTTTATTAAAACCATATTTTCAATGTTCAGGCAAAAAAGGTATAAAATAAATACATTGGAAAAAAAAGTGGGCCGGTTTCAGTCGTCACAACCTGACTGGAATATACACTGCAGGAAAAATATTAATATAAATATATTATTAAAGCTTCTAGCACGAATAGCGAAAAGAAGCTATGGACGACTAGAGGTTGGTTTACTCAAAAATAAGAAAAAAAAATTCTTCTATTTAAACCCACATAATTCCATCGATTTTATTGATAGTAAAAAGGGTAACATAGGTGCTACGAGTAGCTGCTTGAAAAATAAAAAATATGATTTATTTTAATTTTCACAAGCTGGGTTAATTTTTACCTAGGCACAGTTTAAAAACAAGCCTAAGGATATTTTAGTTGAGGTAAACTTTTTCATTTTGTAAAATATTAATAAAAATTCAAGCCTTTGCTCAGTTTTGTATGACAGTAAAAAAGTGCAGAATTTTTTTCATATCGCTACAAAAATTTAAACAATAACGTAATTTAATTTCACAAACTTCTTAGTTTAATTCAAATTTGTAAAGCAGAAGCCAAACAATTGCACTGCTTCTTAGTCAATGACTTAAATCGTTTGCGAATTATAAGCACTGAAAAGTGAAGTGGTAAAAAAGTGAAAAAAGCAAAGAACACCAAAGGCAAAAAAGTAACTAGCGAAAAAAAACATTGACAACAAACAATCGCTTTTCTTTATGATTCTACAATCAAGAGGTAAAGCAGTGTCTCGTGTCTCTCTGATAGTGAGCGCCTGACGTCACTGATTGATTGTTTATTATATGTATAAAGTTAAATTTTTTTAATGTATTTATAGCCTTGTTTAAAGGCTATACAACAAATAATATTTTTCGTTGAAAGCGTTAAAAAAAATGTATACATTTAAAAACATTTGTCAGTTTATTTTGTGTTAAATGAAGCATTTATTAAGCTTGTTTGAACTCAGTAACAAAAAAAAAAAAAAATAAATCATGAGCTTAAAAAATTTAAAGACTGACAAATCATAAAATACTGCAATAATTTTTATCGATAACGTCATAAGCGTTGCTGTTTGCTGTTTTTTGTTTTTTGAATAATTGCATCGGGATGCAGCATCCTCTCTGCCAAGCTGTGGATGCTTGTGAAGGATTAAGATTTAACTAACAACCAACTTGTCAAAGCATAAGGACCAAAGCCATATGTTTACTTTGCAAGTACTACATAGTTTAACTACTTAGCCTCAATGTGCCTTGGTATCATCATTTGTTTTGATGAGTTCCTAATGAAAGCGTTTAGCGTAGGGTACTGTTCTAAAGGACATCAAGAGCAGGGACAACAAGTTGATGCCAATGTTTACAAGTCGCGGCTAAGCAGCTTAACTTTGGCTAACACAGCAGCCACAACAAAAACGGAAGGGAACAGGAACTGGCGCAGGCACAGGCACAGGCACAGGAACAGGAACCACAACAACAACAGCAACAACAAGGACAACAACTAGAAAAAGGCTCCTAAGGCTGCTCTAATGAAAGTGATGCGCTCCGCTGCGCGGCAAGCTGTGTAAATGCCATAAAAGTTGACAGCTGTCAAGGATTTTGCGGCACAGGCAACATGATCAACTCAATGGCCATATATACAAATATATAAGTACATACATATATACATACTATATATGTGTTATATACCACTCTGGTAGAGCTTTACGGTTGTGTGTATGTGTGTGTGTTGTTACGCGCTCGTGTGGGTTGTAAATTGTGTGTAAGCACTTGAGCCTGAGAACTGATATGGGCATACCGAGACATTGCGCATACGCCGCGTTTACCTTTACGCAATGTCTACAAATTTTTTTTTTGCGCTACTGAAAATGAAGCGGCAAAAATAATTGAATTTTCATTGTTTGCTTGTTTGGCATTCAATGAATTGAAATTGCCAAAAAAAAAAAAAAAAATGTATATATATAGAAAATTGAACGACTGATAGATTGACTCCGTAAGTGACTGAACCTGACTGAATGTATCTGTCTAGCTGGCAAGCAGTGTCAAAAATTTGGATCGGCAGCGGTTGTGACAAACAATCGGATACACTGCAGTCATTTTGGCCAGTTAGTTAAGGTTGAGTTGGAGGCTGTAGGCTTATTAAGTTAATTGGTTGTTTAAGATAAAAACTGGTGGGCTGTGGGGTTTTAGGTAGAAGTCAACGTTTTTTTATTTGTTAGGCTCACATGAGTCGCTATATTAAATTTGGTGGCTCAGGCCGGGGTCTTGGAGAGATATAGCCAGAGTAAAAATTAAAATTTTTTTTTTTTTAGCATAAGAAAATCAGTAATTAACAGAGAGACAAAAATTTAATTGTTACAAAATATGTGATTTTATTCAACTTTCCAAAAAAAAAGTTTAAAACAACTCGTGGAAACAACTCAGTTCGTCAGTTCAAATTTGATCTTATAAAAAATTGTCAAAACTGTGATTGCAGGTATTCTCTCCGTTTGTTGAGTTGAGGAATTAAGATGGTTTTCAAAAACAAAAGGTGCAGGCTTCAGTCTCGAACCTCAACTCAACCTTTGCGCAATTAAGATCCTATGCTAGAGTAAAACTCATTAACTTGCAAAAAGGTCGTTCACGCCCATACTGTAGTGTTTATACTCAATTCCCCAACTCAACAGCAATACCAAATAAAAAAAATATTTACCTTTAAACGTCAAATTACGAATTTCTTGGAACAGCGTGATTAAGAAGAACAAAATGGTTGGCAATTTTAAATTCTAAAAAAATACTCTAAGCTCTAATTCATTTTTTTATTATTTTCTTCTTTTACAATATCTTACTTGTGCAGCATGCGAAGAAATCTATGTAAAACCCTCAATAATTCGTCAAGCAACCCACCATAGTGCAATTTTTTTTTATAAAAATTGTAAATTGGAAATCCAATATGCAAAGAAATCCAGAAAAACAAAAAATTATCTTATAAACGCTGCGGACAATCACACACTAAATTTTGTTTTTTGTGTAGTGAATAACTTTCATCAATATTGGATCATAACCTAATTTGCATCGGTTGATTGCCAATAAAAAATAAATATAAAAAAAAAAAATAAATAAACGATGCGTACTGCTCTTTTTAACATTCTAATTTTTTTTTTATAATATTTTTTTATATATTTATTTTTATTATATTGAAAATTGTGAAATTTTTTTCACGCCTCTAAATTATGCATAAATAATACGAATCCACCCGATCCAATTAATGGTAAATATCGTCAAAATTGGGATGTTCCTTTTATTGTAAGTACTTATTATTTTTTTGGTTAATTTTAAACACAAACTTTTTTCGTTAATTCTTTAAATTAATTTCTTTTGGTTAATTTAAAAAATTAACTATTTTGGATATTTTTTAAGTTTTTTTTTCTTCTTCATATTTTGAATTTTTCTTATAAATATGAGTCAAGATGTGAAATATTATTTATTTCTCTTAAATTTTGATGATTTTTTATTGTGAACAATTCAGTTGGCAGTTGTTTTTTGAAGATTACAAGATTACAACCACCATCATCTAGGCCAAATACGCCTGCTTGGTAACAGGTTCAGACTTCCGTATACCTCAAAAATTTGAAAAATTAAGAAATTCGAGTTTCCTTTGATTTGCGATAAACCCCATCATTGGCCGCTACTTAATACATTGTTTGGTCTACTATAACGTCTACCGACTTTCAAAAACGATTTATTTTCGAAAGAAACCACGCCTTCATCCCAATGGACAAGAGAATTCCAAACAGAGCAAGCTAAATTCACTTTCGGAAGATCCGAATTGGTTTGAAAAAAGTGTGAATAAAAAGGCAGCAATCACTTTTCCAAATCGAATATAATAATGAAAAAAAAAAAATGTCTCCAGAATAATTTAATTTTTCCAAACTTTTAAAGTGTTCCTTCGATTTCAGCCTGAAGGCTTATGTTGCTCCGGCTACAAACCTCTTATAATCCAGAATTCATTTTTACTTTATAATTATATAAAAATAAAAATATAAATTTTTAGTAGTTATATCTCAAGGCCAAGTTTCATTGGAATCCACTTGACATTTATTGTTTGGGTTCACAATTTGAATCTCCTACGATACAGGAGCTGTAGGCGTTCAAACCACCTGGCCGATATTTCAAACATCGTTTGTACTATGTACCACACCCGCTGACTGCACAAATCCTTAAGACCCTTGTTCCTGTGAGTAGAGGGTATAAAAACTGACTTTTCCCAGCGTCTCCTCAAAATCGATGCCCGCTAATACAGCAGCATAAAAATAAAGTTGAAATTTGCATGGCATATAACCCACGACCATTGCCATGGGCCATCAGCGCTCCCCCGCCTGCCCGCTAGCTTATATATAAATGGACGGATGTATGTATGTATGTATATGGACACCCACCAAAACACCAGCCCACTTGAGCCATCGATTTTCGATTTTCCAGCTGCTGCTGCTCTGCTGCTGTTGCTGCTACCGCTTTTGGTTCGTTTCTGCAGCATGTAATCGCTATGGTCTTGGGCTTTGGCGTTTTCTGTGGCTGCGGCAGCGGCAGCGGCAGCTGGGTCTGTGGCACGTTGGCTTTTTTGGGGTCAAAGCAAAGAAGCGCGCGCACACACACACACACACACACACACATGAAGAGAGCTCCACATGGCTAGTATAAGAAAAAGAGCAGGCAACGTCGACCATGGGATTGAAATTGGGATTGGGCATGGACGGGCCACGGGCTACGGGCTACGGGCACGGGCACGGATCCGGGCATAAACATGAACGAGCATGAGCATGAGCACAGGCACGTCATGTTGGCTGGTCGCTTGGCCTGATTTTAATTATGAGCTGTTGCCAAGAAAATGAACACATTTGCCATTTCCATTTGACCATGTTTTTGTGTGCGTAGTACATTTGTCAAACGACGGATGAGTATTTTAGTTTTGCAAGTCCATTAAATGCTATTATGAATATGCATATAATATACAAGTACATTATGTATAAAGCTCTTAATATTTGTGCATATTATATTGCAAGTAAATGTTATAATGTATAAAAATGCATGAAAGTTAAGGTCAGCAAAAATTTCTACTTCTAAAAAAAATAAAAAAATTATTATTTAAAATTGTATTAAAGGGTCTAGCTGCATAAGGTACTGGAAACTGCCTCCATCTTTTGACAAAATAAAACAATTTACGCACTTTCTTTTTAAAAAACATTAAAAAATGTACGTTGTATTTTTTTTTAACATTGTTCCACCAAATCGATTTGATTCATATTCACACCAAATTAAGAAAGTATATAAACACGTCTTTAAGAAAAATTGTGATTGACATATTTAAGGAACATGCTTAAAAAAAAATATGAAATCTTCTTCTGAAATTATCGATTAAAAAAAAATATGAAATCTTCTTAGGAAATTTTCTTATTTTGTTTTAAAGAGCCGAATTGCCAACTTAGATTGAAAAAAAAAATGTAACAAAAATATTCAGTATTTTAGTCACAATTGAGTAAAAACGAAATAATTGTTATTTTAAATTAAGTCGTACGCGTAAAATTGTTTTTGCCCTCGAACTGCATCATTAGTTTCCAGTACCTTATCCAGCTAGCATTATTTTGTAATTAATTAATATCTAATGAGGCTGCACTGCTGCAAGTTATGAAATCCAATGCGTAGTCTAATGGACTACACAACATGCACATATTTCGCTCATTTGGCAAGTTTCAAACTAAATTTTAGGTTAAGCATCAAATATCACGGAAAAGCATTAACAGACCATATGTTGCCAACCACTGACTTCGGGATAAATGCAGCAGCAACATTTACACTTAGCTGCTAATGGGTGGTCTATGGTTAAAATTAAATTTAAATTTAATGAAGTTGCCGCAAAGATGTGCGCACTGGTTCAATTTTGTATGGCAGCTATGTGAACTAGTGCAGCAACTTTGATCAAACTTTGCTCAAATGTTTAGTCTACAATGAAATAGAGCTGACATAAATTTCGATTAAATTGGTCCACTATTACATAAGGCTACCATACAAAATTGAACCTGCGCTCACTTTTTCAAAGAGACAAGAAAAACGTAAGTGAACATTGCGTGAACTTCTAATTGTTGGATCATGCTAGAGAAGCAGATTTCTTTTTTTTCTGGAAACACAATGTTAGACTAATATGCCGTCACGAGGGCGAAGCAAAATGGCTTGTGGAAACGATTTCAATAAGAAGACAGCATAGTCCAACAGCTATAGCTTCCAAATCCGCTTTATTGCTGCATGGGAATGCTATTATGTATCGTTACCCTAATCTGAGTACTGTAGCGCACCTTGATGCAATAAATTTTTACAAGTTGCCGCAAAGAAGTGCGCACTGGTTCAATTTTGTATGGCAGCTATGTGAACAAGTGCTGCAATTTTGATCAAACTTCATACAAATGTTGAGTCTACAATAAAATACAGCTGGCATAAATTTCAATTAAATTGGTACACAATTACATATGGCTACCATACAAAATTGAACCTGCGCTTTCTTTTTCAGAGAGACGAGAGCATTCTAATTGTTGGAACATGATTGAAAACAAGTTTGTAAGCCTATTATAATATATTATTATTAATATTGTCAAGCCATCCAAAGGTATTCCAAGCCTCTCTATGAATTTTTAATTTTGCTTCAGCTTGCAATAGTTTATTTCGGAGTTGAAATAAAATTCCTAAAAGCTGTCAAAAGTGTTATGGCAGGGTTGTCACGAGACGCTGATTTATTGGCATTGTGTCGCCATTGCTCATAAAGAGCTGTCATCTATTTTACGCATTTAATGAATAATTGATGAAAATTAAAAGTAATTAAAGTTTTTCATTGAATTTATATAATAATCATGCTGCCATATAACTAGTATATAGGGCTGCGTCAAAAAAGTAAATGCAATTGCATTGGTGCCATCAAACCAAAAATAAAATAAATAAACAAAATATGTGCAACATATTTTTATTTTTTCAAGTTTAATCAGATTAATTAATCATTAAAAATTGAATTAATGCCAATTATAATAGTGGTTGAAAAAATGTCACAAATTTTTAAAAATTCTAGAACAGCTTGGAATGTTCTAATTTTTTTATAAATTGTGATGGACATTTTTAATTAAATTTTCTTAATGGGAATAAAAGTGAACGAAATCGAAATGGTTTGAAAAGTTAAGAAAGATAGAGTGCGTTGAAAACATTGGAGACTTTGCCAATAGATTAAGAAGTTCAAAAGAAATTTATCGAGGCTTGTTCGCCAGTGTGTCTGAACACCTATATCTCGGAGACTATAGAAGCTAAGATAACCAAAATTGACATTTGAACTGCTTATGTGATCCGCTTCTACCACGCCCCCATACTTCCCCAAATAATTACAAAACGCTGTATATTTGTATTTGTGCTGTATCGTTTTTTAAAAGAGTCTCAAAATCCTAAAGGTATGAGGGCTCCACTGAGAGTTCGGTATATATATATAAAAAAAAAAATGGACAATGTTCCAAGGTATTCCCGAGTAAGTACTTGCCTATCTAAGGCTTAACGTAAAGTTACACCTTTTGCTTTATGTGTATTTTCTTTTATCTTTATCTCTGGGTAATTGCTAAAAAGCGCATTTACCAACACTAAGCATAAAGCTAAAATTTCATTTCTAATTTCTAATAATTTATTTAAAATCTTGCAAAAATCTTTATCAAACTAAGTACACAATTTATTATTGTAAACATAAATTTACTTTAAAAAGCTTTTTAAGTGTAATTAGCTTAAAAAAAAAAATACTAACTATTTATAAAACAGTGTTGTAAACATGTAAAAAGTTTGTTGCTAAACTTTAAGAGGATAATTATTTGCACTAATTTGAAACGGAAAGTTTCGCTTTTGTTGGTCAGACGTGCCGCAAAGTAAATGGAAAACTTTTTTGCCTCTGTGGTCAGATGATGAGTTAAATATTGTTTACAGGTGAGGTCTTGAATAAAATATCGAGCTTTTATTATGTGCATAAAGCAAATAATAGTAACTAAAGTTTTAAAATGTAAGAAATCTGATACTTTTATCAAAATTATAACCAACCTTTTAGTTACTTGTTAGTTAGTTAAAATTAAAAAAAAAATTGAATCTACATAGATAAGAAAATTGTGATAAGGAAAGCATTTTTATAGCTTAAGAATAACTTTTTTTTTAAAGGGGTCTACGCAGAATGCAAAAAAAGTTTGGGATATTTTTTTTTATATGAAGTTTTGCGATTCCGTGCGAAATATTTCATGCTGCGTATAGGCCTTAAGAGTTTAAATTATGATTATTTCACTCGGAAAAAAATTTAAAAATAAGAATCCTAAAATCGTACAATAAGCCAAGAAAAAAATCTAAAATCATATTTTCGGATTTTGAACAATCTTGAAAAATAACTATTGTGGCTCATTTTAAGTATAATAATAATATTTTTTAAGTTCTTAAATGCTTAATGGTATAGATTCATGTTTTTTAAAAAATTTAATTTAATTTTAAAAAATTAAAAAATTTTGAAGATTAGAAATGCTGAAATTTGAATTCTTTTCTTTTTATTTGAAGTCTTTTAATTTTTTTTATTTTAAGAATACTGAAAATTATAATTTGAAAATTTTTGCCTAAATTTTAATTGGGTTTGTAATTTTATTATGCTAAAAATCTTAATTTAACAAATTTTTTATACTCTTATTTTAATCATAATTTTAATAAATTACCAAATTGGAATTTATGGTCTTGTTCAAAGTTTAATTTTTTTTGTTTGCTTAATTGAAAAGTTCTAACCCATTTGAGGCTGATATCATTTTATTTTAAAAAGTTTTGGACTTATTGTAGAAATAAAAATTGAGCATGCTCGTAATCATAAATCGAATAAATCGACATATCAAATTGTAAAAACTTTATTTATTTATTTTTATTTTTTTTTTAAAGATATGATGGGCCTAGCAGCTAGGACTCTTCTAATGTTTCCGTATGTATAATAATCTATATATATAATATAATCAGCAGTGCTCCGGAAAACGAAAAAATCAAACCGAAAAATTTTATTCGAATTTGTTTTAGAGTGCTCCGGTAAACGAATTTTTTTGTCAATATTTCCCTTTTTATTTTCGATAAACACATATATTTCCCTTATTTTAGCTATTTTTGTTACAAGGGAAATTTTCTTGCTTGTGCACATATAAACGAACACAATAAAGTCCGTTTTGGCTGTGCATGCTATTTTTTGGGTTAAGTCAGAAAAAAAAGATGACGACTTTTGGATACCCTGTACCACCACATTGCAATCAAATCCGATATATTGCTTAATAACACCAAAAGACATTTGATTGCCAAATTAGATTACGATACCTTCATCAAAAACCAAAAACTGACGAAATTTGAACCAAAAATGTTTTTTTGACTGATTGGTCCTATGGGAGCTATATGATATAGTCAACCGATTTTGATCAAATTTGGTACAGTGTTGAAGATCTTTAAAAAACTTCTGAATGCCAAATTTGGTTACCATATGTTTATAAACTTAAACATTTTCGGCTTGCACAAACTTAATATACCCTTAGTATCATACGGTACAGGGTATAAAAATACCTCGCAACTTGACAGTACTCACGCATGGTTTATCAAAAAACCTTATTGAAAAAAACCTCAAGATTGATGACCGTTTATTTGTATAATAAAACATACAATAAGCAATTTCATGAATTATGAAATTATAATTCACAATCAGTTTACGCACGTATTGGGTATTATAGAAGTCTTTGTGCTCCTAGAAATCGAACAGAATATTTCTTTGTATTATTATTACTTTATTGATTGTGAAAATTCATTTTTTACTTTTACTCTATTTATTAATTTAAATAAGGTACATGATTATTCATTTTTTACTTTTACTCTATTTATTAATTTAAATAAGGTACATGATTATTCATTTTTAAAGTTTTCATTAATTTTGGTACTTATGCATCTTAAATTCTCCATTGGTCACATGGACATTTTCGTTTTTTTTGTTGCATTTTATTTGCAATCTGTCTTTATTAGACAATAAGTAAATTTACTAAAATAATTAATACAATATAAATATAATAGCAAGTTTCCATCGAAACCTACGAGTATTGTGTTTAGCTTTGCAGTGGTTTATTTTGAAAGCTATAGCGTCTAGGCCTTAAGCTTTTAAGATAATTTTATGATTATTAAATTAAGTGAATAAGATTAGCTTTTACCATGAAGTTAATGATTTTTTTAATGTTGTCACGATTGGGTAGTGATAAGGAAGTGCAGGGATCAGTGTTTGGGAAGCATTGTGTTCTTAGGTTATTGAACGAGGGGCATGATGTGAGGATGTGAAGAACAGAAATTGGTTGGTTAGAGTGGCAGTGGTTACATAGGTTGGATAGGGATTGATCGAATAGATGCTTATGGGTTAGAAGGGTGTGCCCAAGACGATATTTTATTTGCCAAATTTGGTTACGATATTTTCATAAACAAACAAAAATTACGATACTTTTATAAACAAGCGAAAAACAGACGAATTTTGCACCAAAAACGTTTTTTTGAAGAATCCGTTCTATGGGGGCTATATGATATAGTCAACCGATTTGGTTCAAAATCGGTTCAGTGCTGGGGAACTCTAAAATACAATCAAACAGTAAAATTAGTTGCGATATATTCGTAAAAAAATGAAATACGGCGACATGAAAAATTTGGTTTGGTGGAATTCGGTTTCAAAACGAATTCGGATTCGTTTTACGGAACATGTTTTTTTTTTTTTATTTATGTTTGAATTCTAGATATTTTTGTAAACTAGCCGCTCAAGCAGTTTGCTAAAAAAATTTATAAAAAAAAAATTATCTAATATACCTATGAATCGCATAGCAAAAAGTTTTTGGGATACTTTTCCGTTGAAAAATTATCAAATTCATATTCACATTCTATTATTATGAGAACTTCGAGACTAATAAAATAATAAAATGCTTAATCATCACTTAAAAAAATCTATTTGTAAAATTTTAAAATATTATATAAATATTTCCCAAATTAAAGAGAATACGAGTATTTAATAGTCTTTATGTTTAATTTGTTTTATTTTTTCACTGCTTCAAAAAACGGTCTTAAATTCGTTAAACAGCGAAGTTTTTTTTAATATGAATACTTTTCTTTTTTATTATTATTAACTGAAATTTTAAGCTGGCTAGATATTGGTGGAGTACTGGCTACTAAGGTCTTCAAGTGTCAAAATATTTTGATGCATTTAGTTCAGCACAAATTTGATACCTATAAAGTAAACAAAAAAAATGTAATACAGTCGAGGCGGTGCCCGACAGTGGAATACCCTGTACCTTTTGTCTCGAAAAAATTTTTCCTGCATATTCATTCTAAGAACTTTCCAATTGGAATTAATTTTTTTTTGGTGAAATTCGATATTTATACTTATAAGTTCCCTAAATTTTTACCGATTTTGATGAAACTCGAATGTTACGTCAAAGAAGTTATTTAAAGTATATGGGGTAAGTTTCAAGTTGGTATGTTGAGGGGTGTGGGAGAAAACACGGTAAATCGATTGCGGGGGGTGGGGGGACCGCATCGATAAAATTTGGATGTGGATTTGTTCATTAGAGCCACATGAATCAGATTACCAAAAATTGTGATTCTGGGTCACTTGTAACCATAATTACGAGGAGTCAAATATTGACGCAGTTTATAGGCAAGGGTGGTGAAATTTGAACATTTTTGACTATAACTTTTGCAGTATTTGTCCGATTTTGTTTATTTTTCACACACAGATGCATGTAACCACAACGCATCGCTCTGTTAAATTTCAGACGAAAATATTAAACGGTGTGGCTAAAAACCGCAAAACTGTACTGCGGGGTAACGGGGAAAGATAATGACATGATTCAACAAACTTCATCTTTGCAGGAAATATTCGCACCTGCTGGTGTCTCTAGCTCTTATAGTCTCCGAGATTTAGGCGTTCATACGGACGGACGGACATGGCTCAATCGCTACCCGAGGTTATGATAAGCATTTTGGTATAAAGGACTTGGGGTCTGCCACGCCTCCTTTTGTCCATTACATACATTGCACAAATCTAGTATACCCTTTGTACCTATAGGTACAGAGTATAAACAGCTGATTGCAAAAAGCTAAGACGTTTGTGGCGCAACCCCAGTAGGAAATGGAGTGCACGCTGTCCCCAACAAAGGCAAACATAATGAAACTAAAATGGGAAAATGGGCATGACAAAAAAAAATTTCATTCAGGACATACACACACACACACTCAAGCTCTGGGCTGTAAACTGCCCATAATGCGTAGCTCTTAATTTTTATAAAAATGCCAAATAATAAAACAAATTAATTATAATAAAAAAAAAAAAACGTTGGTTTTGCTGTTTTGATTTTTAATTAAGTGTTGTTATTTAATATACCATGTTTATCAGTGTTGTATAGTTGTACGAGCAGCTGTCCCCGGGCAGAGCTAAAATGTCAATCAGCTGAGCGGTTGCTATAATTTGAGTAAACTTGGCAGCTGCCCGCACTCATTCATATTAATAAATAGACAGACAACAAAAACAATAGTATCAGTTGTACAATGTACATATGTATGTATGTATGTAGAGTATATGTTAAATGATAAACGCGACTACGACATGACATGCGAACAAGTCAACCCATCAAAAAACATCAGAAAAAATCAACAGCCATCAAGTCACTAATTTAAGCAGCGAATACTGCGATTAAACTGATCAAAAAAATATATATATTTGAGATATATGCCTATATATATATTATATACTAATAGTATATATGCACATTACTATAGGTATTATATACATATATATTTTGCAATATATAATTTCGTTGCGAATTACTGCTAAATGTCTAGAAAAAATGTTGACAGGCAGTCAAACAAATTGAAATTGGCAAGGATAATGGCTAAGACCATTAGTTTGCTATTGGGTAGGCAATAACAATTACATTAAAGGAAATTATTGATTTATTTTCAAGGCAACGAAGTTTTGATGCTCTTGGGAGATATATACAATTAAATAAGTGAATGTTCCAGTATGTCAATATGTCAATATGGCAACTAAATAAATGAATATAAATGTCGGAATAAGTGCGTTCAAGAACACTTTCCTTGCATACAGTGTGCTACTAAGAAGTACACATATGATCCACAATTAAGACAATATGAATGAAGAGGAAATAATAGTATTAAAAATAGTAAATAGGGTGCGTTTTCTGCAGCATTTTCAATCTTTCAATAGAGATAACTACGGCATATGGGCAATATGTCGCACGTGACCATCGTAAGAATTCAAGGTGAAGTAAAACCTAGGCTCAAATATTCTTGGGGAGCATAACAATTGTTGCTTAACCCTCTAATGCCCAAAAGTGCCTTAATCAAAAAAGTACAAACTTTTACATCATTTGATTTTTTTTTGGCAGTTCCTAATAAACACACTAACTTAAAGATTTGAAAGCTCTTCAAAGCTTTTAAGGATACTTTTTTTTAATAAACACAGCACATGTGTTTTTTGCGAGTTGTCAGAAAAAATTGAATTTTAAAATACAATAACAAAAAATGATTTAATAAAAGCTGTTTATAAATAAATAAATAAATAAATAAATCGTTAAATCCTTAACGATTTGCTCACCTTACAGGTAAACGAAAAATCCTACATAATTTTAAAGTTCATTTTTGAATTTAGGAGCCAAAAAGTGCCTTAGAAAAAACTTTTCGACCATTGTTAAACAAATTGTTTTCAAAATGGGCATTAAAGGGTTAAGTTGTTAAGTTGTTAAGTTTAAATATACATATTGCTAAAAAAGGAGCCATTCGCACGTGACAAAAATGGAAATGGGTTTAAGAGCGTCGATTTTAGCAAAACCTATTATAATATTTTATTGAAATAATTTATTTATCATTACGAGGGTGGTTCGATAAGTACTTAGCCTCACCGCACGATGGCGCTTCTATCGCAAAAGAAATTTGATATCGTGTAGTACATTCTCGTAGACGGCTACTGTCGAAATTTCAGCCGAATCGGACTCGTAGTTTTGTTTTTTGGAATTTTGGATTCGCTCCAGCCCTCCAACCCCATATTATTTTTAATTGTATTAAATAATGTCGCTTTGTTTTTCTTTTTATTTAATTAAAAGATCTTAGCTAATTTTTATAAAATTAATTTTAAACGCTGTCGCTGATCTGCGATCAGTTTTAGTTGGCAGTCTGGTTCCTTCAAACCCATTACAAGCAGCGCAAGAATGATCAGATGGAAGAGGACGCCGTTCTGCTGAAGCTCATCAAGACCCATCCTGAGGGCAAATACTTTAATATTTTACAGAATCCTGCACTCCTCCCAATTCCCACATAGCTTGCGTTTCTAAACACAGCCCCTACACACTTGAGTTTCAGCAATCATACCAACTGCCTGAACTGAAATAAAAAATGTTGCATCTCATACCTGATCGCACTCGAACATACATTGTTTTGTGAGCTCTTCGAACAAGCTCAAACATGTCGCGAGCGCATTCGATTGAGAGCGTATTTTTAGCAAACTCATGTTGATGCTGATTCGTTCAACCTTGTTGCAAGTCGCTGCTCTGAGTGTTGGTATAAGGAGCAATGTGTGGCGATTGATTTATTTTAAACCAAAGGATATATGTGCGCATTACTAATATTTATTTATATTTTGTTTATTGGTATTGTATTTTATTTTAGAAAAGTATTTGAATTATTAAACATTTTTTAGACAATAAAAATAAATTTTTGGAGCTGCCAGCTGCTATAATACTAGTTTACGCGAAAAATGAACCTTGGTAAAAAGTATTTTTTTTTTTTGGATAATTCGGGGTCGAGAAACACGAAAATGGCAACCTTTTTTTTCTTTAGCACCGTTTTCGAGATATTTTCGAAAAACATGTTTTTGGGCACTTTTTTCAGTTATTCCTCAATATCTCGTTTTGTATCGACATAAAAGACGATTAGATCGAAAGGTATTGATGTGTTCTTTCCAGTGATATATAATATGTACTGATTAATTAAAAATTATCGAAGTTACAGGCAGCCAAAGTCGAAAGTGTAATTTTCGACCATTTTTCAAAATTAACAATTTTTGGTGTGCTTTTTTTTTAACGAGAAAAATTTTTTGAAAATTATTTTAAGCTTTAAGCTGAAAGGGAACTCTTTTATGAACATTTCGAGTCTAAGATCTTCAAAATCGGATAGGAACTGTAGATGTTATGGAACAATGAATTTTTAAAATAAAAAAAATTAAGTAATTTTTAAGCAGGCTTTCGATTTTTCGAAAAATATTTCTTGATTAAAGAGCCAACACTCTTGTATTAAAAATTTGCTGGAAAACCCCAGGCATTCCTGCTCAAAACCAATCTACAAATTGTAGGCCATAAATCGAAATATCGACGGTCTATTATTACAAAGTAAGGCAGATAACTCAATTTCATGGCTTAGAAAAGTTAATATGCGCTCGGTTAGGGCAAAAACCAAACAATTTCTTCTGGTCAAAGTTCTAGATCCCAAGCAGAGGCCTTAGGGTGGGCTACTCTGTATTTTATATTTTTTTTTTTCGTTTTCGATTTCAAAACTGTTTTTATATGCAAAATATTCAGCGGGCTGTTTGCTTCAATTGAGCTCATAAATAATTTTACCCATACCGCAATCAATATGGAATATGGACAAACTTCTTGCCTTTGAGTGTTATTATTGTTGTTGTTGTTATTATTGTTATTGCTGCCATTTTGTTTTGACAATTTGCATGACATGAAACAGGCCATTGTCAATTGATTGATTAGCTCGAACATGAGTTGGCAATAAAACAAACCAATTGTTAGCAAGTTCATCCTTTGCCTTTGTTTCTTACAAAGCCAATCTTATGCTAGGTTTACACTGCGTCACGGTAAGGCACAAGTTGGCTTCACAGCGGCACGTTCAAATTTGTTTAATTTAAAAATGGAAGTTTAGTTTAAATCGCTTAAGCGTAATTTTTGAAGTGTCTAGAAGAAGGGCCTACAAGGAGTTTTATTTTTAAATAATTAAGAAACTTATTTTAGAAAAATTTTTTAAAACTAATTTTTTTAAATAAAAATTAAAATTTAAAAATTTTTTTTGTTTAAAGTTTTGCATGAAAAAATTTGAAAAATTCGTTTGCTCAGTTTAAAATTATTAATTTTTAAAAAAGGTTTCTAATTATTTTATTGTTGAGTGAGTAATATAAATTTTATTCATTTCCTAAATTTTTGGCAATAAAATTTCAACC
Source organism: Chymomyza fuscimana (assembly GCA_949987675.1). Classification (NCBI taxonomy): domain Eukaryota; kingdom Metazoa; phylum Arthropoda; class Insecta; order Diptera; family Drosophilidae; genus Chymomyza; species Chymomyza fuscimana. Next base: position 28,912,191 of record OX465090.1, on the reverse strand, counting down.
GCAGACAATTGTTGCAGCAGTCTTTTTAAATATACATTTCACTTTTAATAGCAAAAACAAAAAATCATAAAATGCTAAATTTATATACATTTATGTACGACATTAAATTCTATTTCAAGAATTTGTTTATTATTTACTATATACTTGCAAAAATTTGGTCACAAGAACGGCATGTTGGCACAATGTGAAATAATGAAGTCAACAGCAAATAAATAAATTTGATTCTTCACAAGTAATACGACATTTATATGCTTGGGGACTTTTATATGGAAATATCAAGATATTAAAAAATATCCTGATATCTATTTATTGTAATACAAAATTCCAATGAAAATGTTTAACTTGCTTTCAAGTCACATAGTTTTCCGAAAGCAAAAGTGACGATAAACGTAATAAAAAGAGACTTGCAAAAAGCTGCAGCAGCAGTGTTAAAATGAAAGCTACAGTATAAAAAAAATGCAACTTGTTGCCCAGTGTTGTAAAAAACACAATGATTTTATTTAAGATGAGCTTAGATTCATGCTTTAGAGAGCAAAGATTAAAATAAATGCAAAAAATTCTCTCCCAAAATAAATTTTAGCAAAAATATTCAGACTTGAAGAGATGAGATCTAATAAACAAATTAATTATATAGACAAAAATTTATTTTTTAAACCTTGTTCAAAGGAACAAGTGATGTGGGCAGAAGGGCTAAGCAACATCGACTTTATAAAGTAAAGTGTATATTCTTAGCCAGTTGTGTCCGTATACCCAAGTCTGTATGAACATTAAAAGCCCGAAGACTAGAAGAGCTAGAGTACCCAAAATTTGCTAATAGCTGCAAGCAGATCTGGTTGGTTGATTTATGTCGTCATCTTGACCAGTTCTATAAAAATATAATATAATATTTGTTATATTATTTTAATATGTATTAAAATTAATATTGAAGGCAAAATTAATGGTTTACTTGAGTAAAATAGTTTTTAAAAAAAAGTTGTTAATAAAAAATGTAAAATGAAAATTTGCGTAACGTCACGCCAGCTACTAAGGCTAATATATTTTTTTTTTTTATAAACGAGAAATGGAACATTCTTGCAAATCATACTAAAAAAGTTTTAATACCAAATGAGGAGAATTAATACAAAATTTGAAATGATAATTTGCGTAACGTCACGCCAGCTACTAAGGCTAATATTTTTATTTTATTAACGAGAAATGAAACATTCTTGCATATCATATTGAAAAAGTATTAATACCAAATAAAGAGAATTAATAAAAAATTTAAAATGAAAATTTGAATAACGTCACGCTAGCTACTTAGGTAATTATGTTTATTTTATTAACGAGAAATGAAACATTCTTGCATATCATATTGAAAAAGTATTAATACCAAATAAAGAGAATTAATAAAAAATTTAAAATGAAAATTTGAGTAACGTCACGCCAGCTACTAAGGCTAATATCTTTATTTTATAAACGAGAAATGGAACATTCTTGCAAATCATACTAAAAAGTTGTAATACCAATTGAAGAAATTAGAGATTTTGTAAACCCAGCGAAAACCCACTTCTATAGCTTGTAACGTTACGCCAAGCGTAATTTTTCTTTATAACTTTTAATGCTTAAGACCGCTTACTGCCATTTTTGTACTTGGTACAGTGCTATTTAATTGCTACATAAGTATAAACAACTTTTTAGAAATTTTTGTCATACTTTGTCCTACAAACGTAACGTCACGCCAAAATGAAAATACCCGTATATATATATTTTCCAGTGGTTCCCAGATGGAACAAAAAGTTTTAAGTTTACCATAAAAAATAGTTGTTGTTCTATTTTTAGAGCTCAATTTTCAACTAATCATTTATTGTTTTATTTTGGTAAATAAAATACATTAGTCAAACAAAAAAAATAATGTGTAGGTATTACCCCCCACCCCCCCCCCCCCCCCCCCCCAGTTGTTCTCATCATCTTATTTCTCAACTTTAAAAACATAAAGATGAAACAAATTTTTGTTATTACCAACATTTCTGGCCAACTCTGCCCTGTCTTGGCAATTGTCACACTCTGTCTGTCAGTGTAAACCTAACATTCAGATATCTTATTATCTTTTGCTTGGGTGTCTTGAATATTTACTTACTAAAACTAAGTTTGAATCAGTTTTTGCTGCTTGTTGTTTTTTTTATTAGTTGATTTAATTAGAAAAGTTTTTTGTGGCTCTTATTGGCGCTATGATTTTTGTTATTCTGTTTGTGACTGCTTCTCTGTGTCTGTGTGTGTGTGTGTGTGTGTGTGTGCTTTGAGTGCGGTTAACCCATTACATATGTATTTGGTGTATACATACAACTTATCTACAATAAATGCCCTGGCCCAATTCAGCAGTAAATTTGAACAGAGACAGAGAAACAGAGAGACAAACAGACAAACAGACATATGGAAGCAAACTAAGCCAAAATTCCCTGGTGTGTTTAATAATGTGAAATAAGTAAAAAGAAAAGCCATATGTACATGTGTATATATGTATATGTAAAGAGATCCACACACACACACACAAACAAACACACAGTTGTTAATGGTCTGTCGTGTGTTTGAAATTCCCCAGCTTCGATATATATATGTATGTACTATATATAGTATAAAAATGAAATATTACGTATACGCACAATTGCACTGCTAAACGGCACATTATCAACAGAGCCAGAAAATACTTTCGGGAACTTAAAAATGTGTGCATATATATGTGTGTGTGTGTGTGCGTGTGTATATATGTATAGTATTCATGTGTTTATATGGTTGCTGCTTTATGTTGACAGAGATTATGTGACAATAAGCTTAGATAATTCATGCGGCAGAACCGAGCAAAGCAGCGTTCCCAACAGCTGCAGGTGCTTTAATGTGCTAAAGCTTTGGGCAGCGGGGGCAGTTTTTTTCTTAGGTGCGGGGGTGCGCAAATTACTAAGCGGTACAAAAACAAAACCATACACGGTCTCGGTCTTGGTGTCGGTGTCGCTACTCCGTCCTCTCTACAGCAGCCAAGAGCCATCAGGCAGCTGTCAATTGTGTAAATATTTTGTGTCAAAAGTGCAAATAGAAAATGCTGTCGATAAATCCCAAATACACGAGGCCAGGGGGACGGGGTGTTGGCAACAGTTTGGGGCACATCACATGACTAGCCTTGCATTAAAACAGCTGCTGCGGAGTGTAAAGAAAGAGTGCTGGGACGGGGAAGGGGGCACAGAATAAACTGTGGCACGTTGCCGCTCTTCTCACAGCTCCCCATGGCTTAATGCAAAAGCAAACAACAATTTTGGTCAATATTTTTGTACTGAAGTGGGTGGTTTGTTTTAGAACCCACTTGGAGTGGCTTTGTATTGATGAGTTTTGGGGTTTACTTCAAACTCCCTCCCCCTCTAAGTCTGATTGGCTTGGATCGGTCAACTTATCCTAATGGCTGTCAATTATGAGTATATATTGTTGGGTGTGGGGAACTTTGCATGAATGCACAAATTCAAAACATATGTGAGCAACAAAATGAACAAGCGGGAACTTGGGATAACTGGAGGCATGAAAGGGGAATAGATAAATAGTATATCAAGGGCATTTAATTTTATTCGGTTTTATGCAATAACTGCTTAAGATAAAAAAATATCTCTTGGAGAAGAAAAACTGGATACGTAAACAGCTACTTTGACATTGATACATATAGTTGTGGCTTCTCAGGATAACCAGTTGGAACAATTTTTTCCATAAATTTTTCACAAATGTGCCTGGTTCAGATTATAGATTATAGATAAGTCAAAATTTATCCGTATTTGAAGCCGTTCATTTAATTTTTTGATTTTACTTCTTAGGATAACCAGTTAGGCAGATTTTTTTCAAAAATGAGGCAAGTCCTTTTTTTTATACACCCAAATTGCCACAAAGATATCAAATAAATCAGTTAAAATTTATCCACACTTTAAGTGTTTAATTTTATCCACTTATTTTTGATTTTAACTTTCAGGATAACCATTGACGCAAATTTTTATTCAAAAAGGCAACAGTCCACGTTTTTATCCACTCAAGCTGCTACAACGATCGATTCAAATTTATCCGTATTTCAAGCGGTTTACATTATTCTTTAATTATTCAATTTATTTTCGAATTGACCCAATTACCGCTTCATTATCCACTCAAGGTCGTTTAAGGATATCAAACAAATCACTTTAAGCGGTTAACTTTTTCTTTAATTGTTGATTTTACTTCTTAGGATAACCAGTTAGGCAAATTTTTTCAAAAATGAGCCAACTTATTTATCCACTCACGGCTCTTGAAGGATATTTAATAAATCGGTGAAAATTTATCCGCACTTTAAGCAATTAATTTTGTGCTACAATTTTTTATTTTAATTCTCAGGATAACCAGTCAAGCAATTTTTTTTAAAAAGAGCCAAGTCCAGTTGTTTTATCCGCTCTAGGTACTTCAACTATAACAAATAGATCAGTCAAAATTTATCTGTAAATTTATTTTTAGCTGTTAATTTCATTCCGTAATTATTGATTTTACTTCTCTAGATAAACAATCAAATTAATTTTTATCAAAAAGTAAACTAAGTCCAGCTTTTTTATCCGCAGTTAATTTCATTCTTTAATTTTACTTTTTAGAATATACAGCTGAACACTTTTTTTCAAAAATGAGCCATTTTTCCATTCAAGGTTCTTCTAGAATATTAAATAAATCGGCCAAAATTTATCCGCATTTTAAGCGCTGAATTATATCTTTTAATTTTTGATATTAATTCTAAGGATAAGCGATGAAACCAATTTCTTTTTTTGCAAAAATGTAGAGATTCGACATTTTTTAAGTCGGTAAAAAATTATCCGCAACTTAAATTTTTAATTTTTTCCTTTAATTTTTGATTTTAATTCAGGACAACTAGTCAAGCTAATTTTTTCTTTAAAAATTTTGCTCAATGTAGTTTTTTATCCACTCAAGATTCTTCTATATAAAAAAATTATTTATCCTTAAATTTATTTGAAATAGTTAATTTTATTCTTTAATTTTTTATTTTACTTTTCAGGATAGTCAATCAAAAAATTTCTTTCAAAAAATGAGCAAAGGCCAGCTTTTATCTATTCAAGGGCTCTCAACGATCAGTCAAAATTTATCTGTATTTTAAGCAGTTTATTTTATTTTTTTACTTTTTGATTTTACTTCTCAGTATAAAATGTTAAACAATTTTTTTTTTAAAAATGAGCTAAGTCCAATCTCCTTGTCCACCCAAGGTGCTTCAAGCATATCAAATAATTCAGTCAGAATTTATCCGAACTTGCTGCGGTTAATTTTATACTTTAATTCCTTAATTTTAATGCTCAGGATAAGCAGTCACTCTAACTTTTTTTTAAAAATGAGCAAGTATAGTTTTTTTTATCCACTCGATGTGCTTCAACGTTAACAAATATATCGCTTAAAATTTATCCGTAAATTTATTTTAAGCTTTTAGTCTTTAATTTTTTTTTTTTTTGAATTCTCAGGATAACCAGTTAAAAAATTTTTTTTTTTAAAGTGAAGCGGTCGTTTTTTTATCCACTCGAGGTATTTCAATTATAACAAGTATAACGCTCAAAATTTATCCGTATTTTAAGCAGTTTAATTATTAAATTTATTTCTTTGTATAAACAGTAAAAAAAATTTTTTTTTAATGACTAAATGAGTTTAGTCCAGTTTATTTATCCACTTGAGTTGGTCAGTGGCAAACTACCTAATATTAATTATATTATATTATATATTATAAAAATTGCCAAAAATATATTTTTTTTTACCATACAAAGTAATTGATAGCCAAACTTTTCCAAAATCCATTACAAAAAAGAAATCGTAAAAAATTCTTTCAAAGTTAAGTTAATATTGAAATTCCACACAAAAAAGTTCCAATTTACTTTTGTTAGCGTTAAAAATAATTTTCCTCTATCAAAACAAGAGGCCTTCAAAATTTTGATTATCAAAATGTGACTTAGTCAGCTAAAAGTTTAAGCACTTGGTGCTAAAATATTGCTCACCAATTATTTCCGCACAACAACCCACAAAGATAATTACTTTGGTCAATTAAAATTTATTGAAACATAAATGGACGGGTAGTACATGCCATTAAAGTCTGTTCAATAAATGTCAACACATTAGTAAAGCTAATTGAATAGTCATTATATTAACTAGCTGTGTGTGTTGACAAGACACCTATACACATATACATGCACGTAATACATACATATATGTATAATCCAATAGCTCCAAGTAGATAAAGCATGTCAACATGCGGTTGGTTGCAAGACAAGAACAATAAAAAAAATATATAACTAACGTAGAAATCAGGGCAGAGTTTACTTTTCATTTAAATGTAAATCGTTTTGAGCCATATAAAAGCTATACTATGGCTATGGCTATGGCTATGGCATATAGAAAAAATAAACTGGATAAATACATATGTATGTACGACTTTGCGATGTAGCTTTATATAAAACGCGTTATTACACAATGTTTGTGTACATACATATATGTATGTACTAGTATGCAATGTGCAAAAAAAAAATGTGTACAGAAATTCTTTTTTTTTTTTTTTTTTTTAATTTTTGCAAGTTATGTTTGCAAAAGGTTTTGTGGAAATACATTGAATATACAACACACGTAGCATGTAGCTGTGTGTGTGTGTCTGTGTGTGTGGTAACGGCAGACCCAAGCAGATGCAAGAAATTTTAACCGCAGCAGAAGATTTTCAAGAAAACTACCTTAATTTGCCAATAGCTTTAATGAGAGGAGAGTATATAACTGGGAGAGAGCGGTATAGAGAGAGGGAAACAGTAAGAGAGAGAGAGAGGCAGCGAGATTAAAGCAGAGTGATAGAAAGAGAGAGTCAGACAGAACAAGTGGGCTGCTAATTGTTAAAGCATACCGACTATAGTATACACTGCAATTTTGTTAATTATGATACTTCTTCATTTTTATCTTTCCAAGTGGATAGGAAGGTATACAGTGAAAATTGTTTCGAAATGAAATAATTTTTGTATGACTACTTCAGGAGCGTTGTTTTCTTGTAGACAGAAATTCGACATTTGAGAATTTCTAGAATGATTTGAAGAACGTTTAAAGAATGTTTATCGCTAATGCTGAGATGAGAATATTTTATACTAAATTAAGAAAAAATTGAGAATAAAAAAATAGTTAGTTAGTTTAGAGTGAAAAAATGTTGTTTGGGACAAATTAAGATCATCTACTTTTTTTTTTTTAGAAAAATTCTTACAATTTTTTGCAAATGAAGTACTAGACCAGAAGACGTACATTGAGGCAATCTAATATTGAAACTGCTATGCATGGATCTGTACCAACAGAAGCTCTCTTATCTCTAGACAAACAAAGTACACCTAATTCTAAGCTTTTGAAATAATACGGTCTAAAAAATAAAAATTTGTTTACAAAATTTCATTTGATTGAGCACAACTAGTTCATTTTTTGCATGGTAGCTATATGAAATAGTGCACCAATTTTGTTTAAACTTCACACAAATGTTAAATCTAAAACAAAAAACAACTGTCAAAAATTTGGTCGTGTTCTTAAAAAAAAAAAAAATAAAAAACATGTACAACCAATTCTGTTTTTACAAGTTATTTTTTTAGACGTTCTTTTTTTTACAAGGTTTTGAAATAACACGGTCTAGAAAAAATTTTTATACAATTTCAGTTGATTTAGTCCGATTAAAAGCTATTTGATTGAAATTTAAAAAAAAAAATATTTTCATTAACCTTATCTTTTAAAATATTACTTAGGAAATTCCCCTTTCTAATATATTTTCATAGCAGCTTAATCATTCATTTCATGTATTTTTCTACACGGTTTTTTCACACGTTTTTTTGTGGAACGTATCTACCATTAAAAAACAGAATAAGATGTATAGTATAGACCAAAGAAGTAATTCCAGCGCATTATGATAAGTACAGAACGAGTCAAGATTTTACAGAAAAAAAAAACATAAGATAGATATCGCAAATAAAATACATGCGAACCACAAAAAAAAGTAAAACAATTTTTATATAAATTTTTTTTTTAAATCAAACTTCCCCTTTCTTTTAGGTTTTTCTTGTAATAATCTATAATGTTTATTCACATAAGCGAAATTTTTGCTATTTTTATTAAAACTCAGAATAAACACACAACGCTAAACAAAGTTTATAACAATATAATATTTCGTTAAAGAATATTCTTTTGAGCATATTCATTTGTAACAAAATAAAACGCAAACAAACGTTTGGCTACTTGCAGGTAGGCAGTATTTGCTAACAAAGAGTGTTGCCCCATTTTTTTTGAGAAAAAATATGCAGCTGTACTGTTATGCTGCGAGACAAAAAACCGTGTTTTCTCATTTTTTGTTGAGAAAAAATTCACAGCTGTACTGTGTTATGCTGCAAGAAAGCAAACAGTGTTGCCCCATTTTTTTTGATCAAAAATTAGCAGCTGTACTGTTATGCTGCAAGAAAGCAAACAGTGCTGCATAATTTTTTTGGGAAAAAAACCTACAGCTGTACTGTTATGCAGCGAGAAAGCAAACAGTGTTGCCCCATTTTTTCTAGAAAAGAAATCTACAACTGTACTGTTATACTGCAAGCAAGCTGTACTGTTATGCTACAAGAAAGCAAACAGTGTTGCCCTATTTTTTTGAACAAAAATTAACAGCTATACTGTTATGCTGCGAGACAACAAACAGTGTTGCCCCATTTTTTTAAATCAAAATTAACAGCTGCTCCGTTGTGTTGCAAAAAAAAAATGAATGTGCAGCAACTTGTTTTGCAAAATAGCATTTATTCGCAGTCATTAATTATTAAATATTAATTGAACCATTTAAAGACTAATTGGTGCGCCAACAATGCAAACAAAGTATTCGATTAAATAATAAAAAAAAAGAATTGCAAATATAAATTACATAAAAGCTAAGGCTATTGATTAAATGATTATTATACTTAAATTTTTATTATTTGGCAGCCAATATTTCTATAGCAACGTACGTCACCACTAATAGATGTTGACCACAATATGTATTGTTATTTTGTTTGTTTTATATAGCACATGTAAACGTTTACCATTTATAAATAAAAAACAGCTGATTTTATTGTGCAAGAAATAATGCAAAGGCTGTATACCACAAAAAAAATACTATACATTTTGTTTGTATAGACACACTGTTTGATTTTCACGCAAACTAAGTTGTTTGTTTCGTAGCGTTTTTCGCTGCTGCGTACTGGCCTTAAGTTAATGCCTTTACTGAGACTATTGAAGTAAAATAAATGAATTCCGACGGCACTAACTTAATATGCTCTTTTAAACTTAAGTTACAGTGTATTATAAGAGCGCAAAAGAGAGCGAAACTGAGAGAGAGAGAGAGAGTGCAGTAACTGCTCTCTGAGATGCTGGCTGTAATTGCAAGTGAGTAAATGCAAATCCTTTAAGTGCCACTAAAGTATTTTGCCACTTCAAACGACTATTGCAGGGCACACAATGCATTGTTGTACGTAAAGCGTACAGTGCTGTTGTAAAGTCTGCTGCTTGACAGACCAAATGAATGCGCACGCTTGTTAAAGCTTTCGCCTTATTAACCTTATCTTAATCTTATCATAATCGACACACACAGACAGTGGGCACATACTGGAAAAAAACTGTATACAAATATATTTGGCCAAGCTATCTGCACATTAAAATCTTTGCCAGTGAATATTACTTGTATTTCGTCAGTCAGTCAGTCAGTCGGTCTGTCATTCCATCAATTGCTGAGATTTATTATATTGTACAAGCATTATGATTGTATATCAATTTGCGACATACTCGTAGTACTTGTAGAATTGTGCAATTTGCTTAGACAAGACCAATGACAGGCCCCATACTTCAAAATTAAGTCCAAGTAACTACGTAGCACCCAAGCCCGTCGTTTAAGCAGTCTCTTAACTGGGCTACCCTGGGCTATGTGCTATACTGGTCTGGGCCGCTTATCTTATCAAATAAACAATGCTTGAGAGCTCTAAAAAGTTATACTGTGATTAGTTCTATTATATATTTGTATATACCAGTTGTATTATAGGTAGGTATACATATGTATGTATATAGCTAACATAATCTTATATATTTGCTAATGAGCCAAACAGTCCAAGTGGCTGCATTTAAAAATAATACTAAATATATTTTAAAGCTCACAATAAATAAAACATTTGTTTAAAATTAGTAGCAATTGAAATAGTAATCAGTTATCAAGGCACAAAACTTATTTGTACCACTGTATGCCTGCCACTGAAAATTATCATCATCATCATCATCATCATTATCGTCATCAGCTGGCTGCAATTATGTGCATCCTACACGTACACTTCTTAAGTGTTTCAGAGTGAGTGGGTAAGTGAGTTAGAGAAAGGAGCTCGTTAAAAGCCAAGCAACAGCCAAGTGAGCAGAGTTCTGGCCAAGAGCGTAAAAGAGCAGTCGATAATCGTTTATGGGGAAATAAATCAATTTAATGAATGAGTGCAATCACAACACCCAGCTAATGAGTAATTACTTGCTTGCTACTTTTTCGATACCTTCATTAAAACTATAATACAAAATTTTCGCAAGCTTATGAAAGTTTAAGGTGTCTTATTGTAACTTAATGTCAAAATAAAATTTTTAATTATTATGAAAATAAGCACAGCAACTGCTTATAAGCAAAAATTCTAATAAAGATCGGTTTTTAGGCAAACAAGTAGATGAGGCTGCATTCTATAACTTTTGTGTATAGCTTGAGCAGATCGCAAACATAGTTTTTAAAATTTTTCTGTTTTAAAAGCTGTCCAAGTTACCAAGCCCTGAAGTGAGGCTTTTTTTTGAGGTTGCGTTTGATATCTTCTTTCATTGTTATATTATTTTAATTCCCTTTCCTTAGTTCTTAGCTGATCACACTGCGAAAGCGCATCAATCAGCAACTTTACAATCTTAATTCTGCAAACGAGCAGTTCTGTACTTTTCCACAAACCAAAGGTAACCCTTTCCCTTAGGTAGTGGAAACAACGCACTCTTCTCTGCCTCACTGTTTCTCAATTCTTTTTTAATTCAATTATAATTATCAATAGGATACAAGTCCGAAGACTAGCTAGAGTTTTCCGTTTCTTGAATTTTACTACACTGCAGTACGAAATGGAATATTCTGTTTGGAGAACCACTTAGAGTATATTGTCATAGAACTTTTATTCAAAAATAGTAACTTAATTTGCATAAATTCTTCTTCTACCGGAACCGGAAAATATAATTTTAATAAACAATTTGTTTTTTTAACAAAAAGTGCTTAAGCAGCGCTTCCATTTTGACTATTTTTCATAATCGATCGGGTATTCTTGCCTTCATGCCTCGCTGGTATGCTTGCTTACGTCATAACTCGGGCATTCTTGCCTTTAAAGTTTGAAAAGTAATCAGAGTGGAAGCAATGATTAAAGCAAGAATGCCAGAGTAACTACGGGAGCAACCCCAATAATGAGGCATAAAGGCAAAAATGCCCAACCGAGTATAAAAAAAAAAAAAACAGAGCGAACACAAGTGCTTATAAATATATATACAAATTACTGCAAAAAATTAACATCTTAAGAACAAGTTACTTAAAAAATTTATCTTGTCCAAAATAGAAAATTATTTTTTACTATTATATTTTTGCTATCATTTATGGCAATAAAATTGCAGTGATGCAATTGATTTTCAATTTTCGATTAATGCAGCAACTGCTCTTCCGAATTCAACCGGGATCAACTTTTGCTCAATCTCGAATTTCGTGAAAGTTATTTGGCCTAAATTATTATGGGTAAATTTAAAAAAAAATAATAATTTAAGGCATAAATATAAAACTGGAAACTCTATATTAAGTGTGTTTTTGAGCAGAATAAAATTTGTTCGCAATAAAGATCTAGAAATTTGACAATCTCGTCAAATTAATGAAGCCGTGCTGGGAGGAATCCTGGATCTAAGCTGAACAGCAATCGACAGAAAGAGAATTCTTAGACAAGCTTAGTCCAACAAAAGTTATTAAATTCAGAGCAGAGCTCGTTAAAGGGAAATGAACATGCTTCGATGATAGCGCGTTGACGACTGAACTCATTTTCTTGTTCTCTCAGCAGCAGCTGTGCACAATTGCGGCATGCGTTCGGCTCTCTCTCTCTCTCTCTCTCTCTCTTTGTGAGTAGCCGATTGTGCTCGTGCCCTGTGTGCAAAGGCTGACACCATGGTATAATAAGTAAGGTAGAGTAAGTTTGCTGAATTTGGGGGCATAAATTTTGTGAGAGCAAAAAAATGTAAGAGAGAGAAAGGCAACACACAAGCTGACGCATACACACTGACACTCGTTTATAAATCTATGCATGCTTGAATGAAAAATATGGCCCCAGCAAAGAGAACGACGCGTCAAACTTACTCTACCTTACTTGTTCTACCATGGGCCGAAACCGCTCTCTCTCTCGCTTTTCCTTGCACTCACTAAAATTGGTGACGACGCCGGCAGCATTACTCTACCTTGTATAAGTATACCTTGGGCTGACAATGACTGCTTTAGAGCCACCAGGGTATACTAATATAAGGTATAGTAAGTCCGCCGCGCCGCTCTCTTCCTGGGCACGCAGCGACTCTCCATTAGGTAGGTTGTCGCATTGACAGCCATAGCGCGCAGCATTTGTGTATGTGTTCTCTGTCTCTCCCTCGCTTTTTTTACTCTCACAAGATTTATGCCGGCAGACTATGGAGTAAGTCTTATATTATTATACCCTGTAGAGCCACCATAAAGTAAATTTTTGCCTGATTCTTCGCAAAGAACTGACACGTATCCAAGTTATTATTAGAACATCTTAGGGGTATTTTATAATTTATATGTAAAAAGTGTACGATGAGTAAAGGAAAGCTAACTGACGATTTAATTTTTAGCATAACAATTACAGCTCTCAAAAAATTGATGTGCAATAACTTTTTTTTCCACACATCTAGAACAAATGATTGAACAAAGTTCAATGTTTGTGGATTTTGCTGCAGTAAATTAAAATGCAATGTAGTTTTTTTTTTAAAGATATCTTGTTTAAAATGGCGAAAGTGTTGCAAAAATGTATAAGTGTATTGATTTTTAGAAAGAAAAAATTTTGATAGAGAGTATGATTGTTTGGATTACTAAGGTTTTGTATATTTTGCTCTACAATTCGCGTCTAGCTACTAAGTCTGCCATAAGGAATTTAGTAGGCTTACAAGTCAATATATAAAGAATGTTAAGGGCATGAAGGAACCATAATTTGAAGGCTGTCAACATTTATGTAGTAAACAAAAATTATCTTAATATATGCGGTAGCAAAAACATATGTTAGTTTAACTTTCTGGTACAAAGTGGCTACGTTCTACAAATAAATTCGCTATACAGAAAATTGTTAAATTTTTTAAAAAAAAAGAAGAATTTTGTGCTTGAAAAAAATATTGTAAAATGGAGCAGTTTAGAAGTTGTAAGAAACGAAACAACTTTTAACTGCAAAACATCAATGTATCGATATATTAAAGTTTCGACCAGAATTTTCGTCTACTAAACTTTTGAAGTGTTTATAATAGAATTTGGCTAAAATTCAAGCTTATATTTGTTTACTGTTTATGAACTTGCTTAATCCAGATTAGTATATACGCCAATGGTATATACACTGCCGGGCAAAAGTTTCCGGACACTTGAGAAATTATACGGAATTGATTAGCGATCTCGAAAAGAGCTTCAAGCGTGTTTTAAAATTAATCGAATAAGTAAGTATATTGAATTATCAGCAACATAAACTAAGTTAATCATTTTTGTTTGTCGAGTTGTGAAGAATAAACGTCTTTTAAGGAAAGTCAACAAGACAAAACGGTTACAGTGGGCTAAGCAACATAAAAATTGGAGTGTTAAAGACTTTAAAAAGGTGCTATGGACGGATGAGTCGAAATTCGAGATTTTTGGTAATAAAAGAAGATTGTATGTGCGACGTTTTGCACATAAAAAATCGATGCCAAACTGCATTACTCCAAGCGTTAAACATGTAGGTGGCTCTATTATGGTCTGGGTAGCTTTCTCATTCAATGGTGTTTCCCGATTACACAGAATAGATGGACGCAAAAGGGTATCACCAAATTCTCATTCACCAAAAAACTTATCGGCCCAGGACCCAGGACCCCAAAACCTATCTGCAAAATAAATAAAAAGATAGAATGTTAAAAATCATGGAGTGGCCGGCTCAATCCCCTGATCTAAATCCAATCGAACTTCTTTGGGATAAACTTGATCGTCAAGTCAGGAAACAGTGTCTGTCTTCGAAAGAAACTCTCTGGATTGCATTAAAGGAGACGTGGTAGCAGCTGGAACCAACAGTTCCTGAAAAACTTGTCAACAGAGTGACTCGAGTCGTCGCAAAAGTGTTGTAAGCTAAAGGTGGATACATATTTTGACGAGAAAAAAGTATAATCGTTCTATGTGTACAAACATATTATCTTTTACAGTTGAATATATTATATTGAATAGTTTTAAAACGAACAATCTTTAGAATAAAGTTTTGTCACATACTATCAATAGTTTCAAACGTTTATGAACAATTTTTTGAATTTTAAGGAGTAATTATTAGGTGTACGGAAACTTTTGCCCGGCAGTGTACATAGCTCCAATTACTAAACGCATTTTCAACTGCCTCAATTGATTGTTATAATTAGCGCAAGCTGATTAAACCCAACTTTTAGAACTTCAAATAATAAAATACTAAATTGGCAAGCTTTGAGGGTATTAAGTGCAGTAGTATGAATCAACATTGTGGGTTCACATCATGAACAATTAAAGGTCAATTCATTTAGGCCAGAATACCATATATAGTGGCCAAGCTTAGTGCAATGCCAAGTTCATTATTCACTTGCCCAGCAATGAACAATGAATGAAAACAGCGAAAAGGCTTAAATTACAAAGGTACAACAACAGCTTTAATTAATTAGAAGTACCTCAACATAGTGTAGCTATACAGACAAGTGAATATACATACATACATATAACCACGTCAAAGCCAGCTTTAGCTGGACTTTTTCAGCAAGAGAGTAATTGCTGTCCAAAACAAATACGAAATGCATTGAAGCGGCAAACAAATAATGAACAATATTGAAAAAAAAAAAAATCAAGCACGAAAGAAGAAAGTGAAATTCTCACCCCCGCGCAGTTGTGCTGGTCTTTTTTGCTAGCTCTCTGCGCTTGGTCAGGGTCATAATCAACATCATCAACAACATTATCATCATTATTTACCAGGTTGCCGCGAAATTTTTGACGCAAATCGAATGAATTGAAATGCAATCGAGTGCAAATAATAAAATATTGTAAATACATGCAAATTACAATACTACAACGTATGGGCGGAGGATGGGGGCAATGGGGGGCTTTAACCACCCAACAACACAGCAAGCCACCAATAACCTGAACATAAATGGCAAAGGCACAAAGACAAAGCTTGTTCGTTCAGGCGCCTGTCATTCGCATGTGTTCGAGCGACCACAGGGCGTATGCGTATTGCCTTACATAAAGTAACAGCCCCCTCTCTTTAGACGCCGCTAACAAAACAAACCCAAGCGAAACTGTTTTTAAAGCAAACAAGGCAAGAGTTTTTTTTTTATGACCGTTTCTGCAATTATAAAAAATTTCATATTGTCTCTTTTTTGCAGTTATATTTATATCACGTATAATTTTTTTGAATCCACGTTTCTCTTTATTTGTTATCACTGTAGCTTACCTTTAGTTCTGCTTCTTTTTTTTTTTTTTTTGTACAACTGTTGCGCGTTGTTTGGCTTGACTTTTGCCACAATCCGTTTTAATTACTTTTAACTTTTTGGTTTTTCTTTAAAAACGGTTGGTATTTTTATTGCGTTTTTTTTGTGTTTTAATAAATAATATTAATATTCAACGGAAATTCAAATATGTATGTAATATAAATAAAATAAAATTTATTTATTGTTAAACAAAACATAAATTTAATATAACGTTTTTAATATTTTACATCCTGTTACTACACACACACACACACACACACACACGCAAACGCATATGCACACACTAACACACACACACAGTCGCTCTCACACCTTTTGGCGGTCTTGGTCACACTGTCTCTCTGTTCTCTGTTCTTTGTTTCCACTGACTGACTGCCCCTCTAAATTTCTGCTTTGCTGTTTGCTTTTGGTTTATTTTTATAAACATTTTTGTGCGCTTCTCAACACACGAGAACGGACCAATTTATACACTCGACTGCTTGAACGTTTTTCGTTTTCGTTTTCGCTTTTTTCTATTCTACTTTATTTATTTTTTTCGTCAGCTTTGGCTTTGACCTGAGTCTGTTTGTGTCTGTGTGTGTTTTTTGTGTTTGTTTTATAAATAAGTTTAATAAAATGGCCAACGTTTATTCATAAAGACCAACCGCATGCGATCGCCAACGAACTCTCTGAGTAAACTAAGCAGTGCTTAGTTTGCCGCCAGGAGCAGCCGCAGCCTTAACTCTCTTTATCTCTCAATATGTATATTCCATTGTTAAAACTTGGAGTAAATTGCGTCAGTTAGCTCAAAACTATCCTAAAACTACATTCATGGAAATTTTACTCTGTGGTCTTAGTTTTCAGTAAGATGAAAATACATAAATGCTATCGGAATAAGTGTCAAAAATGGCTACCATGAATTATTGCAGACCAACTGAAAGCGTGTCCCAAGCGAATACACGAGCCCCTGCGATTTCACAGGAAAAGGACCAGGATGGTACTGCACCACAGGCCTAATAACTGAGAGGATGCATGTGCCCCATTACGACTTCTGTCGTAATTGCGGAGCCGAGGAGGAAATAGAAAACATAAAAAAACACACTTGCTATGCAAATGCACCCAGTGACTCTGAACATTTTTTTTTTTTTTTGAAGAGCAGGGCTGTCTAGCAATCTATACTTAGCGTATGTAAGGACCTAAACTTATCGAATACTCAAAATGGCCCAGCAGGTAGCGAGTTTTAGCAGCACTAAGAGCACCCACTAGCTACTCCTTTATATTTCATTCCAAACACCCTCTCCCAAAAAGATCTTCATTATTTTTACTTCCTGCATCTCTGACTGACGTTGACCTATGCCGAGCAGCCTAACTAGCCTAACCTAACTGAAAGCGATCTTTAATGGACTTTCTTTTTTTTGCATTGCTTTGTTGGATACGAACTTTTGATTCACTTCATTAGTTTGAAAAAATGTGCAGCTGAGGCACATCCATAGCTTGGAGCCACTAGCTACTCCTCTATATTTCATCCCATATACCCCCTCACACCAACACCTTCAATATTTTTACTGCCTTCATCTCTGACTGATCGACCTTTGCCTAACTAACCTAAACTAACTGAAAGCGATCTTCAATGGACTCTCTTTATTTAGCACTGCTTTGTTTTGATTTACTTTTTTAGTTTGAAGAAATGGGCAGCTGAGGTACATCAATAGCTTGAAGAATCCTATGATGAGGCTGCTTTAAGCTGGAGAAATTGTCGCGTGGCTTCAAAAACAGTTGGACATAGAAGACAAAGAAAGCAGTGGGAGTTCGAAAATGTACCAAGAGATGGGATTGAAAATATTATTGCAAAAAGATTTGTCCCAAAGAAAAAGGAATAGAGGAGAAAGTGACTCAACAAGCGATTTCAAATCGGTGAAAATTATGCAAAACAAGGAAATGGGATTACATATGAAATGAGGCCGAGAGATATGAAATGCTAATTTTGCATGAGCTGCTTGCCGTATAGTCACTGGTGATGAAGAATTCACTACTATAACTTGAAGAGGACAAATTGATGGGAACCACCTGGTCATGCTTTCATATCAACAGCCAAGACGTATATCCCTAGAAAAAAAACATGCTGTGTATATGGTAGGATTAACTTGATGTCGTCTATTTTGAGGATTAACTTAAACCGAGTGAAAATATTACAAGAGGACGCTAGCGAACACTATTAATGAGATGAAGTCGAGCACTCAAGGGAAATTCTATTTTAAGCCATAGAATTATGAAGTCCAATCCCAACCGCATTCTCAACTAAACATTGCCGACTATCATTTGTTCCAGTCGATGGCAAATTGGATAGGTTCGTGAAAAGTGTGCAAGAATGGCGTGGTATCCGAATGCTGCCAGAAAGCAAACTCAAAAAGGTGGAAGCCAAGGATAATGCGAGTGAGTGAGACTAGGAGACCTTCAGATCTGGCGAAAAAATTAATCTACAATTGGTAGGCTTGAAGAGAGCCTTGGTCGAAAGACGATATTACTATACTATGCGTCAAAATATGAGTTATTAAGTTAATAAGCTGAGCCAGGGTTGTCAATTTAGCTAAACATTTATTGCAATAATAAAAATCGTCAATGCCAATGCAAAAGCAGTGGTCTATACTGATTCATACAAAATTCACACAACTCTGTAACGCTACATTTACACACTGCTTAACCAACACTGAACTGTTTTTGGATTTTTAGGCAGCTCTATCAAAAATAATATTTTTCAAAAACCTTTTCAACTTTTATTGCCAACTACTTTTAAATTAGTTAAAACTTCTAGCGTTTAAATATACTAAAATTCTTGCAATGTGGTAACATTGTTTTGTTATAAAACAGCTGATGCATCAACTTCATTATGGCGCAATTTTATTCTCTTAAAATGGAGTCTGATAAAAAATAAGTGCGTTAAAAATATGCATAATTATGTTGAATTGTTCATGGAAATGCACATGGAATGGTTTCCACATTCTGTTGCAATTGCATTAGAGCAAACTTGTTACAGAAATAAAAAATGGTTTTTGTCGGAGCGGTGCTGGATAGTGGCATAAACTGCAGCCATTATAGCAAAAAACAGAATTTATTAGCGGTTCCAAGTTTTGTATACCTCTTCACCAAATAAGGGGCTACGTTAAGCCTTTAAATATCTTTAAACAAGTTGCTAAGAAAAGCTCGAAAAAAGAGATGCTCTTAGTTTAAGTTTAAAAATTCGCTCAAAATGAGATTCTTTCACTCCAGAATTTGTAAGCACTTGTTGCTCTCTATTTTTCTTAAATTAAAAATAATATACTCTCAATCTTAGTTAGCTGCAGTTTGAGTGCACTTCTTTTTAAAAACGTTCTAAAGCGTACAAATTTTCGTTTTAATAGCCTATACGAAGTACGAAAAAAATCATTTAAAAAAAGATGGCGTACGTTAAAATCGGGCGCGGACGACTTTGGGATACCCTGTTCCACCACATTGCAATCAAGTCCGATATATTACTTACGAACACCAAAAACAATTTCTTTGCCAAATTCAGTTACAATATTTTTATAAACAAACGAAACACAACGAATTTTCTTCAAAAAACTTGTTTTTGACCGATCGGTCCTATGGGAGCTATATTATATAGTCAACCGATTTAGATCAAATTTGGTACTGTGCTTAGGCACTCTAAAAAACTTCCAATTGCCGAATTTGGTTACGATATCTTCATAAACAAACTAAACAAAAAGAATTTTGTTCAAAATACGTTTTTTTCGACCGATCTGTCCTATGGGAGCTATATAATATAGTCAATCGATTTGGATCAAATTTGGTACAGTGCTGGGTATCCCTAAAAAACTGACAAACACCAAATTTGGTTACAATATCATCACAAACAAACGAAACACAACGAATTTTGTACAAAAAACGTTTTTTTTGACCGATTGGTCCTATGGGAGCTATATGATATAGTCAACCGATTTTGATAAAATTTGGTACAGTGTTTAAGAACTCTAAAAAACTTCGGAATGTCACATTTGGTTACAATATCTTAACAAATAAACGAAACATAACGAATTTTGTAAAAAAAAACGTTTTTTTGACCGATTGGTCCTATGGGAGCTATATGATATAGTCAACCGATTTGGTAAAAATTTGCTACAGTGTTGAAGATCTATAAAAAACTCCCGAATGCCAAATTTGGTTACAATATCTTCACAAACAAACGAAACACAACGAATTTTGTAGAAAAAACGTTTTTTTGACCGATTGGTCCTATGGGAGCTATATGATATAGTCAACCGATTTGGTAAAAATTTGCTACAGTGTTGAAGATCTATAAAAAACTCCCGAATGCCAAATTTGGTTACAATATCTTCACAAACAAACGAAACACAACGAATTTTGTAGAAAAAACGTTTTTTTGACCGATTGGTCATATGGGAGCTATATGATATAGTCAACCGATTTTGATAAAATTTGGTACAGTGCTTAGGAACTCTAAAAAACTATTGTGTGCCAAATTTGGTTACGATATCTTCATAAACAAACGAATTATCCATCTAAAACTTTTGCTTTTTTTCGAGGTCCTCTGACACACCCCTATGGGAGCTATATAATGTAGTCCCGATATCAAAAAAATAAAATAAACTTGTCTCCTATGGATTAATAAGGGATCTTATCTGAAAGTTTGGTTGCTCTAGATCTTACCATCTCTGAGATCTAGGCGTTCATACGGACAGACGGACAGACGGACATGGGTATATCGACTTCTCTAGTCACTCTGATCATACTTTAGGTAACTTTGGGGGGTCTCCGACTTCTCCTTCTGTACGTTACATACATTTTCGGCTTGCACAAACACAATATACCCTTTGTACCATACGGTACAGGGTATAAAAATCCCATTTTGGGATATCCCATTTGGGATATTTTTTTTATATGAAGTTTTGTCATTCCGTGCGAAATATTTCGTACTGCATAGACCCCTTAAGCGCAAGACACTCGCTTTTGAATGCGAAATTTTTAATATCATAATAATTTTTTTCTCTCAGTGTACCTACTCATATTAACCAGGTATATAGCTTCAAGTTTTTATCAACCGCTGTCTCAGAAGAATTCTGGCTACATGGTGGTCAAGAATCATCACGAGCTTCGAAATCCAACGGCGAACGGCTTCGCAAACATACGAGCGAAATCCCAAGACAAGCCCTGGACTGGAACCCGCAGGTAGCCAGAAGACGCGGGCGCCCTAGAGCATCATGACGAAGCACCATAAACGACGAGTTTAGAGCTTCCGAAAATTGCGGGAGGGAAATTAAAGCGCTGGCGAACAATAGAAATAGCTGGAGAAATTTCATTGAGGCCCTTTGCTTCAACAGCAGTCAAACAGGACAATAGATAAAAGATGAACTTTTGTGTGTCTCCAGCATGAGATATAGAGAATACAGGTGAACTTAAAATTTAGTTCCAACTCAAGGAGAGGCGTATATGTTACTTTAAAAAATTCCCGCAACCCAAGCATACATAAGAGCGTTCATAGGCACAGCAGTACACCACGTCACAAGATGTCACAATTTTTGTATCTACAAGATACTTTGTCTACAGCAAAATAATTGCATTTTACATAGAATTCTTTTGTTGAGCCGAATTGTAAGCGGAACCAAAAATGCGTTAATTATTGCTGTTTTTCACGCATTATGTTATGCCAAGTTATTTGTACATAGTCTACAACTATATACTACAATACATAAATATGTGTACATATATGTGTCATGTCTCTATTAAAATCCACTTGATGACTGCGGCGGCGACGGCGACGGCGTCGGTTGTCTTTATGATGATTAGAGGCATCTTTTTTTTTTTTTATCTTTGGCCAGTTCACAGATTCTGAGATTCCGAGATTGCTGCGCCGCACCCCTGTCTCCACCTGTGCGTCTGCCAAGAAGAATTTCAATTTTGATGAATTCTTAGACAATGTGCGTGGCTACCATCAACAACGTCATTATCATTATCTGCATCAATATCATTATTATCATCAACAACTTCATTATTGTCAGCGTCTGCTGCTGCTGCTGCTCTCTTTTTGTTTTTTTTGCTCTCATAAATATTTTTAACCCGGCTGTCGCTTTATGTTGGCCCCAAAAAAATGTGTTAATTTTCTTAGGTATTGTCGTTGCTTGCTCTCATTGAGGAGCTTCTTGTTCTTGTTCTTGTGGTTTTTTTTTCTAGATCTATTTGTTGTTATTGCCCGTCTTTACAGCTGTGTTTTGTTTTCTAATAATTTAGTAGGCAGCCAAAAAAAAAAAAAAAAAATAAAGGCCGAATGAAATGAAATTCTTAGGAGGCCACAAATTTTTACCTAAGGCATGGCTAACCGCTGTCTAAGTTATTGCTAAGGGATCGGTGTGGGGGCTAAACTATGTACTCTGGGGTAAAATGTTTTTCGTTTGTCGTGCTGCTTTGGACAAAGAACTAAGCAGAGGCTATTGACTGCCACTTGTGGTCATTGCTGCTAAACGTTAATTGTTGTTCTTGTTCTTGTTGTTGTTGTTGCTGTTTGTTTTGGGAACACGATTTATGCTTTGGAAAAGTATCTGATGTTCGTGATATGAGCATGGTTTTATGGCTTAGTAGCAGACATTGGTTGATGCTTATAGAACTAGGCTCTTAACTAATGAGCCAAAGTCTGAAGTTTGCAAAGCTTAGTCAGCTAGACAGGTTAAAGTTGGAGACAGTTATAGCTATAGCTTCAAAGCTTTCAGGCCAAATTTGCTAATTTTTTGTAAAGTTTAATATAAATATCTGTCGCATTATTGTTTTTTCTTTAAACTAATCTAAGTTGATTTCTTAACCAGGCCCAAGCTCAAAAGCATTTCGTTGGAAATCAAGAAAATTTTTAAATCTTTTATTCTTTAAAAATTTTTAAGTCTGTAGTTAAGGCTAAACTTTTAAGAGATTTTTGGCACATCGCTTCAGTAAAATAAAATTTTTAATTTTTCGACTAATTTGATTATTATATCTGCTGTGCACCATTAAAGTTGAGTGGCAAACATATCACACAATTTAAAATATTTTAAATATAGACAAAAATAAAATTTCGCAGTGAATTTACGCGCATAAAATTGCATTAAAAATTTGAGCACTTTTGAATTTTAAAATATAAACAAAAAAAAATTGTTAAAAAATGTTTAAAACCAATTCTAAAAAAAAAAAATATATTTTTTTTCATATTCAAAAAAACTTGTTTTTTTACGTTTTTTCGTCAAAATTGACAATTTTTTTTTTTTGATAATTATTTTTTATTGGCTATCAACCGATACAAATTAGGTTCCAATATCGATGAAAAATTATTCGCTAGACAAAAAATGTAATTTAGTGTGTGATAGGAAACTTGTAGATATCTTTTTTCGTTTAGAAGATATGGCTTGTCAAAAAAAATATAAAAATTTAATATTTAGTTATCGATAAATAATCGGAATTTTGCAATAAAAATTTACGTGCTGACCATTGGCTAGCAGCTCTATCAAATATGTATAAATCACTTAAATCGAAGAGCTAAACCTAAAAAGTGGACCGCTTCACGTATTTTCACCGATTTATATTTGGCTTCCTATATAAAGCAGATTACAATACGAACTGAACTTAATTTAAGAAGAGAAAGTCAGAAATCTCGTGTAAATATTAAATAGACTAATATGAATGACTCATAAGATTAGCTTTGAAATCCATTACTGATCTGGCACGAAGTAAAATAAAGCTTGTTCGGCCATGCTTCGGAAAACGAAAACGACTACATTGCGTTCGTTTTCGTTTTTGCGTACTCTCGATTCCACATTTTTTGCCGTGGATATCTTCTCATATTTTGCTTTCTCTTTGTTAGCACAGCTTTACACCTTTCGATTAAAATTAACCATGACTAAGCTGTTCTTATAACAAGAGAAATTTTTTTTATGCTAGACATGAACCATGTTGATTCAGAAAAAAAATATTTAAAAATTATTATTTACAAATATCTAAGTTGAAATTGTCATAAATTGAATCTAAGAATATACAAGAATACTTAAAACATTATTTCCGCTTAAATTAAGTGAACTCATGAACCTATTTTGCCAATTCGATTTTATATTTCTTTTGCAACAAAGTAGTCGGTTTCAAATCGCATAAAAAATTCGTTTTAATGAAATTTTGAGCAGCAATCAAAACGAATACAAATGAAATATTCAAAGGTTACACATACTTTAGAAATCTTAACGAAGGGTTGTGAGGGAACCATAATATTCGAATATTCGAAAACCATAAAAACAATGTATCCAAGGTGTTCAAATACTTCACGCAAATAATGTTTGCCGCAGCTGGGAATCCTAAAATCCTAGAGAAGTTTGGGTAAAGCTTTTCTACTATCAAAAAAAGTGCTTGCAAATTTTGTGAAAATATTGGTATTTTGTAAGAACAGCTGATTTGAGTGAAATTTGTTTGACATATAACTTGCTGGGAATTTTAAACTTTTTGATTGAAATCGCAATTTTTGCTTGTTTCAAATTCTAAATGTGCCATTATTTTGATAAGTTATTTCTTAAGCATGCCAAGCTACATGTGAGATGTAACTTTTGCTTTCATTTGCTATATATCATAGGTGCTACATAGTACTTTAAAATTTATGATGATTAATTAAGTAGCCAAGTTCTATAGGCAAAACAACATTTATGAAAACAACAACAAAAACTTATACATACAGACTAATAAAAAAAAAAGAGCAATAAATTGCCTATAATATATCATGAATCTCAGCTAATATCTCAGACACGCCTACGCATAGTAGACAAAACAGCCAAAGAGACAGTCAGTCCGTCCGTTCGTCCGTCCGTCCGTCCGTCAGTCAACGTAGTCAACTAGCCAAAGTCATGGGCAAAGTGTCAACAGTCCATGGCAGACATTTACGGTGACTGTAAACTATAACAACCATATATGGGCCAGTCATATACATGCTACATGTATATGATGATTGTGTATTTGTTGATGGGTTGATATGAGAACGGCGAACTGAGCACCGAACGAACCTGCGCAACATTCGAAATGGTCGGGAACCATAAAACCAGTTGAAATGTAATCAAAAACCCACGCCAATGCCCATTGGCAATAGAACTGCCAATATAGTACGGCTCTTCGATCAGAGTTGTGTTTTTTTTGGGGGGCGACAATGCAATCTCACATGTGTTTGGTCTATGATACGATTTTGCAACAGACCTAACGTTGTATTGCACTAATTGCATGCCACACACAAACGCACACACACACACACACACACAGTGACTAAAGACATTCGTTAAGCTGGAACTGCACTTTATGCGACTTCACGCACATTAAAAAAAAAACTCACACTCACATTGACAAGCTGATAACTCTTGAGCACTTTCGTAGACACGAAAAAAAAAATTTTCAAAAAAAAAAGTTTTTGGAAAAATTAGTAACAGTCCGATTTTTTTTAAACACTTCAGCGCGCGAGTAACCAGCGCGTAAACGAAATCAAAACTAGTTAAAAATAAGTTGCTCGTTTGGACGTAGATTTTTAAATTGACACGGATGCGGATACGGATGCGCACGACACGTGCCGTATATTGTGGACCAGTGTTGGTGACCGAACTATGATACTATTGTTATGGTATTGCTGGCGCTGCTGCTGCTACTGCTACTGCCGCTGCTGTGGCTGTGGCTGTCGCTGCTGCTGCTGCTGCCGCTGCTTTGGCTATTCAACTTTCACGCTAGACGTTTGCTTTGTAACTGAAATAATGCTTGAGTGTGCGGCGTGCATGCGACTTGGCCTGGCTTGGCATGCCATGGGTTCGAACATGTTCGAGAGCGAGCGCCTTATCGCAATGGCCATCAAGAAGAGCCACAGCAGCTAAGGGAGAGTGTAGTAGTTGAAGTGAAAGTGCAGCCTGCGGCTAGTGCAGGTGCAAGCTTGTCTATATATATATATATATATATGTGTGTGTGTGTGTGTGTCTGTGTGTGTAGGTGTAGGTGTAGGTGTGGGTGTGCTAGCGCGCATACAAAAACAACTAGAAAGGCAGTTGGCCCGGGCGCATGGCAACATGTTTGAAGCGCACATGTTGCATGCAAGCGCGTGTGAGTCTGCTCAGCAGGCAAGCATCTTGTTAATGTTGTTAAGCAATAAACAAACACAAACAAATACGGAAGCAGCATCAGCAGCAGCATCCCCTTCCCCTTCCAAGGACTGCTCATTACAGTCTGTGCCGTCGAGGGGTGAGCACAACAAACACTGGAGACGTGTTAGTCATAGAAATTCAATAGCAGCAATAATGGCTTTTTGACTTTGCTGTTGCCCCAGCCACACTATTATGCATTGGCAAATTGGCGCCACATTTTGTCTGCATTTTGTGCAACGCAGCGTATGATTAACAAAATTAAAAAACATTTATTATGCAGGCGCACTAACCAAAAACTGGCTCTATGAAAGCGCAGCATTCCCCCTCAGCATTGACGTAATGAGTTTTGGCTCAACCCCAAGTTCAAAAAAATCTAATTTGCGCGTAAATTTTAATATGCTGCTTAATATACTGCGAACCGCTAACCTTTAACCTTATGCAAGTTAATCTACATCTAAACTAACCTCAATGTCTTGTATTGATGCACAATTTGCAGGCTCCTAAAAGTGTAACAGTTGCAAATATTGGTTACGACTTTTAATTAGGCACAATATGCATGGAAGTAGTATTTGTAATCCTCTGAAGCAAGCAATGACTAATCCATTCAATTTGGCATGGCCTACAGTATAGTACGAGGGCCGTTCCAGAATAAGCCAACCTAACATACAAGTGTTGGTAAATATTAGAAAACATAAAAGGGTATAAAACTTGGAAATAATTGTCCATCGTTATGTGATATAATGAAGACACAGTGCTTAGTACACCCAAAATATTAAAGCCCAGCTGGGTTCGACACTACAGGATTCTGCTTCTTT
The DNA here is from genome assembly GCA_949987675.1 of Chymomyza fuscimana. Taxonomy (NCBI): domain Eukaryota; kingdom Metazoa; phylum Arthropoda; class Insecta; order Diptera; family Drosophilidae; genus Chymomyza; species Chymomyza fuscimana. The sequence continues at coordinate 28,885,439 of OX465090.1, read as the reverse complement.
GTCAAATATGGGCTGGCAGAGTTTAAGCCAATTCGATAGAGCTGACAAGCTCTGGCAGTGGTCGACCAAAAGAGGTGAATACTCCAGAAATGGTGAAAAATGGCATCCATCTCCAAATTTTCCGTCAATATGTGTTGCACAGCACTTTTTAATACTTAGTCCACGGTCATCCACTACCATTTTGTATATATTTTTTTCACCATTTCTGGGGTGGTCGCTAATTTTTACCATGTTGGAAATTTTACTGAAAGTGTTCTCTAGTTATGGAAGCCAAAAACAAATAACATTATCTAATAACAAACACTAAAGCTTTCCAATACTGTATTTCCTCTTTTTAATTTTTTTTCCAGTTTTACCAACACTATTTTGTTAAGCCGGCCAACTCTGGGATGACCCTCGTAGAAAAGATTTAGTTGATTAAGTAAAAATTTAGTTAGATTAGGTTGAGTTTGATAAGTTTAGGTTAAGTCAGATAAGATTGGGTTAGGTTTATTTTAAGGTCAGTAGCGCGCAGACTTAGCGGCTCGGAACGAAACAGGTAGTATTTATTTATATTTATTCAAAGAGTACAACAAAGCTCAGTAGAACTATGAAAAAACAGATATGGAGTAATACGAGTCTCTTAAACTTATCAAACGTATCAAAGTGTATTCCAAATTCTCGGTCTTTTTTTTTGTATTTTTAGAGGCAAGAGTTGAGCCGAGACGCATTGTCCAGTCCTGATGAAAGCTTTGCATCAAATTACATGGCACTCACAATGCCAGACATCGACATTTCTTTTGTCTACGGCTTTCTTAGCAATGCTTATCAATTGGAAAATTTTTCATCTATTTTTAATACCAACTCATAATCTGCAAAGCTCTGATTTCAATTGTACTATTTCGGCTTTAAGAACAATACATTTTGGAAATTGGAATAAAACGAAATTGGCAAATTTGCAAAATGCTATAAATTATTAAATATTTTTTTTTTTAGCCCTAGTCATGTAATGCAAAGTTTTTTGAAGATATGACAACGAGCAAATGTTGTATAAGGGCTTTTCCACAGAAAGGTTGACCAAAAAATTAAGAGTTAAGCAAAAATTTGATTGTATATGCTTTTCCGGGCGCGTAAGACTTTGTAATATCCTGTAGCTTGACAGCAAACAAATAAATATATATAAACTAATGTATATAAAATATTTAATATATTTAAATAAATATATATATTTATACATAGTTATAGTGCTTAGATGTTACTGAAAACTTTTTATTGCCGAATCCGATAATGCGCTGAAAATTTGTTTTGCAACCGATTGGTTCTATTTGGGACTGTAAGTTACAACTTGGTGTAGAGATCAAGGCTCGATTCCTAGTCAAGAACATTTTTTAAGATACCCTAAAGGACTCAAAGGATTAATCCGTCACTCAAAAATTATTAAACTCCAGCAAAATCAGCTTCTAAAAGTTCGTAAGTAGTCCCAATTTAGTCGTAAATATAATAAATTTTTAATTTTCGATTCTTAATAGAGAAAAATTTTTTTTTGATACCGTAAAGCACTTAAAGGTCATTAAAAATGGGCCTAAATAAAAAAATAACAACATTAAAAATTTAATAAGACCCATGCCAAATCGTCTTTCAAAAATTTAGCAGCTTTTGTAATACCAATATTAAATTTTTGAAATTAAAAATAAAAAAAAAATATACTCCCGTTTAGCTTATTTCGCTCTGAAAAAATTATAATTAATTTGTTCATTTTTTTTTTTAATTTTTTTATTTGCTTTTATTTTGTATTCTCTGTTTTGTAATAAAGTTTAAATAAAAAATTCGTTACGAAACAAATTTGGATGTACCATTTTCTACATCTACTTATTTCGCGTACCTGATACTCCTACGTCATATTTTTTATTTTTTTAAATTTAAATATTTTGATTATAGTCATTGAATATACATTACATACTACGTATACGTAATAAAATCTAATAAGTATACATTGCGCTTATTACAATCCTCATCCAATTGTTCCTATTTCTATCCACACCAAAATTTTAAATATATTACGTATACGTAAAACAATATATGCATTGCGCCTATTCCTATCCTCATGAAATTCGGCAACATTTTAAATATATAACGTATACATAATAAAATCTAATATGAATATATTGTGCTTATTCTTATCCTCACCAAAATTTTTAATATATTAAGTGTACGTAATAAAATCTAATATGCATAAAATTTAATTGTGCCTATTCCTGTTCTCATCAAATTCAACAACATTTTAAATGTATTACGTATACGCAAGAAAATCTAATATTGTGCCTATGATTCACAAAAATTTCAAACATAGTACGTATACGTAATAAAGTCTAATATGCATATATTGTGCCGTATCCTCTTATCCTCATCAAATTTACCAAAATTATAAATAGTTTGCATCGAGATGGGGCAAGACTTTGACATGCGTTGACAAACTTGTTTAGACATTTTGGCTCTATAGCTAGCTATTTTAGTCTACTAGATCCTTTTGTGCATGCGGATGAATATAATACAAAAATTTTAAAATTTTATTGTAATTATATTATATATAAGATATAGATATAAAAACACATTATGAGAATTATTATTAAAAAATTACGTATACGCAATGTAACCTTATAGCGACGCTCAGGCAGGTTGAAAATGTTGAGCTAATGTTTTGCTTGCTACGCTTATAAGAGCGCTGTACTAGTTTTTTATGATTTTATGAGCCGGAAAATATGTCTCAGCAATCGACTCAAGCCAAATGAAGCAAAAAAAAATTTCAAAACAACTCAAGCTCACTAGAACTAAGCGACATGTGCCTTTTTGTTTGTAGCTTGTACAACGCTGCGTATGATTAACAAAACTAAGCAAGCATTTTTCATAAGCTAGCATAAGCAGCGTAACTGCTGCGTCGCCTATGCTCGTCTAATATGCAGATTCCCGTGCAATTGCTAGCCAAATACACCCACCCCTCCCTCAACGCCACACGTAAAAAGCCACCCCGTTTTAAAAGCACTGAAAGCAGACAGCAGATCAGCGCAACTTAAAAACTTGTGCAACTTTTTCGCAAGTTTTTCCTGCGGTTACGTTGTTTGCCTTTTTCTTACTCGCTCTTCTTAGTAGTTTTTTATTATTATTATTATTATTTTATTTGTAGCAAGTGTTATGAGTGCTTTGAGTGACGTGCTGGCAGTTGCTTGGTATCTCTCACTCTCAGTGCTTACGTGCTTTTCATTATTATTAAGAACACAGTCTGAGTTTTTCCATTTGCGCTCGTTTGTGCAAGTGTTTCTTTATATATACATATATGAAAAAATAAAAAAAATAAAAACTTTTGTATTATTCTCTGCTGCTTATTGTTGTTTTTGCTGTTGCTGCTGTTGCTTACTTAATTAAGCTAACAATATAAATTTTACACTGTAGAATTTCCATTGACTATAGACTTTTGGTATATAAGACTGCACTTACCTGCGGCTCAGCTTACACAACCTAAGCCCCAAACCCCAAACCCCAATCACAATCAACATCAATCAAAACCAAAAGGCAAACCACTGCATTTTGCTTTGTTGACTGCCACAAGACTGTTGCATGCACTTAATAATTGCTTATTACAGTCAACCCTGTTTAGTAGCTTTAGTTTAGAGCCAAACTGGGCTGGACTGGGCCATAAATTCTTTATGCACAGTGTGCAGTCAATTTAAATTGTCTTTCAACATAATTTTCTCGTTAAGAGCTTATTAGCTAAGGTACGTTGAAACATAGTTAATAGTTTTTAAAAATAATTGCTGCCAATTGCCTAAGCAATTATTGTCAAAGGGCTGATCAATTTCATATAATTTGCTATAATTGCCTACTCAATGGCAACTTTAAGCTTATATATAAAATAAATTGTGGCTGTACTTACGTTAACTTTAAACTGATAGAAGTTGCACATAAACTTACCTGTAAAAGATTTAAGAAAATGGAAAAGAGTTGCATTAATTGTCGTTAATAAATAAAACAAATTGACGTACTTAAAGTTTAAATGTAATAAAGTTTAATTAGGGCTAATTGCATTCATAACATTTCGATTAATTAAGTTTTAATCTTTGAACATCTATCAGTCTGAAAATCGTTTATCACTTCCAAGATGCAAAGTTGTCAAAGCTTTTTTGTCTCCATCTCATTCTACTTGTAATTTTGACGAAAGCTAACAAAAGCTTCAAAAGCTTTTTACACTCCAAGTCCAAGGTGAGAGTCTTGACTAAGTTTTGCACCAAAGCTTTTTGTGTGGTGAATTAGACCGCCATTAGAAGGCTAAAAGCTTTAAGCTTAATGCAACTTTTGTTTGCAAGCAAGGAACTGAGCTTTAAGCTTTAAGTTGCTTTAGCATGCAACATGGCAAATGCGTAATTTTTTGTTTATTATTCGAGGAAATAAGTCACCGCATACCTGGGCATTCAATCGCCGGTAACAGCTGACCGACATTGATTTGAAAAATTTGGATATCTGGTAGGAGCGAGAAAATCCAAATAATATTCCATAACGTGGCTTTATAGCGTGTAGATTTGGGTAAATGCCCTAATGCTCTAGTAGAGGCTTGAATATGAAGCTAGACTAGTCGACAAAGCAAAAGATGGCGTACGTTAAAGTCGGGCGCGGACGACTTTGGGATACCCTGTACCACTGCTTGCAATAAAATCCGGTAAATTGCTTACGAACACCAAAAGACATTTGATTGCCAAATTAGATTACGATACCTTCATAAACAACCAAAAACAGACGAATTTTTAATCAAAAACTTTTTTTCGACCGATTGGCCCTATGGAAGCTATATGATATAGTCAACCGATTTTGATAAAATTTGGTACAGTGTTGAACATCTCCAAAAAACTTCTGAATGCCAAATTTGGTTACAATATCTTCACAAACAAACGAAACACAACAAATTTTGTACAAAAAGCGTTTTTTTGACCGATTGGCCCTATGGGAGCTATATAATATAGTCAACCGATTTTGATCGAATTTGGTATAGTGTTGAACATCTCCAAAAAACTTCTTAACGTCAAATTTGGTTACAATATCTTCACAAACAAACGAAACACAACGAATTTTGTACAAAAAACAAATTTTCGACCGATCGATAATATAGGACCTATATGATATAGTCAACCGATTTTGATAAAATTTGGTACAGTGCTGGGGGTTTCTAAAAAACTTCCGATTACCAAATTTGGTTATGATATCTTCATAAACAAACGAATTATCCATCTAAAACTTTTGCTTTTTTTCGAGGTCCTCTGAAACACCCCTATGGGAGCTAAATAATGTAGTCCCGATATCAAAAAAATAAAATAAACTTGTCTCCTATGGATTAATAAGGGATCTTATCTGAAAGTTTGGTTGCTCTAGCTCTTACCATCTCTGAGATCTAGGCGTTCATACGGACAGACGGACAGACGGTCAGTCGGACAGACGGACAGACGGACAGACGGACATGGGTATATCGACTTCTCTAGTCACTCTGATCATACTTTAGGTAACTTTGGGGGTCTCCGACTTCTCCTTCTGTACGTTACATACATTTTCGGCTTGCACAAACACAATATACCCTTTGTACCATACGGTACAGGGTATAAAAATTGAGCAGACAACTTAGAAACCTTATGAAGGGTCTTCCTACTGACAGACCACTATGATGTAGCTCTACTTTTCTCAATCAAACAAAATATAATTGATAATCGTTCGGATTGTACAGACAGACAGCTCCAATTGCTTTTTGAGATGTTGGATAAGGATTTTGGTATACTCGTAAAGTACTTGGCTTCTTCTGCCAGTAGCATACCTGCAAAACTTGTATTCTAAAAAAATCGGAGAATCGTAGTAGTCCAAAACTAACCTCAACGAAATGGTCAACAAGGAACATCAGAAGTGGCTTAAAGCACCTGACGGATAGAAAACCAGAAAGCTGACCCCGATGATTTTTAAAAAATGCCAAAGCAAATCGATTCATGGCTCAAAAAAAAGAAAAATTATTCGAAAAATTTCAGGTTTTAAACTTCAGGCGGCTTAACTTAACAAAAAAACAGTTATTCATATTTTATTTCATTGAGTCTTAACTACTTAATACTTTCAAAACATTTTTTAGATTAAGTTGTTAAAAAAAAAAAAATATTCGAAAAATTTCCGTTTTTTACTTAAAAAAAGAGTTTTTCATATTTTATTTCATTGTGTCTTAACTACTCAATATTTTGCATGCATTTTTAAGATTAGGCTGTTAAAAAAAAAAAAAAAATTATTCCAAAGATTTCAAATTTTGAACTTAAGACGGTTTAACTTAAAAAAAAAGAGTTTTTCATATTTCATTTCATTGTGTCTTAATTACTCAATATTTTTAAAATATTTTTTAGATTAAATTATTAAAAAAAAAACAGTTCTTAATGTCTTTAAAAATTTTTTTTTCTGAAAAAAAATAAAATTTTTTTTCAAAAATCATAAATTTTCCTATGTGTTGAAATATGTATCTCAAGTCATTTTATAACTTATTTATATTATGCAAAAATAAATTAAATCAATTCGGTATAAGAATGTTAAAAAACCAAAATTTGTTAGTGAAAAAATTACAAATTTTTAATAATCTTTAATTTTTTGTATTAAATTTAAACCGATACATCATTCAAAGCGAATAAGTTTATCACATAAAGTAATCATTTAAACACTCACTGCTGTTAATTATTTAAACATTATATCTTTTAAAATAAAAAAATTATAAAAATGAAAAAAAAATATTTCGTTTTATTCTTTTTTAACATTATTACATCAAATAGATTTAACTTGATAAGATTAAGCAAAAATTGAATTTTTAATTTAAAAAAAAGGAGTAATTTAAAAAAGTTTTTAAAGTTTTTTAATTGATAACAAGGAAAAAAAAAATTTTAAATAATTGGTAGCTTAATAAAGAGTAAATAGTTTGTGTAAAATTCATTTTTAATTTGATAAGTTTAATTTCACAATTTTTTAGTAAGAAAAATTAATGTTAAAAAAAATTTTTTTAAAAGGCTTGGTCAAGCTGGGGTTGGTCAGGCTGGGGTGGGGGAGGTCAAAAAGTGCAAAATTTGGGTACGGCCCCTAAACGTAAGGCGTAAAGTTTAAAAACTGAAATTTTACGAACACTTTTTTTATCTATATAATTATCTGCATGATTAGTTTTTTACAAATTTTGTAGGCAGTTTTTTTTGCCCTCTCCAATTTTTCTAGATAAGATGCTTCTTAAAATTTTAGCATTTACTTAATTCAATTAAATTTTTCATTTAAGTTTCAACTTTTTATTCTTTGGTTTAGAAAGCTTAAATATTAAAAAAAAAAAAAAAACAACATGTTCTATTTAGCCGAATGCCAAAAAGTTTCATGCTTAAGGGCTATACGCAGCAACTTCATATAAAAAAAATTCCTTTTAAGGATATTTTGGTCCTTTAGTCTAAAAATGTTTTTTATAATTGTCTAAAAATTGTAAAGATTCGTTTTAATTTCTCTCGGTTTCAAACGACATAAGAAACTACTTTTTGTGATACTAAATGTGAAATCAAAACGAATCCGAATAATTTATTTTTTTTTAGTTTTTTGCAGAACGGCTGATTTAATTATATTATTATTTTTTTATTTAGTTATTATTTATTTTGGTATCCATTATATTAAGTGTATTGAAGGTCACCAAAGGGAACGAGAGAATTATAAATATTGATAAAAAAATAAAGGCACATCACCAGTGGCGGACCTTCGGGGGGGATTTTCTGGCTCGGACCACAACCCCTACCCCTAAAGTTGGAAAAATGGGTTCACAGTCTTTTGCGAGCTCTGATATATTTATATACACTGCAAAGTGAAGAACCCCCCTAAGACCAAATCCTGGATCCGCACCTGCACATCTCTCTATGGCATCATGACGCAGGTCCGATGAGCACATTCAGCCAAGTTCAAGGACTGTCTACTAATAACAGAGTCAATCAGCCGTAAGTTATTTCCATTTAATGGACCAGTTCAGTTTAGCGGAAATGTGTCCAAAGTGCCAAGAGAAGTTGAATACCAAATGGTTCCAGGAGAGACAGGTCAAGTGTAAATGCGCAACAGTTGAGCAACAGCCCTCAATGTGAATTATGTAAATCAAAATTGTCTACGGGGCTTAAAAGTGAAAAGTGTTTTAGTTTTTATTCCTGCTATTTGGAAGGGATTGACTTAAGAGAGACTAAGAGACTCTCAAAATTGAAAGTGTCAACGCCTTGTGGGCGAAGAGATCGACTCAAAAAGTGGTCTACTTCATATTCCTTTCCACCAATATGTAGCCGAAATTTAGCACTACCTACATGCATAAAGAAGTCTTGCCAATATACATATATATATATATACATATATATTTTATTTACACTTTAAGTGTAATGCAAATAATTTAACTTTATTTAAGCCCATTTGAATTTGAACAATAATCTGTTTTTAATATTGGCTACATTAGGCGCCAACAGCTAAACTTTTACCATTACAATGCAGTAATAAGCCCGCAGCTGTAAAGTATTGTTAAATAAAATATTAAATAAATAAACACCTACACACGCACACAAAGAGCCACCTCTCAAAATTCCGAGCAGCAGCTTATGAATGCAAAATAAATGCGCACATTAAATGTTATCAAAATTGATACAATATTTTACATATTCAACGCACACACACACACAAAAACACACCCTCTAACACATATGTATAAGCATGTATGTGTAATACATGACTGCCATCAAAATGTCGGCACTCTCACATTTCCGGTTGCGGTGGCAACAAAATGGCGTACAAAGCAACAGCCTTAGTATCCTAGTCAATATGGGTGCTGCCAGCGCACAGTGGTATGAAATGCTGTTTATTTTGGCTTAAATTAAACATTTCTTTTAATGAAATTTTTAAAAACTTATGATGTATCTCGATTTATAGTTAAAAAAAAAAAAAACATTTTCTGCAACATTTCAGTTTTTAAGCTTAACGCTTTATGGCTTAAATTAAAAAACGTTTTCTTTACTTTTTAAATCTCATTTGTCAATAGGGCTCTCTAAACTATATTCAGCAAATTTTTAACACTTAAGAAAAATAAAATTTTCTTATTAAACAAAAAAATATGAAATTTTATATTTTAATAAAAAAAAATCGTGTAGGTTCCTATTATATTATCTTATTATATTATAAAGATAGGAAAAAAAATACGCATTTAAAAAAAAGGTTATTCTATAAAATATTATATTTTAATAAGAAATACCGGCTCAAAGAATTAAGCATGAAATATACTATATCAATCAAAACAGATTTAATAAGAAATTTCGCTGAACTTGGGAAAATGGAAATTGTCTTCTCTAGCCATAGCCTACAAATCTTCAGAAAGCTGTTTGCTCTCTCCATACATGGACTCTCCAAGATTTTGTTTTAAATATGGCGTATAGTCAAAATTAAAAAAAAAAAAAAAACAACAAGTAATGAAGACTCGTAAACATAAAATACAAAAACAAGAAAATCAATCGCCAATGATGACCTGAAGGACTTGGAAAAGTTTTCTTACTTGCTTTCATATTAGAATTGGATCATGATCATCATAATTATTTGTGAGTTCTAAGTGAGACATTTGAATTTCTACAAGCTCTGCGACAAGAACGTTGGTTTATATATTAGGACATACTCTTCTTGGTGCACGGCTCTGAAATCATTGAGGCTTCAACATTTCCTCATAATAAATACTAAAAACTGGCTTCTAGCTGCCATTCAAGGCAAAGTAGCCAGCTTTATACCGTATCACGAATTTTCTGATTTCCAGCATCTCCTTAGAACTAAAAAAAACAACAACAATAAAATCCAACAAAATTCCTCAAGCTGTTAAATTTTTAAAGTCGCCAGCAGTAGAAACGTTTTCATAATAAAAATTATTATCTCTCTTTATAGCTTAAAAATCATTTTTTTTTGTTTAAATATTTAAATGTTTTTTGCTTTTCAGAAGAACCAAAATTTCCATTTTTTATTATTTATTACTCATATATGCCAAGTTCCACTAGCTAGCTGCATTTTTTGAATTCATGCCCAAAATACAGCATTTCGTTCCACTGTCCAGCAGCAGTTGCCTTCAAATGTGTCGCTCTCACTTGATGATGGTGTCGGTGTTGGCAAAGGTGTCGCTATTGGTGTCGACGTCATCGTGTATCGTGTGTCGTGTATCGTCTCTATTCTGACAACAATGAATGGCAACCTGACAACCACATACACCACAACAACAACAACGACAACGGCAAAAACAACAACAAACGTGTTTACCACATCTGAGGACGCAATTGTACGTGTAATTTGCGTTTAGTTGACTGGAAATGAAGGCCCATTAAATATGGCAGACCAAAAATTTGCTTCTTCTTTTTGTTGAGCCATGGGGTCACGAATATTATATTTAGTTCTAGTGCAATCAATGCAACAGCTAAAATAAGAAGATATATATTATGATTTGAACCCTCTTCAAAGCTGTTATAAATTAAAAGTTCTTGCATATAAAATTTCTTCGTCACCACCAACATCTTAACTCCCAAAGCCACAACAAGTTCGCAGCAACAACATTTGCATCAAACGAAACCATGTGTTTTAAAATAAAAACTAAAATGCAAAAAACAAAATTTGTTATAAACAATAAAAAAAAACATTTTAAAAGAAACTTATAAATAATAGAAAAGCTAATGTTGTCTATAAGACTAGACGTAGAGCAAACTAAAAAGTGAGTAGACTGTGACGCTGCTTATATACTTTTATCCGGTAGGGCCAACTCGTTGATTGTTGATTATTCGAGCCATGCCAACTTAATTTTAGACCTCATTTTCTTTATTTGTTTTTAGGTATTTACGAATTTATTTACAAAAGTTTGGGATTTATGGAAACAAAAAAATGAAGTAGGTACATAATATATATAAAGCGTTTTACTTGGTGGCTGCGACATCTTTTATATAGATTTAATAAATAAAAATTTTAAGAAATTTTAAATTTAACAAAATTTCACCCTTGTATTGAATTGCAGATCAATTTGCTGAATATATTTATTATCTTTTAAGTTGGCATTTAAATTTGTTTTCAAAGTTGGTATGGAATGCTCTTATTTTGTTACCAGCCGTGCTGCGGAAAACGAAAAAACCAAATCAAACAATTTTATTCGGATTCTTTTTTTCGTGCTCCAGCAAAGGAATTTTATTTTTTTTATAGTTCCCTTTTTATTTTCAATAAATTCGTATATTTCACTTTTTTTTTGATATATTCTCCTGTTGTGTTGGCGCAAAAACAGCTGACAGGGTTCCCGCAGCTCTGCACATTTCTATTACTACATTGAATTTTCATTAAAATATTGCTAGTTCTTTATTATTCTTTAATTTAATTAATTTATTGAAATTAAACACGACTTGGCTATTTTTGTTTTAAGGGAAATTTTCTTTGTGTCACGCGGTAGCCCTGTCGCATTTATCGTCATGTGTTCGTGCATGATATGCCTGATGGTATGGCGAATAGTGGTCTCAGTAGTTCGATTATGGCGACCATAAAATGGCCTAAAAACATTCTTTACAGAACGCGAATTTTCGTAATATAATTGTACGATTTGTAAACGTTGTTCGGGTGTAAGTTTTTCCATGATGAAATGGCAATGAAAACTGAATAAAAGATGGCGTACGTAAAGTCGGGCGCGGGCGACTTTGGGATACCCTGTACCACTAGCCTGCAATAAAATCCGGTAAATTGCTTAAGAACACCAAAAGACATTTGATTGCCAAATTAGATTACGATACCTTCATAAACAACCAAATACTGACGAAATTTTAACCAAAAATGGAGCTATATGATATAGTCAACCGATTTTGATCAAATTTGGTACAGTGCTGGGTAACCCTAAAAAACTTCGGAATGCCAAATTTGGTTACAATATCTTCACAAACACAACAAATTTTGTACAAAAAATGTTTTTTTGACAGATTGGCCCTATGGGAGCTATATGATATAGTCAACAGATTTTGATAAAATTTGGCACAGTGCTTGGGTAGTCTAAAAAACTTCTGAATGCCAAATTTGGTTAGAATATCTTCACAAACACAACGAATTTTGTACAAAAAACATTTTTCTGACCGATCGGTCCTATGGGAGCTATATGATATAGTCAACCGATTTTGATCAAATTTGGTACAGTGTTGAAGATCTTTAAAAAATTTCTGAATGCCAAATTTGGTTACGATATCTTTATAAACTTAAACATTTTCGGCTTGCACAAACTTAAAATACCCTTAGTACCATACGGTACAGGGTATAAAAATACCTCGCAAGTTGACAGTACTCACGCATGGTTTATCAAAAAAACCTTATTGAAAAAAACCTCAAGATTGATGACCGTTTATTTGTATAATAAAACATACAATTAGCAATTTCATGAAAAAATGCTTATAATTCACAATCAGTTTACGCACGTATTGGGTATTATAGAAGCCTTTGTGCTCCTAGAAATCGAACAGAATATTTCTTTGTATTATTATTACTTTATTGATTGTGAAAATTCATTTTTTACTTTTACTCTATTTATTAATTTAAATAAGGTACATGATTATTCATTTTTTACTTTTAATCTATTTATTAATTTAAATAAGGTACATGATTATTCATTTTTAAAGTTTTCATTAATTTTGGTACCTATGCATCTTAAATTCTCCATTGGTCACATGGACATTTTTGTTTTTTTTGTTGCATTTTATTTACAATCTGTCTTTATTAGACATTAAGTAAATTTACTAAAATAATTAATACAATATAAATATAATAATAATAGCAAGTTTCCATCGAAACCTACTAGTATTGTGTTTAGCATATCGACCCCTTTGCGCGAAATTATCGTATGTTACAAAAACCAAATTTTACAGGACAGCCATTTTTCTACTTTTCTCTGCTTTCGCTTGCAATATCAAAATGAAAATTTACATGTGCTTAGATAATTAACTAATATAACTACACCTAAAAGTATTCCGGTGAAAAAGTTCAAGTTTTCCAAGAAAAACGTATTTTTTGGCATATACGATAATTTCGCTCACAACATTTCTGTTTGGTCCAGCAGTCAAATAAATAAACATAAACAAAAACAAATGTAAACAACAGCAGCATTAATCTGCTCTTAAGGTTCAATAGCTTAACATTAACATACACCTTGTAAGTTCTCTTAATAAGCGGCATTGCTCTGCGTAGCAAGAGTGCCTTTACATTAACTCTATTATCGTTTGTTTGCTTTGTTCGCACTCAGCCGCTTTTTGACATTATCGTTCTTATGCTTAAAGGTCAGTAGCTTGATCTGCTAACTCACTCAAATCAGTGTAACAATATAACTCTCGCTGTCGAGTCGTGTCTTGACATAACACAAATTTAACATACATACATTCACACTCAACAACATCACATTACATACACATATACATACTCTCGAAACAAACAATAAATACATTTTAAAACAATTATAAAACCTTTTGCTTAAACTATAGTTGCCGAAAAAGCTCGGCGACTCAACAATTTCGAAGATGCGTGTGTAGAAAATGGCACTTGCGATGTCATTTGTCAATGTTAGAAATAAATTGAAACAAAGATTTATATGTTCATTATTTTTTAACTTGGAATGGTACAAAGTAATAAAAAATGTAATCAATATTTAACAGAATCATGAATTCATTAAAAAAAAACTAAAAAAAAACGAATAATAATAATAAGTGAGTTAATCTTCTTCGTCGCTTGCATTTACACGTCTTTCTCGCGTACAGAATATTTTAAATTTAAATACTTATTGTGGTATTTTGATAGATTTTTCAAATCATTGAATTTTTGAAAAGAGATACACAAAGGTGAATTGTACAATCTTTGTAACTTAAAGGTAAAATTAAAGCTATTTATCAGTTCGACTTTGAATTTTGCATAGACAAGACGTGTCCACGCATCGTTACATCGTTACCAAACTCCAATTTAGTTAAAAACAAACCAACAGAGCAAAACAAAAGAAACAAAAAAAAAAAAAAAAACAACAAAAACAATAGAACAACATAACGGATCACTTAGCTTAATAACACACATAGTTGTACCAAATTACATAAAAGTGTATCAAATTTGAGTCTCTAAAATGCGTGACCCTCCAGACATTTGGAGGAAACACCCTCCATCTGAAGGAAAATACCTAGTTATTTCTAGAACCGTTGATAAAAACTTTTCGGGAGTTTGCCCATTCGTAATTAAAAAAACTATTGACTATACGTGCGACGGCGAAGTTGAACTTTGCAAAAAAACGCGCGACGGTGACCTTCTTATTAAAACCAAAAATGTTGCCCAAGCCAATAAACTCTTAAAACTAACCTCTATGCCAGCAAATATACCGATTATTACTCAAACGATCTACGAGGAATCGATGAAGCAGAGATTCTGGATAACCTCAAGCAGCAAAATGTCACCGAAATTAAAAAAATTATTAAAAACTTTAACAATGTACTGACAGAGACGGGTCTCATTATTATCACGTTTTCCTCACACAACCTCCCGGAACATATATACGTTGGCTACGAAAAGGTAGGTGTGCGCACATACATTCCGCTGCCGATGCGGTGTAATAACTGCTTACGCATGGGGCACATTGCCAAAGTCTGCGAAAACAACAGGATTTGCTATAACTGTAGTCAAGAACATCATGTAGACGTGGAGACAGTTGAAATCTGCACAAGAAATCCCGAATGCATTAATTGTCGGACTAAGAATCTTCCAAACTGTGCTCACCAGCCGAAAGATAGAACTTGCCCCGTTTTTCACACATATAAGGAAGTACAAAACATAAAATATAAAGAAAAAGTTGACCAAAGATCTGCCTGGTCAATTGACAAGAGTAGACACCCCCATGACGGATCTCTATATTCAACAGTGACTGCGTCAAATACAAATAGTTCAAAAAACAAAAACACAACTCTAACTAAATCTAAATTAAAAGCAATAACCCAATCACAACAAGAACTTAAACTAGGTATTGATTTAGCTATAGACAATATTTAGTGGTTAAACCTAATAAAGCCAATAATAAACCCAGCTAATACAATGGCATTAAAAATACTACAGTGGAACATAAACGGTTATAGCAGCAACTATAATGAGCTTTTACTCCTAATTAAAAAATATAATCCTAAGATAATTTCTCTCCAGGAAACTCACCTTATTCACAACAGTAAATTCCCCATTCCAACTAACTTCTCTATCTCTGCTAAAGGAGGAGTAGCCATTATGGTGCACAACTCCATACAACATACTAAAATCCCACTTCCACAAAATTTTGAAGCAATCGGACTCGAAATCTCTTCAATTAAAAAGTTTGTCATCATTGCAGGGTATATCAGGCCCAGTCAAAAATTTACAATGGAAGACTTGAAAACAGTCTTTCCACAAACTAGCTTGTCTCAACTTATAACTGGAGATTGTAATAGTTGGCACGACTCTTGGGGATCACCAAAAAGTAATAGACGGGGGAATATATTAGCCAAATACATTAATGACAATAACCTAATCGTTCTTAATAACGGAAAACCAACACATTTTTCAACACACAAAACATTTACACACATTGATATTTCTTTCTGCTCCCCAGACTTTAAACCATACTGCAGTTTCAAAGTTAGCGATTCGCCACAAGGCCGCGACCACTTTCCTATAACCATAGAAATTTTCACCAGCACATCGCAAAACTCCCATCGTTTCCTAAGCCATAGATTACTAACAAAGCATGCAAACTGGGAAAAATTTGAAGATCTGACACTTTCCCGCTCTACTCAGACACCTCCATCACCTAACATAAATAAGGAGGCCAGCAACATAAATAAAATCATCCTTCAAAGTGCCTATAAAAGCATACCTCTGTCCCAACCAAGAATGAGACCTATTTATGTACCTTGGTGGAACAAAGAACTAAACAGTCTTAAAAACGCAAAAAAATCAGGCATGGAAGTGCCTAAAAACTCAACGCACGATTTCGTAGATTGCTGCGAAGTAGTAAGGCGCAAAGTGTTCACGAACTTTCTTCAAAGATAACAGCTTCCTCAACAACAGATAATATTTGGAACAATATCAGAAAATTTTGTGGCCTTCACAAACCTAATTCAATTCATGGAGTAAATAACAAATCAAACTGCATAGTCACTGATCCATTTCTTATAGCCGAATCTTTTGTAGAACACTGGTCTACTCAATCTCAAGATGCACACTTCTCTGACCCATTTAAATTAGCTAAGCAAAATAATACTAACTTTGTGAACCAAAGTTCACCTCAAAGTTCATCAGCCTTTATGGAAAGGGAAATATCAATACTTGAATTTAATACAGCCTTATATAGTCTTAAAGGTCACAGTCCTGGCTATGACAAAATTGACTACTCAATGATAAAACACGCATCGAAAACAGTTTAAAGTAGAATTGTTTCCTTATTTAATAACATTCTAAAAAACTTTATACCTCAAACATATAAAACAAGCACCATTGTTCCTGTTCACAAACCAAACCTAGATAAGACAAGTATACAATCATATAGACCAATATCCCTAAATCCGTGCATATCTAAAGTTCTAGACAAAATCATTTCTAAGCGACTATGGTGATTTGTTACTTCAAACAAACTATTAAATAGTCAGCAATTAGGATTTAGAAAAGGGAAATCTGTTCAAGATTGTCTTCTTTATGTGGACGCTCTTATTAACAGAGCTCTTAGGTCAAAGAGGCACATATCAATCATATCTTTATATTTTGAGAAAGCTTTTGAAAATGTCGGCCTGCATACAATCAGTGAACAACTACGCAAATGGGGTTGTGGTCCCATAATACACAATTACATAAAAAACTTTATGACAAACAGGAAAATTATGGTACGTGTCAAAAATACTTATTCTAAAATACTTCCCCTCCACAACGGAATACCCCAAGGTTCACCAATTTCTGTAGAGTACTTTTCCTAATCGCCTTTAATAGCCTTTCAGAGACCATAGCCAAACATAAAAACATAAACTCCATAGCTTACGCAGATGACTATACCATTATAGTTGATCTTAATAAGTCAAAAAACATAAACATCAACCTTGAGAATCTATTCCAGGACATAACTAGCTGGTCCCAAACTTCTGGCGCATCTCTTTCCGTTTCAAAATGCAAACATTTGCATGTTTGTAGAAAAAGAAACTGCGAGTGTAAAGTCTCAACCCACACAACAATCATAGAAAATGTTAAAGAACTAAAAATACTTGGCCTTACCTTTAATTCAAAATTCAAATGGAATCCACACATTAAAAAACTTCAAAATATCTCTAGACAAGTCCCTTAACATTATTAAATGTCTCTCCAATCAAAAGTTCAACTGTCACACGTATACACTAATACAAATTGTTAAAAGCATCCTGGTGTCAAAAATAGACTTTTGCCTGCCAATATACGGCCTAGCACCAAAAACTACCATAAAAACCATTAAAACAACACTTAATCAGGCTCTTCGAATAGCATTAGAAGCATTTCGATCAACGCCAATTCATAACTTATACGCAGAAGCAAACATTAACACAATTGAAACCAGAATCAAGTACCTTCAAGCGAAACTTTTCAACTCAATAATCCCACTCAAATGACTCTCCTCTAAGCCCAATAATAAAAGCAATACGAAAAAATACTAATTATAGATACAGATTGATTTAATTTTCCCTCAAACCAAAATAGCCCAATCAAAATACCCTCCATGGCACCTCCATCCAGACACAATAGACACACACCTAACATTTCTTAAAAAATCGGACCCCAAAAACGATATTTATAAAAGAGAATTTGCAGCAACCAAGCATAAACTAGAAAAATATTCCTTTCTGTACACAGATGGATCCTTAAACAAAGGCGTAACTGGATACTCTCTAACAAAAGATGACACGGTTATTAAATTTTCAATATTGCCAAGTTATTCTTCAGTATATTCAGCAGAAATAATAGCCATACTAGAAGCCATACAAATAGCCCTTAAAAATCGTGGAAAAACGTGAATATGCTCTGATTCGTTGTCAGCAATTGATTCGATAATAAATATAAGCAACTGTTCTGTTTACGCAGAAAAAATTAGGGAACTACTAATAAAACACTACCCAAAAATTAAAATCCTTTGGGTACCTAGTCATGTTGGCATAAGAGGCAATGAGTTAGCTGATGAGGCAGCCAAAAGAGCAACAACATCACCATCATTCACAACGATAAATCTAAATCGCAAAGACATTAATAGATACATTAGCCAAACCTTCAATAATTCTAACACGAATTTATATCAACTTACATCAAGAAACTACCTCAAGAAAATAGACTTAAAACACATTCCCCGAAAAGAACAAACTAAAATAGTAAGGCTTCGTCTTGGTCACAAAAGACTAACCCACCCACGAACATCGTTTTCAGAGAAACGCAAACGATAAATGCCACTTTTGCAACCTAAATACCACCATTAGTATTGACCATATCCTTAACGCCTGCCCTTCCTTTCAGAATTCTCGAACCCACTGCACTGCTCCTAACTAGATTTAGATTAGATTAGATTTTTTCTTACTTGTAACTATGTATAAGTATAAATAAATATAAATAAATATGTATTATATATATAGGTATATATAAAAAAGCATACACTGTTATACATTAAGAACAACAAATATAATATTGTAGTTATAAGACTTGTACTAAATATAACTGTATATCAGCCGAAAGCCTCAGTGTAGCTATGGCTGTCTCTCCCTGTAGCTGTAGTTTTAAACTATTAGCATACAGTTCCCATAAATAAATAAATAAAGTTATTTATAGCTCTTTTAGTCGAATTTTCGGAATATCCGTAAATGAGTTCAATTGATTTTGATTTTTTGTCTAATAAAGCTTTGCGAACTTTATTTATGTTTAGTTTAACTTTGTTTGATAGTAACAGATCTGCAAAGGACTTCCAGTTTTCGAACTCTGAGTGGCCTATTTCAATACAGTTGTATTGCGAATAATTGTGGGCCATTCACTTGGCGCCCAAATGATACGCCTGCATACAAATGATTCAATTGTGCTATGCACAGAATCAACTGGCATCATGTGATGGACAGGGAAGTAAATATGTTATTTGAATTTTTTCAACGAAGTTTGAAAAATTTCAAAAATGTGTCAGCATAGCTAATACAGCCTTGTTGCGGTTTTGACCAGTGCAACTGTCGCAATATAGGGCTAGATCTTTAACTGTCTTTCTTTGGTCTACGATTATTAAATACTTATACAGGGCTGTGCAAATTTCATTGCAGCCTCGCTTACCATCCCGCTCACCCCCCACAAATAACAATAGCCATTTCTAGTGCCGTAAAAAAGGGTTATATTATTTCCGAGCGGAGTATTCAAAACTTTTTGCAAATCGAAGCTGGCGCAGACAAAACTAGAAACATTTTTGCTTTCATTTTGATCTCTTAAAAAATTAGCCTTGGCCTCATCTTTGTCTCTTATATGCATCCTATACTCATCGGAATTCTGCAAACGTTTTTTTTCCTCTTCATCAAGATGTTTAATATTTTCGCACTTTTTTTTTTTGGCAAATGAAAACCTATATTAAAATCTTTTTGAAAAACCTGTCTGAAAACGAAATTCGACACAATGCAGTTGCTGAGGTTCTTATCCTTCATATATTGAGTGTAGCACCTATAAAGGGTTTGCTTGTTTCGAAATAAACTTTAGTACTTTTGGCTCTACAATAATGTGACGGCACAGCTGGAAGTTTTTCAAGACATTGTTTTAGAAGATTTATGTTTTGCTCATCTGTTTGATTATGAGGCCGAACCTTAATTATTTTCCCTTAAAAAAAAGATATCTTAACATCATTTGAGAAATATTTAAAGTTGCCAGCATGAATTTTTGACAAACTTTAAAAACGATCCCTTTGTGAGTAAAATTATATTCAAAAGAATTGTCCTCCTTTGACAGCAGCTCTCCTTCGTTGAATTTGTTTTTGTTTTATACAAGAAAGCAGCCACATTCTTCTTTTTGCTTTTGACATTCCCCAATAATGTTCATTTAAATGTTCACGAGATGTCTCGGAGAGACGACAACATTCACCGTGGCACATCTTATTAAGGCACGGATTAGGTAAAACTTTCTTTTTAATGTCTTCCTTTGATTTAACAGCCAGAGGTTTTTTGTAGCCCCGTTTTCCGACACAGTTTTCATTTTCAAATAAGCATGAGTCATCACTCTCACTATCGCTGTATGGCACTAACGACACTTGAGAAACCTGCATAAAACGTTTTTTCATAATCATAATTACACATTACACAAGATCCACATCAAATTACTTTTAAGTTATATTATTTACTTACGGTTTTGGAAACTGATAGCATTATTAAGGCACTATTTATTAATTTTCTTTTATTTTTTTTTTTAACTGATTACCTCAAACACATGATCCGAAAAAGAATGCATGCTAAATGCTTCTCTTCAACTTTAATGTAGCCTCTTCTGTAAAATTGACGGTAAAACGAATAGAGGCAAACAACAAAATAAAGCTAGCAATTCGCTTTACCTTTTAATTCTAACTTATAAAGAAATATGTAGTAAATATTGCAACAACTACAATATGCAAAATATTCTTCATTGGCAGATACGATAAAATGGCTACAAGAAAAAATGGAGTGCAACATACGATAAAGTATTCAGTCAATTTTTGAAGCAACGAAGTGGAATTCGCCTACAATATTTTGCCAGGTGACGTGTCTTGGAATGTAGAACAAAATTGCATCAAAAACTTAATTTCGAAAAAATTGGCATATGCGATAATTTCGCGCAAAGGGGTCGATATGTTGCATGTGACCAATTTAGATAAATCCATGAGATCGAGAATATGCCGTCTTTTAAGTCTTCTTACTGCTGTGCTGTTATCGGCTAGACTTAAGGCTAGATTATTTTCGTGGTTGTGAAGTGGTGATGAGCGATACTGTGAATTTGCAGTGACAGCGACAACTGTGACTGTGACAAAAAAATATCAGTGACAAAAGGTCGTGACAGTGACACCGAGCACATAATAAAATGTTTACAAAAGGATATCGCGGATTTTTATTATGCTTTTAAAAACAAAAAAATTATAAAATTTTTAGTTTATAAAAAATTAATATCTTACAGCTTTGGCTAATTCACACGTTTGATGTTTCCTCTGAATATGTTTTGATAAATTGATTGTTGAAGATCCTATGAACTGTTACAAAATACGCGCCAAGTATTTCCGTACCAATTGGATCTTGCAATATTTGCAAGGCACAATCATCTAAAACACTCAATAATTTCCAAATTTCACTTACTTTGCATGTGATCCTTCTTCACATTGCAACAAATATCTCAAAACTATTGTTTTCATTAATACTAGCCACCTATTGTGTAATCGTTCATAAAATAATATACAAAATGCAAAATACGCGCCAAGTATTTACCTGCAGTATTTACTCTTGCAATATTTTGTTACTATTGGTACGAAAATACTTGGCGCGTATTTTGTAACAGTTCATAGGATCTTATACTTACGAATATTTTGTCGCAGTTCATACGAACTTATATATCCACGAGTATTTTGTCACCTTAGGTTGTGACTGTGACAAAATACTCTCGCAGTATTTTGTCGCTATTGGTGCGAAAATACTTGGCGAGTATTTTGTAACAGTTCATATAGCCACGAGTATTTTGTCACCGTGGGTTGTGACTGTGACAAAATACTCTCGCAGTATTTTGTCGCTATTGGTGCGAAAATACTTGGCGAGTATTTTGTAACAGTTCATATAGCCACGAGTATTTTGTCACCGTGGGTTGTGACTGTGACAAAATACTCTCGCAGTATTTTGTCGCTATTGGTGCGAAAATACTTGGCGAGTATTTTGTAACAGTTCATATAGCCACGAGTATTTTGTCACCGTGGGTTGTGACTGTGACAAAATACTAGCGCAATTACAAAATACTCTCGTATCACGGTGACATTAAAATACGTGTGACAAATCACAGGTACGTAAATATTGCTCATCACTATTGTCAAGTCTGTCAATGTACTTTTTGCTAAATTTGATTATTTCTCTTTTTACAAGAGGAATATTTAAATCCTTATGAATGCATGCATTAGACACGTAAAAAGGAGCGTTAACTATGGATCTTAATGTTTTGGATTGGTACCGCTGCAGAATTTCAATATTTGAATTACTAGCAGTTCCTCACAGTTGTATAGCATCAGTCCAAACAGGCTTTAGAATTGCTTTGTAGAGACGAATCTGGTTTTACAGGCTTGTTTGTGAATTTCGGCCTATTAACCAGGACCTACGTTTTGTTTTTGTAACAAGTTGCTGACGTTTTGCTGAAATATGGTTTTTCCATGTGAGTCTACGATCGAGATGTAATCCAAGATACTTCACACAGTTGCTTTGCGGAATTGCTGATCCATTAAGAGATACTTCGGGGCAGTCAGCTTTTCTTAATGCAAATGTTATTTGAGCAGATTTTAGGGCGTTTACTTTCAGGCTTCAATAAGATTAAGTTGCGATTGCAGTTGTTGAGAAGCTTCATCTCTTAATGGCAAGAGTTATATCGCTTGAAACTGGCATGTCAGCTGTGAAAAAAGTGTATAAAACGGGCCCGTAGAAGTATCGTTTATCCAAATATGACTTTAATAATAAATAGTTTGGCGCAGGTAGCCATTTCTTTATTTTGTATAGGATGCCGTTATGCCAAACTCGATCAAAAGCTTGTTGAACGTCAAGAAGCGCAGCAGTAACGTGCGCGAAATAAGTACCTAAGTGGTACACCTTATTTTGTTTCGTAGCCAAGTAGAAATAAATTATATATGTTCAAATTCATTTTTTATTGAAACTTCTTAGCAAAACAAATAACATTAAAAATTACAAAAATTTGAAAATCCTTTCATAGGATTTTATAAAAATTAAATAAAAATCCTTCAGAGCGAAATAAGTAAGTGGTACACTTCAATGTTTTATGCTTTTACTTAAAATAACTTAAAATAAATTGAAAATTGTGTCACAAAAACTATTAAATATGGCCTCCTTTGTTATTAAGGACTTTTAAAATCCGGTTTGGCATTGAGTTTATTAAATTTTGAAGCAGGGATTTGTCTATCTTGGCCCATTCAGTCATTATAGAGTCTTTTTTAAATACTTCAGGGTATTAAATTGCCTCCCATTTCTGGAGGCAAAGGTTTTCAATCGGATTAAGATTCGGACTTTTTGCTGGCCACGACAATCAATATTGGTATGCTTCGAGTGTTAAAAAACTCTTTGGTCTCACCGGAAACATGAATTGGTGCGTTATCCTGTTGAAAAACCCAGGAGTCACCAAAATTTTGCTCACCAAATTCTATAAGAACATCGTCTAGTAGATAGATATATATATATAATACAAGTATATATATAATACAAGTAACTATCAGGACCATCAAGATTATATTTTTTTTCGTCACTAAAAATGATATTTTGCCACTTTATGTTCGAAAATTTGTGCATCTCAGCAAAATGCAAACGTGCTGCCTTATGGCGTGGAAGAAGCTGACATTTGCGAAGTTTTTTTTTCATATGAGACGAATTCATTGGCCTTCAAAACTTGTTGCACACGTCTCTTTGAAATAGGAAGATCCAATTCTGAACAAATTTGGGATGAACTTTTGTTGTCCTTGATCGCTAGATTTTTTATTCTCCTTTTATCACGATTGTCTACTAGGGGCGGACGACCAGAACGACCATTCCGTCCATGATTTTCGGGACCATTTAGAAACTTTTGTATAGTAGTCTTGCTCTTTTGTATTTTACGAGCAATTTTACGTACGGACATACCCATTTCATTGTACACGGATATTGTTATCCGCTCCTCATCGGTAAGAAAGTGCTTTCCAGACATTTTCTTCAAAACTTATTTGTTATCAATAAATTAACGAAAAAAAACTGCTAACTACGCAATTTATATTATGCGTATCACTGCAACACGTGTTTGTTGTCGCAAAAACTAAACTGTACCACTTACTTATTTCGCTCTACAAGCCAATGTGTTGAAGCTTTTAACAAAAGTAACGGGACATAAAAGCTCACAGAGCATTAAGTTCTTGATCAATGTTAGGCTAAAGAAAGCTTTGAAAAATAAGTGAAAGTTGAACATCATAGGATGTATAGAAAAGCTTTAACAGGCCCTAAAGAAAGTGTACCACTTACTTATTTCGCGCACCTTACAATATTTTTTGCTTTCAAAAGCTGAAACGATTTCATTTATAACTCTGTGGCATTGTTCAGGGGTACCATGGCCTCTTCTAAATCCAAACTGATATTCGTGAATGATAGCAAGTTCGTCCATAATTGGCAACATTTTCTTTAGAAGTATTTTTTCAAAAACTTTAGAAAATGTTGGCAATAGGCTAATATGTAGGACGGTACGACGACAGTTCATTTTCAGGTTTGTTTGGCTTTGGGATCATTATTATCTCTGCACATTTGCATTGAATTGGGAAGTGGTCTAGTCTGAGGATTGCATTGAATATTAGTGTTAAGAAACGCATGCATTCTGGTGGGAGGTTTTTTATGGTTAAGCCATCAATTTTGACCGAGCCTGATGCTTTTTTATTGTTAACATTTGCAATTTCCATTGTAAGTTCCTCAAAGCGAATGTGTCGTATTGGTAAGCTCATTTGGCAGGGTGAATCTAGAAAACTTTCTACTTCGCTTGCTTTTGAAGTGTTAGCAATATCATTTGGCTGAAAAACAGTGTGCAAATGTTGAGCAAATGCTTCAGCTTGTACGAACAATTGTGCTACTCTTGGTGGGTCGTTTAAGATATTTGCTTGCTCTCCATAGATTGTGTTCGTAGTTGCAAGAATGGGGGTCTTTCTTGAGGTCAGACGCCGGCTTGTTATACAATCTTTTGTCAGCAGGGTAAAGGTTCGCAACGTCTCTGTGCAGCAGGGAATATGGCCCTTGCGAACTACGGGCACAGCAAATTGGCAGGGGTAACAACCAATAGCAATGACTATACGACCCCAGTAAGCAACTTCTCCAGAACACTCACTCTAATGGGACCTGATGACTGGAAAATTGGTATGGACCAACGAGCCATACAAATTTTCACAGACGGATCCAAAATGGAATCAGGCGTTGGGGCCGCGGTATACTGTATAGACCCACCCATGGAGGTATCTTTCAAGCTACCGGACCACTGCAGCATCTTCCAGGCGGAGGTATTCGCCATAAAGAAGGCTGCAGAACTGGCGCTTACCCTAGAGCAGAGCCGAACAAACATATTTGTTGATAGTCAAGCGGCGATCAAATCCATGATAGCCTTCAGCATCAATTCCAAAAGTGTACTGGCAAGCAGGGACATACTAGATGAACTAAGCACCCAGAAGGAGGTGTCCATCTTTTGGGTTCCCAGCCATTGAGGGAAATGAAATAGCTGACAGGCTCGCAAAGGAAGGAGCCGAATCAAGACAACTGTCACTTGAGGATCTAAAGATTCCATTAAGGACGATTAACCAACGAGCAGAAGCAGACGCGGTAGTCAGATCTGACAGAAGGTGGCACAACACAATGAACTGCAAGGTAGCTCGCACTATGTGCAAGAAAACCAACAACAAATTAGCCCAATATATTCTGGAACTCCCAAGAAGAGACTGCAGACTCATAGTGGGCATACTTACTGGTCACTGCCTGACCGCAGCTCACGCTAAGAAGCTAGGCGTTACCAACAGCGACGAATGCAGTAAGTGTAGGGAGACAGATGTCAAAGAGACTCTGGAGCACCTCATCTGCCGCTGCCCCGCCCTATGCACATCGAGACTTAAGTACCTAGGAAAACCCTGGCTTACCTCAATGGAAGAGGCTGCCGAAAGGGCACCTCAAAGGCGTTGTGGCGTTCGCCAAGCACACGCCCATAATTGACAACTAACGTGTAATGTAGTCTATGTGTGACTCCCCCCAGGGTTGAACCGATTCAACCTAACCTAACCTAAAGGGTTTCTTGCCATCGTTTCCGTAGAGTTCTTTTGTATTGTATTTTTCGCCGAATTTCAGCTGAAAGATACAACTGATTTGCTTTATGAATGGTGCTTGTAAGAAGTTCTACAGCAGAGTCAATTTCAGCTGCAGTTTTTAGCGAGATATCCAAGCTAATAGCTGTTTCTAGATAGTTTTTAAATGCATCGATATCTGTAGTTGTAGAGATTATTTTGTATGGCTTCGAATGCATATGAGCTATAGTACTATACGTCACTATTATTGGAGAATGGTCTGAACTTAGATCAAAACTTTCTGAGATATGCATATGTGAATGTGGTATTACGGTGTATACTACGAAGTCAATCAAGTCAGGTATTTTCCGATTGTCAGTAGGCCAATATGTAGGCATGCCCGTTGAAAGAGTAGCCATATTTTTATTGCGTATGCACTTATATAGCTCGCTACCCTTTGGATTGGTCAATCTGCAGCCCCACCATGGGTGTTTGGCGTTGAAGTCGCCACCTACAATAAACTTCGTTCCGAGTTTTTGGAAAAAATTGCAAAAGTCAGCTTCTTTGAGTGTGAACCTTGGGTATTTAGAAAAGAAAATAGAGCGAGGGTATTGATATGAACTAATCCGCGTCTCTAGCCCGATGGGTGAACTTTTTAATGATATGCACCAACTGACATCAAGAACTGGCCAGAAACTTGGATTTACAATATTAAAGTTGAAAAAAGGAAGCAAGAAAAAAATTAAACATTATATCACAAAAAGAGCCAATGGATCACCGTTGACCAAGTGGGTGACTCATAATATAGGATTGGTCAAGGATGCTCGAGGTGGCAAGTCAAGGTGACTTAAGATAGAAGAAGTGATAGATTGAATAGACCGCTCGAAAGAGAGGAAATTGTTAAAGCTATTATAGTTGGAGCATAAGACACGGAAAGGATCGTGCAAAGCATAATTTGATCTATAAAATTGTAAGGCTAAGGGTCAAAAATTACGAGTTACTCTGGATGGTATGGCAAAAGTAACTTTGCTAAGAAATACATTGGAATCGATAAGACCGAGTAACAGTTTATGCAAGAATAAAACGCCGTGGCATGTTCTGCGATGATTTAAGGAAGGCAACTTTATAAGGCGAAGTCTATCAGAATATGGTGGCAGTCGGATATTTGGGTCCCAGTTTAAGCCACGAAGTGCAAAAAGGAAAAATTGCTTTTGTACGGACTTAATCATGTCCTGATAAAGGTGGTATTGAGGGCTCCAAACGCAGGAACAATATTCCAAAATTGGACGGACGAGAGAAATATAAAGAAGTTTGGTTGTGTAAGGGTCGTTAAACTCTTGAGACCAACGCTTAATAAAAGCAAGAACACCTCTAGCCGTATTCACGATGTTGCAAATATGGTTATTAAATTTAAGGTTATGATTAAACAAAACACCAAGGATCGTGTCAAGTAATTTATCACTGCGCTCAGCTTGTTTTTTTAGTAAGTGTTCTATTCTGTCCAGTGGGCTATTTGTATTATTATCACTAACTTGCCCAGTGACTTGGGCATAGGTTTGGTAAGTGTTGCTCTGATGGTTTGAGGCAGGTTCATTGGGCGGATTATAGCTTTGTGATATTCCGCAGACGTTTATATTTTGCCGTGCGGTGTTTCTAAGATTTTTGCGGTCAATCACTTTTTTCGACATAAGCTCCTGATAAACTCGACACCCTTTGTAACTAGCGGCATGATCTTCATTGCAGTTGGCACATTTTGCTGGTAATTCTTTGTCTTTCAGGCAAGAGTTGCTAGGATGTCTAAGAGAGCATTTAACACACCTTTAATTCTTAGTACAGTAAGATTTTGTATGTCCATATTCTTGGCAAGGATAACACTGCACTATATTGGTAGTTTTACGAGGTGGTTCTATATTGACAATGGCATTTCCAATATGTTTCAGATTATAAATATCCCCATTTCCATTGTCAGGCTCAATGTCTAGGAAAAACAGATTCAATGGCTCTTTGGTAATGCGACTTTTAATGTTGGTTACATTTCTGACTTTATGACCTTTCGACTCTACATCGCTTTTAATCAATGACAATTCTAAATGCTCTTTCTTGCTTAAGCTGATATGTATGGAACTTGACACAATCATCATTAAGAATTTTAACTAATTTCCTATAATCTTCAAAAGACTTAACCATAACTCTTACATGTCCATCGCGTTGCGTTTTATAATTGAATATATCATATCACATATCTCACTAATGTTATTAATGTCAGACAAAAATATAGGTGGCGGCTTAGCAGAATCGTTGCTATCTTCTTTAGTTACCATATCAACTGTTTCGTTCTCATCCCCTTTGTTACCAGTCTTATCTATTGTGTTGTCGCTTAACAAAATAAATCGATTTGCACTCTTTGAAGTAATGGGTCCAGAATCTTGCTTTTTTACTTTTCTTGTCATTTCCGGTGAATTGAGGGCCTGTCTTTTTGTTGGCCTTTGCCGGCATTGTCGTCATCATCGTCATTCATATTGTTGTTGTTTTAATCGATAGAAACTAATTTTACGATCTAAAGTATATTGGTATACACTGAAATGTCAATCAGTATTTTTACACAAATATAATGTGTACACACTGTGCGAAAAGAAAATAATGCCAGCGGAGTCTCAAAAATGCACTGTCACTAATTTGGTTTTTGTTTTAGTTTATTGTTTAAGAACTGTTCAATAATAAATAGTTTGACACAAATCTAGTTGAATACAAAAATGTGCATATGCTCAGCGGTAAAACGTATTTGCCACAAGTGGACTTGTCCATAAAAAATTAATTTTATTAAAACTTATTTTTCACGTGACGAATTGTATGACCGAAAGTAGTGGCGCTGCCAACTCGACTGCACATGGACATGAATCGACAAACTTAACCCGCCTGGAGTTAAAAAACATCTTTTGTCAACCCTCTGGATCCCAGATTTTGAAAAACAAAATATTTTTGTGTTAATTTAAAAAAAAAAAAATACAATAATTTTCCAGATTTTTCACTACAGCCCGCTATTCGTTAATCAAATTCTTGAGTAAAAATCCACTGAAGCAGTCTCGTTATTACGAGCGTCACTATTTACATTTTGCGCCTAAAAGCAGTTTTTTATGCTATTAAAATTATTTTCGAAGATCTTTTAGGCATCATGCGCAATAATCTTCTTGACGCACAAAGTTCAGTCAATATTGTATGTATGATATTGGTATTTATATACAGGGATGCCATAATCTCACAATCTTGCTTTATCATCTTTTGCAACTCATTGATATTTTCGGCGATTATGGCCGATTTTTGACGATTTTTTCGTAATTCGTCGATGAGTGTTGAGCGTTTTTAGAGCTTTATCACCAAAAGTCGAATGAAGTTGAAGAACTATGGAGGTGAAAATTCGCGAATATTTTCACGATTCAATTTACTTTTTTTGTATGTTGAAAAATGTCAGAATTTTGATTAAACCGATACGTAGGCCGCTCAAAGAGTTGAGCAGCAATTTATAGTGTAGTTACACTATCATCCCATAGGTTGTGTGTTCGAATCTCCACTTTTCCTATTCCCCTAATTTTTCCAGTCTATTCTATATCCCTATCACTTATTGCCATTATCGGTATCACAATGGGCCTACTCTTGGCCTAAGTGAGTTGGGATCCTAAGTCCCAACTGCCGCTCTAACCTAACTACCTAAAACCTTTGGAATCCGAGAGCAGTGCCTGGTATTTGTGCAAGTATTTATATATTTGAATGTTTTTGACATTTTTTTTGGTTTTTAAAGCTTATTTAACGCTGGTTAGATCTTCTGAATGCGAAATAAGTTTATTGATAGTGAATACATTGCGTATGCTTAATTAAACACTTTTGGTCTTTACGTTTTTTGTTGATACAGTTTGCTCGCAGTTGGCTTAGATGTTATGTAAATTAGAGATGGAATTGGATTGAAAAAGGGAAATTTGATCTTGTACCGCAGCAGACATTAACTATCCCATACTGCTATCCCAGACTATTCCGCACAAGATGTTTCAACAACTTTTTTGTGCCTTAAAGTTGAGTTAATTTAATTATTATTATAATAAATATATTTTAGTACAGGGTGCGCCAACTTTTGTGTGAAGTATTTTTATACCATTTGGTGCTTTTAAATTTTTTAGAAATACGTTTTTAAAAACAATAATATCGACTGACCGACTTTATTGGCCATATCAAAATATGACATTTTTGATGTTTTTTTTTCGCCTCCTCTAAAGAAAATAGCCCAATGATTGTTTTGGCACAGAGGACAGCACAAATAGTCTCTTTTTTTTTGTCATTTAATAATGTTTTTATTGATCTCGTGTGGATTCTAAATTTCCTAAATATACAAATTTTTACGCTACACACTGTTAAAATCTTCAAGTCTGTCATTAGAATTAAATTCCAAAAATCACTACTTCTTTCAATATACAGCGTCTCTATTTCGACACATCGTTTTGGTATAAACCAATTCATGGTTAATATTGTACTGAAAGGACCTTCAAGTCAATCGGTTGATAAATCTTAATGCGATTGATGGAGCTCCTTGTATAATTATGGCAAATCGTATAAACACTTTCTAGAGGGTTAGACTCTATAATATAGGAACTGCTTGCTTGCTATACAATCCAAGCAGTTACAATTAGACTAATTTGTGAGCAAAATAAATGTAGCTTTTATCGTTAATGCTACGCAAGTTTAACATTTTCTAACAATTTCTTCTAAATTTTTTAATAACTCATAAATAGTGAAAGAAAATCGAAAACTCATTTACAAAATTTTTCTAAGAAACGTAAAGCAAAATGTCTTCTACTAAAAGTTCCATTTACTTTATCGTAAAGTATTTTGGAGTTTGTCCCAAAACTACGACGTGTTGTGGCTTTTTAGATCCAAAAAGTTTTAGTAAATATGTCTACAGGCGCAAAAAACGATTTCTTTTATTTGGCTGTACAATGACATAGCTTCATGTCTGTTGAGTTGAGTTCGTAGGAAACATGACGACTCTACTTCTTGATTTTCCAAATTTAGCCAGAAAACACTTTTAATTTTTCATCTATAAATCTTAACCTTATGCTCTTTGGAGTAGATATGGAATATAACCAGCTGTCTGCATTATACCAACGAGTATCTTTAAATCCACTAACTTCAAATCCCTCAAGTCAAAAAACAAATTGATTTCAATTCATATTAATTTTTAATGCTTTACAAAAATTTAGTTTTCCGATTTTGTTATAAACTCTAATATCCATGACCATATTGTTTAACCTTGATTCTTTTTGTTGTTTTTCTTGGTAGTACGACGAGTGGTGCGACGCTGGGTGGGACGCACAGTGGTACGACGTCTCCTCTTGATAATCTTCTTCTTCTTCTTCTTTTTCTGAACAGGTTTCTTGGTGGTATTGTTGCCTTTTCGTAAAAAAAAAAAGAAAATTTACCAGAATATTGTCTCATAGAAATAGATAGTAAGACTTACTTATGGGTTGTTTAGTGGTTTCCGAAGACGCTACCGCGGTGGTTATGTCAGTGGGCACAGTTGTTGCAGTCACTTCCGCTCCTTCGCCGCTACTGCCGCCACTGCCGCTACTGCCACTGCTACCATAGTCAGAGGAACCATCATCACCAGATGAAGATGAATATGAAGCATCATCATCTGCCGATCTGGCCGCTGGTAATATGATGACAATGGTGGCCAATAGGACCGCAATAATTAGTAAGTAGTTCCTCATGCTGGATGAATTTCTTACTAAATTTCACTGACTCTGTCGCGCTTTTATAGCTAAAATATGTTGCACTAATGCAACGGGCATATTGCCTTGGCCCTGAACTTTGCAACACTTTTGCTAAGCGAGTAGGGTATTCAGGGGTATCGGAATGCCGAAAGCTTTCATTATTAGCTTATATTATTAATGTTGGAACAAGTGTTTCTTTTTGTTTGTTCGACAAATCAAATATATGCGCATCAACACCAAGTGCTAGAGCCAATCTGATTATTTTGGATGACCTAGTGGTGGTTGTAAGTCTGTTCTGGTACAACACGAAATGCGATATCGAACAGCAATAAATACCAAAGTTTTTTATTACTGCCACTTGGGTTCACTTTCACGCAAAACTTTGTCGTTTTTTAAACAAAAATCGTTTGTTTTATATTCAATATAAATTTATAATTAACAGAAATAGCAGTATACTAGCATAAGTGGGCGTGGCAGATCATCAGCATGCGTTCATCTATCCGCCCTTAGCAATATCTAGATGCTGAAGACTTCAAGCACTAGATAATCAATTGTTCGATTGAGTCGATATTGGATACCCTTTTTCCCTAAAGATCTTTGAATTGTGTTTACATCTGTCGGTCACGCCGACTTTAGTGCTTGGGTATTTCGAAAAAAAAAACTATCGATTGCCAAATTTAGTGACGATATGTTTATAAAAAAATTAGTACAGTAAACGAAGAGTTTCAGCTGGAAAAAAATACTTACTTGATGAAACTTTCTGGAATCGTTAGGGAACTTGTTCTAAGCCTAAAAGCGAGTTTTCGCATTTGTAAGTAGGGGGCGTCTCACAGCCCCCTGTCAATATATATTGGTACGGTTTTTGCCTGATTTCTTTTTTTCTATCAAACTTAGAGTCATGATTTAAAGTTCTAAATTGTTGCCAATAAAATTATCTATGAAACAAGACTTAAATTAAGGTTGTTTGTTTGTTAGTTCAAGCACAATGCCTGTTTAAAGTTAAAAGTTGTAAATGATGTTTGGTGTTTTTCGAATAATTTGCTAATATCTCAAAACCGGTAGGTTTTTTCGGAAATTTTACCCTCATACTTTGTGAAAGTATTTGAAATTATCTACAAAATGCGTCCTCCATTGTTTTCCTATGATAAACAGATTTTGAGCAATCAAACAAAAAAGTTGCTCATAAGCGCCACTTTTGTACTACGCTGCCTACGTGCGTGGCATCAAAGCAAGCAGTCGTCAAAGCAAGCAGTACTCTGCTTTGTTTCCTGCTTTACGCTTAGTCGCATTTTCTATATAAAACTTATGAAAATTGGCGTTTGCAGGCGACTTATTCGATTGCTGAAAAACTATTAATCGTAAAAAAGTAGTGGAGGACTCGTTTAGTGTAGATACTAAATCTAAATTTGAATGGAAACTATATTATATACTAAATCGATTTTAATAAAATTTGTACTTGGAAGCACTAAAAAGCTTCCGAACGCTTAATTTGATTGTTTACTTTAAAAATCTTTTAAACCCCAAATTTAAAAAGAAATAGAAGAGATAATCTTACTTTTTGGAAGTTATATAATAGAACCCCGATAAACTTGCTGCTCCTAAAATAATAAGGGTGTCGAAATCGAAAGATTGGCTGTTCCAGCTCTTGTCATCTCAGACGTAGATTGGAAGTATAGCCTCATGTAGTCTTAACAAACAAGACCGCAATGATTTTTTTTAATCGATAGTTTCGATAATAAAATTGTTCAGCCTATTCGCGCTAAATTGAAAAAGATTTTGCGAAATGATTCCAATTAAGAGTGCGAAAATAAAAATGTTCATTGACATTTTGTACTGCAATTACACAGGCCAACATGGTTTAGTTGTTGCAAAGCTAAGGGTCATTTCCGATGTAATTTGCTGCGTAGAATCCGAATCCGGGGTCAGAATTGGCCCATCACGTCAGGATTTTGAGATATTTGGTGCATAACACCTGCAAAACGGCGTAACTTCGAATACACCCTGCACATAACCTCAAAAGTAGGAAAAAACGCCGTTTTTCGGGTACATAACCTCAAATATCTCAAAATCCTGACGTGATGGGCCAATTCTGACCCGGGATTCTACGCAGCAAATTACTTCGGAAATGACCCTTATTTGTATTTGTATTTGTAGGCCTGTGTTAGGTAGAAATTAGTTTCTCCCTTAAGGCCTATACGCTGTTCGAAATATATAGCAGGGAATGACAAAACTTCATATAAAAAAAAAATCCCAAATGGGATATCCCAAAAAAGTGCATTTAATTATACCCTGTACCGTATGGTACAAAGGGTATATTGTGTTTGTGCAAGCCGAAAATGAATGTAACGTACAGAAGAAGAAGTCGGAGACTCCCCAAAGTTACCTAAAGTATGATCAGAGTGACTAGAGAAGTCGATATACCCATGTCCGTCTGTCCGTCTGTCCGTATGAACGCCTAGATCTCAGAGATGGTAAGAGCTAGAGCAACCAAACTTTCAGATAAGATCCCTTATTAATCCATAGGAGACAAGTTTATTTTATTTTTTTGATATCGGGACTACATTATATAGCTCCCATAGGGGTGTTTCAGAGGACCTCGGAAAAAAGCAAAAGTTTTCGATGGATAATTCGTTTGCTTAAGAAGATATCATAACCAAATTTGGCAATCGGAAGTTTTTTAGAAACCCCCAGCACTGTACCAAATTTTATCAAAATCGGTTGACTATATCATATAGGTCCCATAGGATCGATCGGTCGAAAATTTGTTTTTTGTACAAAATTCGTTGTGTTTCGTTTGTTTGTGAAGATATTGTAACCAAATTTGGCATTAAGAAGTTTTTTAGAGATCTTCAACACTGTACCAAATTTTATCAAAATCGGTTGACTATAATATATAGCTCCCATAGGGCCGATCGGTCGAAAAAAAGTTTTTAATTAAAAATTCGTCTGTTTTCGGTTGTTTATGAAGGTATCATAATCTAATTTGGCAATCAAATGTCTTTTGGTGTTCTTAAGCAATTTACCGGATTTGATTGCAAGCTGTGGTACAGGGTATCCCAAAGTCGTCCGCGCCCGACTTTAACGTACGCCATCTTTTTTTTTTAAATTCTTCATAAGCCATAAGCTTTTGAATTTTTAGTTCGATAAAAACTAGTGGGCTTCGCTGCCTGTTGGCTTCGCATGCCTTCTACACTATATACACCCAAGACATCCCAAACAGTTTTCTTAATTTCTAAAAACTTGAGAATGCTGCAGTTTCGCTTTACTAGCACCTTTCAAGCAGTTTTTAGAGAATCCTCTTTGCAAAGGGCCCAGCTCAGTCACATGTA
This sequence comes from Chymomyza fuscimana, assembly GCA_949987675.1. NCBI lineage: Eukaryota > Metazoa > Arthropoda > Insecta > Diptera > Drosophilidae > Chymomyza > Chymomyza fuscimana. Next base: position 28,850,283 of record OX465090.1, on the reverse strand, counting down.
TAGTTCACATCACTTTTTCTGTGGCCCTCTGTTATTGTAACTTTGCTACATTTTTGTTATTTCAAATTATTGACTTAATTTAAGGAAGTAATAGGTTTATAAAAATATAATTTTAAAGTATTTTTTGTCTTTTTTTTTTGTATCATGAAAACAATAAACTTATCAAAACAACCTTCTTCTTTCTTAGCATAACAGTGCTGGCTGGACTTGAATGCTTTCTCAACCAATTTTTGCCATCTGATTCTATCCGATGCCAAGTTTTTCAAATCTCTCACGCGCAGCCTTCTTAAGTCTTCTTCAATGTCCTCTAGCCACCTCTTTCTGGGTCTACCTCTTCTTCGAGATCCAATTAGGTTTCTTACAAGCGCTTGTTTTGCTGATCGTTCCTGAGTCATACTTTGCAGGTGTCCTAGCCATCTTAGTCGTTGTGATTTTATGGATCGTATCGCGTTCTGCTTGTCGATGGCGTTTTCTAATTCGTGGTTGTAGCGAATACGATATGTGCCGTCATCTAAACGTATTGGACCAAAAATCTTTCTCAGCACTTTCCGTTTGTGGGATAATAGTTGGCATGTTTCGTTTGCTTTGAGTGTCCAAACCTCGCAGTCGCACGTCAGAACCGGTCTAATTAGGAGCTTTTGTTGTCTTTTGTTGTCAAAACGACCATTGTTGCCTAAATTAAATTCTTGTTAGACCAGTAACAAGTAATTTTTTAATTTCTCCAAGTTTTTTTTCATGTTTATTTGGTTTGAAAGCATCAAAGGCGGCCCCGCTTCAAATAAAGTCATTTCTTTTAAATTTTTACCCTTAAATTATTCAAGGCATATGACATAAGTTTGTAATGCACGACTATGAAAGTAAATTTTTTATAAGAACGTAAGATGTGTGTTTATACCCTTTAACTTTGGGATAGGGTAGCAGAAATTTGTTGCAAGATATGAAACAGCTAGATGGAAGCGTGTTCCATAAGTTGCTTTTGTTATATACATCTAGAAGACATGCCGAAGACAATAAGAGCTTGGGGAAATTTTTCTTTGTTTGTCCTAGTATGTTCTCACTGTAAAAACTTTAACAAAGCTAAACATTGTGAAGATCGAAATCGTCAATAAAAAATGACATAATTCATTTGAAGATATTTTTATTTTATTTTTTGTGTGAGCCTAACAGTCAAAAAAGCTTAACACAAATTTTTAGTAACCCTTCATGCAAACAAGAAATTAACTCAGTTCAAATAATCAGGTTATTAAACTTCCATATTTCTATTTCTATAGGATTTTTATGATTCCTGTATCGTTTGTAATCCAAGGTCTAGCTGAATAAGGTAGTGAAAACTGCCCCCAACGATTTCTAAAAACTAATGCTGCAGATCGATGCATAGCACCGATTTGGCCAGATTTTGGCCAAAAGTTGCCAAAATAAGGTCCAAATCTGGACAAAATGACATTTGAGTATGATTTTACGCATATTAAGGTATCTTGTACAAAAAAAAATATTTAATTATTTATTTATATAATTATTAAGTAGAAGTTAATTCTAAGCTATAAAAGGTTTGCAGACAGAGCAACATAGGCCCTCAGGCTGGCCTTAAGAATTATATAAACTTTCGATTTATTTCATTTATTCGATATCGCGACACTGATATAGTCCTCATTTGTGTATTACAGAGCACCGCGAATAAAACTAAAAGCTTCAAAAGCATAATTCGCTTGTTTATTAAAATATCATAGCCAAAGTTGGCAATCGAAATTTTTTAGAGTTCCAAATTACTCTGCAAATTTTGATCAAAATCGGATTACTATATTATATATTCCCCCAATATAGTTTTTGTCGATTCAATTAATCGGAATTCTTGTGGTCCATCGTAATTACCTATCGATCCATACTAAGAGATGAAAACTGATGGGTTGGTAAGACGGTTTCTCAGACTGTAGGATCATGGCAATCCTGGTTCTTCAAGTAACCCTAAAAGTATACGTTTATGTGGAATTTTGGTAACAAACACGTACAAAAAGTCGTGCAACATAGTTGTTACCGATGCAATTAATTTAAATTCTTGGTGCTCATCGAAATTACCAATCGATAAATGTCGATACATGTCTACTCTGACATATTGTAACTGGCAAAAAAAGGTAATTATATATACCTATAGGTACAAAGGGTTTACTAGATTTGTGCAATGTATGTAACGGACAGAAGGAGGCGTGGCAGACCCCAAGTCCTTTATACCAAAATGCTTATCATAACCTCGGGTAGCGATTGAGCCATGCCCGTCCGTCCGTCCGTATGAACGCCTAGATCTTGGAGACTATAAGAGCTAGAGACACGAAACTTTACCAGCTGGTGCGCATATTTCCTAAGCAGATGAAGTTTGTTGAATCATGTCAATATCTTTCCCCGTTCCCCCGCTGTAGATTTTTAGCCACACCGTTTAATATTTTCATTTGAAATTTAACAGAGCGATGCGTTGTGGATACATGAACAAAATCGGACAAATACAGAAAAAGTTATAGTCAAAAATGTACAAATTTCACTGCCCCTTGCCCATAAAGTGCATCAATATTTGACTCCTCGTAATTATGGTTACAAGTGACCTAGAATCACAATTTTTGGTAAGCTGATTCATGTGGCTCTAATAAACAAATCCATATCCAAATTTTATCGATGCGGTCCCACCACCCCCCGCAATTGATTTACCGTGTTTTCTCCCACACCCCTCAACATACCAACTTGAAACTTACCCCATATACTTTAAATAACTTCTTTGAGTTTCATCAAAATCGGTAAAAATTTAGGGAACTTATAGGTATAAATATCGAATTTCACCAAAAGAAAAAAAATTCCAATTGGAAAGTTCGTAGAAGGAATATGCAGGAAAAATTGTTTGCGAGACAAAAGGTACAGGGTATTCCACTGTCGGGCACCGCCTCGACTGTACCACATTTTTTTACCAAGTTGGCTTAAGCTGCTTTAGATAGCAATTGTTTCTTTGTATTTATTTATTTATCTTGTCGTTTTTTTTATTGCTATTTTATAAACAGTTTTTATTTCAACCCTGGAGTTTGGTTCCTCGAAGTTTGGATTCCATACCAACGAAAAGATAGTTCAATATTATTTAGTATTCCTTTTTTGTAACTTATATTGTGAATCCGTTTTTGGGTTTTTGTTTATCAAAAAAAAAAAATAAAAATTAACTGCCTATGGGAATGGAACTCTTTGGGGTTAGAATAAAACCAAGACCTTTTCGGCGAATTCTAGTACTTTTTTTTTTTTGTGCTCTAAAAAAGTGGCCCGCTTCACTTATTTGCACCGATATGTTTTTTTTTTAATAATTATTTTCATTAAATGAAGTTTTATCAAAAAAAAAAATGCATCAGGTGACTTTTTAACACACTAATTAATCAATATCAACCAATTCTTAATTTTTTTATTTAATAATATTTTTATGATACCTTATTTTGACCGATCAGTCATGTCACTATAAAATAAATCGATAAATGTAGTACAGTGCTTGGGAACTCTAAATAACTTGCGAAAATTTTGAGAAAATATCTTCATAAATAAAGAAATTATGCAGGCAAAATTTTTGATTCTTATAGAAGCCATATAAAGTAAAGCCGATATTGAAAAAATAATTTCACCAGGTGCGCATCTAGGATTTGGTCTTGGGGAGGGGTTTTCACTTTGAATTATATATATATCAGAGCTCGCAAAAGACTTTCAACCCATTTTTTCAACTTTATGGGGGGATCCGTACCCGAAAACCACCCCCGTGGATCCGCCCTTGGTTTGTACCAAATAGTAACAAACACTTGTCTTTAGGGTCGTCAGGAAAAGTTTACAGTAAAGTCAGCTATGTTTTTATCACAAATATTTGCTACTCTATTAGCTATTAAAGATGATCTAATACATAGGCAATAAGTTCGGCTCAGAAAATTAAATTTTTTGGTATTAATGATACCATAAAGTTGCTCCCAAGATCTAATAAAAATTATTAAAATTATTTTTATAACTTAAAAATTTCAATAAAAAAAATAATTGCTCTGATTACTTTTGTTGCCTGCTTGCTTGGGTCTTGGTAAAAATGGAAGTTATGCCGCCATGGGCCTCAACTTTTCCAGGATTTTCTGTAGACGGGACTTGATGACTTTGGTGCTCGGTTTTGCTTTGCATTGAAAATACAAGTTGTTGCCATTATTTTTAACTTGAAAAAATTAAGTATACGTAGTAAGTGCTGCTTGAGTGCTTTCGCTGAGGCTTATATTGATGAAAAGGTTAACACCATTGTTCTGCTACGATGGCTAAGATAAACCAGTGGTGTCTCAACGAATCTCTAAATGAATGCCACTGAACTATGCTGCACTAATGCAGGCGGCATAACGCCTTGAAGCTGCAGCTTGCCAGAGTTCTAACCTCAATGCCAAAGTGTAATGAACGAGGGTATAGGGTGTCTTATAAAGCCTAAAAATTGTACCTAAAGTCAAAATATTAGAGCAGCTGTTTTATTTTGGACAAATAATACATAATAGACCATATGAGCGTCTAGTTTATTTAGCTGGCAAATTAGTTGAGTTGGCCTGTTTTTGGCGCTGTCTATATAACTGGCAGAGTGCTAGGATTGGGTTATCATAAGATATTCTACAAGCTTTCTAATAAGACAACATGAAGTTCAGTACTAGCTTGTGGCTCATTGCCTGCCTCTGCATGGCCTATGTGGTAGTTGCTGCTGCTGCTGCTGCCGATGACGAGTATGCCGATGATAATGAAGCCGACTATGCTGATGATGGAGCCGCTGACGTTGCTGATGCTGCCGCTGGTGGTGATGCTGCTGATGGTGGTGACGCGGCTGGTGATGCTGCTGGTGATACTGAACTGATTGGCTCAGAGGACTATGATGAAGACCTTACAACAACAGCAGCACCAAAGAAAGCAGCAGTTAAAAACAACAAACGTGCGGCCCAAAAGAAGGCAGCACGCAAGCAGGCCAACAAATCTAACAATCGCAGGAATACCAACAACAACAATCGTCGCAAGACTGCGCCGGCACGTCGCAACAACAACAACAACAACAGGCGCACCAATGCCAACAGGAGCAACAACAGAAGCAACAACAACAACAACAGAAGAAGGGGTTAAGCACACTTTGCTCAAAGTTCGAGGTTCCTGAATTGGGATGTGTGCTATGATATGTGTGTGTGTTTTTTTTTGTTTTTTTGTTTTGGAAAAAACTTCCCAGTGATATTTTTTTTCTCAAAACGTGCAATAAATAAAATGTTTATATAATCAATCATATTAAGCTGTTGTACTTGCAATTACACCATCCAACAAACGCCCATATGAGTACACTGCCCATTCCAGTTGCTGCTTTTTAATGCCTTCAAGAACTCTTTGGGTTTTTTTTGTTTTTTTTTTGCATGTGGTCGAGCAAACTTTTGTCACTTAACTTTTCCAATTTGATTAAGTGGCCTAGCTGCAAATTGATTTAATTGTAACTCGCTAATTGCCTTGGCTGCCATTGCAGACATTGCCACAAATCCACGTACCCCGCTGTTCCTGCCTTTAAATAAAAGTTTTCCAACTTTTACAACAAGTTCCTTAGTTTGGCCGTGTAGACTTAGACTTGGTTAAAACTGTCAGCAGGATAGTGACAACAATATTACGCATACGCCCCCATTGTCAACACGCCTTTACTCAGTTAGTCAACAAAAGCGCTATGACGTGCTTGTGTCAAAAAAAAAAAAAAATAAAAATAAAATGAACAATTAAATCAAAACATTTGTGCAAATAAATAGTAAGAAAAATTTAAAAAAAAATAATATATATTGTTAATACGCTGTTTGCCAAATGAAACAAACTTCAATTGTGACTTTTGTTTAATTTAAAATATAATTGAGACAAAAAAAAAGTTATTTAGTTGAAGGCCATAATATCACGCGCTTCATAGCCATTTCTAGCCATGAGCGACTTGCTTTTAAATAAAAAATTAAATTTATAAAAAAAAAATTAAAAATACTAAACCACATGAAATTTTCGATGAAAAAAATTTATATTTGGATTGCACAATTTTTTTGGGATTTAAAAAAATGGGTAATATACTTAAACTACATATACTTATTTATCTTGGTATCTTGGCTTATTTATTTATTTTCTGCCTCTTTATTTTATTTGAGTTTATTTGAATTTATTTTACTTGATTTTATTTTACTTTATTATTTTATTTGAATTTATTTTATTTTATTTTATTTTCTTCTTTTCTTTTCTTTTCTTTTCTTTTCTTTTCTTTTCTTTTATTTTATTTTAGACTAATTTTATTTTAATTTATTTTATTTTATTTTATTTTATTTTATTTTATTTTATTTTATTTTATTTTATTTTATTTTATTTTATTTTATTTTATTTTATTTTTTTTTTAGACTAATTTTATTTTAATTTATTTTATATAATTTTATTTTATTTTATTTTAGACTAATTTTATTTTATTTTATTTTATTTTTTTTATTTTATCTTATTTTATTTTATTTGAATTTATTTTATTTTAATTTATTTGAATTTATTTTACTTGATTTTATTTTATTTTATTTTATTTTATTTTATTTTATTTTATTTTATTTTATTTTATTTTATTTTATTTTATTTTATTTTATTTTATTTTATTTTATTTTATTTTATTTTATTTTATTTTATTTTATTTTATTTTATTTTATTTTATCTTATTTTATTTTATTTTATTTTATTTTATTTTATTTTATTTTAATTTATTTTATTTTATTTTAATTTATTTGAATTTATTTTACTTTATTTTATTTTATTTTATTTTATTTTATTTTATTTTATTTTATTTTATTTTATTTTATTTTATTTTATTTTATTTTATTTTATTTTATTTTAATTTATTTTATATAATTTTATTTTATTTTATTTTAGACTAATTTTATTTTAATTTATTTTACTTTTTTTATTTTATTTTATTTTATCTTATTTTATTTTATTTTATTTTATTTTATTTTATTTTATTTGAATTTATTTTAATTGATTTTATTTTATTTTATTTTATTTTATTTTATTTTATTTTATTTTATTTTATTTTATTTTATTTTATTTTATTTTATTTTATTTTATTTTATTTTATTTTATTTTATTTTATTTTATTTTATTTTATTTTATTTTATTTTATTTTATTTTATTTTATTTTATTTTATTTTATTTTATTTTATTTTATTTTATTTTTTAAGGCAAGCCCCTTGTGCGATATCTTAAATAGAAATTATTAAAAAAAAAAATCAAAAAGATCTCTACTAGAGAGCTGCGCAATCACTGCACAAATGTCTTGTAAGCCATCAGTTGTTATTTCAAGCAATTCATGTCTTTGGCTTGAACAAAACAAAACAAATACTTCAGTGTCAAAAGTGCTTGGTTAACAACAAATAATAGAACATCAAAACAAAAGTGAAAATGGAAGTAGAACCAAACTGAACTAGAACCAAACTGAAGTAGAACATTTAAAGCATAGTAGAACGTTTTTGTTGTTGCAATGGTTTTGGTGGTGGTTTTTTTGACTAACACAAACAATCTACTTGTGTCTGCGTTTGGCCTAATATTATGTCTGCTGCGCAAAAAATCAAAACATTCTAGTGCACTCGCTATGCTTGCTGAAAATTTGCTTCACTCAAGCATAGTGTGTGATGTTCTAATGTTTTGAAATATTCAAGCACTGTCAAGCACTGAAGCAAAGGCAGTTCAAGCACTGAAGGTTTTGTTTTGAAGCAAACAGAACATCGAAACATTTTGTTCTGCTGTCAGCTCTGCAGTGAAATAGAGTGCTTGGAAGTACTGAGCAGTAGTGAAGTGCGACGTTTAGAACATTTTGTGCAGCTCTACTGAGGAATTCGTTTTAAAATATTTCAAAGAATTTTTATGAAAATACACTTTTGAACTCTTCTCTTCTTGCAAACGCAAGTATGACCAAAATAATTAAACATATTCATAATATACAAAAAAATTGATAAATTATTCGGTAGGTACTTTAGAAACAATAACAGCCGGTAAAAAATACGTCTCTAAAAAAGAAAGTATATAGATTATAGTCGAATAAGCTAGCTACTGTTTTCACTAGCATTAGCTTATGTATTATATAAATAGGTAAATATTTAAAACTGTGTGCAATATTATTTTGATACAATGTTTTAATTATATTTATATTTTAACTAGAGCAGACAGGTGAGTGGAGCAGGGTGTGTATTTACTTAAGTGTTGTGCTGTTTAATATAATAATATTATACTTTTAAGCTTCAGAGTTGGCGTCGGTATGAACTGAATATGTTTGCAAACATAACCTAAAATGTGCTCTATTATTGTATAAAAAATTCCTACATATTTCAAGTGTAGCTTGTATATAAACACAATGCCAAAAAGAGCACAAGTTATATATATATAAATACTACGTTTTCACAAATAAAGCCAATCAAAAGAAAGTCGTTCGGAGCTACAGAAAAATCGTGTAATATGCAGAATTTTGCACAAAAAAATTATGTCCAAAAAAATTCCGAATTTGGTTAGAATAGCTGCAAACGAAAATAGGAAACCCAACAAATTATGTCCAAAAAATCCTTTGGAAAGTATATAGTAAATTGATTTTGATTAAATTTGGCAAAGTGTTTGGGAACTCTAAGAAGCTTCCAAACGCCAAATTTGAATATCTAACTAAATAAAATTATTTTTATTATTTTTTTTCGAGCTAAAAAATAAAATAAAAAATTAAATAAACTTTCAAGACCAGTACGCAGCAAGGCAAAAAGTCCTAAAAGAAAACAAAACTTCATATAAAAGGCCGACATCTAGATGGCGCCAGCAGTAACAACACATATTTTGTTTTAGCGCTAAAATTTGTTTCAGCGTTAGAATTCTGCACAAAAAACTATTTCCTGACCCAGGATTAAGACTATCCTTATTTTAAGTTTGTAGCTTCCGGAATCCATTGCACTACCTCACATCAGGTTTTTGAGACAACCTAAATACTAGAGTTTACACCTTTTCATACACTTTGTTTATTTTGAATCTAGAGGGATTTCGAAGAGCAGCGTAACAAAGCTTCAGGAGCTGCTCTGTTAACGCTCTAAAAACCGATTATCTCGAAAGAATGATGTCTTGATGGGAATAAACGGATTACGCATTTGGTTTCAAAGAAAGGATGCTCCCAAACGTTTTAAAGTCGTATCGTTTTCAAAAGTAATACGTCTATCTATATATGGTGTACTCACCGAACATTGGCCAAAGTATGACGACGATTCTTCAAATAGCGACTATGATACTTCTGCAGATCCCCAATGGAGCCCTGCTCGGCCTGCATTTTGCTAGGCAGCAGCTGCGAGTTGCTCGGATGCGAAGCAAGTGCCGATGCCGACGATGAGGCGAGTCTATGATGAGCGGCAACACTGACGCTGCTGCTATTATTGGTATTGGTTGTGGTATTGCCAGTACTGCCACCACTCGAGGCAAGCGTCTCGTTGGAGTTACTGCCAATGACCGTGGCCGATGAGGAGCCGCCTGCGCCACCGATGCCGGTGCTGCCAATGGGCGCAAGTACAATGCGCGACCAGCAGGATTTGTGTGGCTTGCGAAACTTGAGCTTGATGCGCGGCGATGGTGTGGAAGCGCTGGCGTATTCTAATTGTGCACCACTGCGATCTGCGGCTGCACCGGTAGCCGACGACGAGGTGCCCGACGACTGATGTACGCTCTCACAGCTGCCGCAATAGGGTATGATGGTCAGTGGTGTATGTTCTTCGGCTGCAAACTGTTGATTGCCGCTGCCGCTTGGCTGTATCTTGTTGTTGCTCAGATGCTGCTCGGACTCTTCCTCCTCCTTAATGTGTGGCAGGGGTGAGGTCTGTGGCTGACAACTACAGCGTGCAGAGCTGGTACCGCCACCACCACCGCCGCCGCCGCCGCCTGCGCTGCTGTTGCTATTTGCTTGATTATTGTAGTTATTGGAGTTGCTCTGTGCACCGCTGGGCGCTGTCGTGGAAGTGGGGCTGGGCGACGGCGACGTAGGATTGGCGCTGTTGGACAACAGCGTAGCTGTCACACCAGCCGTTGTTGCTACGCACGTTGGCGCTGTTATGCTTGTGGCAGTCGTTAGTAGCGTCAGGGCGGGCGCTAATGCGTTGTTGCTGCAGCTGCTCACCTGCAGCAAGACAGCCGTGGGCGAGACGCTAGCGTCACTTAACGTTTCCGGTTCGGCGCGACGCGCTACAATGCCGCTGGCCAAAGTGGCGGCTGCTATATCGGCGGCACTCAAAGGTTGCTCCAAGTCCTCGTCAACGTCGTTGATCAGCGTCTTTAGGGAGATGGGCGTGGTCACTGAGGTGCCAATAGTATCGGCTAGCGAATGTTTCTTTTCACCTGCAGCACTGTGCTGATAGTCTGGCGCCTGTGCGGGCTCTGTAAGGTTTTGTTGCTGTTGTTGTTGTTGTTGGTATTTCGAGTCGTCCAGCTGCTTCAGTTCGTCCGGTGTCTGCGCGGGCGATTGGGGCGGACTTGTGGCGGGGGCTGCGGAGCCGCCCCCGCGACAAGGTAAACAGCAGCGAAACACTGTGCCACTGAAACACTTTGTCTTTGGCTTGGACTTGCGCTTCGCTCCAACTCGTTTCTCCTGCGTAATGCTAGCGCTGCTCTTAGGCGCTCCAACAACTGAGCCACCAGCGGCTCCAGTTGTATTGCTGCTATCGCTACCGCTGCCGTTCCCACTACCGTTGATATTAAGTGTGTTGTTGCCGTTGCTGTTCCGTTGCGCCAGGCCGTTGCCAAAGCTGCCACTGCCACTGCCCAATCCCTGGCACTGGCTCTGGCCGTTGCTATTACTGCTGCTGCCGCTGCTGAAGCGCTGTAATGAAAACAATAGAAAAACGTATCACAACACTGCAACAACTTCAAGTTGGAGTCACAAAAATCAATGCCCCCCCCACACACACACACACACTGCACATTTTTGGCAACAACCTTGCCCAAGGCTGGCTGGCATTTGGATCGTGCTTCAGCAGCAGGCTGCTCTGCGTATTTCTGCGAGGCATTTTTAAAGGTAAAACTTTGTGTAAGCTTTGCTAGCCGCATCATGGCCGCCTGCTCCTCCGGCCCTCTGGGCCGCTCAAGCCAGTGGCTGCAGCATTAGACTTAACGCTCCAGTTACGGCGCTCGGCTGTGCCTGCAAAGAGAGAACGAAAGACATTTATTAGCTTACTTTTACACAGTGCGCTCAAAAGTATGCTACACTTAATGCTAACTAGGTTAGATACACATGTTTACCAGCGAGCTGCACCTGCACAAACTAACCTACTTGGAGTCGGTATGTGCCTAGGCTGGCTGGAGCAGCTAGCAGTGACTGCCCTCATTGGTAGTTTGTTCATTGTGGCGCAATGTTGGCAGTCGCTTCATTACTCTTCTGCTTACTACTAAGTCTCTTAAGCACTCAGGATTACTTGGAGACTAGGCCCTACAATGTTTTGGACTACAGCAACGAGCCCACCTTTGATTCCTTTACCTCATTGCAGCAGATGGACTATTTTGAATCCTAATTAGCTAGCATATTTGAAAGACTAACAAACCAAGTTCAAGTTTAAATAAATCAATAGGTAAATAAGTTCAAAAAATTTCTGTGTTTGCCTTGGTATCATCTGTTGTGGTTTTGTGTGTGGAACGTGCCAAAATATTTGCCAACTGGCTATTGTTTATTAACATGCAAAATTCCAATGACCGTGCTATAAAAGCCAAGCGAAGCTTGCTGAGATCATAGATCCATCGAGCAACTGAGTTATCCAACATGAAACACTTGAGCCTTTATTTGCTGCACACTCTTGTGCTGCTATTGCTTGCACAGATCTTTAGCAATGGTTTGACAATTGCCCAGGATACTGGCGTCACCGATCCCGATGGTGATACTGGCAGCACTCCAGCTGATGGTGGTGATACTGGCAGCACTCCCGCTGATGGTGGTGATACTGATGTTGCTGAAAGCACCACTGTAGCGGCAAGCGGCCCACCTGGCGCCGGTCCACCAGGCGCTATCGATGATGGTGCAGACTCAGGCGAAGGCGAAGACGACGTCGATAATAACAGCGGAGATGGCAGCGGCAACGGCAATGGTGGAAACCGACCTCGTCCCGGACGCGGCAATAGACGTGGCGGACGTGGCAACAATAGACGTGGTGGACGCGGCAACAATAGGCGCGGCGGACGCGGCAATAATAGACGTGGTGGTGGCAACAACAGACGTGGTGGTGGCAACAATAGACGCGGTGCTGGTAACAACAGACGCCGCCGCAATTAGAGAGTGATAATATGTAGATGATTTTTTTTGTATCTACATGCAACTAATAACAATCCTTGGAATTTTTAACAATGTTTCTTTTGAGCTTGATCCTTAATTGGAGGGAGGGCACGAAGTACTTTCTATAAGCTTTCCATCTTGACAAAGCTGGAATCTTCTGTTGGCTGCAGCTAATCGCACGACATTAAGTCGTATTAACGAGTTATTAATCGATGGACCTCTACTTGGCCATATTCGTAAACCCTTACAAACTTTTATCGCAAATATGGTTTTTGGTTTTTTTGAGGCATTATTGACGAAAGAGAAGAATATGACGTCAGCAAAAAAAAATCATTAAAAAACTAGAGACTTGGCTTTTGGTAAATAAAAAAAAGTGCAGCCCTGGTAGCATTTGACAAGTTTATGTCGATTATTTTCTCAATTGTAGGAGTTAGTGAGTTTTTATTGCAGTGAACTTACACGCATTAAATAGCATTGATTCCATTGTCTAGAAAGTGGTATGATCTCCCACTCGAGTTTTAAAAATAAAAAAAAAAATTTTAATTTTTTTTCAAGCTCAAAATTTCATCTTATTTAAAAACAAATTTTTTTAAACAAATTTTTTTTTTAATTTTTTTAAATCATATTTTTTTAAAACGAAATTTTTTTCAAATCAAATTAAAAATAAATAATTTTTGTTTAAAACAAAATAGATATCTATACATTGTTTTAGGCTCGAGGAAAATTCGATGTTCAGTTATCGATAGCTCGAAAAATTATCGTAATTTTTCAATAAATATGTACCTGGTTAATATTGGATAGTACCTCAGTCACATAAGTAAAAGTCATCAAAATCGAAAAGGTCGGCCTAAAAAGTGGCCCGCTTCACCTATTTTTGCGTGATATATTTTTTAAAGTATAGATGAAAACGGATTATATATATATAAAGTTAAAAAAAAAAATTTCAATATTTTTTCAATGCCCTCAAATTCCTGCTGGTTCCAAAACTACTGCACAGTTACGAAAATTTAATGCATCAAAAATAACTTTACTTTTACTAAATCGATTTGGAATTGTTGTTAAGTTTTCGATAAATTTTTGTAAGAAATTTAAATTTGAAAGTAAATAATTTATAGAACAAATTTTAAAAATAAGCATTCTTGGAAAGTATCGATTACAAAAAATCGGGAGCAATTTCTAGAACATCAAGTTCGGTACAACAGAGCGAACAATAAAAATCAAGAGTAATTAATTTCATGTACTTTTTACGATATTTTAAGAAATTGTTTTTTTTGAAAATAATTCAAAAATTTAATTTTTTATATTTCAATAATTAACAAAATATAAAATTATAAAAATTTATTAAACGGTAGAAAATAAAAATTTATATACTATTAACTTTTTTAGCCATTTCAATGCGGAATATCGTTAACAATATTTTTTTAAAATTCAAAACGAAAAAAAGTTATTGAAAAACGCTATTTTTTGGAGATAAATGATTTTAACTTTTATACCTATTTAATATAAATAAAAACTTATTCATCTCTCTTAAAGCTCTCTACACGTGCCAAGTATGACGCTATCAATGTCAAACTATTTTAGAAATTTTTTTAAAAATAGTAAACTATTATTCATTGGTAGTGTAAGGTAAATGGATGACAGGTAGTTAAATATTTGCATAAAATTTTGTTTTAAAAGTGACGTATGTTGGATGTTTTTAAAAGGTTTTAAGAAGCCAATAAATGGCATGTGTTGCAACACAATGAAAGTTTATAGAATCTTAGAGAGTTCTTAAGACACAACAAGACTCACATGCCACCTTGTCTTGTGTAAACATAAGAGAGCTGGTAGCTAAAACTGCGGCTCTCTTAAATTGAATAGCAGTTTAAGAGTTTAAAAAGACCTAATAAAGCAGTTTTCTTGGCTAAAATTTTGCAGTTCGTTCCTATACTTACATTTGTGGGAAAAAATCTAAAACAGGCTTTGAAAAAAAAAAACTATGCTAGTGGCACTATAACGATAAACAGCATCAGAATTTAAGGAGAGGTTCTTTCAAATTTGGCCAAAAAGAAGGCAAAGTTTGGGAATTATTGGTGCCATGATGAAAAGACAGACAAACTTCCTGTTTTGATTGTTAAATGCGATTTTTATTGTACAATAATTGGAAATTTTTTTCGCAACGAAATTCAAAATGGCGGCAGAAAAATGGCGGCTCTTGTCTGCCTCTGCCCGCAGAATATCGTCCCCGCATTTCAGATCTCCAGCCTCTTGTAGTGAACCGAAATGAAAAATGTTTTTTGTTTATTGAAGTAAATGAAATTCTCTATGCCTTATACTAAATCATAATGAGTTTTGACGAAAAATTAACTAAAATGTGGACGATCAAAAAAAATTTGTTTTTTTTTCATTTTTTTTGTGATTTGACCTTGCTTAAAAATAACAATTTAACACTTTTTCATGTATATTGTTAGTATAAGGCATACAAAAAATTATATCCTTTCAAACATGGCTTAAATGAAGGGAATCGGAACAATAGATCGAGAGCCATGCTTGAAATGCGAACGAAAAACATGGTTCCGAGAAAAACGCGTTTAAAGTTTTTAGAACGTCCTTCAGTGCGAGCGACTTAGGTGTGTTCAAAACGCTATATTTCTGTAAATATCGATCGCATCAAAAAATCCTTTCATACACATATTCTACGAATTTGTAGCTTTAATTTTTTGTAAAAAAAAAAAATCGATTTTCTCGATTTAATTTGAAAGAGCCTCCCCTTAAAGCCAGTAAAGGCATAAACAAGTTAACACGTTGATCAGCTAGAAAATAAGTTGGCAGGGCAGTCAGCAATTCCTGAAAAAAATCAAGTTGACAGCACTTACGAGCAGTTTGGCTAGCTTACATTTAAAAGCCTTTTTAACTTGAGTTCTGATTTGACATTAAACTAAACTGGTGCATAAAACCTCAAACTGCTTGATTTACATATTTATGAGTGCACTTTATCCTCTAAAATAAGCTACCAGCCAAGAGTGGACTGTCCAAGTGTCAGTACTGCTTTCAGCCTTCCCATGCATATCTCCAAACTGCCTAGTTCTAAACTTTATGTAGCTGGAAATTCCCCCGAGCCCTGTTTTACATAGGTTTCTCATATTTAGCACTGATGCCCGTGGGTACTTCATAAACTAAAAATTCCGCAAGTTAATTTGCGCATTTTATGGCAACACTGTGTGTGTGTGTGCAACTGACAGGTAACTTCCACAAACTGGTTCTGGTTATGGAGAAGAGCTACACAAAAAACAAAAAGCTAATGAAAAACACAAAATGAATAAATTCAAAATATAAAGGCTAAAAGTTTTTGCCGGCGTTGGCAGCCAACAAAAATCAACAACTATACCTACTATCAAAACAAACGATGTTCCTATAGAGACGATGGGTTCAGCTTGCCAAGAGTCTTCCCCCCCCCCCCCCCCCCCCCCCCCCTTACCACAAAGAACAAGTGCAAAAGGCTTCAAGTACTATATGAAAAAAAGTCCCAAATTGTTGTATGTAATAAATGTTTATAAAAATAATGATGCCTACTTTTAGGCATGCCAACTAAATGAGCTGCCTACGCTCGAAAACTATGCAAAAGTATTTTTGAGCTAGTGCTACACTGAAAAAAAAAAAAACAAAATGCTCACAAACTCTTATGTATATAGACATTAATTTGACTTTTGTATTGTTTGCTTTTATTACACTTCTTAATTTACTTTGTGTGTTTTGCTACGCGCCTGTTTATTAAGCTATAAAATTTGAGATATATTTAATATTGATTTCTGTGAAAAAAAAACAAAAAAACATTTGGCCATGTTTTATGACTAAACTTTTTAGAGCTTAACAAAAGCCAAATGAAATGTTAGCTAAAAATGCTGCAGAGGCTTGACTAAGAGTCATAAATAAATCAATAGCATACAATGGCAAATAATCTAATAAAAAGAACAACTCAGTACTGTACAACGCTGCGTATAAGTGATAAGCGCACATGTAGTATGTCGTATGTCCTCCAATTACATTGCTGACGTAGTTGGTTGAGCTTAACTGGTTTTGGGTTACTTTTATTGATGGATACGCACAAATCTGTTTTTGGCCCATAGTTGGCATAGTTGGCATAGTTTGATGCAGCTGCTCTTTAATTTCCAACTGAATGGCTTAACAAGCATAAAAGCCATTTAACTGCTTAAAATCACAACAAAAATTGAAGAGCTCGCTCCTGCTGCTTTAGTTGGCCAACTTTGACAATCTTTTGCAGCAATTAATACGTAGACAATTGTTGGCATAAACACACAGGGCGTATGCTTGATATGTCATGTGCACAGCTTGTGTGCCATTTGGCCATTGGCAATTGACTTGATTTTGAGCTGAAGCAGCATTCGATATGGCAGTATTTGCGAGGCTTGCTATTAATATTGCCAGCTTGGGTAACTTCGTCAGAACAATGCTAGCTTTTGTGATACAAATTTTGAGATAAACAACAAGAGCAGCCCTCGTGCCAGAAACAAGCAGCAAAATGTCATAAAACAATTGCCAATAATAGCCAGAGAGCGGAAGTGGCAGTACATATGATATATATGTATACGTATATAGATATGTGCAAAATGTGGCTAAAGTTAGGCAAAAGAAAAACCAGACGAGAGACCGCCTGAGGCTCGACCAGAGTTGATTGGCCAAGAAGCTTGTCTTGACGTGTTGTTGTTGTTGTTGTTGTGCTATTTCGCACCTACTGAGCAATTTAATTATGCACATTGATTGATTGTTTAAGCGACTGACGGATTGACTTGCTAACTGATGTTGCCAGCCAACATACACTAAGCATTTAATCAAGGACCAAAGCTCATGCTCTATCGCGCTTATCCAACACTTGGCTACACACCCGACTTCGTTGACGTGCTTTGGTAGCACAAGACTTATAGATACTTCAAACTGCACTTTAACTTGGCCAACTTGCATTTGCTTAAAGTGCAGACTGCAAAAAGGAAATCGAAAGACAGCTGCGCTCACACACACACACACACACACATACACTAGTACAATGGTAATCAGAACAGACAGCTTGAGCAAGGGAAAAAGAAAATGGCGCACAATTTCCATTTGCAAATGCCCGCACATGACACTCTTCGCCTGCCCACTGCAATGTTTGCACTTCCGTTTTTTTATATTATGAAGTAAACGTGACGCGTCTGCTGCAGTGGTGAAAAGAAACTCGTTGTGGGTACTGTGTCAGCGCAGAGTAGCGATAGGAGCAGCAGTTGCAGAAACAGGAACAGGAACTGCCACAGCAGCAGCAAACCAAGATGGCGTAAGCAATTACATTGCAATCTGCAGCACACACTGATAGAAAAGCAGGCAAAGTGATAAACAAGGGCAAAGCAACTTAAAAGACAGTTACTTATGTATGTACAACCTTCGGATAAACCACCCCAAAACAAAAATTTAGGCTTTTAAAGTCAGTTAGATCAACAAACTTTTGATCATAACAAGCCTATTTTTGCGGAAGGTTAAAAAATTCGAGACTGGAGATCGTAAAACTTCAGCACACCAGTTTCTAGAAAGAAAGTTTACGTAGATATTTGCAAAAAGCGCAGCTTCAAAAACGGCTTTAAACTAAACTGGATTAATTCAAGCTGCCTGTATATTAGTTAATGCCAAAAGTATAAGAGACTTATGCAATTTATTTGGAAGGCTATGTCAAGCATATAGGCTAGATTTTTTTTGCAAAAAAAAACTAGATTAACAATTAAGTCGTTACATGCAGTTGACAAATATTGCCTGGAAATAAAAATAAGCTTGATGTCAAGCCATATCAAAATGCGCAAGCATTTATTTATATAATAATATATAATACTTTTATGTATGATTATTTGAAGTACTTGAAAGTATCCTAAAATTGTAATTGCTCTTAAAAACGCAATTTAAAATATAATTAAAATATCATCTGGCTAACTTTAAAGACCGCATAAGGCTATAGTGCGTATACTTAATTTTTATGACAAATCTTAAATTTTGAATCTTAAAGATTATAGGTACATCTCAACGATTTTGATAATTACATATATGATAGAGCTGCTAGCCTATTTGAGCCCTGTAAATTTTTTTGCCAAACTCCGATTACTTATCGTTATCGATAAATGAATTTCCTAGACGTTTCTTTAACAAGCCACATCTGCTAAGCGAATAAATATATTTGAATACATTTTGCTTACATAAAAGAAATTTGGACTTAAAACAATATTTTTTTAACATTTTTTAATAATTAAAAATAAAATAAATATTTTGTAATTTTTTTTTTTTTTAATTTTTTAATATATTTCTTTAAATTATTACATAACTTTTATTTTTGGAACTACATACTATGTCTAGTTTTAGAAAATTGAGCTAAAATATCAAATTTAATTGATATTTCTTTTTTAATATTTTTTTTATTTTGTAAAAATTTTTTTTTTTTTAATTATTACATAACTTTTATTTTTGGAACTACAATGGCTAGTTTTAGAAAATTGAGCTAAAATATTTAATTAATTTTATACCTATTTTTTGTACCTATTTTTTTTAACCAAAAAATCTATCAATTTTGTCCAGGTCTTATAAAATCGTGTTAGGTGTTAGGATGTGTAAAACGTGAGATAAAGTTAAAAAATATTTCAAACAGTCCACGCTGGGCGAAATTGACAAATTTTTTGGATAAAAAAAATATCCATAAAAATAATTTAATATTTTAGCTCAATTTTCTAAAAATATAATAAATGTTATATTTTTTACAATCTAAGCTTTCAAAATTGTTGTGGAAGAAATACACCTATTTTTAATTGTTAATTATAAAATTTGCGATATTTAAAAATTTTTTTGATAAAAAAAATTTAAAAAAAAATATGCATAAAATTAATATAATAATTTAGCTCAATTTTCTAAAAATATAAGAAATATTACATATTTTATAACCTATAAGCTTTCAAAATTCTTGTGGAAAAAATACAATTATTTTGAATTGTTAATTATAAAATTTGCACCGCAATTGGCTTATTTAAAAAAAATATTATGCTATCTGTCTAAAAAGCGTTAAAAAAACGTGCATAATTAGAAAAATTAACAAAAAATTATTATAAAAATTTCAACAAAAATAACACTAGAAAGAAATAAGAATAAGTTAAGTATTTTTGAATATGAGTTCAAGTACTTAAAATAACTTCTTAAGAGTCTTGCTAAAAATATCATCATAAATGTTAACAGCTTATATCTCTCCAAGTTAGACAGTTTTAACATTTTTGGCCATATGTAATACAAAACTTTGGCATATTTAAACAGAAACTGGCAAATAGCTGACATTTGTGTAAATATTATGGTTACTTATTTTTGGCCATTGTCATGAAGCACAAGCATACTCACACAACTACATACATACATACTATGAGTTATGGTTATGGCTAACATATGTTGTCCCATAGTTCTATGCAGAACTATGCTCTGATCGTAAAAGACTTTCTCATATAAATACGGCTTGATTTTACATTAGAACAACATACTTCAGTTGTCGATCATTCGATCTAGCGAGGAATACAAAAATGAAGCTCCACTGGCTACTACTCTCTGTTCTCTTGGCCTGCATGCTCTGTTTGAGCCATGTTGCCAGCCAGGATACCACCACCACGGCAAGTGCTTCTGACACCACAGCCGCCAGCAGTGGCACCGACACCACAGCTGCCGCACCAGCAGCAGGCGCTGATACCACAGCTGCCGCACCAGCCGACGATAGTGAAACCACCGCAGCTTCTAGCTCCAGCTCTGCTACCACTGCCAGCAGCAATAGCGGCAGCAGCAGCAGCAGCAATGCCGCAGCTCGCCGTAGGGCACGCAAGCGTCGCCAGCAGGCGCTGCGCCGCAAGAGGCAGCGTCGCCAGCAGCAACGTCGCAGGCAGGCCGCTGCCAGGAGGAGGAGGAACCGCAGGAACAACAACAATAGCGGTTAACCACTTTCATCTTTGAACACGACCAAAAAAAACAACAAATGACCCCGAGCATAAAGTGGGCAACGCCAAGGAGACTAGGATACGCTCTACTTACTTGTTATACTCTATTTTGATTTTCGATTTTCTATATTCTTATGATGATTAATAAAAAATTTTCGGATTTTAGTTAAAGTGCTTTAAAAAAAAATAACGCTGTGATTTTATTTTATTTTTTCAAAAAATTAAATAGTGTTTTTAATCTAAGCCTAATGCAGTGGCGGATCCACTGGGGATTTCAGGTCCGGACCCCCAAAAGATGGCAAAATGGAATAAAAGTGTTTTGCGAGCTCCGATGTGAAGAACCCCCCAAGACCCCAAGAATGCTTGTTTAACGAACACCTTCTACACAAAGATTAATCATAATTAAAAACTTCTGAAAATTAAATTTTTTAAATAATTTTTTTTTTTCATTTTTCAAGTTTTATATTATTATGACTCAAAAAGATTTATTATACAATTTATTTATCGATTAAATGATTCATAATACTTGTTGACAGTGAAAAATAACAAATCTTTTTTTCTAATTGATTAAATACTCACATACATGAATGAAATTAATTAAAAAATTCCTTTCTATGCATAATTTAGATTGTATTTTTTTATTTAATTTGCTAAAAATTACGAAATTTGCCATAAAGTAAGCAACCAAAAAGGTTTTTTTTTTCAAATTGATATTAATGTAAAATTAAGTTAATTTTATAAAACATAAAAAAAAAATGCTACTAGTAGCTCCCAGTATTCCCACTCAGAATTTAAAAATAAATAGTAAACATAAACACAGCATGTGGTAAAATATTTACAAGTATGATATTATTTATATAAGTCCATGAACCTTTTTGATTAAATGTTAAAGAATTTAAAAAAGTTATTTACTTAAATACGGCACGTGCCAAAATAAACACAAATAAAAAAAATATTTACATTAAACTTTGTACTATTTAAATTCAATCCAATTTTGAGTAGAAGACTTTAACAAATTATGAAAATAGCAGCTTAACCTATTGGAGGTCATCTATATTAATTTTTTTCATCTGATATGACCATACGATGATACTAGAAGACAGCAAGAGAAGAATAATTGCCCAAAGACAACGTGCAAAAATATCGATAAATTATCATTCTGCATGCAAGCTAAAAGTAATTGCAAGAGAGTATAGAGGGTGTTGTTTTCGTGTGGCGAAAAGTATAAAATTAAGCTTACGATTAAACAGATATACTCAGAATGCACTCGAAGTTAGAGTAGTCTAAAGATTAAATAGCCAAATAAGTCAAAGAACGATGAAATATCATGATTTTGCATTTGATCTTCTTAAGAAATATTTACTCCTAGATTGCAGGATATTAAGATGATGCTGAAATAGAACATACAGAGTTTTACATCATCTGCATACGTAAGAATGCGAGATAACGAGTTTACTTGTGGTAGATCATAAATAAATAAAATAAGATAAAAAGAAGCGGGCCTAGTTAGCTATGGCAAATATGTTATTAAGATGATGCTGAAGAAAGTACCTATTATCATCCAAGTCGAACATTCAGAGTTTTACATCATCTGCACACATAAGAATGCGAGATGACGAGTTTACTTGTGGTAGATCATAAATAAATAAAATAAGATAAAAAGAAGCGGGCCTAGTTAGCTATGGCAAATATGTTATTAAGATGATGCTGAAGAAAGTACCTATTATCATCCAAGTCGAACATACAGAGTTTTACATCATCTGCATACATAAGAATGCGAGATGACGAGGTTACTTGTTGTAGATCATAAATAAATAAAATAAGATAAAAAGAAGCGGGCCTAGTTAGCTATGGCAAATATGTTATTAAGACGATGCTGAAGAAAGTACCTATTATCATCCAAGTCGAACATACAGAGTTTTACATCATCTGCACACATAAGAATGCGAGATGACGAGTTTACTTGTGGTAGATCATAAATAAATAAAATAAGATAAAAAGAAGCGGGCCTAGTTAGCTATGGCAAATATGTTATTAAGATGATGCTGATGCAAGAGTCTTACATCATCTGCGTAGATATGAATGTGAGATGACGAGCTTACTTGTGGGAGATCATTAATATAATAATATAATATATGCTCCAAATGGGAATTAAAGGAAATTAAATATATACATTTATTAATAAATAACATATAAATAAAGAAGAACTAGGCCCAGTTAGTTATCTAGAGTTACCCCTGACGTCACTTTAATGACTTAACTCTAACAGCCTTAATAAATCATCTTCTGCATACGGTTAGATAAATAAAAATAAAGCCAATATAAAAGACAACATGGAATCCCCAAAAGAGCGAGCTTAACTAGAAGAAGAATCTGGTTTAAAAAGACAAAAATGTCTTACTAAAGTTACTATAAATAATATCACTTTGCATTTTGCTTTTAAAACTCTGGTTAATAAAAGATAAAAATTCTAAAAGTTTATTAGATGACATTTTACAAAGGTTTATTAACGTTAATCTACGTCTTGACGTAGCTCCAAATAAAAGATGTTAAGTGCCTTATACATCAAATGGAAGCAGAAATTGGGAGATTCGCCATAGTCCAAAGTTCTTTATGAAAGTTGTGGAATTCAAAAAAATGTGCTTAAAGTGCTTTCCAAAAGTGGAAATAAATACATAAATTCATTATTTTCCATTTTCTTAATTTTGATCATCTCATTTTTTATGTCAAAAGTCATAATATATCTCTCAACGACCATTGACCATTGTATAACATTTCGCACTGTCTTCTTGGAAGCTATTATTATACAGATCGTAGTTGCCCATAAAAATGACCCTATATAGTGGCTCGTTGTTTTCGGATATACTGAACAAAACGCGAAACTAGTTTAGATCCATTTTCAACTGTTCCAAAACAAAAGCTCGCAAACAAATAGCAATAGCTATGGAGACACCCTGTATTAAACAAACAACAGGGTCATTTTTTTGAAGCACATTGACTGATAGCTCAGTGTTTTTATTGATAATCATTATATTATATAAAAAAAAAAGATAAGCAAATCTATGCTTAGAGTTCCTAGTCTTTCACTTTAGCTTAGCATTTTTGTCGTAGTTGTTATCATTATCATTGTCCAGATCAGTGTAAAGGATTATGTATGTCTAACCCCGACGGTTATTCCTGCGATTCCTTCTCCTGCGTGCTGCCAATGCCCTGCGGCGTCTTTGGCGCCTACGAGCTGCCCTGCGTCTAGCAGCAGCATTGGAGTTGCTGCCGCTGCTGGGTGCTGCCGTGGTGTCTCCGGCGGCTGCGGTTGTATCACCTCCTGCAGAAGCTGCAGTTGTGTCTCCTCCAGCTGCAACTGTTGTGTCTCCTGTAGAGGCTGCAGTTGTTGTGTCTTCACTTGCTGCAACAGTTGTGGTGTCATCCTGGCCGGAAACAGTGCTCAGGCCGAGCATGCAGGCCAAGCACACAGCCAATAGTAACCAATGAAACTTCATTTTTGTTAGAATTTTTGTGTTTTCTCTTGTATCAAATGCTTGATGCTTGGTTTATACTATTCTAAGTTCGAGTTAGGCCGTATTTATATGCAAAAATTTGCCAAAAGTTGCGAATTTTTTTTTTTTATGCTATTTTATTATATAGTATTAAATTGTATTTATTTATTTTTATGTATTCTATGTCATACGTTAGGATGCCATTGACTGTCTCTCAAATATTTCTATTTGCTCTTGTGTGTTCTAAGCTAATAGCGAAAATAGCTTTTAATAAAATATTTACACAAATGCTTAATATTTGACAGTTTTTGGCTGACGGTTAAATGATCTGCGATTAGCTTGAAAAATAGTTCTATTGACGTTTTCTTTTGACTTGTATAATATGTTGGCTTTCAATCAGTGATCCGCATATTGATTCAATTTCTTTGTAATCTGATATAATAATCAATTGTTAAGCATTTAATTTTTAAAGAATTAGGACAGCCAAATATCCGAATTGATAAATGCAAATATTGTTGTTGGCTAATTATTATTTGGATTTCTTTTCTATTAATGCACCAGCTCTATATACAAACAATGCCTGTAGTATCAATTTTCTTTGGTTCTACGGCTGCAACTCTAAAAGTAAGTAAAGATCTTCCTTCATACGAAGCCGATTTTATCGATTCGAATCGATAAAGCTAGCCTGGCAGACCCTAAGTCCTTTATACCGAAATGCATATCATAATCTCGAAAAGCGACGATAAAGCCGTGCGCTTTGGTATGAACACCTAGATTACGGAGACTAGAAGAGCTAGAGAACCAAACGATATTTTGCCCCCACAGGGAGCCCCTGTTTTCGTTGCCAAGTCGACCAATTTTGAAATTTCTTAACATAAACAATTTCAAAACGTTCTTTTCTATGACTATCACGCTTCTTATATTATTTATTGGCACTTTATTTTTTTGTTTTTGTTGACAGGATATAAAGCGCCTATCCTAGTTCCATGAATTCGTAATTGACTGACTTTCGAAATCGGAGTACCTCAAAATAGCTCGAATTTGAGCTCGAATCAAAAATTGTTCAATTCAGATTTTTTGTATAAAAATAAAAAATATATAATTTAATATAAATTAAAATTAAATTAATAAAAAATATTAAAAAAAAATTAAAAAAAATAATTTTTTTTTAATATTTTTAAATATATAATGAATAATATATATAACACTTTTTTTAATAAATTTTTTTAAAAACCAAGCAAATTAAATTGTAAACATTTTTTTTTGGATTTTTTGTATGTTAAAAAAAAAATGTTTAATATTTTTATACCCTGTACCGTATGGTACAAAGGGTATATTGTGTTTGTGCAAGCCGAAAATGTATGTAACGTACAGAAGGAGAAGTCGGAGACCCCCCAAAGTTACCTAAAGTATGATCAGAGTGACTAGAGAAGTCGATATACCCATGTCCGTCTGTCCGTCTGTCCGTATGAACGCCTAGATCTCAGAGATGGTAAGAGCTAGAGCAACCAAACTGTCAGATAAGATCCCCTATTAACCCATAGGAGACAAGTTTATTTTATTTTTTTGATATCGGGACTACATTATATAGCTCCCATAGGGGTGTTTCAGAGGACCTCGAAAAAAAGCAAAAGTTTTAGATGGATAATTCGTTTGCTTATGAAGATATCATAACCAAATTTGGCAATCGGAAGTTTTTTAGAAACCCCCAGCACTGTACCAAATTTTATCAAAATCGGTTGACTATATCATATAGGTCCCATAGGATCGATCGGTCGAAAATTTGTTTTTTGTACAAAATTCGTTGTGTTTCGTTTGTTTGTGAAGATATTGTAACCAAATTTGACATTAAGAAGTTTTTTAGAGTTCCCAAGCACTCTACCAAATTTTATCAAAATCGGTTGACTATATCATATAGCTCCCATAGGACCAATCGGTCAAAAAATCGTGTTTTGTACAAAATTCGTTGTGTTTCGTTTATTTGTAAAGATATTGTAACCAAATTTGGCATTAAGAAGTTTTTTAGAGATTTTCCACACTGTACCAAATTTGATCAAAATCGGTTGACTATATTATATAGCTCCCATAGGGCCAATCGGTCAAAAAAACGCTTTTTGTACAAAATTGGTTGTGTTTCGTTTGTTTGTGAAGATATTGTAACCAAATTTGGCATTCAGAAGTTTTTTAGAGATTTTCAAGACTGTACCAAATTTGATCAAAATCGGTTGACTATATTATATAGCTCCCATAGGGCCAATCGGTCAAAAAAACGCTTTTTGTACAAAATTGGTTGTGTTTCGTTTGTTTGTGAAGATATTGTAACCAAATTTGGCCTTCCGAAGTTTTTTAGAGAACTTCAACACTGTACCAAATTTTATCAAAATCGGTTGACTATATCATATAGCTCCCATAGGGCCGATCGGTCGAAAAAAAGTTTTTGATTAAAAATTCGTCTGTTTTTGGTTGTTTATGAAGGTATCATAATCTAATTTGGCAATCAAATGTCTTTTGGTGTTCGTAAGCAATTTACCGGATTTTATTGCAAGCAGTGGTACAGGGTATCCCAAAGTCGTCCGCGCCCGACTTTAACGTACGCCATCTTTTATATTTGATAACTGGTGATTTTTTTTTATAATAATAATTTTTAATATTGAACAATTTGTATTTTGTAATTTTTTTAATAATACTTATACATAAAATTTTTTTGCATTACATTTTTTTTTTAAGCCAAGCATTTTTTTTAAATTGTAAAAATCATTGTTTTTGTCAAGCTTTTAAATTAAAAAAGTTTTTTTAATATTTTTTATTTTATATTTAATTACTATAATTTTAAAAGAAAACTTAAAAAATAAGCTAATTTTTTAATAAAAAAATTGTAATATTAACACAAATACTTTTTTAAAATTTTTTTAATAATGTAATTAATAATATATATACATATAACATTTTTTGGAATTTCATTTTTTTTTAAGCCAAGCCATTTTTTCAAAATGCAAATGTATTTTTTTAAATTAAAAAAACTTTTTTTTAAATATTTTTTATATTAGGTAAGGTAATTTTTTTATAAAAAAAATTTTAATATCGTAGCTTACTGCCATATACTTTTCAAGAACGCCTATATATCAGAGATGATAAGAGCTAGAGCAAGCAAACTTTCGAAAACGATTCCAAGATTATTTGTTTTTTTTTTTTGGTTATGGGGGCTATATTATAAAGGGTGTTTTTTTTAATAGGGTACGGATTTCCAAATGGGATATCTCTGAAACCAGTTGTCACTTTTGACAAATGTCAATGTCATTTTATTCAGTATGGCCTAACAATTTATCATAGAAAGATTAACACCACAACAACAATCAAAATAAGTGCTCTGTTGTAAAAACTTATAGAGCTCTTCGTACAATCTATGGACCAAATGTTCGTCCATTAGAACGTTCTGTACGTCTTGTTTTTGATCATGTTCGAACTCATTTGACATTCCACGATGTCTGACCATCAATTTTAAATATTACCAATATTAAATGATAAGGAATTATCTTTCTAATAAAACTATATTTGGGATCATTACATTAATTTTTTTGTCTTTTATTTAAGTTTGAAATCCGGACGCGCTTAAAAAAACACCCTTTACATCTCCCATAGGGCTATTAAAGGAATACCGCGAAAAAAACGAAAAGTTTTAGAGACATTAATCTTCTGTTTATGAAACATTGCCTATTATAAACATATTGGGTATTCGAAAGTTTTTATTTTAGAGTACCCAAATTTCATTAAAATCGGCTTACTATATCATATAGGAGCCATCGATTGGCCATAAAAAAGTATTTATAGCATAATTCGTTTCTTTATTAAGATTTCTTAACAAAATTTAGCAATCAAAAGTTTCTTAAAGTATCTAAGCACTATTTCTTTTTTTAAAAGTTACTCAATATATATTTAAAAGCTGCGTCACAATAAATAATATATTCTTAAAAGCGCCTAGTGGGTGGAACCCATTGACGCCGTCAGCTTACCATTTGGACCACTGTGCTTGCATTAATGCCATGGACCAACAACAGTGAATCAAAAGGAATTGAAAATTTGTGTTTTATGTTAATGCTTTTACTTTATGTATATATAAACAAAAAATTGAGTTTGTAAAGGCTGTGGCCATTAGGGAACAGGCTTAGTAACTTTTGTTAGAAATACATACTTATGTACATATGTAAGCATATACATATGTAGGTACATACTATATATCATTGTTGTTCTTTGAACGAATTCAGTAACGAGAGCTGGGCAACAGCAGACTGCGTGCAAAAATGCACATAAATGTTCAACTTTGTTGCTATAAATGCTGATGTATGCCTTTCTGCAGCAGAACTAAAGATTTAGAAATATCTTCCAGATCAAGCTTTACAGGCAAGTATCAACCAAACTACACTGCAATAAAAAGCAACAAGTTAAGGCAAGCCCAGAACTTAAGACACTATTGACGTTTTATGTGGTTTTTGTTTTTTTTTCTTATTTTTGCCATCCATTTGCCGCAAATAAAAATGGTTATAAAAAATGGAAAACAATACAACAATGGCAGCAGCAACAACAACAACAACAGCAACAATGATAATAACAAGAGCCAACAACAATGGCAGCACATAACTGTTGCTCGCCGCCATTGCAAAGTAATAATAACATGGCGAACGAAGCAGCTGGAAAAGTATGCGAGAAAAACTACAGCAACAACTACAGCAGAAGAAGCAAAAGAAGAAGAGACACAAGAACAAGAAACTGAACGTAAATGCACTGTAACGAGCAAGAATAAAGCTCACAAGGAAAAATAAGAAAAGCGAAAGGGCAACAAAGGGCACGGCGATTACAAGGTGCTTGCCAGCGGAAGTCGAGTGGAAATGACATTCGTCTTTAACACACACACACACACGCACAGCCAGGAACACACACATGTGTTTGTGTGTGTGTGTATTGATATGTTATCGTATTGCCAGGGCGTAACAAACATTTTCATAACACTGCAGCAAATTTGTGCGCTGGCAACAGTTGTAACTACTTTGAAAGCAACTGGTTGCGAACTGGTGCAAAATGGAGTAGTACAATAAAAAATGCTGAAAATGTGCTTTAATTAAGAAAAATACTATAAAAAAATATTAAATTCAGTTTAAAACGCAAAAACAAACATAATTAAATTTGCTGGCATTTTCTATTATTTTCAACTTTTAATTTTATTTAAAAATTA
The DNA here is from genome assembly GCA_949987675.1 of Chymomyza fuscimana. NCBI lineage: Eukaryota > Metazoa > Arthropoda > Insecta > Diptera > Drosophilidae > Chymomyza > Chymomyza fuscimana. Next base: position 28,821,270 of record OX465090.1, on the reverse strand, counting down.
AAGTAGTTTGAGTAAGTGAGCGCTTTGACAAAAATTTTTATTGACATTTTATAAGTACATCGCTTCACATTTAATGAAAATAAAGTGAAATAAAGAATCTTCGATCTTACTTTGATTGCATTTTTAAAAAGAATTTCAAAAAATCTTGATCAGAGGTATAAATATTTTACATCAGAAACTTTAACTCGCAATTCGAGTTAGTATATTAAAATTTATTCAAATATACAATATCAACCAAGCAAATTTTGTTTTATTTATTTATTTTAAGAAGTTTATTTATTTAATATTGTAACTTAGAATTAATTCTATGGAACAAAAGTAGTTTAGAGCCAGAGCAACATAGGCCTTCAGGCTGGGTGGTATATACAATTGCGTAACACACACAAACACATGCATCACAAAGAGTAAGTTATATATAATTTATTTTTAGATTTGATTTACAAAATTTAATTGAGGCATTAGATCTATAAAGTGGCTTATGTTTTTTTGAGAAGCGTCTGTGAGAAATATATTTAAGGGCGGAATGTTAAAGGAATTACAGATAGTTTGGATGTTTTGGCAGTTTCGGGTTAAATGTTCTACTGTAAGGTTGGGTAGATTGCATAAAGGACAGCTAGGGGGCGCAGTTTTATTTATTTGTGAGTTTTGTGTGTCCTAGTCGGAATCTTGTGTATCGTATTGCATGTCTCCTGTTTGTTGTGACTGGAAATTTTAAGAAGTAAATGTGAGCTTGATTTAAGATGCAAATGAAGTATTTTTGTTATCTCAATTAAAGTTCGAATGTGTTTCAAATAAGATTTATACACTGATTTGGTAAACATTTTGAGTTTATTTCTCAAGAAATCATGTTCCTCATTAAAAAATTACTAACTTTAAATAAAATACATAAAATGAGATCTAAATTCTATATCGTAGGATTTACTACTATTAAGAACGAAATATATATTTAATCCTTTTACTCGTATGAGGTGCATAGGGCCAGAATGAAATACACGACTTTTTTTGTCAGTGTACAGCATTATTTAAACCAATTTTGTTCTGGTTGCTACCAATATTCCATGTTAAGCTGTATAGTAATTTAATATTGCTAAGGAACTATTTCAAAACTAGTATGGTTTTTTGTGGGAACCATTTTCACAAAGTAACACACGCATACCCACACACACAGCTACTTGAATGCTCTCCATTAAATTACGCGCAGTCTGAGCCTTGTTGCTCTCCTTCTACTCCTTGTTATTGTTCCTAGGAATTGCCAGGAGCGGATTTCGAGGGGCGCTTATAGAGTTTTAGTCACAGTAAAGTGCTTCGCATATTTCGTGGGGGTCTAGACCCCAATTGGCACCCCTTAACATCTACCACTGTTTGTTGCTGTTGTTGCTCGGTTGCTTTTTGTTCGATGTCTTTTGTGTTTGTGTTGTTTGGTTGGCAACAGCGCGAAATACTTCAAAATATATATGTATATGTACAACTCTCCTTACATCTCCTTACATCTCCTTACAAGTATAGCCAAATATGTAATATGTACTTGAAGCCAAGAGCCCAACCAACAACAACAACAGCAACAACAACAATAGCAGTTGTACATGTGTATAAGCATGTGCCATTAATGATACCCTTGTATTTGTATATTGAAGTGTATTTGTGTGTATCTGAAGCTATCTAAGCTGAGCAGCAACAAGTATAAAGCTATTTATTCTGCTTATTTTCTATATAAAATTTATGTAAACAATTTAAATCCTATAAATCGATTCGATTTTTGCTGTTTCGAATTTGAAAAAATTTTATTTCTAGAAGAAACTAAAACTCCAAACAGTCAATTTATTAATAAGAGTTGAGAAACTGAAATTTGTTTATATCAAAAGTAGCTCACACACAAAAAAAAAAGAAATCGTTTTTGTAGCAATCTTAATGAATAATGCAATTTTAAAAAAATTTGGAAATTTGATGATGAATAATAATCGCTACGATTCCTGAGTTTTATGATATCAAAAGATTCTCAGAAAAAAAAAAAATGTTTTGGGAAAATTCTTGAATAAGGCTTTAAACTTAACAATAGTTTTGCAGCCCGATTTTCAATAATTGTTAATAATCGTTACAATCCAAGATTTTTGTACTTTAATAGTAAAAAAAAAATGTTCGTGTTAAAAAATGTTGTCAGAATTTTTAAGTTCAAGCTAGTAAATACAAATTTTTTATTTAAATAATTTATTAAAAAATATACGAAGGTATATATTTTTTTTTTTTAGTTAATAGGATTCAAAGTATATTTCAAAAAAATAAAAATAAAAGATTTTGTAGTATTTTTGGCTGTTTGTGCAAGGCACCTTCTTGATTATCGAAATATTTCAACAAAAAATATTTTTTCAAAGATGCAAAAATTTTAGGCGCTACTTTTAATTAAAACAAGACAAATAAAACAAAAATAAACGGTTTTTTAATTTTAATTAAATAATCTTATTTTTTTAAATTCAGAACCTTTGAATTTTCCAAACTTATATTGAACCACTTTGTCAAAAAAATCGAGTCAATCGTTTAGATCTGCACAGAAGTGTCCACCATGACCAACAAAATTAATTAAAAAAATGTTTTAATTTGAAGAAAATATTTGAAAGTAAGGGAGTTCAAAGCTTTGCTAACAATCCCAGCTGTAAGATATCGTTAAAGTACATATTTTGTTCAGATTTTTAAGACTATCTTTATTTGATCAGTATTTTTTTACATAAGTGAAATATATTTATTGAAGCCAAAATTAATAGTTTTTAAAAAAAATTTCAAAAATAAAAAAATTTTAATGGAACCTTGAGTAATTTCACGCTATGTAACATAACGCCAGATGCTAAGTTTAATAAAAAAAAAAAAATTGAATTAAAAAAGAATTAAAATTTTTCGGGCAATATTAAAGCGAAAATTTATGTTTTTGTTGTATTTAATGGTTTTTAAAAAAAATCTAAAAAATACCAAAATTTTAATAGAATTTTAAGTAATAAGCTATGTAACATAACATACTAAGCCTAATAAAAAAAAGTTTTATTTTATCAATTTTTTTTTAAGCCGAGTGAAATATATTGATTAAAGCCAATATTAATATTTTTCTTGAGAATAGTAGTTTTTAAATAGTTGAAAAAAGAAAAAATATTTTGATAGAATTTTGAGTAACTTCATGCCATGTAACATAACGCCAGATGGTAAGTCTATTTATTTTTAAAAAAATTTAAAAAAATAAAAAAATTTTAATAGAATTTTGATTAATAAGCTATGTAACATAACGCCAGATAATAAGTCTAATAAAAAAAATCTTTGTTATATCAATTTTTTTTAAACCGAGTGAAATATATTCATTAAAGCCAATATGAATGTTTTTCTGAAAAAATATAAAAAATTAATGGAATTTTGAGTTACTTCCCTCCATGTAACATAACGCCAGATGCTCAGTCTAATAAAAAAAAAAAATAACTAAAAAAGAACTAAAACTATTTCGAACAATATTAAAAAAAATTGTAAGCCAAACGACTTTTTCAATGCGCAAGAGTTTGCAATTTGTAGTCCAAGTCAAAACACATTTCCATTTTTTGTAACGTAACGCCAAGCGTAAAGAGCAAAGGCAAAGTGTTTAAACGTTCATTAGTAACTGAATATATCTTTTAAATATTTTAATTACTTAATAAAAAATATGTAGCCTTTTTGTAATTTTAAATTGATTTTATCTTAAAGTTATTAAAAATGAAATAAAAATAAATGGAGATAAATTTAGTAAAGTGCAGACAAATTTGAAACTTTCATACTAATTTCTTAACAGATGCTTAGATACAATGTGCACAATTTTGACAGCTGCCCAAAAGTATGCAATATAATTTTATATGTCTCACAAGTACATAGACTGTTTCTAATTTGAAGTCTACGTGCCGTGAAAATCTTCTTTTCATGAAAATTACCAAAGAAAAACGCTTAACATGAAAAGCCAAAAAACCATGAGCAAGCGTATTAACGTTTTTGGCAGCAAACAAAATTAAAGCCATGTCTATAAACGTAGCTGCCAACCCAGATGAAAAAGTAGAAGTAGAGAAGGCAAAAAGGAGAGAAGAATACAAAGCAGACGTAAGAAAATTTATAGCGCCTATTTGTGCTCCGACTTTTTGTTAATTTTGTATGCAAAGAGAAGCGCAAATTTAATCAGTTCGCGCTGGTTATTGCCACTGCCACCAACCACCAAATGCTGCAATGCCTCAAGACCCGTGCCACAAAAGCTACTACGCTGTTAGTCCCTTTAAATAGCGCACGTTTCAACGGGAAGGGGTGCCCGCATGTTGCCAACTTGTGAGACATAGCAACATCTAAGTACAAGCAACACTTTAGGATTGTACTTCTTTTTTTTTTTTTTTGGGCCTTTTCATTGATTTTCATGTTTTCCTTGGGCCTTTCCGGTAGGCCTATCCGAAGTGTCTGTGTGTCTGTGAGTGTGCGTGTTTTTGTCTAAAGCCCACTTATACACTGTAGTTATAGAGTGCTTGGAGCATTATAGATTTGTACAATTTAGGGTAACTGGCAGACCATTGGATGTTTATAGACTCATCTAACGATTGAACTACGTCTGTCAGACTCTGCGTCTGTGTCTCGGGAACTACTAAAGCTATACGTACACAGAATTTTGGTAAAATGTGTGAGAAAGTTTTTAAATTCGACTTGAGGCTAATCTTGATTCCCCACAACAGAATTTCGGTGTTTACTGCTTTGCTCTTAAATCTTTTGCCCTAAAGCTTTGGTCTCTAACTCCTCTAACTGTACCTAGTGTTCCATATCTCGGAAACTACTAAAGCTAGAGACACAGAATTTCAACCAAATGTCTGAAAAAGTTTTTGAATTCGACTTGAAGCTAATCTTGATTCCCCACAACAGAATTTCGGTGTTTTCTGCTTTGCTCTTAAATCTTTTGCTCTAAAGCTTTGGTCTCTAACTCCTCTAACTATACCTAGTGTTCCATATCTCGGAAACTACTAAAGCTAGAGACACAGAATTTCAACCGAATGTCTGAGAAAGTTTTTGAATTCGACTTGAAGCTAGTCTTGATTCCCCACAACAGAATATCGGTGTTTTTTTGCTGATCTCTTAAATCTTTTGCCCTAAAGCTTTGGTCTCTAACTCCTCTAACTATTCCTAGTGTTCCATATCTCGGAAACTACTAAAGCTAGAGACACAGAATTTCAACCAAATGTCTGAGAAAGTTTTTGAATTCGACTTGAAGCTAGTCTTGATTCCCCACAACAGAATATCGGTGTTTTTTGCTGATCTCTTAAATCTTTTGCCCTAAAGCTTAGCTCTCTAACTCCTGTAACTATTCCAAGTGTTGGATGATTTCCTCGTAGCTGCCAAGTGGAGGAAATGAGGGAACAAAGTTTGGAGTCCATTTTTTTTTTTTCAAAATGAACTTACAAGTTTTGCCCTATGGGGAAATTAAAGATAGGCGGAAAAACCAGTACAAGAAACGCACCGAATCCACAATTACAATAGTGACCCATGGGATGGAAATGACAGAAACCAAAGTCCCAGACCGATTAAACCCAGCATCACGTTTTGGACGTGGGTATTAGTGCCGCCCTTTTTCAAATTGAACGAGATTTGTACCTTCTTACAGGGTAGTATCAAAAAATAGTAGGATTGAATTTTTATAGCTAGAACGAAGCGTTGGAGGGCCGTCGGACGACATGGGACGTCATGATAGTGATAGGTAATTTTTCCACTGTCCAGCGGAATGCCGGCATAAGTCACTCAACAGTGTTTGAATGACTTAAGCTGATCCGGGAGGGGTGAAAGAGCTCGTCGAAAACTAAAAAACACGTTGCGCACCTGCCTAAAGTACAGATCTGGCAGCACTAGACTTTATTCGCTTTCCTCGGCTCAAGCGTGACTTCAAGGGAACCCATAGACGACGTCCAAGGGGGCTACTAACATCTTGAACCGAGTAATAAACAATTCAAAATTATACAGTACTACTAAACTTAAAAAAGAAAACACTATATGAACTGTAGACTGCTTGTTGCACTGCTTAGTAGCAGTCTTGATTTTCCAATATGCATTATGTCAGCCAGATAGCCAATATAGATAAAAAAATTTCTTTTTTATGTAAAAAAAAGAAAACAGTGTATACCAAGTTCGGCTTTCACTCCGTCTTATATTTGCATTTGTAACTAATTGACAAGGTGTATGTATAGGGGATGTATATAACAACTGGCTTAACGACTCGCAAATTGCAAAACAAAATAATTTTATACTTTAAGTATATAGCCAGCCTTTGAGTCAATCAATCAATCAATCAATCAATCAATTAGGCGACTGTGCAATCAAACTCAAACTCAATTTAACTTAAGTGATTTATATTTAAAGCCACCAAGCAGCTCATTGAAATTCCATTTTGCTGACGTCACAAATTTCATGGCACAAAATTTATTGACCATCCTTTATGCACGACAAAGAAACGACATGCAAGGAACTCTCTTCTGCACACAGCTGGACTTCGCATCCCAAACTGGCTGGCTAACTAATTAGCCTTGCAAGCACTCATTATCATTGTCATAGTCATCATTGTCATCATCATCAATCATGGCAACTCGTTTTTGTTTTTTTTCTAGCTCTGGATTTAATATTGTTGTTGGCACTATTTGACAGACACTTGGACATTTACAGCTTGTCCAGCGACTATTAATACTAATATTAAATAATTAGAAACAGTTGTGATTAAAGCAATCTATTGCAATCCCCGCCAGAAATATTTAACTAAATATCAAAGAGTATTTTGGATTTGTTTATAAGCATATAATTGGAAAAATTTACAACACTTCTAAGTGGTGTTAAATGAGAGAAATTGGGCACAGAACTTAAGCCATTTTTCTATTTTTATAATCGAGTCTTTAAAGAACTCTACAGTACATCATAGGAGCCTTCTCGAAAACTCCTGGTAGCGAGAAAAAGAAATGACTTCTTATCCACATACAATAAAGAGATTGGGATATTGTTTTTGTTATACAAAAAACAGTAGATGGATTGGTTTTATTTTTACTAATTAATTAAGGGGCTACACCCCCTACTCGCTTCCCAACAGAGTTCTTAGAGTATTTAAAATATTCATTTCAATTTTTTTGAGTATTTCAAATATTCTGACGTAGACCTCCAAAAATTACCTAAAGAATCAAAAGTTTGACTAGAGAAGAACGCCTAGATCTCAGAGATCTGAAGAGCCATAGAACCCAAACTTTCGAGCTATATCCCTAATCATATCCACGAAAACCGGGCTAATTTATTCTTTGATAGTTATAATATAACTATATAACTACAAAAGGTGTACTACTTAGCAATTTTAAAAAAACTAGAAGTTTTAGATGAATCGGAAGGAACAGTCGAAGACCCCCCAAAGTTACCTAAAGTATGATCAGGATGACTAGAGAAGTCGATATACCCATGTCTGTCTGTCTGTATGAACTCAGAGATAGTAAGAGCTAGAGCCACCAAACTTTCAGATTAAATCTCTTAACATCTTACGGACGAAAAATGTATTTTATTTTTTTAATACAGGGGTAATATTATATAGCTCCCATAGCGGTGTTACAAAGAACTTTGAAAAAAACTAAAAGTATTAGATTTATAATTCGTTTGTTTATAAAGATATCGAGTCCCAATTTGGCATTCGAATGTTTTTCAGAGTTCCCAAGCACTATTATGAATTTGATGAAAATCGTTTGACCTTTATTAAAGCCCCCAAAAACGTTTTCAGGGCATAATTCGTTCGTTTATGAAGATATTGTATGAAAATTTAACGTTCGGCTGTTTTTCATAGTTCCAAAGCAGTTTATTTTAGCAAAATCGATTGACTAAATAGAACGAGGGTTAAAGGTTTCAGGGCATAATTCGTTGGTTTGTTAACAAAAATATCTTTATTCATAAAAAAATTCGTCAATTCAAAGTTTTTTAAAGTAACTAAGCTTTATGCGGCAAAATATCGAAAACGATTAATTTATTTTTTGTTAGTTGTTATGGCAGAGAGTATCTCAAAGTCGAACTGGTCCGTCTTTAGTTTGTCCAAAAAATGTTGACAATTAAAAAGTTTATGCATTCTTTTGCCTAGATTAAGGTAAACAGCTGTGCTGAAAATTTCGCAAAACGAAAACGAATGTGCTTCCAATTTCACATTTTTTTATCGATTTTTTTTCGATAAATTCTCATTTCCAAGAAATTTTACAAAAATATGTTCCAAGCATAATCGATGTTATCTTCAATTTAGTAAAAAAAAAAATCCAAAATCAGTTTAGCACAGCCAGAGATATTTGCTTTTAAGTAAAGACACTTTTTTTTAATTTCGATAAATGTTTTTTTCGAAATATCTCGGCGTCCGTTCCATGATAAAATTTTTTGACTTCATTTTTGGTTTTAGCGTGTCATTTTACTTCGGAAATGACTATAAGATATTGAGGATACCAAAATTTTTTAAAATTAGCTAACTAATGTAATTAACAATAAATAGCTTTCTTGGCATTACATATTAGAATCTAAGAAATCAAAGAATATTTAAAAAATTATTTAAATTTAAAAAATTTAGCTGTTTGCCAATTCGTTTTGATTTCTTTTGCAATAAAGCAGTCGCATTCAAGTCACATAAAAAATTCGTTTTGGTGAAATAGGAAGCAGCAAACATGTGAAATCAAAACGAATCGGAGCATGGGTGTATTCGGACTTTTTTTCATAAAATCTTCAAAAAAAAAAAATGATTTTCTTCCCAAATTTGCTTGTTAAAATTTTTGGGGGCTTCCTTCCGACTAGCGCATGTTTGGAACCCATTTTCTTCTGATTTATGCCGCTCTCTGTTTACATTGTTTGTTGGTCTCTTTGGCTAGACAGACTCCATCTTTGTCTTATGTTTGCTTTGGCTTTGTTTCGTGTGCAATTAGTGGTTTGTATAGCTTTTGCGCGCCATTTTCTTTTTTTCATTTTTACATATTTTTTTTTTGTGTGTATGTATGTACTGCTTCTCATTACAGCACCTGCTGTGTGTGTGTGTGTGTTGCGCTAGTATTAGTCATGTGTGTGGTTGTGTGGGTATATCCATGTATGTATTTGAGTGTATGGTTTTTGAATGCACACAATTTGCGGTGGTGTCTGTGGTCTGCGGCATGTTGCATTGAAGCCGGGGGTAAATTTAAAACATCTGCTGAGGTTTGTTGGTCGATCTCCTGTAGATTGGCTTATTTTATTAACTTTGGCTATAAGTCCCTCCTATTACAATTGAAAACATGACGGCAGGAGCATCGACCAATTTAATTATTTAGTTTCAATTATATGATTAAATAATTAAATGCATTTAATATGCTATTAACTTAAATTGTCATTAAACATTTAGCATATATAGTACACTAAAGCATACACGCACACATTTTGGTTGCCATTTTGTATGCTACTTTGGCAACAACTACTTTGTCCCCAATGCAACCCTGCTAATTGACAAATGGGCTTAAGTGCCAACAAGTTGCAGACTGTTTTTGTCAATACATAATTTAAAATTAACAAAGCGACACATTAACACAGGCAAAGTGTTTTATGGGCTATTTTAGGTTATGTAGTCTTCGTGTGTGTGTGTGTGTGTGTGTGGGTTTGGGCCCACTCGACATTCAGCTTTGCATATACTAAAAATCGATAGCTACCTGCCTGATTTATGGCTATTAATAACCACAACAACAACAGTATACCAGCAATTAGATGAAGAAGAATTTCTAAGCCAGCTAAGCTAGCCACAAACACTCCAGCTGTGTTAATGCGTCAGTTACAAGAGATGAAGATGATGCGGGGTAAGCAGAGCCTTTTTGTGGCATAGAAGGAGAAAACGTAATAGCAAAAGTAGAGTAATAAACTGTATGAATATACTTCAGAGATAAAGAAGATTCACTGCAGACTCCGACTAAGCTCCACAAGTTTTAGACCCAAGTTTACCAAATTTGCGCTAAACACCCAAAAAAGTTGACAATATGGCTAATCATACAATTAGGAAAGTCTTACATCATTTAGGGTGCTCACGAAGTTGTGCATCAATACACAAATGCAATAGTGCGCATCAACTTGCACTGCTTGCACGAACAAGATCCTCGACACTTCTGCACTATACCCAGCAAGAAAAAAACATTTTTGGTGGTTTGATTTAGCACGCTTAGGATAGTCTAACATCATTTAGTGTATTCACAAAGTTGTGCATCAATATAAAAGTGCAATAGTGCCCAATGATTTGCACAGAAAAAGTTATGCACTGCTTGCTCAAACCAGATAGTCGACTACTATAGCTAGCAGGAAAAGATCATCTATAGGATTTGTTTTGGTCCGCTTCGGACTAACATCATGTATCAGAAATGCAATAGTGCACATCAACTTGCACTGCTTGCTCGAACCTTAACCACGACTATGAAAAGTAATGCACTTCTGCACTATACCCAGCAAGAAAAAAACATCTTTGGTGGTTTGATTTAGCACGCTTAGGACAGTGTAGCATAATTAAGGGTATTCACAAAGTTGCGCGTCAATACAAAAGTGCAATAGTGCCCAACAATTTGCACTGAAAAAGTTATGCACTGCTTGCTCAAACCAGATAGTCGACTACTATAGCTAGCAGGAAAAGATCATCTATAGGGCTTTAATTTAGCCCGCTGAGGACAGTCAAACTTCATACACGAACAAATTTTATTCGTTTTCTTGAGCACGGCTATATAAGTAGCTTTAGCGAATATGTATTATTAATTAAATCTGAAAATATTTTGAGATCTGACAAGTTATTCCCAATGTTGTTCTTGCCAAATACAGGCTGTTATTAAAAGATTTTAATTAAATGTTTGTTTGTTTAAACATTTTTCAGCAACACAAATAAGCTTTTTTTAACAGAGCAACATTTTTAATACCCTATAGCCAAAAATATAAATGTTTATATTAAGCTGTGGTAAGACAATTTTGCTTAAAAAACGTAAAATATTTGAAATTTATTTAGACAAGTCCCAGACTAAGATCTTTATTTTTTATCTTTTGTTTCAAATATTGGTTTGTGAAATTATTTTTCAAATTAAAACATTGTTTTTTTTTATTAGGCATCCATACAGATCTATATACTTATATAGACTACATAATAAAATTTTAAATATACAATATAAAATTCATAATTATTTAGGAAAACCATTTGTAGGCTCCTGCAATCATTTTTCACTATTTACCTTTCTACCATCCAGATGTAATAATTGTATAAAATCGTTTGAGAGCCTTGAGAATTATTTATGATTAACTTATATAATTATAAAGTAGAAATTAATTCTAAAATATAAAAGGTTTGTAGCCAGAGCAACATAGGCCTTCAGTCTGGCCTTGAGAATTATATAGAGCCAAATTGTAACTCAGTGTGGCCAATTTAGCCTTTTACTGAAGAATTTCAGTCAGAAAAATTATCAAACATCTCCGCTATGGAAATCTATGCTGCTTAAGGTTTATTTTGTATGAATAGTTATCGAATTATAATCGATTATAGAGCAATGGATTGAGTTAAAGTTAAATTTTGAATACAGCTGTATTGAATGAAAATTGCGACAGAGTCTCTATTTTAAGCTACATGTGGAACGACTTAAATTACTTATAGGTACATTATAAAAAAAAAAATTTCGATTTCTTCCAATGTAAAAATCCCAACGCAACAAAACTGCTGGGCTATCGAGTTTTGGGTATTCACTCGCTAAAAACAAAAATAATAATCTTCCACAACATCGAAAAATTTTGCAGAGCACGAAAGAGAGAAAACAGGAGTTACAAAAAATTAAGGCTAAATTTTATAATATTATAAAACTAAAAATAATATACCCTTGAGATATGCTTATTAGGCCCTTTGCTTTGATAGGCAAGAATGCATCTTATAAAGAAATTGTTTTTTGTATTTGTGCTTTAATATCCTCTTAAGGGATAATAGAACTTAACGTCACGTCACATAGCCAATATAAATATATTTATTCCTAGACTACTGTAGAGCTTAATTATGCGTTTACGAGTAGTCGTGCCTAGGTGGAGCATAGGGCGGAGCATAGTCTATAACCGGTGGACAAACGATACGCTTTCAATGATACCTCATTTGTCAAATTATGTTAAGCCATTTAGAAGTTTCGAGCGAACAGACAAACATGCATACATAGATAGAGTTGATCATTAAAAAAAATAGTTTCTTTAAATTCGTGCTCATCATAAAATTTTTTTTTTTTTAAATTCGTGCTTTACGTTCTCTTTAGAACGCCATATTGAATTTAATGTGACGTCATACAGCCTATAACCAGCGGACAATCAAAACGCTTGCAACGATACCTCATTTGTCAAATTATGTTAGGCCCTTTAGAAGTTACGCGCGAACAGACAAACATACAAACAAGCAGTTCAAACACCACAAAATATACTGCTTTTACAACTAGTTTTAAAAATTACTTTAATTTTGGAAATTGTAAAAATACAGTATATCAAGGCCCTATGCTCCAGTAGTAGTCGTAAAGCATATAGGGTATTACTCTAGTCGGTTTGCGCCGTTCACAATCAAAACCCATTGTTAACTGCTTATTCTGTAACAGTTTAAATTAAAAACTTTTTTGTCAGCCATTAAAAGTTAAGTAATGTAAACAATTTATTTATGCAATTAAATACTGATAAATGTTTGCATGGTAAACAATTTTTGCAATAAATTGCAGTTTTTGCAATTTAAATGACTTTTATGCAGACAACTGCAGCACTGAGGCAATAACAGCGCGCGTGTGTAATTGTGTGTGTGTACCAAACATGCGGTAGTTACTGCTTGTACTTGATTGATTGATTGACTGATTGATTGATTGCGTTGCAAGCTGCATGAGTGCAAAACTAAAAATTGCTTGTGCGACAATGATATCAACAACGATAACAATATCGATAACGATAGCTAGCTAGCTTTCTGCTTGATAGTTACATTATGTAACTTTAAAGTTAAGCCCAAAACAACTTGTATTGAAATTTGGTAAAACTTTTTTGTACCCCAACTAATGCTGGCCATAAAGTTTTGGCCAAGTTTCAGAACTTGCAACAATCGCCCGCTCGCACTCACAACGTTTGTTTATAATTGGCCATTTGATAAAGGAAATTATGAAGCAGTTCTTGGCCAATTGACATTTTTCCGCTCTCGTACGACTTGGCTTTTATGGATGACCATAAAATGACACTAGACTGAAGTGGAGTTAAGGAATCAAATAAATATGTGGCATATAATATACACAAACACATACACATCATATGGCCGGGGCATACAAATGGCTTTATTTGTTTGCCTCAAGTCGAGCGATTTCCAGCATACAATTTGCTGCTCCATTCGCATGCAAATCATTTTCATTTTTTTTGTTTTTTTTTGTTCTTTTTGGACAGTTTGCTGCCAATTCCTGACATGGCATTCGTATTGTGTGGGTGGGTTTTGGTTATGGAACTGGTACTTGGCCAACATTTTTGATTAGTTGTCACAAAACTGGCCAAATATTTACGCAATACAAATGTGACACATGGGTGGGTGTGGGTGTGTGTGTGTGTACAAGGACTTAGTATGTGTGTGCCTTGTCGATAAAGTTTTACCACAAGTCCTGGGCGTTGGCCTTAATAAAAATGGTTGTAACTTTTACAAGCTGCATAAAATGTTCAGTAACTACTACGACTACTACTTGGCCCTGAAAGTCTTCACACGTCGTTTGGCAATGGTATCCAGCAATTACTTGAGCACAGATACTGCTGACAATGTGACAGTCGTTATGTGGAGTATATAAATAGTCAAGACATATTGCTGTCAAAGTTTCCAAAGCTCCAGCATCTCAAAATGTGTTTTGTTTTTTAAACACATTTTTGAGGCACTCTATTTCAGTTGCCAGCAAAAAATGTATTGTCTTAAAGCGAAGATATCTTTTGATTCGTATGCGGTTAAAAACAATTGGAAGAAGTACGGAAAGCCGATTTTGGATTTCACAGTTCCGATCTGAATGTTTCTGAATGTTTTTGGGTACGCCAAATCCACTATCAGCTCTAAAAACCACACACCTATTACTTTGCGAAAACATTGTCTGATAACAGGACTCGAAATATGTATTTATGGGATGTCTTGAGCTTATGAATCTGGTACCGAACCTTAAAAAAAACCCCATCACTTAAGAACTCCGACATAAACTCAAAAAATTGCCATGAAAAGAGATATTTTGCAGTTTATCTTAGAACCCTGACGTACTGGGGTTTTTTGTACCTCGGTTTCGCATTTAGGTTGGTTATCAGAACTCGAAAAACTTACTACTGGCAATTTTTATGAATCTGAAACCGAGCTCCAAAAAACAACAGTATTCTGGCATACCTTCAAAAAGAAACGTCATAAGAGGTATATTTTGTAGAGTATCTTTTCGTTTTTTTTTTGGACTCGGTTTCGGATTCAGCGACTCTCATTACATTTAGAAAACATCGCTAAATATCAGAACTCAAAAAATTTTTAAGGTTATGATCATGAACCGTGCTCCAAAAAACACCAGGATTCTGGCATAACTTCAAAAAAGAAAGGCCACAAGAGAGATATTTTGAAGGGTTTCTCAGAAATCTGATGTGCTGCGGTTTTTTTTTACATTGGTTTCGGGTTCACCGACTCTCATTACATTGAGAAAACATCGTCAATTATCAGAACTCGAAAAACTTATTTATGAGAATTTTTATGCTTACGAATCTGAAACCGAGCTCCAAAAAAACCTTAGCACGTCAGGGTTCCGACATGACCCCATAAAAAGCTTTATTTTGTAGCTTTTTTTTAGAAACCTGACGTACTGAGATTTTCTAAAACTCGGATACGGATTTAGCGACCCTTAAATCGAACGGAAAAAGTATAAAATGCGTTTTTTTGAGGTTACGAATCTGAATTGAGCTTCAGAAAACTGCAGCACATCAGGGTTCTGATATAAACAAAAAAAAAAAAAAATGCCATAACAGAGCTGCTTCGGAGATTATCTCAAAATCAGACATGCTGCGGTTTTTTAAACTCGTATTCTTATTGAGCGATCCCTATTCTATTCAAAAAACATCGTTGGATATCAGAACTCGAAAAAGTTGTTTATGGAATGTTTTGCAGTCGCCGAATTTGAAATCGGGCTCCAAAAAACCCCAGCACGTCAGGGTACTGACATAACCTCAAAAAAAATAGCTTATCTCAGAGAACTGACGTGCTGCGGTTGTTGTGATCTCGGCTTTAAATTCTGCGATTCCAAAAAAAAATACGTTGCCGGACAATTGTTCTTGAACAAATTTTTGTCTCAGTTTTTGAGCTTAGAATGGAACCCATAGATCCGTGTGGTCGGTTTTTTCGAAGTAGAACTCGACAACCTATTTGTTGATTTGGAGCTACCGAAAATAAATATTTTTGCGTTTGGATCAACTTCAAATCTACGTTCAAAAATTTTAGATTTGTATGGCAGCCAAAAAGATAGAAAAAACTACCGACCATTGAGGAAGGTAGTTTGAAAAATTATTGAACTAGCCAGGAAATTAATAAAGTAAACATTTCGTTAATTTTTTGAACATTTTTAATAAATTGCTGCAAAAAATTAAATATAATTTTCGTGGACGTCGGGCTCGTCGTAAAACTAAAGATGAAAGATTTTTAGAACAAACCTTCATATGTTAGAGAACTGTTGCTTCCATTGTTTATTTTTGTGACAACAAATCAAGCGCTGCAGCCTAAAAGCAGGCAATACAAATTGTTTTAAATATATTCAGTTGACATTTTTTATAATTTGTTATACACCTCCTGTTCCTAGAAGACTACACCTTACAGCTGCTACTCACACAAAAAGCGCAAAAAACAACAAAATTTCGATTTCAGAACTTGCACTCCTGCAGTTGATGGCCAACATGGTCTATTGCGGTCTTCTTGGGTAGAGAGTTGGTTACGGCCTGTTCTGGAACAGCCTCTCTCTTAACAGTGCCAGCAAAAGCTGCCATGGGCATCATCTTCGTTTCTTCTCTTTTGCAGAGAGCATATTCATAGCTTATCACCACTCAGGGGTGCAAAAACTATTCATATTTCTTAAGCTCGGACTAAATAGCAGAGAAACAGAAACATGGATTTTTAAATAATATCGGACAGTAGATCCGATATCTTTGTTAGTATATCATATCGAATTTTTAGTACGATAATTAAATTATCTTGGAAGACGCTCAACTTATCAAATAAAATTGACTAGCTTAGCCACTAGAAAAGTCTGCAAAACAAACTTTTTGACTGTAGTTCTTAAAATTTTCAAGATCTCAGCTTTCACACGGATATGCAGATAGACAAACATGCCTGTATAGATTCCTCATCAAAAAATATATTAAAACTAGGGGGCTACGCCACCTGCGTGGCTCGCCGACCAAACTCTGGGGACATCACTTTTCTCAATTTCTACAGTGTTCATCTGTTTTTGAGGCGCTGAATTCTAATGCATATATTAAATGAGTATTTATAGCAATTTCATGTGTTTGGCGGGCTTCTTAATTTTTGGCTATAAACTCCCAAACCTTAAAAAAAAGTATTCTTTGTTGGATGGGTTATGATAAGTGGAAGGTCTAAGTCGAATTTTAGCTTTCTACGGTGGTACATTTTATTTTTTTTTTTGGACAAAGTTACTTATACGTCAAGTAGTACTTACTATCAGTTGCGTCTCAATCTACATGAATATGCCAATTTTAAGCCAATCGGCCAAAGTTTATTTTTCCAACATCAAATGGATATATATCGTAAACTACAGGGAATAAAATAATAATAAAATCTTTTACAGTCGAGATAAAGCCAGAAAGTCTGATACCATGTTCAGTTTTTCCAAACAAATTAATTCCTGACAAAAGTTTGGTGCAAACTTTTATAGATCCAGTACAGTCGTTAAAAGCTTCCTTTTCAATTTGAAAATTCCAAATTTGTATTTGTATACATAACTTCATTCAGGAACGCCTTGAGAGAAGTAAGTGGAGACTATCGTCGGACGCTAATAAAACTTCTGTTTACTTTCTAAGTTTTTTCAACTTTCAAAATATATATATTTTTTTTAATCTAAGGATTTGTTTTTAATTTCAATTGTATTTAACGTAGTCTAAGCAGAAAAGACTAATGAAAAGGCCTGTAACTCTTAATGTATTTTATGTATAAGAATCTCACACATTATACTATCAAATTAAAGAGAATAAAATTAAATTAAAATTAATCTAAGGAGCTCTGTAGAAAACTTCGGGACTGTGGAATACTTATAAGTTATGATTTTCTAAAAGACTTGCATACTACGCTGTAATTTATTATGTCAAAAAACTGGGCCGCATATTTAAAAACTTTACATGCTTCAATTTTATAAAATAAAAAAAATAAAATTTAGAAAATAAAAATTTTTTAAATAAATTTAACAAAAAAAATTATAAGCTGTAAAAAATTTGTTTTAAAATTACTAATTGGATTTAGTAGAACCAGAGATCTTGTAGTTTAACTTTAAGGCCTTTTTTTATTTTAATTCATTTTTGAAAATTTTAAGAAAATCACATAATTATTAAAAGTTTTTATACACAGCTCATAACAGAAATTACAAAAATTTAAAAAAAAATTTAAAAGGCTTGCAGTGTCCAGACTATGATAACCTGCCCCTTATCACCAAAAACAATTTTTTACACTTCTAAAATTTCTCAATAATAATAATTCAACAGCATATTTTCGCACTCTGGGAAAAATAATCTAAATACTAAAAAAAATGCACTCACCTTTAAGCAACTATTGCAACCAATACCAACTCCCTCGTCTGACGTCACAAAATTTCTTTTGACTTTGGCTACTTCATACTTATCTCAACTATAGACAATTAATTAACCGATCTCCCGCGCCATTTTTTAATCTCGCATTTCCAACTACACTACCCTGTTTTTCAAATATATAAAACCATTTAGCTCAATTTTTTTAGAACCAAATACAATATTTCTCAAATATCTTATTGAAGAAAAAACTTCTACCTCCTCAATTGTACAGCCACCTTCATTCGAGACCTAAAAAACAAACTCAATGATGAGATACCTGGCAATGATATAATTCATCAAAAATTTTAGTCGATGTCCAGCCGTGGTGAACATTTTTGGAGTATGATTTTTCACGCATAAAGCTTCAGAATACGGGTACTTAATTTTGGTTTCAAAATACATTTTTTCTTTAGATTTGTGTTTAGTTTCCTGTACCTGTATTGAACTATCCCATTTAACAAAAATTTAATAATATTAATCCGCCATGCTCTGGAAAACAAAAAACGAATAAATTTGGTTCGTTTTCGTTTTTGTGTGCTCCTAATTTTACATTTTTTGCTGTCGATATCGTAATACTTTTAATACTTAGCAGAGCGGAGAACCCTAGTTAAAAATAAAATTGTACAGATTTTTTCAAAAACGTAGCATATCTTTAGGAGATATCCGATTAACTCAAAAGCCTAACCTAATGGGGTTAAACCAAATCATGGCCTTCTAATGGGTAGCCTGTCGTGACATTTCTAAGATATCGCCAGCTCAACAGAACCGATTAGCGATTTAAAAATAAAAAATTTCGCAAAATTAAATAAAAAAGTGTTAAACGGAACTCGAATTCGCTTTTGGGTATCTCAAAAATATTTCAAAGGCAGACTCTGTTCAGAGATTTTGTTTGATTTCTGACTATAAAAATATATATTTTTTTAATTTTAAATACAGTCGAACTTCGCTATAACGCACTTTTTTACAACGAATTTTCCACATTAAAAGTCAAAGGTCATTAGGTAAACTGCTCTTAAGATTTTCTCCTCATGAATTTTCGAATATTCAAATATTCCGCTTATGTGCTTTAGAAAAGTTCAACTGAATTTTTCTCTTAAAGATCCCTTTTGTTTTTTTTTAACATAAGAGTATGAAAACTTTGAGTGCCAAAGTTAGAATTTCTTTGGCGTTTATTTTTTTTGTAGCAAGTTTGTTGTACAACTTCTCTTGGCCCCTGGCGTTGTCTTGCTCAAATTAAATTAGTCGCGCGTAAATGTGCGTTAAACACACACAAACATATACATGTGCATACATATATTGCTTATACATATATACAAAATGGCAAGCACATATGTTTAGCTAAAATTAAAATCATATGCATGAAATGAGCTCGAAATTGAAATGGAATGAAATAAATAAGCAACAGCATAAGGAAGAAGAAGAAGTAGAAGCAGCAGCAGCAGCAGCAGCGGAAGAGAACGAGAACGAGAACGAGCAGGCGGAAGAGTAAAAGGCAGCAAACGTCTTTTACTTGCCCTTTGCCCTAACTACTCACACAGGCACACACACTATCACACACACACACACACACACACACACACAGACTACACTTTCATTTTCTTTTGGCCTGCTTCGCTCATCGTTTTTACTGTCATTCTCTTTGGCACTTGGCAATTTTTCTTCTTCTTCTGCTTTAGCGTCCTTTCACTTCATTCTCGTTCCATTGCCTTGACATGCCATTTCCATTGAGCCTCTGAGACTGAGTTTTGAGGTTTGAGGTCTTTCAAATGTGGAGTGGGTTGCTTGAGGTCTGAGGTCTGAGGCCTGAGCACGACATTGACAAAATATAGTACGCTCTGAAGATTGTCTCGAGCAGTTTTGAGTGCGTGTCTCCGTCTCCGTCCCCGTCTCCGTCTCGGTCGCTGTCGTTGTATAGTCGTCATCTGTGTTTTTTTTTTTTTACTCTCCCTGTTTTTTCTTTTTGTTGGTTGGGCTCTTGGTATATGCCTATTTACGAGGGCAGCTTGTTAGTTAAACGATCATAATTAAATAATTTTAAATTCTCAACATCTCTCAGATAGATTTTAGGTAATATTTTTTTTCAGCGCTTTGTTTGATAAAACGTTTGTATTTTATAATGGCATAAATTGGGATACAAATAATCTTTCCAAACTTTATTAAGCTATTTTTTTAGTTCTCCAAGAAATATAAATTCTCAAGACCCCTAAAATAGGCATTCGTTTGATAGTTCACCATAGCATTTAAATTAAGTATTTTTTTCAAGTTTGACAAAAGACTATATTCAAAGAAAACAAACGAACTTTCGCGTTCAGGGTTCTAGATAAGCTCAAAAAACCCATAATTTTTCTTTTTTTTTTAAATCCAGTTGTTTGACAATGTTTTTTTTTTTTGTTTTTTGGGAACGCTAAATTTGAATCGGAGCACATCAGCGGTCTAAGATGTCAAAATATATCTTTTCAGGGAATTTTTGGGGTTATGACCGACAAGGTCTTTCGATCTCGGATTCTTATTCAGCAATAACAAAAATGTAACGAAAAATATATGGTTTGCAGAATATGTTGAATGGAAAACCAATTTCTGAAGCTCTGAAGTGCTAGTGCCTTACTTTGGTGAAAAATAATTTTTTGTAAATTTTAATTTAATTCACTTTTATTCACTTAATCTTAGGCATTTGTTAATTTAAATTTATTTTCTTTAAATCATCATCAATCCATGGAACAAAATTACTTAGTGCATCCCAAAAATTCTTAAGCACGTACATCGTTGTCGATATCTCAGAAGATATTTACTAATTCGTGTCTGTTGTTATAATGATTTCAAGCTTAATCCAAACAATCCTGTCCAGTTGTCTACTTTAAGCCTTTGCGGCACATCTTCTCCAGCCAGCTTTCTCATATCTAAATGTCGGTGCAATATAACTTTTTTCACTACTACGCCTAAGGTCTCCAAAATATTGTACACCTTCGTTTATGGAGCTTTTTCTTCTGGAGTGACAACTACGCTTCAAACTCCGCCATCTTTTGCTTTCTGTTCAAAAAGCATTTCCAAAGTTCTCTATCAACTCTCGCTTTAGCTACACTCATAGCACTTTGATAGTAAATTCTTCATGTTTTCGTATGTGGTTGCTAAGCCAAGTCAATTACTTCTCATACTGCCCTCGCACACTCACACTGACTCACTGACTGACTGCATCATCATGCAGTAAAATATTTTGCCTTAAGTTTAAATTTGAAAGCTTAAAGTTTTCTGCCGGAAACGGCCACCGGAAATGAATGTGCCCACATATGGCGGAAACTCACACACACACACACATACAGACACACAAAAGGTTCATTGGTATGCTCGTCATGAGGAGTCAGTCAAGGCGTCGGTTTATTTACCTACGATGGAACAAATGTCCGTGACGCCTATTTGTATGATATTCATTTAAGTGTGTCTGTGTGTATATATGTATATATACGTTTCCGTGCATATATGAGTGTGTATGTAAACACCGCAGCTCAAATGAATAGGTTCTGCGCTTTGGTAAAAGTAAAATGGTAATATTTCTTCAACTTCAAATGAATCGTGAATGGAATACGAGTGTTTGGGAGAAAAAGAATTTTAAACACTACGACGATAATTTTGAGTTTTTAAAGCGCTCAATCTTAATCTTAAATATTTACAGATGAGAAAATTATATCAATTTGAACTTTTTCAATTTCTCATAGCATATTTTAGATTTTGTTCTTTTTATTTTGAGAATTAATGCTTATATTAACTAAATTTCAACATATCAAGAGCTTGGAACTAGAAATAGGTCTGATTTGAGCAAAACTGGAGTTGAATGTTGACATTCAGCCATGATTGTTGTAAAAGTGCTTAACTGCTCAGCTCAACAGCCAGCGTGAATACCCTAAATAATTTTTTTTATAATTTCCAATTTTTGAAACAGTTCAGATGCGTCACAAAAGTGTTTTTCAAAAACCGGAAACGAAATTCAAAACAAACATGATCCAAACTCCTAATCTATGATTGCACCTATTCAGTTGGGCCGCAGTGTATATGTCATATGACTGTCACCAGCTTAAAGCAAATAAGCCGTAATTGTGTGCAAATGGGCAGCTTAATAACACCAAAAAAAAAAATAAAATAAAAATAAAAAGAATACCAGACAAAAAAAATAAATTAAATAAAACGTTTAAGGCTGACCCTCTAGCGAGTACAGCTCCCTTTAGGACTACCGATACCGCTTGTCAGTCCCTAATGAAAATTGATGTTATATGATTTACAGTTTTGTTGTTACTGTTTTATTTTTTTTTTTTTGTTTTACTTTTTACAGCTTTGAAATAAATGAATATTTGTGCCCATAACTAAATGAAAACAGAGCCCAAAATGAAATTAATTGCAATTTGTTGTCTGTGTGTGTGAGTGTGTGTGTGTGTGTGTGTGTGTGTGTGTGTGTAGCAAAAGAAATGAGCTCTCATTAACAATGGCTGCGGAAAAGCGGGCGCCGCCATTTTGTTTTATTGCTTGTATTGCTTTGCATTTTTGTTAAAAATTATACAAAATGCTATCTCCAATCGTTTTATTTTTTTTTTTCCTTTTGTGGCGTTGTGTGTATTCATTGGAAAACGCTTGAAAATACATCCTTTTGAAATTAAAATTAAATTAAATTAAATATTTTGACGTTAAGTTGTTGGTAGCCTATGGTATGCCCTACATCTTAAATTAAGGTATTTTTATTTAACGAATTTTAGCCGTCAGACAGCGATAGATTAAAGGTACTGCCTACTATAGGTAAGGTACTGCCTACTATAGGGAACATTGGAGGTACTGTCAATAACATAAGCATAACTTGCTAGTAAGAACTACCTGTTAAACTAAAACACCAGACAGACCTCGAAACAGACAACGACATACCCTGACAGACCAGACTGAGCAGATAGACCCCAACGGAGCAGACAGACTCCGACAGACCAGACATATCTCGACAGACAGGATAGACCACGACAGACCAGATAGACCACGACAGACCAGACTGAGCAGATAGACCCCAACGGAGCAGAGAAACTCCCGACACACCAAACATACCCCCACAGTCCAAAGAGATCCTGACAGAGCAGATGGAACCCGACAAACCAGACAGACCGCAACAGACCTGCACAGTTCAGAAAGATCCCGACAGACTAGATACGGCCTGACAGACCAGATAGAACCCGACAGACCAGATGGACCACGAAAGACCAGATAGATTTCGACAGCATAGACAGTCCACGACAGACCTCCACAGTGCAGAAAGACTTTGACAGACCAAACATTTCTCCACAGTCCAAAGAGATCCTGACAGACCAGAAAGAGCCCGACAGACTAAATGGAACCCAACAGACTTCCACAGCCCAGAAAGATCCCGATAAACCGGACAAACCAGATAGACCTTCACAGTCCAGAAAGATCCCGACAGACCATACAGACCCCAACAAACCTAAACAGTCCAGAAAGATGCCGATAGACCAGATAAAACACAACAGACCAGACAGACCGAGTTTGGTGCGATGTTGCCGAAGCGGCAGTTTTAGGAAAATCCCAGAAATGTTGATTTAGCGCCGATTAGCTGAATTGGGTATCGCCAGAGAGTTAACCCGTCTAATCTAATCTGTAAAAGATTGTGCCGACGCAATAACTTCTTTATTTAAATTTCTTTTCCAATCGGTATTTTCTTTACCTTAGAAAAACAAGCCTGTTCCCCCATTTGGGGTGTTACTATACTCACACAGAATTATAATTAACTCGCTACCCAATTTTCGTTTATTATGTTGCAGATTAAACGCACATTAAGGAGAATCGGTTAGCGGCGCTCTGGTAATAGGGTGATGTTTTCGGAGTAAAAATTTACGTTTTATATACCAAATTTTTTAGCTTTAGCATGTTTACTAATTAAACAAAATGTTTCATTTATGCAGTTTATAAAAGTCAAGCTATAAATTTGAGATTTTCATTCTATCTTTCAATTTTGTACACCATTATTTGGGTGCTTTAAGCGATATAAACATCGTTTAGTAAAAAGCTATGATCTAATACGACTTCAAAGAGCCAAATCTTTCAGCAACATTGAAAAGCATTGAATCAAACATTTCTAGCCAAATTAGCGACCCAAGTACTGTTTAAACAGAAGACTTGCCCACACTGAGCTAAAAAAAAATCACCCTTTAAAATTTTATATAAAAATGTGCAGTAGCTTTTATGTATTATAATAGACTTAAAGCTACTTACAATTTAACTTAACTTTAATGAAAATACCTGCAAATACACGTTTTATCCTTCGAATTAAGGCCAAGCTTACCTGTAATGAAACAAAAAGAGAAACAGAGAGTGCATAAGTGAATGAGTAAATGAGTTGGTATACAATTAACGCAGCTGCTGATTGGCACTTAAATAATTTTTAATGGCCATTTTGAATGCGGTTAATTGCCTGGCTTTTTATAATAATATTATAATTTCCTTTCGTTTGGAGGGTCGTAAAAAAAAAACAGCAGCACATCCCATGCACATGGACAACAAATTGGGACGGCAGCAAGCAGGCAACAGGCACATGTCCAGCGGTTCAAAATCAGCCCCCGACGACTGTCATTACCACAAAAAAAATCAACAACATTTACGAAACCCAACGCACTGTATAATACACTATATTAAAATAAATTTATAATAAAATTAGCACTATTTAAAAAAAACTACTACAAAAGCAATTTCAAGCCAATATGCTTATAATACACAACGAGTTTGTTTACACACGTATTGATAATATAAAGCAGCTTTTGTGCTCTTGGCAAAACTAACAGCAGATTTCTTTGCATTTTTGTAATTATGAAATTTGGATATTGATAATATATTGTTCTGTTTCTCTATGATGGAACAGCAGAGTTTTGTACTGCCCAGTACTGATACAGTTTGCCGCTAATGTTAATCAACATCTTTTTAATATCCAGACAACACCATAAACTTAACTTGCGTGGAGTTTAGATATATATTTTGATAAAATTGCGGCTATTTAAGCTCTTATTCGTAGAGACACGAACTATTTGTATCATATAAAACATGCAATAAGCAATTTCATAAAAAAATGCTTATAATTCACAATCAGTTTAAGCACGTTTGGGTACTTATAGAAGCCTTTGTGCTCCTAGAAATCTAACAGAATATTTCTTTGTATTATTTTTACTTTATTGATTGTGAAAATTCATTTTGTACATAAACTCAGTTTTTTTTTTCTTTAATTTGGATATTATTTCGCATAGTATACCTAATCAAAGTATATTTGGTATTCAGACAACTTTGCATCTACTGCGGAACGGTGAAAGATGTGAAGTTAATATATATCTTTTGCTAGAATTGGGGCTCCTTAAGTTCTTATAGCCCTCGAGTTTCATTTGTTCGTACAAACGCGCAAAAAGTCTCAAAAAAGTAATGCATTACAAGCCTGCTTACAAAACTGCAACTGACTTGTAAAGAGCATGCCACAACAATGGCAAAAATCAATGTCAGGGGCACAGGACTGCCCTGGTTTGTGGTATGCCTAAGCCACACACTCTCGCACACAAACACACAGATACGCGCGCGCACACACACACACACGCATGTGTATATATTAGAATGAAAAGGCTGCGGCCTGGCTGATATTGCATGTCATGCTGGGGTTTGACTGTTGCTTTCTTGCTCCTTGAATATACATTAATTATTCATGATTCAGTTTCATATACAGGCGTACATAGATACATACATATGTATACAATATATAATATTATTATAATGTGCTCAGGCACACAGTTGCGCAAAGTGGGAGAGAGAGAGAGAGAGAAATGCCTGCAGGTTGGCATCTCCATATGCTGATTGGGCTCCATGACAAGGCAAAAAGATTGGAGCTAAAGTAAATGAAAGGCCGCCGTCAAAGTGTCAACAAGTGCAACAAGGCACAATGGAAAGGGAAAGGGAAACGGACATGGAGATGGCATTGGAATAGCTTATGGTATTGGTATGTATCTTCATGTCTGGTCTGGACATTGCTATAAGCTGAAATTTGATTGAGCCGCTGGCTGTCGGGCTGTCGACATTGCCAGCTGCTACAAAATACTTGGGCCAAGACGGTGGAGCTGTTGGGTAACGACTGCTGGCTTGTGGGTGGTGAGCTGCTGAGATGAGTGCGGGGTGAATGGGGAATGTTGCCAGCATTAAGTAATTCCATTTGAGGCCACTTTTAATTGCATAAATGCCAAGCAATGGGCGAATTAACTGACCCTTCAATGGTAAAGTAACTGAGCTCATGTTGCTTGTGCCAATTGCCATACCCTTTTGGCCCCCCCCCCCCCCCCCCCCCCCTCCCTTTACATTTCCAATTGCGTCACGTTCTTCTGAAGGCGTCAAAAGCAGCCAACATCAAGACATTGAATTAAGTAAATTAAATTTGAACGCGTCTGTCAAATAGTCTTCCGACTGTTTCTTGTACATCTTTGTTTCTAATGTTGCTTTAATTACACTGGTCTAGAAAAAAAATTAATTTGTTTTTTAAAGATTTTATCAAGTAGATAATTAAAATATAAAATAAGAACATAAAAAAGTATCGAAATAAAAATAAATAAATTAAAAATTTAGATAGCTTACTTTGTCGTGCAAAAATGCATAAGGGCAAAAGTGCTCAAGTAACGACGCGAACAACAACAATCAGCTGTTTACACGTAAACTTGCTACCGATATATTCTTAAACAAACGAATTCTGCTTTGAAAACGATTTTTTAAACGATCAGCTATCTGACAAAGTTTAGCAATTTTGCTAAAATTCGTTTGTTTTTTTTTTCGAGATGCTCTGCTCTCTTACAAGAACTATATATTATAAGCTAGAGAGCTGCGGAAGCACTGCACAAATGTCTCGTAAGTCGTCAGCAGTTATTTCAAGCACTACATGTCTTTGGCTTGAACAAAACAAAACAAATACTTCAGTGTCAAAAGTGCTTGCTTAACAACAAGCAATAGAACATCAAAACAAAAGTGAAACAGAACAAACTAGAACAAGTAGAACAAAATGGAAGTAGAACCAAACTGAAGTAGAACGTTTTTGTTGTTGCAATGATTTTGGTGGTGGTTTTTTTGACTAACACAAACAAACAATCTGCTTGTGACTGTTTGTGGCTTAATATTATGTCTGCTGCGCAAAAAATCAAAACATTCTAGTGCACTCGCTATGCTTGCCGAAAATTTACTTCACTCAAGCAATTTGTGTGATGTTCTAATGTTTTGAAATATTCACTGTCAAGCGCTGAAGCAAATGCAGTTCAAGCACTGAAGGTTTTGTTTTGAAGCAAACAGAACATCAAAACATTTTGTTCTGCTGTCAGCTCTGCAGTGAAATACAGTGCTTGGAAGTAGTGTGCAGTAGTGAAGTGCGACGTTTAGAACATTTTGTGCAGCTCTCTAATATAAACCCGATATGCAAAAAATAATATATTAGTGTTGATTTAACTCAAAAGTTTGGTTCCTTAAGAGAACCAACTGAGATTTTTGGTATACCATCAAATTATATTTTTTTAAAAAAATACTCAAAAAAATAAAAACGTTCAAACTTTTAGCAATGCACATTGGGCCGAAAAGCGTTTTTTTAATATTAATAAAAAAAATTTGGAAATATTTATTTTGAATATAATAAATACAATACAGAAAACATATGAAACAAATAAAATAAAATAAAAAATAAATTAGCTTTCATATCCCAGGGAACTTGCCAGAATGTCTTAGAAATAGAAGAAGCATTGCCCAGTGCCAGTACCACTAACGAACTAGTTCTGTACAAGTAGCTCTTGATCTTATACGTATTATCTTCGGTACGAATGCTTTGAAGCAAGAAAAAAAAACAATTGTAATCGAACTCTAAAAGCCCCAAAGTTTTCAAAATATTTCTAATAATATTTTTTTTAAATTAATATTATGCCAAATAAATAAAATGAGAAACTTGTTTCTTTAGAACTAAACGAAGAGCTTAAAAGCTAAGAATTAGTTGTAACTGGCCAGTATTAAGGTAAGACCTGTTTTAAGATAGTTCTCAACGTGTTTTTTGTATTAATTGTAAATTAAAATTTAAATTAGCAAAAATTAAGTAAATGTTGAATATGTATTTCAAAAAATAAAAAATGTGGAAGAATAAGATTTTATTTTCGGATCGACTGTAGTATTTATATTTACAAAATTTGTTGATTGTCTCATCTGACAGATTGGAAATAAAAAATGCACTACGAAAAAAAATTTCGGAGCGACTTGAAATTGAACTCAATTCTTATATACAAATGTATTAACTGCAGTAAATTTCAAATCTCTCACTTATTTTTCAAATTTATACTAAAAAATTTACTTTTTGGCCCAATGTGCAATAGTGGCAAAAATTCGAGGATTCTTCCCACTGTGCAACTGTGTTCAATTGAAGTACCTAAAAACAACAATAACAATATACACAGAACGAAATGAAATTGAAAATTAATGACCAAACATTTCATTTCATTTCATTTAATTTTATTTCATCCAGTGTTTTTTTGTATATATTCAAGTATATAGTATATTTGTATATATATTATGTTTATTTCTTTGACCGCAAGTTGACATTGAGCAGAGCTTTTGTTTTATTGCTTTGCATAAAGCGTAGGACACTAATTTACTAATTTAATTAAGCTTAGGTTTATATCTAGACAGTAAACAAATAAGTAAATGTTCAAATGGCTTTGGAAGTAGCGAAAACAAAGTTTAAAAAAAATCACAGAATAAGATTTAAAAGCTTGTTCTCACTGTCTTACAAAAAAAAGTTACAACAAATTAAGAAATAAATTAAAAAAAAACACACACACAATTTAAAAAGCATCAATTCAAGTGCAACTTGTTTATATAATATAATTTATCACAAGTACATATGCAGAAATTTTTTGTAGTTTTTTTTTGGAATTAATTTTTTAACTTTTTTATTTTTAAGCTGCTCTCTCGACATAAGCTCTCAAATGGGGGTTGTTAGAATTTTGTTTTGTATGAGTACCAAACCACCCTATTGCCTTAGTGTTCGTTGCTTTCACATTCACACAGTTGGCAAGGTCAAGAGTCAACGTGACGTATGAGCAATAAAAACGAACAAACTATACAACATAGTTAAAGTAAAAAATACAAATAAACAAAAAAAAAAAAAAACATTGTAGAAAATGTTTACAAACAAGCTGCTCTCTATGACTTTTATTTTCATTTATGCCAGTTTTATTATTATTATTATTATTATTTATATGTGACTAACTGACTGCGAGGGTAGGGCGCAAATTGTGCTTAAAGCCGCGACGCCATTTTGACGTCATGGCGCTCAGAGCGTCACGCGCGCACCGAAACTTCGATAACATTTTACGTGAAAAATTAATATAAGCGAAAACGTCAAAAAAAGGTGAACTTTGTGTCGAGTAGTTAATACTCTTAAGTGCTGTGGTAAAAAAAAAAACAAACTGATTGTAATGACTTTTGGCTTAAGTTTTTGGTTAACTAGTATGCTGAGAAGGTTCCAGAACAAAAATTGCGGCAAATGTCTGGTTTAACGAGCTTTTCAAAAACAAGAAAAAAAAACCCAAGTTTTTTTTATTATTTATAATATTTTAATCGTATTCGTTTTGAAATTTTACATAAACGAATTTTTTATGCGGTTTGAAACCGACTACTTTGTTGCAAGTGAAACCAAACCGAATTGGCAAAATAGGATCAAAATTGAAACTAAAATAATTTAAACAAAATTTATTCTTTAAAAATCATAAAATCCTAATCATATTAATCATATATATATGTATATATTTGTGTATTGTCTTAAATTTTTCCATTTTTTTTTTTTAATTTTCCTTAAAATAATATTATAATATTTTTTTTAAGCCCATGTCTAGCACTCAGCAATAAAAACCGTGAACATTTTTAAAAAATAAACGTCTTACATATATTTTTTTTATAAATTTTAAGTAAATCACATTTTCAAATTTTTGTTTATGCAAAATCTTTTTCATCTAACTTGTCTTTTTGACATGATTGTTTCAGTGTAAAACAGTAATCCTTAATTACTTTTATACTAATACTAGATATACTAGTTAATATTAAAATTAAAGTTTAACATTAAAAATGTTGTAAGTCTAAAAAACACGATTTTTACAGCTAAAGTCAGGCTACGGAATTTTAATTAATATTTTATATCTCAGCCTAAAGGCACAAGTTGCATTGGCAATAAATACATTTTACAACTTAAAATTAATTTCTACTGCATAATTACTTAGATAAAGAAATAATTATAATAATATTTTATATGTATCTGCAATTTCTCAAGTAAATATTTAATATAGTAGCTGCCAAAGCTATTTGTTAAAGCTTAGCTATTTTTACCACTATTTTAAAAATAAAATAAAAATTTTATAATCTACGATCCATAATTTTTTTTTTTTATAAAGCTTTTATAATTAGCGAAAAATAATTGTAGCATATTGTATAAAATATAAATAATTTAAAATAATTTTCTGTTTGTAAGTGCTATATTCTATTAAAGCATATTTTTTAGTTTTTTTTAATTTCATTTTTTTATAAAATATAAAATAAATATTGTAAATGCATTTAAAAAAAAAGAAAATATACAACTTTTATTTTTAGCACGCATCGTTACACATTTTTTTTAATTTAAAAATTAAAAAAAAAAAATAAGCTAAATTTCTAACAACTTAAAAATGTTTTAAACGAATATATTCGATTTGTTAATAAATAAAACTTTTTTTAAATTTACAACAATTCCACTTATATTATTGTTAAAAAAAAAATATGTTGAAATTTAAAACAGGCGGCTTGAATTTAAAAAAAAAATGCGTAAATAAAGAAATAGCAACCAAAAATAGTAAGAACAATTAAAAAAAAAGTTATAAAATATAATTTTATTTTTTTTATTTTTTTATTCGAATTTTTTATTTTATCTTGGTGTGCCTAACTAGGACATTCGATTAAATTAATATAACTTAAAAATAATGCTTAAACAAACAAATAGCAACATAAAACAGAAGGAACTATTAAAAAAAAACAGAAAAATTGTAATTTTTTTTCATATTCGAATAAAATTGTATAATAAAAATAATAATTTTATTTTATCTTATTATATCTAACTAGAATATTCGAATAAAATAATATAATTTTAAAAAAATGTGTACATAAATAAATAGCAAAAAAAAAAAGGTAAGAACTGTTAAAAGAAAAGCAAAAATAATTTATATGATTATTTTTTAATTTTTTAACTGTTTTATCTAAGACTTTCAAATAAAATAATATATAATATATATAATTAAAAAAATGTGCTTAAATAAATAAATAGAAAAACAAATAAACAGCGAGAACCGTTTACAAAAAATAAAAAATAATTTATTTGATTATTTTTTTTAATTTTTTAACTAAGACATTCGAATAAAATAATATAATTAAAAAAATGTGCTTATATAAATAAGCAGCAAAAAAAAAACAAATTATTTTATTTCTTTATTTTTTTTAATTTTTTAACTAAGACATTCGAATAAAATAATATAATTAAAAAAATGTGCTTAGATAAATAAGCAGCAAAAAAAAACAGTGAGAACTGCTAAAAGAAAATCAAAAATAAATTATTTTATTTTTTTAATTTTTTTTAACTTTTTTAACTAGGACATTCGAATAAAATAATTTTTTTTTTTTTTTTTTTTTTTTATATTTGTTTATTTGTAATCTGTCCAAAAAAATGCTTATATAAATAAATAGCAAAAAAAAAAAAAAAAAAAAAATTGTGACAACTGTTGAAAGAAAAGCAAAAATAAATTAAATTTGGACATAACGAAATATTTTTTCAAATATATGTGCAGCACTGCCAACCTTTCCCAAAATGTATAATGCTCTAAAAATTTGCTAGTACAGTGTATGCTATAAAAACAAAGGGAATCAGCAGAAAATGAAAACAACAGCAACAAATACGAAGAAGACGAATACGAAAATGTTGACGAGGAAAATAAGGACGCGGACGAGGACAAGGACGAAGACGGCTCCAAGAAAATGTAAATGAAAAGTTTGTGTATATTAGTTTGCCGCTTCCTGTAATAAAAATTGCGGTTTGTCATGCAAGGATGACGACAACGACATGAACGAAGAAGATGACGTAGAAGACGAACCTAAGCTTCACAAAAAGGCAAGAAAATGCAAATAAAAAAATCGAAAAAGAAAAGTAAAAAATAAAACCTAAGCTTACTTCAATCGAGCTGCCGGCACAGAGTCCGGTTCGAGCTTACGGACTTGCCTTTTATAAGCTGCATTGTGCAGTCATCTGACAACAATTTCAATTTCACAACTGTCACAGATTTTCCCAGATTTTCCCTTGGTCTGCAGCAGAGACCCACCATCCCCCCGCTGGTTCGACGGTTCTTACCCCGCTCGCGTACTCAACTGACTTTAATTGATTTGTTGACCAGCTCGCTCTGGGCCAGGAAAAATCTCTGCCTTAACTTTATTTGCTTTTTTTATATTTTTTATTTTTATTTTTCATTCTGAATTATGAGAGTGTTGGTTACGCTCTGTTGCTGTCGCAATTCGCATTTTGTTTTGTAATTTATATTTTTCAAGTCTCTTTTTTTTATTTAAGTGAAAAGTATTTACAATTTCATTTTTATTCTGATTATGTAACGAGTATTTAAAGCTGGCATATGTACTAGCTCAGAAGCTTTGCAACTGAGTTTAGGTATAAAGTGGGAAAGTTTTTGTGCTTTCGTTTCTCTTATCTTATTCCCTATTTTACTAGGGCTGGGTTACTAAAAAAAAAGCCAAAATTTGAAGTTACAATTTTTTGTTATTTTTGTGTTATTTTAATAGAATCTAGAAACCGATATAAAACCGATTTGAATGATGAGCATTTCCAATTTGGCGTAACGTTACGCTTGCACGACAATAAATGAAAAGGCACAATTTTTATAGATATTATTTTTAATTCATACCTAAAGTTAAGTTTTGTTAAGTCAAAAAAAAATGATCAAAGTCGTTCTTATCGATTAAGAAATACAAATACAAATTGCGCTTGGCGTTACGTTACAAAAGAACTACATTTTGACTTCGTTTAAAACTTTTTCAATTTAGATTTGAAATAATGTTATTTAATTTTACAAGTTATTAATAGTTTCCTTTTTTTTCCTTTCCTTTTTTTATTAGGCTTAGTTCTGGCGTGACGTTACTTAAATTTTCATTAAAATTAATTTTATTAATAAAGTCTTTTACAACTACTTAAATTAAGAAAAATACAAATTTTGTATTTAATATTCATAAGTTAAGTGCATTTTTTTTAATTGTTTCAAAAATAATATTAAGCAGTTGCTCGAACTAGACAAAAATATGAACTTTTAGCTATATAGCCATCTCACAAACTTAGTTGTAAAAAAATCCTTAAACCCTTCAATTTAATAACTTTTGAATATTTTTCGGAAACAATACAAGTTAAAATAAATTTTGATTTAACTTTTATTTTTGCGGTGACGGAGCAACTTGCTGCGGAAATGCCCATGTTAAAAATATTTTTTATAAGTTTTTTTAGTATATAAAAATATTTTTTTGGACTTAAAAAAAACTGTCTTCACATCATTGCAATTTTTTCCAAAACATCGATTTCAAATTTTTGTATTTCAAATATTTTTAATTTCTTTTCAGATAATAGGTTTTTTAAAGGAACGATGGGATTGGCACGTGAAATCTACAGCCAAAAATTTTATCACAAAATGGAATAAAAAAAATTGAAAAATATTTAAAAAAAAATTAAATAAATAAAAATAAAATATTTTACCTGAAATAAAAATAAAATTAAAATATTTAAAAAAAAAAAAAAAAACGTATTTTGGACGTAAAAACAAAATGTATGCTTTGAAATTTTTAAGCAATATTTTTTTGCAAAAAAACATATTTTTAAGAAAAGCTGGGTATGGTACGGGAATTTTTTTTTACAAGCTTTCGATATTTTCGCAAATACCGAAAATTTTATCACAAAAAGGAATAAAAAAATGGAAAAATATTTTATATGGCATGGGTTTGGAAATATGAAAAAAAAAAAATCAATTTTTTGGATTTACAAAAAAAGTGCCTTCACTTCATCGCAAATATCTTTGGATTATAACATTTTTTGAACATAAATTTTTTTATTCTTGCAGAAAAAATATATTTTTTTAAGAAAAGGAACTCAAACGAATTATAGAATAATTTACAAACTTTCAATACTTTCGCAGTTCCCGAAACCAATGTTGAATTACGACAATTGTATCATAAAAATTCAAAAAAACAATTTTTTTAATATTTTGGAAAATTAAAAAAAAAAAAAAAAAAGAGTTTGTTTTAAAGGAAATGTGGCATTGGAACGGAAAGCCCTTATGCTATGGAACGCAAACGAATTTTAAAAAATATAAAAATCTTCTCTATCCCAAAACAACTATCGAGTTCTGAAAATTTTGTCACCAAAAAGCATTTGAAAAAAAAATGTAGAACGAGATGAGCCTGTTACTGCCTTTGAACAAATTTCCTTTCCCGTTCCCAATTGTAATTTACGCCACTATAGATGGTTTTTTTTTTTTAATTTTTAAAGCCTCACTTTGAGGTTACTCATGCAATTGGAATTGCCGGCAAATGTTTTAAATGTCAACGACAAGGGCTCCACGGGCATGCTGTCACTGCCATGCCGTGTACTCCCCATCCCTGAAGTACGTACTCGTCCTTGCATATCCCTCCACTCAATGTGTGCAAGTGCTCCAACCATTTCCAACCATTTCCAAGCACTTTCAACCACCTACAAACGCATTCAATCTCTCCGGACACCATGCCAGGGGCACTCGGCACGGGCACGCGGCATTCGCAGACGTTATATAGAAATAATAACAATAACAATTTAAATTGAGTGTAACAACAACAACAACAACAACAAATTTGAGTAAGTAATCGTTTTTAATTTAACAAGTACGTGACAGTTGTCGTATTTTTCAGCTTGACGCAAAGTCAACCTAACGAATGCCTAGAACGGACTTTGACTAGGACTCCTCAGTCAACAGGATGCCAAACCGGTCCATAGATTTCGGCTTCAAACTCAAAAGCAGCAAATTGACAATTTTTCGGAGCTTACCTGAGTAAGACATGCAAAGTCAAATCGCAGCTACGGCAGCTGTACATAGTGAGTACCTATACCAAATATATTTAGTACATAGTAACTTGTATATAAGTTGATTTCAAGCGAAACATTAAGCACTTTATTTTGAAAATCAATCAAAAAGGCCATTAAAAATCTAAGCTGGCAAATTAAGCTGAAATTCTGGGAAACTCTTTTATTTTGTGTATTAAGAAAACATATTTTTTGGGGATTCACATTTTTAACAGGTCAAAATTGTGGTGCTTTGGTCAAGCAGGGGTACCTTGGCGGAGAATTCAGGGGCAGGCTTCATAATGCTCTTATAATGCCAACAACTTAAATCTTATTGCTAGTATGATTTAAGATCCTCCACCGGCAGTCCTGTTGGTTCCATGGCTGCCACGGTGGAACAACATGGTGAAGCCGGGTTCAGGCTCAGCTCGACTATTGCGATCTAATACTGAGCGGACCAACCGGTTAAGGAGCTTGCAGAAAATCCCATTTGGGATTTTTTTTTTATATGGAGTTTTGTCATTCCGTGCGAAAATTTTCGAACTACTTATGGGCCTTAAGCCCCAAATAAAATAAAGCAGCAAAAAAATTTTGAAAAAATATAAATTTTAAGAACACAAAAATTAAAAAATTATATTGAAAAAAAAAAATTTGAAAATATAATAAAAAAAACACTGTAAATTTAAAAAAAAATATAAATAATAACAATTGTGACAAAGCTACTGACTATTTTTATATTTCTATATTTTCTAAATGCAATAAAAAAACAAAATTTCAAAATATTTATTAAATAAATATGAAAGATGTTACAAAAAAAAAATGTAACAATAAATATTTTTTGATAAAAAGTGCTGCGTAACAAAAAAAAAGTTTTAAATAAAAATAGAAAGAATATTTTTTATGTACGCCTTAAATCAAATGCAAAATTGTTTCATAAATATTTATTACAAAAATATAAAAGATGCATTTACAAGCTTTCGATATTTGCGCAGGTACCTCAAATTCTATCACAAAAAGGAATAAAAAAAATGGAAAAATATTTTATATGGAATGAGTTTACAATAGAAAAAAAAAAATATATTTTTTTAAATTAAAAGAATTTTTTATGCAAATTTTATAATTTATGCAATAAAGCAAACCTTTGAAATTGAAATTAAATTAAAAGAAGCCTAAAAAAACAAATTTTTTAAATATAAATTGTTATTTGATTTTTAAGAAAAAGTAGGTAATATTTTTATTAAAAGTAAGCCCTAAATGAATAAAAACAATTGTTTTAAAAATATTTATAAAAAAAAAAATTAAAAAAAAAAAAATATGTATATAAAATAACAGTTTATTTTTGAAGCAAGCCTTACATAAAATAAAAAAAATTGTTTCAAAAATATTTATAAAAAAGCCTAAAAAAAACAAATTTTTTTAATAAAATTTGTTATTTGATTTTTAAGAAAAAGTTGGTAATATTTTTATTGAAAGTAAGCCCCAAATGAATGAACAAATTTTTTTCAAAAATATTTATAAAAAAAATTAAAAAACAAATTAAGTATGTAAAAAAACTTTTACAGTGGTGTTTAAAAGAAATAAAACTAAAAACAAAAATAAACATAGGCAAGCTGGAATAGACGAAATTCTTGCCAACGTACGTCCTGATAAATCTACGAATTACTCTCTGTGGAAGCTCACAAACAAATACAAAAGGCAGGTAATTCCGAAAAGCCCAATTCGAGATCCAGCAGGAGGTTGGTGCCTTTTAAGCCAGCGCCAAGCTGACGTTTTTGCAGACAATCTGGAAGACAGACTTAAGCCACTCAATCTTACCTCTGAAGAAACTCGTGGAGTGATCAGTACAGCTTTACAAGAACCTTTCCAAATGTCTCTGCCGTCTAGTCCAGTCACATTACAAGAAGTGGTGCTACAAGTCAGGAAACTAAAACCCAAAAAATCACCGGGAGAGGACCTTCTAGATAATCGAACTCTAAAGCTACTTCCTACCAAGGCGCTGTTATTCATAGTCCTACTTTTTAACACTGCTCTAAGACTGGGATACTTTCCACGTGCTTGGAAAACTGCTTTGATCACCATGATCCCGAAACCGGAAAAGCAGCCCACAAATGTGGATGCATATCGTCCAATTAGTCTGCTACCATCACTAGGAAAAATGTTGGAGAGGGTCATTCTTGACAGAGCGTGGCTGAAGCTATACCTAAATGGCAGTTCGGCTTTCGAAAAAGTCACGGCACGCCAGAACAACTTCATCGAGTTGTTAACTTCGCCTTGGAGGCCATGGAGCACAAAGAGTACGCTGTCGCAGTGTTTATGGATATACAGCAAGCTTTCGATCGAGTGTGGCATTGTGGCCTTTTGTATAAATTGAAGCGTTTACTTACTCCACAACTTTTTCAAATAACAAGTAGCTTTTTAAGTAATAGGACTTTTTGTGTAGCAGTTGACGGCGCAAAATCAACCAACAGAAGCATTTGTGCTGGTGTCCCGCAAGGTAGTGTACTTGGTCCCACACTTTATTCAATTTACACTGCCGATATGCCAACATCAGAGTCGGTATCTGCCGTAGAGGAGAGCGATGTCCTCATTGCAACCTATGCTGACGATATAGCTGTGCTGACCAGATTCTCCTGTCTTGGTGTGGCCACAGAAGCCCTGCAAGAATATGTAGACAGCTTCGAGAAGTGGGCGCTAATGTGGAATATCGGCATCAACACCAGCAAGTGCGCCAATGTCACCTTTACGAACAGGCGAAATTCGTCTCGCATATCAATGCTCGGCTCTGCATTGCGCCATGAAACTGCGCACAAATATCTTGGCGTTATTCTGGACAGGAGGCTAACCTTCTCGAGGCACATTACAATGGTGCAAAAAACTGTGCAATCCAAAGCGAGGAAAATGTCATGGTTGCTGGCTCCCAGAAATAAGCTTTCCTTATTTAATAAAGTTTCGATATACAAATCTATTTTAAGCCCAATATGGAAGTACGCGCTTCAAATTTACGGAATTGCAGCGAAATCAAACTTAAATAAAATCAGAGTTGTCCAGGGATATAGAAAAAGATTTGAGGGTGCCTAAAATTGGGAACGTTATCCAATTGCAGGCCAATAAGTATTTAGAGCGTCTTGGATCACATCCAAATTTACTAGCACGACTGCTAAATTCAGAAAGACCGACTTCCAGAGCACGAATGAGAAGATTAAAACGGTGCCACCCACAGGATCTCCCAAGGAGAATCCTTTAGTAAATTTTTATAAAATCTTCAATAATAATGTTTAATCTTTAGTAATTAAAGAATATTGTAATGTTAAGTTTTGTTGTGTATATATTAATGTTTCTTTTTAGTCATTAATTATCTTTGTTTTTTATATAACTTATAATTTGTTTAAGCTGTCATTTTTAGGTAGTAGTACACAAATTTTATATTATTGTTTAATACAAAATCACACTTTTTAAACAACAAAAAAAAAAAAAAAAATTCTTAAATGAACATTTTAATTCACTTTACATTAACAGATTATTTTTTAAGTAAGCTTTAAATAAAATAAAAAATTGTTTCAAAAATAATTATTAAAAGTTGAATTTTTACAAAAAAAGAGTTATACACATGGCTAAAAAATCAATTTTTTTAAATACAATTTTTTATTACATTTAAAAAAAAAATTAGGGCCTAAGAAAAAATATTTTCTTAAAGTAAGCTCTAAATAAAATTTAAAAAATATTTATAAAGAAAATGTTAAAGAAACATTTTTATAAAATAAATATAAAAAATTGTAATAATATATACTTTTTAAGTAAATTTTTTAAATGAAAAACATGTGGCCAAAAAAATGAGCACACTTACAAAAAAAAAAATATATTGCATACTTGTGAAGAAAAAGTTATGCCCAAAAGAAAAAAGAAATCCAAAATAATAAAAAAAAATTTCTTCCAAAACTATTTAACAAAAAAATACATTTAAATATTTCTTAAGAAATTTGCTGGCTAACATAAAAATAAAGTTTTTAAGTAAGTCCACGAATTGGTTTTAAAAAAAAAGAATTGTTTGCTTTTTTTGTTTCTTAACCGGTTGTGAAAGCCAAAAAATTGGTTTCAATAATATATTAGCCAAAGGCCTTAGTAGCCAGGTTAGAAATATATTTGTAATTTAGCTGTAAATAATAATAATAATAAACTTTTTATTTAAACTGTAGCGGCAACATTTTTTTTTAATAACTTAAAAAAAAAGAACTAGCTGGCTGCAGTTTTTTGTATTTTAGATGTGGGACATCCGAGTGCACTTATGAAAGACTGAACATTTTTTTTTTAAGAGCACATAATGTTTTTTTTTTACCAAAAACGATATGGGAAATATGTAGGTATATAAAATAAAAAAAAAATCAATTTTTTAATGCTAAAGCAAATGCAAACAAGCGTAATTTTATCGATAAGAAAGTTGCTTAAATACACAAACACACAGACACAAATATGCTCCGAGTTTATCTGTATCATATGCACACACACACACACACACACACACAGACACATACCCACACACCCACACAGCCATGTGTGTGTGTTGGTGAGTGTGCGGTTATTCCTTTTCACTTAATTTATTGTAAAATGTTAAATTTCACCAAGCGGAAATGTTTATTAGAGCGGAAATTGTTATTTTTAGTGTGCCCAGGCATTATTGTTGTTGTGCTTCCTTCGCGTCCGCAGCAACAACAGCAACAGCAACAAAAACAAAGCCAGGCGACACACCAACACCAATAAAGGCAACAAAAACAACGACAACGACAACAACAGCAACAACAAACAAAGTAAACTGTTAATTTACAAAATCGAATAAAGCCAACGACCAAAACAGTCTAAAAGAAAGACAAAGTGAAAAATGCAAATCCCTCTAGGCGATGAGTGACTTGCGGATACACTACTTTTCTCAAAAAAAAAAACCTATTGTGTCTGCTAAATTTTGGTTTAATAGTTTAAGAGGTGTGTGTATGGGTGGGATGAGACTTTGAGTAAAAGTACATATTTTGTTGCTTATTAGGCTCACAGGAATCCAGAAACCAGTATCGGTGGATCGGATTTGGAAAGCTGGGAAAAGTGTTTATGAATTTGCCGCCATCTGGCATACTTAGCATAATCTTGCAATCAATGTAATTATAAACTGAGGGTAACTGGCCAGCGAAGACCCAGATTGTATTTACAGATCTAAATCTCAGCGGCAGTATTAGATTTTAAAATCGTAACCCAGAAGAAAAAATACAATACAGATTTTACTGATTCCGAATCGAATTTTCTCGAGATCTCATTTCGTTACGTGACGATTTTTATTTTAATTCACTCTAAACTTGTTTTTTTCGTGTCAAAGCTTACACAAAGCTAGAGTACCCCTAACCCCATGGATGTGCAGTGTTTAAAAACGCTGTCGTGCCCAACTGTTGTTAGCCACGTTACTGGCCACGTGTATGTGTGTGTGTGTGTGCATATATATACTTATACACTTGTATATATTTACATGCATGTGTTTCACCATGATACCAATCGAAATACTAGACGAGATCCTAAAACCTTTAAGCCGAAACTTAAAACAGATTAACGCACAAATATTTCTGTAATCAACAAGAGCCTCAAAGTAGGCAATGTTTTCTTATCATCTCGAACTTTGCTCAACCGTGCTCTGGCTTTTTTTTTTTTTTTGTTTTTTGGGTTAGGTCTTCCGCCAAGCTTCAAGTTATTCCCGAAGTTTTGCTTTAATTTCACTTTAATTATTGTTGCCAACCCTTGCACCTTGCCTGCCGCCCAGCCCAATAATCAGTTGGCAAATAAATGGCAAACTGACTGCCGGCAGCATAACAACTAAGCCCTGTCAAGTCCCAGACCAGTCCCAGTCCCAGCTTCAGCTCCAGTTCCAATTCCAATTGCTATCCCAGCTGAGGCTGCTTTAACCAACAGCAGCTGCTGGTCGGCATCAATGTCCAAGCCTTGAGCCTTGCTTAGACAGGGAATTTTCTAATAAATACGCTTGGTTATTTACTCATTTATTATTGTGTATTTTGTGCGTGTACGTGAGTAAATGCTTTGCTATGTACAGCTGCCATGTATATATACCTACTCTGTGTATAGCAGTTACTATATCTTATTACATACCACAGGGCTTGGTTAACTTGGTTAAAAGGCAAAAGCGCAGCTATTTACTTGCAAACTGAGCCTTATAAATTGTTGTCGACACCAATGACGTCACACGGACTGGCGTACTAGCAAAAAAGCTACAATTTGCCAGCAAACTAACTTTAGTTTGTGACTTGGAATTGGAATATATTGGACTTGATATTTAATTTGTAACATGCGTTAAAAAAAAAAGTTGAATAGCTCGCCAGACGGCTTTAGCTCTAGTTTTGTTACGACTATAGATTTACAATGCTTTTAAATGCTAGAAATGCATCCTAGACCAATTGCTTTATAAAGCTTGAATTTATTTTTTCAAGACCTTATCGAGCACTAATATGCCGATATTTTAATTAAAATTAAAGACCGAGCCATAATTCAGAGCTAATCAAAGCCCGGAAAACTTTAGATTTTTAGAATACGAGAAGAAGAGCGCATGGAATTTTCTCAGACTCTTGGATTGCTATCGAACGCCAAACCGATATCCTTAAAAATTTTGAAAATTTCACTAAGAGACAAAATTTTGCTACAAAGTATATATAAAAAGATCTGTTCCGTTTTCCGCTTTTACTATTTGACAAAATCTTAAAGCAAAGTATACTCTACTCAAACAACAACAAAAAAAAAAAAAAAAAAAAATTGTCTCATGAAATCGTGATCAAATGCACTTGAAGGTAGCGCAAGCAATTTTTTATTATCAGCTTAACAATACTCTTCTCGTATTATGATTTTATAAAAAATCTTGATTTGAGAAAATAATACACCGAAAATATGCTTTAAAAAAAATAATAATCTGCATACTTGGAATAAGCCTGAAATAAAGCTGAAATCGTCACTAAAATCTTAATTTTAGATTTTTTTAAATGTTGAAATAAGATTTTTTTTTTTTTTTTTTTTAGAATAAATGAGACAAAAAAAATCTTAAAGAAATTTTCAAACTTGAAATAAGACTGAAAATTTATTATATTTAAAGTGTTATTTTCGAATTTTTAATAATCTTTAAATAAATTTATTTTATGTGCCAATAGAATTTCTGTTTTTTTTTTTTAGACCTGTACGAAAAAAGCCTAAAAAAATATGTGTTGTTACTGCTGGCGACATCTAGCTCTCAAAAGCTCAAAAATGGACAGCACTGTTTGCTCACAAAAGCTACGTATTTTTTTCTATCAGCGCTTTTTACAAAGCTACTTACTGGCCTTAAAGTTTAAGTTCTTTAAGAATGTTTAACTTGTTTCAAGATTATTTGGTCTTCTTGGTCTTCTTTTGACTTTGAAAAATCTCTAAATAAGAATCTGCAAAGTACGAATTTATAATCCCAAAATGATGGTTGCACGACTCAAGCTGCTTAAGAAGGATATTTTCAGTTTTTGGACTTCTTCAATTACCAAGCATATCATCGTCTGATATTTAAGTTAAAAAAATATTGTTTTTTCTAAAAAAAAAGTATCTTTTCTTCTAAGCCTTTGCTACAAAGTCTGCCTAATTTGGTTTATTTCGAAGAAAATCGATTTCACTTATAATATTGTCGAATTTCGTTTTTCCATGAAGAGCTTGTGATGTATTATTAAGTAACTTTATAAGGCTTCTCGCTGCGCTCAAAGAAAACTTTGTACAAAATATTAGACCAACCTAAATTATTCATAGGCATATTTAAAGTCGCAAAATATTTTTAATATTTGTCACTTTAGGGTGTACCAAAGCCGTAAGCTTTTGTTGCTGGAGCACCTGTTTCTCTTGCTTCTTTTTTCCAATTTTTTGTTGTTTTCTTTTTCGGGGGGGCTTATCAAAAGGCCAATTTACATAAATCACACAGCTGTGCCTGCAACGAACAAAGGCCTCCAAATGTGGCCAGAAACTGCAGCACGAGAAATCATTTGCATTGTGCTTAATGGCCAACACCTGGCCAAAATGGCCAACCAGAGCACAAAACGCTTTGTGAAGGCCGCGTCCACCTTGCGTTTAATTTATGTTAATTTCCTTGCTGCTGGCTGGAATGTGCCAGTGTTGGGCAATTAATTTGACCCTTGCTTAATCATCAATTGCAATTTCTAAACACTAAGTGCTGACCAGCAGCAGCTGAAGCGAAAAAGAGACAGATTGCTGTACCGCCTAGAGGTGTGAAGTAATACGAAACATTCATGCAAATAAATGCGATTGCGGGGGGGGCGAGAAGGAGGGTATAACCATGGAGTTCAGCGCCTAGGTTAGTGCTCTGAAATACGCGAATAAGTAAAAAAAAAAACAACAGGAATAAAGACGACGACGTCGATGACGTCTACAACGACAAAGGGAGGGACATTAGCTGCAAAATGAATAAATAAAATTGGTGGGACGGTTACATACCGACTATAATATACCCTGACGGAGTAACAGTAGTAAGACAACAATTAAATTTTGATATATTATTTTTTTTTGTTTTTACATTTTCAAAAAAAAAAAAAAAGTTTTAGTAAAAAAAATACAAATTTGCATAAAATTAAAAAACAATTATAATTGTGATTAAAATTAAAACTAAATTAAAATATATTAATTAAATTAAAATAAATTAATTAAATCATAATATATAAATTTAAGGGAAA
This sequence comes from Chymomyza fuscimana, assembly GCA_949987675.1. Lineage (NCBI taxonomy): Eukaryota > Metazoa > Arthropoda > Insecta > Diptera > Drosophilidae > Chymomyza > Chymomyza fuscimana. The sequence continues at coordinate 28,777,536 of OX465090.1, read as the reverse complement.
TTTAATTAAATTTTTGGAAACAATAAAAATAAATATTTGGAAAAAATTCATAATTTTAAACAAATAAAAATTTAAAAAAAAAAAACAAATTTAAAAAAAAAATTAAAATTATTAAAATTTATACATTTTGGAAAAAAAAAATTTTAAATATGAAAATAAACCAAAATTTAAAAAATAATAAAAATTTTTAAGAAATAAAGTCTGATAAAAATGTAAAAAAAAATGTTAATAGTTGTTGGCAAACTATTAAAAAAAAAATTGAGAAAATTAAGTTTTTTACGTTTTATTTAAATGGTTTTTAAACCAATTTTTTTAATTTTTTATTCTTTTCAAATATCTTAAAAATTATATTTTTAGTTTTCTTAACTATTTATTTTCTTTTTTTTTATTTAATATTTTATTCTTTTTTTTTTAAATTTGAAATTATCTTAATTTTTTGAACAAATATTTTTCATTGAAGTTGTAGCATTGGTTTGCTTCATCTATTTAAGTATAAGGTACACCTTATGCTTCGAATATAGTGTATAATCAAAAGCAACGCAAATGAAAATATTTACAAATGAATTAACGTAATGAAAATAAACTAGCGCACAGATAAAAAGTTCTATTATGGAACCCAAGCAATGAGACAGCACTGTCGACATCGATGACGCGCTTTTCATGTGCCAGATCCATAAAAGATAAATGGGTATTACAAAAACATTAGACGGCACTGATAAGATAAGTAAATGCAACGATAGTCCATAAAACAAGTACACAAAAATGCCTTTATATACTATAGGTATGTGTACATGGTAGGTATATGGGCTAACTAGGGAATTGTTATGACCTTGGAAGTCAATAGCATTAAAACGTATACGTAATGTATAAATGAAGTCAAGTACATTGTATGGGCCTGATTGCGGCTTGTATTTGTGTGAGTAATATAAATATTTTAATATTAACCGAAAAAAATTTTTTAAAATTTGTTAAATTAATTAATTAATATAATTTTTGTAACTCTTTAAAAACAAAATTTTTATATTATTAAAAAACCAAATCAATTTGTAAGAAAAGGCCTGAAAACAGTTTAAAAAAAATTGGTGATTGACGTATTTAAGAAGCATACTTATGAAAACATAATATTTTAGATTTTTTTTAAAAAATAAAAATTGTATGTTTTATTTTTAAGTATTAAGAAATTAAAAAAAAAATATTGTAATAATACAAAAAAAAATTGTTATTTACATATTTAAGAAGCATACTTAAAAAGACACTACGAAAATTTTAAATTTTTGTTAAATGGTTAAAAAGAAATACATATTTTTAATTGCAAAGGAAGTTAAAAGAATAAAAAAAATAACAACAAAAACTGCTGATTGACATAATTAAAATAGACTTACAAAAAGTGTGAAAATAAAAAAATTTTTTTTAGAAGTTATGTTTAAAAAAAATAAATAATGCACTATTTTTTTAAGCACTGCAAAAATTTTAAAATAAAAATTTTATAAAAAATAGTGATACTAAAAAAAAAACTATTAAAAGTCATGGTTAAAATTAAACAAAAATAAAAACATGTTCCGTGTTTTTTTTTTTGTGCTAAAAAAATTATATTAAAAAAATAAAAAAAAATTGCAAGAAAAAGACTGACAAAAACAATGAAAATTGATATTTTCTTTTTAGAAAAGTAATGGTTAAAAAAAAGTAAAATTATGCTTTGTTTTTTTTAAGTTTTACAAAAATTAAAACAAAAAACAAACCATTAAAAAATCGTTATACTCAAAAAAAATAACAAGTCAAGTTTAAAACTAAATAAAAAGATGGCGTACGTTAAAGTCGGGCGCGGACGACTTTGGGATACCCTGTACTACCAAACTACAATCAAGTCCGATATATTGCTTACAAACTCCAAAAGATATTTCTTTGCCAAATAAATGAAACACAACGAATTTTGTTCAAAATACGTTTTTTTGACCGATCGATCCTATGGGACCTATATGATATAGTCAACCGATTTTGATAAAATTTGGTACAGTGCTGGGGGTTTCTAAAAAACTTCCGATTGCCAAATTTGGTTATGATATCTTCATAAGCAAACGAATTATCCATCTAAAACTTTTGCTTTTTTTCGAGGTCCTCTGAAACACCCCTATGGGAGCTATATAATGTAGTCCCGATATCAAAAAAATAAAATAAACTTGTCGCCTATGGATAAATAACGGATCTTATCTGAAAGTTTGGTTGCTCTAGCTCTTTCCATCTCTGAGATCTAGGCGTTCATACGGACAGACGGACAGACGGTCAGACGGACAGACGGACATGGGTATATCGACTTCTCTAGTCACTCTGATCATACTTTAGGTAACTTTGGGGGGTCTCCGACTTCTCCTTCTGTACGTTACATACATTTTCGGCTTACACAAACACAATATACCCTTTGTACCATACGGTACAGGGTATAAAAATAGTAATTCTTGACATATTTTAGGAATATGCTTAAAAAAACAAAATTTTATAATTTTTTAAGTGATGTTGATGATGTTCCTTTTAAGTACTTTAAAATATTAAAAAATAAAAATAATAATAAAAGAAATGTGTTAAGCATATTTAGGGTAGTGGAGTATGTTAAAAAGCAAACAAATTTTAAGATTATGTTTTAAGGCATTGTTAAAAAAGAGAAAAAAATGTGCAATAATAGTTAAAAAGATGGCGTACGTTAAAGTCGGGCGCGGACGACTTTGGGATACCCTGTACCACTGATTGCAATCAAATCCGGTAAATTGCTTAAGAACACCAAAAGACATTTGATTGCCAAATTAGATTACGATAAACAACCAAAAACAGACGAATTTTTAACCAAAAATGTTTTTTTGACCGATCGTTCCTATGGGAGGTATATGGTATAGTCAACCGATTTTGATCAAATTTGGTATAGTTCTTGGGTACTCTAAAAAACTTCTGAATGCCAAATTTGGTTATAATATATTCACAAACAAACGAAACACAACGAATTTTGTGCAAAAAAAGTTTTTTTGATCGATCTGCCCTATGGGAGTTATATGATATAGTCAACCGATTTTTTGGTTACAATATCTTCACAAACACAACGAATTTTGTACAAAACACATTTTTCTGACCGATCGGTCCTATGGGAGCTATATGATATAGTCAACCGATTTTGATCAAATTTGGTACAGTGTTGAAGATCTTTAAAAAACTTCTGAATGCCAAATTTGGTTACGATATCTTTATAAACTTATACATTTTCGGCTTGCACAAACTTAATATACCCTTAGTTTCATACGGTACAGGGTATAAAAATACCTCGCAAGTTGACAGTACTCACGCATGGTTTATCAAAAAAACCTTATTGAAAAAAACCTCAAGATTGATGACCGTTTATTTGTATAATAAAACGTACAATAAGCAATTTTATGAAAAAATGCTTATAGTTCACAATCAGTTTACGCACGTATTGGGTATTATAGAAGCCTTTGTGCTCCTAGAAATCGAACAGAATATTTCTTTGTATTATTATTACTTTATTGATTGTGAAAATTCATTTTTTACTTTTACTCTATTTATTATTAATCTGTTTATTAATTTTGGTACCTATGCATTTTATTTTATTAATTTATTTATTTATTTTAGGATCAACATATAATATATTCAGTTGATTAATTAAAAAAGAAAAGGTTAATTTAAAAAGGATGATACAAAAATAAACTTATAAACAAATTTTTAAAATATATAATATAATATTATAATATAATTAATATTAGGTAGTTTTCCACTGATTTTATCAAATCATATAGGTCCCATAGGATCGATCGGTCGAAAATTTGTTTTTTGTACAAAATTCGTTGAGTTTCGTTTGTTTGTGAAGATATTGTAACCAAATTTGGCATTAAGATGTTTTTTAGAGTTCCCAAGAACTATACCAAATTTGATCAAAATCGGTTGACTATATCATATAGCTCCCATAGGACCAATCGGTTAAAAAATCGTGTTTTTTACAAAATTCGTTGTGTTTCGTTTATTTGTGAACATACCGTAACCACATTTGGCATTAAGAAGTTTTTTTAGGACCAATCGGTCAAAAAAACGTTTTTGGTTAAAAATTCGTCCGTTTTTGGTTGTTTATGAAGGTATCGTAATCTAATTTGGCAATCAAATGTCTTTTGGTGTTCTTAAGCAATTTACCGGATTTGATTGCAATCAGTGGTACAGGGTATCCCAAAGTCGTCCGCGCCCGACTTTAACGTACGCCATCTTTTTAAATATTGTTTGTGTGTATCAATTAAAATTAACCCCAAATACGTTAGTCCACAAACTAAAGTTTCCAAGAAACTTTCGTTTTTATTTTAATTATAAACAGAGCGGCATGTGAGCCCTTTAACAAAAAAAAATGGCTGACACATAACAAAGTTTGCCGCAACTTTTTGTTAACAAAATTTTAACTTAATTGAGTGTGAAGAGTTTACACTGATCAAAACTCTTCCGAAAAATATTGTTAAAACTTCAAAAAAAACAAAAAAACTACTCGATAAACATTTTTGCTTAACTTTAAATTAAGTTTGGCCCTTTAGCTGAGCTCAATGTCTGTTAGTGGACTTTTTAATATGTTTGGCTCTGCCATAGAACCATATCGATTACGAGCAAAACACACCCAACACTTGCAACCCCCCGCAACGTGAGCCACATGGGTATGGACAAATACAAACACTCCCAGGCTAACTCATGCCTTGGTCTAGTGCTGCTCATGGCACAAGTTGATCGAAAATTCCCTTTGAACATTGTTAACATTTATCGTTCCACAAGTTCTGAGCTGCCAGTTGCGATGTGCCAAACGTAGTTGTATGTTTTAGCATGTGTGTGTGTGTGTGTTTGTGTCCAAAACAAATAATCGCTTAACAACAACAACAACAATATTACATAGCTGCTTCAAAGGCTTATCATGCCCCAAACAATGTATCTCGGGCTCTGGCTCAATTTGAGTCCAATGCAAACTGTAAGTACGCCTCTGAGTAAACCCAAACTCCAACCAAATAATTTTGCAATCTTATGGATACCGCTGTTGTATTAAAATTTCGTTTATTGCCAACCGGGGAGCTGTTAAGTCCACAAACGGAAATCATACCCAAGAAGTAGCAAATATGAACTAAAAGCAGCCAACACTAGCCACGGGATGCACGTCTTGGCCAAGGCCCACTTGGGTCTATATATGTATCTATATGTAAATTGTATGCGGCCTCCCAATTGTACGTCTATATCCTAAGCGCCGTTAAACGAATTGATTCCATTTGTTAATAAAAGCTATAAACCAGCAAAGCGCCAAATGGACAGCAGGAAGTTGGCTGCCATTTTGTTGGCCATTGACAGGCAGCATGCCACAAAATGGCGATTAGCTGATGCGTCTACCAAAAAAAGACAAAAAAAAAAAAAAACAGAAAAACAAAAAGGCCAGGCCATTAAGGTTAGCAACATGGGAATGCGTTAAGGTAAGACGAGCCTTGGTAGCTTGAAGGTTAAAGGTTACAGGTTAGATATTGCATATAGGATTACAGGTCAAAGTCCACTTCTTAGAGGAATCAACAAAATTGGCTTATCGCAGCTACAGCTACATTTGAAGAACCAATTCATGGAATGTCAGTAAAATGGTACTAAAGATTAGACTCAATGACAGTTGTACCCATGGAGAGGAACTTTTTTTCTTAGGCTTTGGCATTAGGTCCACTTACCAAATTTCGACTATATAGCTATTTAAAAGAGCTTCTATATCTGTGTATACTTTGGATAAGTTTAAGAATATATATTGCATATGGGCTTAGACCTCAAAGCCCCGCTTCTTATAAGAATCGAGAGATAGAGATAACCCTAGAAAAATACCTTACGTCTGTAAGAAGTAGACTTCTCTCACGATTCTCACAGTAAGAACTTCTCTCTCTCTGTCAGTTTACATACTTAGCTTCAGCAGCTTGTCGATGGCAGTTGTTTAACAGCACGTCCCAGCGACGTATCGTTATGTTTTGTGTGATTTTTGAGATTTTTTGTGTGATGTGTTGTAAGGTGTGATAAATTACAAATTTTTAATTGATAATAATGGCGAAAAAGACAAGCTTACGCGACAAATTTCCTAGAAGCAATTATTTTCTCACCCTTGGAAAGCAAAAACAATCAAAGTAATGGGAACTGAAAATTAATCACTGCTTAGTAGCAAAGAGATTGAAATTGTGGCTGTTACCCATGTGACGAAGCTTAGAGTGGACCAAATGTGCTGCTTCAGAGGCACAAAAATTATTCTTTTAAACATAAAATTTTAATTATTTTTTCAACAAGTGCAATCTACTCATTAAAGTTATTAATATTGAGTAAAATTTTATGTTTTTCTTGAATTCAATAGACTTACAATTTAAAAGTTACTGATAAAAAAAATGTAATGGAAATTTAAGTAACGTCACGCCATATAATAAAACTAATACAAAAAAAGAGAAAAAGCTTTTTTTACATTAAACAATTAATTAATATTAAATCATACTATAAAAGTTCCACCAAATTGTAGAAATTTTCAATTCCGTTATTTGAGTAAAAAATTGTAATAGTTTTTTGTAATATAGGGGTACAGCCCCCATACTACGTGGTTAGGAAAATACCACTCTTGGTCACTGGTGGGGGGAGTCTAGGTTTTTGTCACAATATTCTCTAGGGAAATGTGAACTACTTTTTTTTACTTAAGGGTTCAAAAAATTAAAAAAGTGCATAAAATCGGTCACGATGGGTACAGCCCCATAAATAGATAGATTTCTTGTATCTTTTAATTCATGAGATTGTTGTCATTTTTTTCTACTAAATATAGTGCTACTTAATTGCTGCGCTGGTGTAAAAAAAAAACTACAAATATTTTATATTTTATTTATACATGTAACGTCACGCCAAAATAGAAATGCCTATGTTTATTATTTTTTTAATAAAGAACTAAAAAAAGCTTAATTAAAAGTCGAAAGCGATCAATTTGGTTAAAGTTTCAAATTTATTATAGATAGCCACCAGATAACGTCACGCCAAAATGGAAATGCCTATGTTTATTATTTTTTTATGAAGAACTAAAAAAAGCTTAAGTAAAAGTCGAATGCGATCAGATTGTTTAAAGTTTTAAACTTATTATAGATTGCCACTAGATAAGTCTTTTTGCCACATTTCTTTAGCAGTGTTTTTTTTTTTTTGTAGTTCAGAGCATTCATATCGATAAGGCAACCCAAAGAAAAACCATTTTTTATAACCAAAATATACGGATTGGAACAGAGATATAGCAACACATCTGTATCTTTGGAATTTCTGAGAACCTGAGGAATTTTTCGATCGATAAGCAAATTCTGCGACATCCCCAGATTGTATGTATGTAACCCTATGTTACGATCTCATCTATAATCAGAACAGAGATACAGCCATAAATCTTCAAAGTTTTGTGACCCTGACGGATGAGCAATTTCTTCGGCATTCCCAAACGGAATATACGGCATGGAACAGAGAAATAGCCACAAATCTGTGTCTTTGGAACTACTGAGAACCTGACGGAATTTTAGAGCGATAAGCAATTTCTGTGACATCCCCAGATTAAACTTTTGAAAGTCCCTGTTACGATCTCATCTATAATCAGAACAAAGATACAGCCATAAATCTCCAAAGTTTTGTGACCCTGACGCATGAGCAATTTCAGCGGCTTTCCCAAACGGAATATGCGGAAAGAAACAGTTATATAGCAACAAATCTGTATCTTTGCAATCTCTGAGAACTTGACAGTTTTTAATTTGACTGATTTTTCAATTAAATTATGGAACTGCCTACTGCCTGTTACGATATCATCTCTAATCAGAACAGAGATACACCACAAAAATCTGTATCTTTAGAAGATTTGTGAGCCTAATGGATAATTAATTTATACGGCAGTCCCAAACGGAAAGGAACAGCTAAATAGCAACAAATCTGTATCTTTGAAATTTGTGAGAATCTGACGGATTTTTTGATTAAAAGTATACAACTCCCTGTTACGATATCATCTCTAATCAGAGCAGAGATATACCAAAAAATCTCTATCTTTAAAAGTTTTGTGACACTAACGGATGAACAATTTACGTGGCATTCCCAAACGGAAAATGCGTAATGGAACAGATAAATTGCTACAAATCTGTATCGATTTCAAATTTCTGAGAATCTGACGGATTTTTCGATGGATAAGCAATTTTCGCAACATTCCTAGATTGAATGTATGGAACTCCCGCGGGGATAATGCAATAAATCTCAAACTTTCTTAATATGCAAAACTTTGAACAAATCACTTTTCGACAAAATCGTAACATTTCTATAAAAATCTATATCTATCTATAAATCTATTCATCGAAATATTATTATTGAGCACATTTTTGTTCATCTGCATAGATCCTACAAGATGATACAATGGTCATAGGTTTCTCCAAAAATTGTTGTAATTGTTATATTGCTGAAAACTGACAAAAGTAGTGAAAATTTGTTAACTCGAAACTCTAAAGTAAGTTCACAGATACTTTGAATAAGATAACACATCATTCTGTTTTTTTTTGTTTTTTTTTGCGAAAATTTACATTATTTTTTGTTGTTAATATATACAAGTATATATATTTAACAGCTACCGTATGAAATGCAAATTTGCATTCAAATATGTACCTACTAAGGTTAATGTCTTGTCAATGCTTTAGAATTGGACAATTTTATTATGCAAACAGCTTGCAAAAAATAAAAAAAAATTAAAAAAAAAAAAAAAAAACTCCATCTGTTACCTTGAACTGGAAGGGATGGAAACGAACAGTTTGCCGCTCTTTACATAGATTTTTTTCAGCATTTGAGTAAATATTTATGCAAGTCACAAGCCAAAGTCATTAAGTAGCTTAACGTAGGAGACAGGGAATTTGTAAGTCCGAAAAAAAAATTAACTCAACAGGTCTTAGACGATCCATCAGCTAAGATGGCTATATCATCATTATGAGCATCATGCTGATGATGATGATGATTAAGTGCTGTCGTCAGACGAAGAACTTGCTTGGCGTGTTTTTGAAATTTGCAAAAAGGCGGAAATTGTCACTGCACAATATCCGTTGATTTGTGTGCATGAAAATGGAATCCATTGACACGAATTGTAAGCCAAGGCGACAACACTCTATCTATAGTATATATACACTATATCTATTTGTATCTTCTGGGTTGTCTTTTTGTCGTGGATATTTGGTTGGAGCAAATTATGCAACCTGGCAGTGTCAGCATGTCAAACAAAAAAGTTGCGCGCATTATAGACGTAGCTGTCATCGTAGCTATTATAAGAGGGTTGGCTGAAAAGTAATTGCACTAGACACCTAAAACTGAATGCTTTCCAAAAAGTTTTATTTCAGGCCCAATGTATAGGCAACATTTCCGTGAGGCCCAACTTGCATCCACAGTACCTTGAATTTATTTGCGTGACTATTTGTTGCTATATTAAGAGAATTCTAAGATCAAATATTTTCTAAATCCTGCCATTTTTATTCGGTTGTTAAAGAATGCAAAACAGGCAGCCGTTATTTAGCTCTCTACGTCTTTTGAAGAAAATTTCTTTCCACCAAGCCAATTTCTCAAGGAAGCAAGTCTTTGAAGAATTCTTAACAAAAATCATGAAATCAAAGCATTATCCCAATATATTAATTTTGATAGTTGAACTGCAGTCAAAACTTTTTTTATAAAACATATTTCAATATAAAAAACAAAATTTTTTTTTTACAAAATGGATTTTTAGGATTTTGCGAACAAAAAAACATTTTTAGAGTTTGGAAAAAATTGTCTTCACTTCATCGCAAATACCTCCAAATAGTTTTCATAATTTTTTATTTCAAATTCGCACTATTGTTATATTATTATATATATTATATTAAATTGTAAAATCAGCATTTTTAGTAATAAAAAAAATGTTCATTAAAATTTTAAAAGTAAAATTAAAGATATTTGCGTTAAAGTAAAGAAACTCTTTTTTAATTCAAAAAAATGTTTTTTTTAACTTATATCTCAGTAATATTTCGTTGGAAAATTTTCGGCCTGCATTTTCGACGCCACTTTATTGCGATAATAAATATAAGTACATTTTCTTTTTAACATTTATATTACATTTATTTTTTTTTTTTTAATAAAATTTTTCATAATTTTTAGAAAAATTTCGGAAAACTTTTGAAATCGTTTTACAACAGCAGAAAACTTTTTTTTTTTAAATGCAAATGTTTAAAAACAAAAAAAAGGAATTTCGCTCCATTTTATTGCTAAATTTTACATCTACATTTTCCCTTTACTACGGCTATAAATAACAAATATTGAGAAGCCAAAATTTTTTCAATTTGTAAATTTGTAGAATCCAAAAAAATTATGCTTCGGGCATATTGCAAATTAGTTGCCAGTCCTTTCTCAACTGACAGGCCACCAGTAACCAGCCAATAACTTCTCAGCCTGCCCTCGCTCTGTGCATAGTCTTGATAGTCATCGCCACCGACATCGACATCGTCATCGTCATCATTCTCTTTCTCATCCAACTCGTGCTCGATCTGTGCATTTGCAACAAATGGCAAGTAAATTAGCTGAGGTGTAAGAATGTCGCAAATATATACACGTACTACATATACAATACATACATATAGTATGTAAGTGTATTTATAAAATGGCCGTCTGTGCTATAGGCACAGGAAATGAAAATGCGCGCCAATATATATACTGCATATATACATATATATTTTTTTTTGCTACCTCAGCAGTTTAATATGCCAAAGTCCATGCCGTATCCCGAATCGAATTCCCCTTGAACTCAACTTGGTATCGTATGACCAATTAACTTGACAGGAAATGCAAAACTTTGGAGGCGCAAGCGTAGCCGGGTCTCCACATCGCTGCATACACTCACTCTGGGGCCTTTCAATCAGCGTTAGCCCAAGTTAATCAACCCCTTTTTTTTCGGCAACGAAAAGTTCTTGCGGCGCTTTATTTGCTTTCAATCCCCCAAGGTTGCCATAGTATGGCATAAAATTTGCTATTTTACATACCCTTCATACCCATACAGAGGCACACGTGGGCTCACACACACACACCCACACACCCACACCCATATTATAGGTAAAACCTTTTGGCTTTTTAGACTGCCAGCATTGCGGTTTATGCCATTAATATGAAAACAGAGTAAGGTTATACAGATAGTTAGAGTATGACAGAGGGGAGAGTAAAGTGGGCTAAGAGAGCGGAACTGTACGTCAGAGAGCAGCAAATAGAGGGCTGTTAAGGGTGTAGAGCAGGTGAGGCAGGCAGTGCAGCTGTAAACAGTAGGCCGCTGTTAAAAGCCAAATCCAGTGCCAAAATAACCAAAACAACTATATGTTCAGAGGCGTACACAAGGGGGCTAATACAATTTAAATTCCCCCGAACAGTACTAAAAGCAAGAGTGTAAAGAAATTTCCAAACTTTATTCCACTATTATTGTTAAATAATTGTAAAATTATTATTTAAATAACAAACCCTGTACAATTGGTTTTGAAAATATAAAAAACATTTTTATTTTGTGAGATTTTTAACATCGTTAATTTCTGGATATTGAAATCCAATCATTGTAATACGCTTCTTTAGTCAAAAGATTTTAAAATTTCATTTTTATTTTCAATTATTTGAATACATATTTTTATTAATTAATTCTTATTTTCAAGTTTTAAAATTTTTTATTTATATTTATTATTAAAATTATTGGTAAGTTTATATTTCATAAATTGAATATAAAATTATTGCAAAATTTTTTATTTTTATTAAAAAAAAAAATTTGATTGAAAATAAAAATTGCTAAATAACTTATATTTTCAATTTATGAAATAAAAGTTTATAAATAATTTGAATAATAATTTTTTTAAATTTAAAAAAATATATTGAATATGAAATATAAATAAAATTTATGAAATAATAGTTAACAAATAATTTGAATAATAAATTTTTAAAAATAAAAAAATTTCATTTTTGATTTTTTGAAAAAAAAAAATATGTTAAATATTAAATTCCTCTTATTTATTAAGCATATTTTGTATTGAAAACTTGCGAAATAGCATTTATTTTTAATTTATAATAATAAAAGTCGAAAACAACAATTTTGCAATAATTATATATAAAATACAGTGTTAATTCGCAATTTTTTAATAAAAAACGTATATATTTAATAAATAATTTTTATTTTTGCGTCTAAAAATAAGAGGGACTGCATTTTTTTTAAATAAATTAAAAATTTAATTTATCTATTTCGCGATTTTTAAATAAAAAAAATGCTTAATAATTATTTTATTATTTTATTTTTAGTACAAGAAATAAAAGGTTGGATTTTGGATGAATGAGCTAAAAATAAAATAAAAAAATAAAAATTTCACTTTAACTCTTGCTCTATAGTACTAAGTAAATGTCTCAAAGCCTTTAGCTGATGTATAGAGCAAGAAAATTTTCGAAATTGAAAAATGATGCAATTTTGGTTTTCATGGTTTTGACCTTATCCGAGAAGAACAGAACAAAAAAATACTTTTTACTTTTACTTTACAGATGTAATAAAATATTAAGTGTCTTTTTCTATATATTGGAGAGACAGCTTTCGAATCAATTTTCGAAACTGATTTTCCCCTCGATGTCTTGATCCGCCACTGATGTGCTCGTTTTGGCTGACCGACACACTGGCTAACTGACAAGTCAATAATGGCCAAGAGATGGCTGGCAAAAAAAAAAAAATAAAAATAAATAAATAAATATTATATAAATAATAAAAATGCCTGAAATGAAACGAGCTGGCCATAAGGCAGCAGCCATAGTGGGCGGAGCGGCTTTTGGATTGGCGTCCGAAGCCACAGCTTGTTGCTATTTTTTTCGGTTTGCTTTTGTTGTTATTGTTGTGCTGCCTCTTTTTGTAGCCAAAAAACTTAGAACGTCTTCTCAGCTGGCTAAAATGGCCGTCACTTGGGACCCCTGGCCAGGTAAAGAGCCGTGACGCACAGCCCAAGTCGCTGCCGGTTCATTGGGCGTATGAGCAATGGCTGGTGTCAGGCCCAGTTGCCAAGCTAGTCAGTCAGTTCTGTCAGTTTGTCATTCTGTCCGTTTGTCATTCGTTTGCGCGACAATGTCAAAAAGTTTTTTGGCCTGCCGTCGTCTTGCCTTGACGATAAAGAAAATAAATAAAAAATTGCTTACGTTAAGCTCTGGCGCAACCGACTTCGATACTCTCTCCTCGGCAAGGGTTCAAACCTCGAAACTTATTCATATAAAATAGTGTGATTCTTAGTAACTCAGTCTACTGTTTTGTAGAAGTGGGCGTAGCAGTACTCACGTTAACAAAATATCAACATCGTTACGTTTATCAGGCTCACATAAGGTTATATATCAAGTTTGTGAACTCACCACAAAAAACAATATATATTAAAAATGCTTCGAGTCGAGCAAAAATGTTCAACTTCCTGAAAACATTGAGATTCAGAAAAACATGAAAATATAAGTTAAAATTAATGAGCATAATTATGATCTAAAATTTTTAGATAGTAGGTACTTATAAATTAGTTGAAAACAAAAATTGAAGATCATAATTAAGCTCATTTAGTTTTCTTCGCAGCGATATCTTGTTGGTCCAAAGATATAAGTCAAACTACAAAAAAAATTAAAAAGGACACAAACAAAAGGCTAGGATGCAAAAGTCTTTGGGTCTCTGCCCCAGTATCACAAGCAATAAAAAATCTTATCATTATCTTACTGTCACAAACTTTCCCACAAATTTAATATACGCCTTTACTCTACAAATAATGGGTATCAGAAGTGAACAAAAAAAATAGCTTCGAAGACGCCCACTACAACGCCAACGTCAACGTCAGCGTCTGCGTTGACGTCGGCATCAGCGTCAGCGCAGCAGCAACACGTCGCTGGCAAAACTCATAAAGTATATTAACAAAATGTTCGATTGCACTTTACCTTACGCTTTCTTCTCCTTCTGCTGCTGCTTATGCTACTGCTTTCTCCACTCTTCGCTTTGTGTTCGTAAGTGTTAGTGTTAGTCTGAGTGTTTGTGTTTTTTTTTTTTTTATTTTCATTCTTTGCCTTTCGTTTCGTTTCATTTATTTTGCTTTCGTTTCCTTTTACGAGACCCTTTGCAGCACTCAGGTTGCATGACTAGCGGGTATCAATATGTTGTCAGTAGCTATGCGTGTGTGTGTTTGGGTATCTGTGTGTGTGCGTAGCGGTATGCGGGTGTATCTGTGCATGCGTGTGCGTATTTGTATTTGCCAAAAAAAAAAAAAGTTGTGGCACATTTTTTGCTAGAATTTAAAGAGCGCGCCCCAAAGTATGCTTTCTTTATAATATAAACACAACATAGTTGACGGTCCGAATGAAACGCTCTGCTAACACATTCTTCAGAAATATTTCTGCTGCGCAAATATAGTTGAGATACACATAATACAAAATATCTACGAGGGTAGACTGAATAGTAATTAGCAGCCCTTTTTTTTATTTTTCAATAATTTTATCTTTAAGTGCAGTACTCCAAATTTTGTATGCGTCTTGCAAAACGTATCGTTTTTCAAGTTGCTCAAAGTAGGCTTTTATTTAGCAGTGAAATCTTTACTTAAGGCCATTTCTTTAAGCTGTCTAAAAGATAGTAGTCACCGGGTCATATCGATTGGAAGCGTCATTCAGCTTTTTAGGGAAAATAGCTTTTTCCAGCCGTTCAAAAACAGTCAACAGATAAGTCTAACCAAAAAAAAATCTTAAACAAAATAATGCTTAACATGGTTAAGACCAATTACTTTTCAGCCTGCTCTCGTATATATGTATTTAGCACACATTAGGCATATTGGCTTCATGTTTGGCTTCAAAATCCAAAGTAGATAAAGTCTAGGCGCGTAAATTGTTGCTCTGAGGTTGCTACCACTAAATCTTTACGTGAGTTGAATAATAAAACTGACGTCAGACTTTCTTAAAAGAATTCCAAGCAGCTTAGCACTCTTTCGAGATTAAACGAATTATTTACAAAGGCTCGCACTCCCAAGCTGACCAGCTCCTGACCGGCTGATTAAGCAAAGCTCCATAAATTAAAAAAATAACGCTGACTGAATTTTAAGAATAAAAAACACAAGACTTTGAGTGTTAATTGAAGAATGATGCAGGATTCTTTAATTTAAAGTCTTCTAGTGAAGTATCAGATTTTTGACAAAGAAATGATGAAGTAGAGAAAAATTTTATAGGCATTTTGAGATTCTGCACAATCCGAATACGTGGTGCAAAAATTTTCAGCACATTAGATTTTTGACATGAGTTCAAAAGTCCGCATTAGACGAGACATTTTAAAGGCGCTTACAGTAAGAACCCTCATCTTAGATTCGGATTTGACAAATTAGTATGGTCTGACCCTCGAAACCGAAAGTAAGGCCCATATCCCAACAAAGGGAATTTTTTTTTTTGCAAGCTGCGTTTGGCCCTTAAACTCAAAAAAAAAAATACAAAATTAGTTTTTTTTTTTTTGATTCGCTAAATCTGTTAAATCCAAGGTCAAAAAAAACCCCAGCACGTCTGACATGGGCTCAAAAAATTTTCTTAAAACAAAGTATTTTAAAGGTTATATCGGAACCCTGAAGTTCCGTTGATTTTTGGCTGTTGGATTCGGATTAGGCGATCCCAAAAACACGCTGTCTCATCACCGAACCCAAAAAGAGATTTTTTGAGATAAAATATGACATAAGCTCAAAAAAACACAACAAAATTGTGTCCGACAATGTGATATGTTTTTGGCGGTCTCACATAACATTCGAAATACCTCGTTTTGTGGGCTATTTTGAGGTTATGTCAAAAACCTGACGTGCTAAGAATTTCCTCCGAAATCGAAAATCGATTTTTTTTTCGTGTGACTGTGCCAGATCTATTACATACCAAACCATCCAAATAAAGAACTGATATAAAATATATATTTCATAAATAACAAAATCCGACAACAAAGTTAATCTCAAGATGCCAAAACTCTATGAATTGATATGTTATTTAAGATTTTTGGTAGAATTTTGTATTAAACAAAGTACTTTAGTTGCCTTCGTTCGAGAGCGTTGGATTTTACCAAGTACTAACATGTTATTCCAACTAAAATACTTGCTGACAATCATTCCCGATCACACAATGCTTTAAAATGCAACTGACAGAGGATTGGCTAGGCAAACAACATGCAAACACACATCTTGGGCAAATATCTGGCCAAAAGTCAGACAACATACGCAGTCCAAACCTGCAAATATTTCTCGCACATGTGCAAATATTGAAGAAACTCTTTGGAACAAAGCATTAAGCCAGCTATAAATACTGCAGCTGGCAGTTGAGACACAGCACAGATGCAAACATGATGAAGATCACTTGGTTGCTACTTGGAGTTTGTGGCATCTTGGCAGTCCGTGTCAGCTGGACACAGGCTCAGGCTACTACCACTGCAGCCGATACTACCACAACTGCCGCAACAACAACCACTAGCGCCGCCACCACCACCACCACCACCACCACAACCACCACAGAAGCAGCAGCAGCAACGACGAGCACTACAGAAAGCTCTGCTGATAAAGTTGTCAGGAAGAGGCGTACGCGCCGTTCTAAGGGGATAAGGACTATTACGAGAAAAAAGAAGGCCAAGCCGGACTAGAAGAAAAACAACAATGCAATAGCTGTATAGGTTCAAACAAATCCCGAATGTTCCGCTTGATGACGACTCAACGGCCTCCATTAAATTAATAACTTTGAATTGTCTAAAATTATTGTATATCTTTAAAATAAATTTATGATGAGTGATGTAAAAATCAAAAGAAAAAAAAAAAAAAACAAATCGCATTTTTTATTACTAGGGGGGGCTTCGCCTACTGCTCGCTTTGAGCGCCTACTACTCGCTTGGCAAAAAATATAGTTGTAAAAGAATTTTGATCAAATGTTCACAATCAAGCAGGCATCAGAGCTGCATTATATTTAAAAAAAAAAATGTAGAATTAAACGTACGATTTTTTTTTTTTTATATATTGCGCCCAAATTGAAGTCAGATGTATTTTTTTGTAGTCTTAGCATTTGTGTAAAGTTTGATCAAAATTGGAACACTATATCATATAGCTACCATACAAAGTTGAACCAAATGTTAACAATCAAGCAGGGATCAGAGACCCCTTCAAAGTAAATAAAACACATATATACGTTTTAAAATTTTTTTTTTTATTGCTTTAGATATCGTACCAAATTTAGTTTAGTTGTATTTTTTTTTAGTCTTAACATTTGTGTAAAGTTTGATCAAAATTGGTTCACTATTTTATATAGCTAGGATACTCCAAACTCGCGCACTTCTTTGTGGCATGTAAAGTCATTATAGACGAACTCTTAATATCGGAGCTCGCTCTTTGTTGAAAGAGCGTGAAGCTCAACATTTTTCTGAACCAGAGCTGGGCAGCCCATAGCCCAAACGGGCACTTTTTGTTCGTGCATTTTGGTTTTTGTACGGCAGACCGCTCTCTTTTTGCCCAGCTCTGTTCTGAACCCATTACTCTTTTGTCAGGATCCCGCGTAGTGTGTTTCCAACTTATCGGAAAATAATATATAATTATATTATTGCACACATACAGATATAAAATTGCAGTGTATCTCAAAGTCGTCACCTTTCGACTTTGCTTTAGCACATTTTTATAATAATTTTTGCTGCGGCCGGGACCTTTCGTATATGCTCTTTATTTAATTACAAACAAACAAAATAAAATAGTAAAAAGGACAAACTAACAATCAAAGTTATTCAACTAAATGATTTGATTTAGTTATGTGCCCCAGTGTCATCATTAAATTTCGATACAAGCAAACAATAATTGTAGCCATCACATATGTATGTATGTACAAGTATATATGTGAATGTCGCGGTGTGTCTCAGTCTGTGCCACCATATGGCTTTCTCCCTGAGTATGTCTCGGTGTGTGTGTGTGTGTGTGTGGTAGCAATCAAACTGTTGATTCAACAAAAGTGCACGTATATATATGAACATACATAAATATATACACATAACAAAACAGAAATAATACAATATACAGCAAGTTAAAAGCAGCGCAGTCGACGTCGCTGTTACCATTACTTTGCCATTTCGTCCCATGGACTAAAAGCTAAAATTCCCTAGCTCTTTGCTTTAGAGACAACTTTCTAGGCATCTGTGTAGAAAAAGCAGAAGCATTTAGATTCTATGTGTGCGTGTGTGTATCTATGTGGTTTTCGTATCTGTGTGTGTGTGTGTGTGTGTGTTGTAACAATTTGTGCCAAAATTAATTTGCACTCACAATGAAAATCAGTTTATGGCTGCGACTTTTGTAAGATTGCATGTGTGTGTGTGTGTGTATGTGTACATGTGAGTGCAAATGTTTGTATGTATGCATTCATTGCACACGATTATCTTTCTTTATTTTGCAAGCCATGTTTTTAAGTTACTCAAACGAGGGCAGGCTAAAAAGTTGTGCGCCTAGCAAAAGAGAGCCAAAGTTTTTCAGACAAAAAAAATTAATTTATCTTTATTTTGTAGCTTCTCTTAGAGCTGTGTATATGGGCCAAAATAAGTGAAGCGTCTCACTTTTTTTATTCTATTGCTCCGAATTTTATTTAATTATTGAGTTATGTATAACTACACATTTAGGTAGACTTTTCTTTGAAATGACATAAGTGTATCTAAATTTATTTGAATAATTTTTAAAAAATTAAAAAGCATAAAAATTAAAAAAAAAAATAAAAATCTAGACTTTTCTCAGCAGTTCGAATGAACACATTTTGTGAACTGGAATTCACTGCATATAGACGTAAAATCGCAAAGCGTATCACTTTTTGTATCGATCTCTTCAATTCCGATTATTTATCTAGATTATTGCTAACTGAATATTTAGTTTCTTTAAAATTCGTACAATTTTTTAATAATTGTTTTTGTACTTTTGCTTAAAAAAACTGCTGTTTAAAAGTACTTTAAAATTTATATAAATATTCATTGAAACGCAATTTTAATTTCGGATGTAACTATCGTTATTCAAGACAGTTCCTTCTTTCTCGATTAACCAAATCTATTTCATTGCAATTAGATGCAAAATTTATTTGTTGTCTTAACTTTTTTACTTTATTTACTTTATTTTTTATTACTAACAAAAAAAAAATAAAAATCCAAAATTCAATATCGAATTCGATATCGAAAAAATATAGCTAAAATTATTTTTATAAAACTTACGTAGAATGCTGCAAATGTACGAAAAGTTCTTCTTTAAAAAAATTATTTTCGATCTTACCTAAAAAGATAAAAAATATCACATTTTTATATTAATAAAATGTTAATTATAAATTAGGCTTGTTAATGATTTTTTTTAATTTTATTTGTTCTCAAAAAGTTATAAATTCTAATCTAATCTAGCCTTTTTTGCTTAGATAGTATGAAGCAAAAATTATTAAAAAGAACCCATAATAATTAGTAATTAACTTTAAATATAATAACAAACTTAATTCTAAGGCGCTTGTGCCAACTAATGTTAAGTTAGTGCCAAAAAAAATTGGGTCTGTATCAAACAAAATGTTCAGGACAAGAAAAGAAAACGATTTAACCAAATCTTGGGCATCTACTAAGAGTTTCATATTTCGTCAAAAGGTAGATTTCTGATCATTTGATTTAGTTTTTATGTCCTGCAACCAAAAGATCAACAATATTATGGCTTTGTGAGGTTGTATCTGACCATCTTTATACTAAAATGCTAAACATCACCTGAGGTAAAAATTTTCTATCCGTACGTATGAACTAGAGAGCTGCGCAAGCACTGCACAAGTGTATTGTAAGCCATCAGCAGTCATTTCAAGTACTGCATGTCTTTGGCTTGAAAAAAACAAAACAAATACTTCAGTGTCAAAAGTGCTTGGCTAACAACAAGCAATAGAACATTAAAACAAAAGTGAAACAGAACAAACCTGAAGTAGAACAAAATGGAAGTAGAACCAAACTAAACTCGAACCAAACTGAAGTAGAACATTTCAAGCATAGTAGAATATTTCAAGCATAGTAGAACATGTGAAGCATAGTTTTTTTTTATGTCTGCCGAAAATTTACTTTACTCAAGCATTTTGTTTGATGTTCTAACCTTTTTTTTTTTTGATTCTTCAACTTATTAAAGCAAAATATTGCCAATTTTTTTTTTTGGAACAGTGGAAAGGATTGTTACAACTATCTTTAATTTTTTAAGTTAACCAACCCTCCGCCTAAAACTGACTTACTTTAACCGCAAAATAATTAAATCTTTAACTCCAATCCAAAGTATGACGAAATCGCTTGGAAATTCCGGCAGCTATAGGATATATTAGAGTCGAGATACTCCATGTTTCGACTAAAGCTTTTAAAGAGCTTTATTTAGCATATGGCCCACAGTTAGCACTTTGTATGTTCCTTTCAAAATTGTATAAATTTCTGAAGTTACTCAAGGCCACAAAAGAGGGTTTCTAATGTTGGGGGTGGCTTTTTACTCCATCCATGACACCACACTTTGCCCTAAGCTAAGCAATTCCATTGAATGTTGGTACTGGCATTTCAGAGGGTGTTTCTCGAGGTGTAATTAATAAATAAATTGGTAGACAAACATGTCATTTGCGCCACTTGTGGTTAACATTGCATTTGCATGTGGTTAATTCTTTGACAAGACGAAGCAATTTTAAAAAAAAAAAATAAATAAATATAAAAAAATATATGGCATATTTTTTTTTAATTTATAAAATTGTTTTAATTTTTTAATAAAAAAATTAATTTATATGTTTTAGGAGTTTTTTTATAAAATTCATAATAAATTTTATGATACTTATTCGCTGGGAGTTATATTCACAGAAATTTAGTGAAAGTGAATTTAGAGCCTATAGTCTGGCCTGACAAATAAATGCACTGGTTCCGAAAATGCAGATAGGGTCTCATATCGGATTATGGCCTGAATGGAACTATGCGGCGGTTTCGAAAATTTTAATATCAAAAAAACTACCGGGGCATTATCTGTCAGGTACACTAGTTCCAAAATAAAGTCAAGCCATATATTGTATATTCATTTTTAATATGAGCCCTAAGTATTTTACACATTTCTTGCAACTTAAAAAATAGATAATATATAATTCCTGCCTAAAAATTAATTTTTGAAATTTTTCAAATTACAACTTCTTTTTGAAAATTTTGTATTCCAAATCTTAAAAAAAACAAGAACTCATTTCGTGTATAGAATATTTGGAAAAATAAATTCAAGTCACCTCGTTCGTTTTGTAAAAGAATTACCCATAAACATATTTAAATATGTGAGAGAGAGTGAAGTGAGTGTGTGCGTGCGTGGGCGTGTGCGTGTATGCAAATATTTAGAAAACAAACTCAGTGCAGCACTCAGTGCAACAGCTGCTTAGGTTGTTGTTGTTTTTTTTTTTGTTGCCATTGGCATTGCAACTGCCACTGCCGCCTGTTAAACTAATTAAAAGTTTGTTGCAACTTTTTTAATGATGTCACGCCTCAAAACTTGACACCTACACTGTTGCATGTATGTGTGTGTGCGTGTGTGAGCGAGAAAGAGTGTGTGCTCAATTTGCTGTAAATGCCACACACACACACACATTCACACACAGACAAAGCGGCCATTTTTGGCTCACATTGTGATTAAAATTTATGACGCTTGAAACAAAAACAAAATGGTCGTCGCTTGGACAAAAACAAAAAAAAATGGCGTATGTTAGGGTCAGTAGCGGCCGACTTTTAGATATACTGTATCAACGAACTGCTTTATATATGGCTCAAAAAAAAACGTTGTCTACTCTTAAACCAAGTCTTTCAGTTTTATCGCAAAGATTCTAAAAACTCTACGCAGAGTTGCATAAAAACTGCAAAGCGAAAAAAAAAGGTACTCGAGACTAGAGGCGACTTGGGAATTAAATAGTTGCAATTATTTTAAATTTTTATGCTCTGAATTGTTTTATATTAATTAAAAGATTTTTTATTTTCCGCCTATTATGCTTACAAACGAAGTAATTTTTTTCACAAGCTTGTAATTCACAAGTTTAAGTAGTTATTGGCTTTGTTTACACAGATACATTTTTTTTTAATTTTTAATTATTTTTTTTTTCTTTTTATATATTTTTTTTTATTTTTTTAAGCCCATAGGTACGATTTAGTTTCAATTTTTATATCCTGTATACCCTCTCTCCTCTATGTTACATACATTTGTGCCAACCTAATTTACTCCTTACCATAAGCTACAGTGTATAAGCATAACAATAAGCGTAAAGGTAAATGCTAAAGACTTAAAATGGTTCCACGTTCAAAAAAAAAAAGAGAAACCAGTTGGCCAACCGCATAGGGTCAAAATAAAAGAAAAGAAAAGAAATGTAATTACATAAAAGCAACAGCAGCCACAACAACAATAATCATGGAACAAGGGCAGCAGGGCAACGCACGAAATGAAAACAGAATGCCAAACACTTTTCGCATGGGTTTTCTTGGTTTTGGCCCATAAAGTAAGGATATGTAGAAGGTCCATTGCGCAGGTCCAGTATAAGGCAGCCAAAAAAGAATATATGCGAGTGACGTCACATGATCATATGTGCATGCACTTTGCATTTGGCAATGTGCTTGGAGTCTAGTGTTAGGAGAGACTGAAGAGGAGAATCTTTGACTGGATTAAAATAAGTCATATTAATTATTAAAATTATAATCAAACAAACACGAATATAAGCGCAACCTTTGTCGCCATAGCATCCACCAAACTCTACAGATCAGGCTCCTAGTAACTATTTTCTGCTTGCCCGAAATGGCTGCACGGTAAGAAAATTGGGTCATTTCTAAAAGCATATTATGAAAGAATATTTTTAATAAGTAACCTCAAGTAGGCCTAATAAACAAAACCACATCGACATTTTATCGATGCTAACCCCACACCGTGTTTTTTCTACATTTTTCAATGTATGCTCTCTCAAATATTTGAGAATGATTTTTTGACTTAATTTTCAAAGTCGGTTTAAATTTATGAAACTTATAAATGTGAGGTATTGCTTAAAAAAAATGTTTTTTCATATTGCACTCAAATTTTTCATGCTAAGGTACGCAGAAAAAGGAATAATATTAAATCAATTATATTCCTCGACCACTTCAAAAAAAAAAAACAATTTTTTTCATTTCAAATTTTTCAATTTTAAATTTTGTAAACTGTTTTCAAAAATTGAAAAATTAGGAAATTTAAAAATTAAAAAAATTAAAAAAATAAAAGAAATAAAAAAAATAAAAAAATTAAAATAATAATAATAATGTAGCTCTTAAACACTGTCAGTGCAAGCTGAACCATATCAAATGTTGATCTTGTGACGTAGTAGATGGTCAAAAGCAGCCCGCTTGAGCGCACTGATTGAGCAAGTGAGAGAGTTAGTTCATGTTAATGAGTTCATGTGAGTGAGTCTCTTTTGAGTGTTTATGAATGCACTCATTTAATTTAACGCCTGCGCAAATTTTTGCTCAGCTGACTGCTTAGCCGCTCACAGCATTACAGCAGCAGCAGCAGCAGGAACAAAGCCAGCGTCGTCTATGATGTAAGGCTATGGCAAATGACAAAAGCAGAGCGGCTAAGGGCTGAGTGGGGACTTGGAGAAAATCAGAGCAAAAGCAAAGCAAAGTAAATCAAAGGCAAAACAAAATGCGAAGGCATTGACATTGTCCGCAATTGTGTCAATTCAGTGTATACTATACTTTATATATACATAAGTATGTATGTTCATACAGCCATATATACCAGTATATATACATATATACGTGCATACATATATATACATACATCAAACACATTTGTGGAGCGTGTGACCACGGCTTTCATAGCCAGCCGCATTGCTTTGGCCAACTGCCTTTAGCTCGGACTGTTATTATATAAGGCGGGCTTGTCATCGCAATATTACGCATACGCCACATGGGCTGAGGCGAAAATGAAAAAAAAACACACAGAGCCGCATCAAAGTCAAAAGGCATTATATAAAGCACTGTATCTCTGTATGTTTTTGTTTGTTTGTGTTTCCTTAGGCTTTTGTGTCCAGCTTTTGATTTCTAGACGGCTTTGAACGCAACAAATATCAACAAAAGCCAAAAAGATAGTTCCACGACAACAAAATTTCCTAAATCTCAAAATTGTTGGTACAATAATAATGTTAATGATTGAAAAATAATAATATCAACATATCAATGCAAAATATGGAGCCAATATTTACTTTTGTTGGGCCCCAAAAAAAAAAATTTTATATATATTCCACTAAACTAGGGGTTCTCATATGATACATCAAAAGTGCGCCAAGAAAAATTTCTCTATTGAAAGTAAAATTCGTTTTTCAAGATTTTTTTATGGATAGAAATTTTTAAAGGATTATATAAATTTGTAATGATCGATAAATTTTAGAAAATACAAAAATTACAAAAAATTAAAAATTCTGTTTTTATTTTTATCTTAGCATGGCTCTTCACTCCAACAAAAATAATGTGGCCTAAATTCAATTTTTTATTTCCTTTTATACCTTATGGTAAGGGGTAAATATGTATGTAAATAAATATGTATAAAATAAATATGTAAATGTAGGTAACAAAGAGTAGTAGATGGATACCCCCAAGGTAACCTTCAATAGGTTCAAGAGCACAGAAGAAAGTGATATACATAGATATGCCCGCCCGTTTGTCTGAACGCCTAAATCTTCGAGATGCTGAAAGACAGAGCAAACAAACTTTCGATTTTTCTATTATATCACGGAAGACAAGTTTACTTTATGTTTTTGATATCGGGTTTATATTTTAGACCTCTCATACGGCTATTTCAGAGTATCAAAAAAAAAAAGTTTAAACGACTTATTTACACCAATTTTTTTTTATCCTAGTTTAGTGCTAAAATAAATAAATAAATAAATAAATAAATAAATAAATAAATAAATAAATAAATAAATAAATAAATAAATAAATAAATAAATAAATAAATAAATAAATAAATAAATAAATAAATAAATAAATAAATAAATAAATAAATAAATAAATAAATAAATAAATAAATAAATAAATAAATAGATAAATAAATAAATTTACAAAAAATAAACAAATAGACATTTTGAAAAATTATCGAAAATAACGCCGAAGCACAAAAAAAAATCGATTTTCAGGCTCATGAGACAGCTGTACTAAGTTTTTGGAGTAGCTGCATCCGAATCCAAGTTCTAAAAACCTTAAAGCACCATGCATGTGTATTTGTTGTTTTTGGGATCGCTGAATCCGAATTGATGGAGTATGTAGCTTCATGTGAGCTTATTAAACAAAACAAGGGCGATGCAATCGCCCGCAACCTATTTGCCGCATTTACTGACAAAAATTCCAACATATGAATTTCAAATTTTTCAAAAACATTTTCAAAGGTGCTTTAATTTCTTCTCAACTATGGGCCAACTTCGACTTAGACCCCTATACCGAGAACCTTTACCTTTAACATGTTAGAAGATAGATCGTTATTTAAAATTAAATTTAAAAAATATCTTTAGCTTAAAATAAATATATCCAACTTGTTTGAATGTTCATTGGAATCGAGTCAGTTAAATGAAATAGGGTATAGTATAGTCTGCATGCCGCAACTGTAGCCAGTTCTTTTGTTAAAAATAAATTCCTGTGTACCCAATTAAAACCAACTAAACACGCACATTTATTTTACTCCATTAACCTAATACAAACATTAATTTTAGCTAAGCTAACTTAAAAATTCGGCATTAAATAAACAAGTCTTTGACATGACGTCTCATGTTTACTCTTAACACTGACAAACCTTTTTTTTTAGAACAAAAAGTTTTTTATTTTTGTAGGAATTTTTTATATAAAATTTTAATATACTTTCCTTTCCGTCCAAAAACAACTAAAAATTGTCGAGACTAAATACAAAATGTAAAAAAAATCCTAAAACACTTTTTCTAATAAACTTTAAACTTTTGCACTAAAATAAATCTTAAAAACAATAGTGATTCAATATGACAAAATAATCTTCTTTTGAAAATTTGCTGTCGTAAAATGCTTTGAAGGGCTAACAATTCCGCTCTAACTAGTTTATCGGTCTGTCAAAAAACTGCATTACTTACGCAGAAAAAGTAATGGATTACAAGCGCTACTTTTCGTTTGAAGGAATGTAATTGAAAGCAATAGAAAAAAAACGACTCACATTTCGTTCGCTTTCTACTACTCAGCCGTGTTTCGGAAAACGTAAAAAATTTTTTCGTTTTTGCGCGCTACCGATTTCACATTCTTTGCTGTCAATAACTGCTTCTTACTCTTTTCAATAAATGTGCTCTTTTGAAACTTTTTTTTCAATTCGTTTTAATTTCACTTGCACCAAAGCAGTCGATTTCAAACCACATAAAAAATTGGTTTTGGGCGCACCAAACATTCGAAATTAAAAAGCAGTCCGCATATTTTAAACGTTTTCGTTTTACTATCATTTATGCCAAATAGCTACCAAAAGTTCATATACTCTAGTTGTAGAGTATGCAAGTAGCTCGAGCATATTTTTAATTACCTAAATAAACAAAAATGGGCACATAACCAGTCGACAAATGTTTTCTGCAATTAATAAAATTGCCTTAGTTGTTGTTTTTGTTGCTTTTTTGGATTGTAAATATTTAGAAACTTTAGCAAAAAAAACAAAAAAAAAAAAACGAAAGCTAAACATGAACAAAACAAAAATGGACCCCTTTGATTTTGAATTTTTTCAAAATGGCTTTCGTTCCAAGTGTGTGCGTGTGTGTGTATATATGTGTGCCGCCATTGTCAAAGCTTACATATACACATCTCACATAGGGTGACCATTTCAATTTCAATTACAAATACAATTGTGTGTATACAACTTTAAAGTTTAAACCTAAGCAACACTTTCCAACGTTCTCATCCAAAAATTCATTACAAATCGACTGTGCCGCAAATATACTTGACTGTACCTAAAAGGGTAAGGTTTATATAAAGCAAGTGTTTCACTACATAAATTTCAGGATGCATACTTTGAATATGTAGTCAAACCCAACTGAATATTGAACATCCAAAAAAACCTTATTACGCTTTTCCGATTTGAGACTCATTGGTAAATCGGGGGAAAAGGTTAAACATCTAAAGAATTACTTACAAGTAGCTCTGGGACATTCTGAAAATCTGTTAAGCCCCATAATAGCTGAAAACTCACCATAATATTCCAAATGTCCAACTAATAAAGCATTTCAACTGATCTGTAGATCTTACTTAACTATTTGGACATGTGGTTGGCATGGCCAGCTACCAGCTATTATGGTAAATCATTTCCTTTCCAAAAATTTATTTTAAAAATCCAAAATGGTTTATAATATAAATAAAGTGTCTCCCCATATAAAAAGCAACCCACGTAGACGTCGCACAGTGGGTTGAGCAAACACAAAAGTGCCGCTAAGTTCATAAAATTATATTTTTTGCTAGATTGTTAATATTATTATTATGACTCTACGTTTACCAGGGTCGGCGTAATTCTTAGTTCTTAAGGTTGCGCGTTAAAAATTATTATTGTGGGCACACTGAAAATGTACCATTTTTTTCTCATATTGGAAAGCGAGTTTCTTAAAATATATAAAAAAAAAGATGGCGTAAGTTTAAGTCGGGCGCGGACGACTTTGGGATACCCTGTACCTTCACATTGCCATCAAATCCGATATATTGCTTAAGAACTCTAAAGATATTTATTTGCCAAACTTGGTTACGATATTTTTATAAACAAACAAAAAACAGACGAATTTTGCACCAGAGACGCTTTTTTGACCGATCGGTTCTATAGAGGCTATATGATATAGTCAACTGATTTTGATCAAATTTGGTACATTGCTAGAGAACTCTTAAAAACTAAAAAACACCAAATTTGATTACGATATCTTCATAAATACAAGAAACACAACGAATTTTTGCACCAAAAACGTCTTTTTGAGCGATCGGTACTATGGGGTCTATATGATATAGTCAACCGATTTTCATAAAATTTGGTACAGTGCTGGGTAACTCTAAAGAACTTGTGAATGCCAAATTTGGTTACGATATCTTCACAAACAAACGAAACACAACAAATTTTGTACAAAAAACTAATTTTCGACCGATCGATCCTATATGATATAGTCAACCGATTTTGATAAAATTTGGTACAGTGCTGGGGGTTTCTAAAAAACTTCCGATTGCCAAATTTGGTTATGATACCTTCATAAACAAACGAATTATCCATCTAAAACTTTTGCTTTTTTTCGAGGTCCTACACCCCTATGGGAGCTATATAATGTAGTCCCGATATCAAAAAAATAAAATAAACTTGTCTCCTATGGATTAATAAGGGATCTTATCTGAAAGTTTGGTTGCTCTAGCTCTTACCAGCTCTGAGATCTAGGCGTTCATACGGACAGACGGACAGACGGACAGACGGACATGGGTATATCGACTTCTCTAGTCACTCTGATCATACTTTAGGTAACTTTGGGGCGTCTCCAACTTCTCCTTCTGTACGTTACATACATTTTCGGCTTGCACAAACACAATATACCCTTTGTACCATACGGTACAGGGTATAAAAATCTAGCGATCAAGGACAACAAAAGTTCATCCCAAATTTGTTCAGAATTGGATCTTCCTATTTCAAAGAGACGTGTGCAACAAGTTTTGAAGGCCAATGAACTCGTCTCATATGAAAAAAAAACTTCGCAAATGTCAGCTTCTTCCACGCCATAAGGCAGCACGTTTGCATTTTGCTGAGATGCACAAATTTTCGGACATAGAGTGGCAAAATATCATTTTTAGTGACGAAAAAAAATTGCCTGATAGTGACTTGTATTATTATCGTGACATAAGAACAGAAAAACAAGTAAAGGTATCTCGGAATTTTCAAGGAGGGTCACTGATGGTATGGGCTGCTGTTGGCTTTGTTGAAAAGAGTCCAATATGCTTTGTGACCAGTAAAATGAACTCTAAGGACTATATCTATCTACTAGACGATGTTCTTATAGAATTTGGTGAGCAAAATTTTGGTGACTCCTGGGTTTTTCAACAGGATAACGCACCAATCCATGTTTCCCGTGAGACCAAAGAGTTTTTTAACACTCGAAGCATACCAATATTGATTGTCGTGGCCAGCAAGAAGTCCGGATCTTAATCCGATTGAAAACCTTTGCCTCCAGAAATGGGAGGCAATTTAATACCCTGAAGTATTTAAAAAAGACTCTATAATGACTGAATGGGCCAAGATAGACAAATCCCTGCTTCAAAATTTAATAAACTCAATGCCAAACCGGATTGTAAAAGTCCTTAATAACAAAGGAGGCCATATTTAACAGTTTTTGTGACACAATTTTCAATTTATGTTAAGTTACTATTTTAAGTAAAAGCATAAAACATTGAAGTGTACCACTTACTTATTTCGCTCTGAAGGATTTTTATTTAATTTTTATAAAATCCTATGAAAGGATTTTCCATTTTTTTTTTTTTATGTTATTTGTTTTGTTAAGAAGTTTAAATAAAAAATGAATTTGAACATAAATAATTTATTTCTACTTGGCTACGAAACAAAATAAGGTGTACCACTTAGGTACTTGATTCGCGCACCTTACTGCTGCGCTTCTTGACGTTCAACAAGCTTTTGATCGAGTTTGGCATAACGGCATCCTATACAAAATAAAGAAATGGCTACCTGCGCCATACTTTTTTATATTAAAGTCATATTTGGATAAACGATACTTCTACGGGCCCGTTTTATACACTTTGTTCACAGCTGACATGCCAGTTTCAAGCGATATAGGTTAGGGCGGCAGTTGGGACTGACGTCCCAACTCACATAGGCCAAGAATAGGCCCGTTGTGATACCGCTACGGTGGACTGTTTCCCCTCTTCCCCACTCAAGAGGTCCCCTGTATAAGATGAGTCCGCCATCCGGCGGCCTGGATGAACCTTAGAAGGCATTTTGGACTCTGTTCGGAGAGCTGAGATAAATCATCAAGGAAGTGTGACTTTAGAAAGCGGAACCTAGTCCTGCACAGTCCAGGACAGTAACAGAAAAGATGCTCCACAGTTTCCAGCTCCTCTTCATTGTCACAACTTCTACAGAAGTCGTGGTGGGGAGCATTTAGCCTGGATGCATGGATCCCCACCAGCCAATGTCCTGTGATCGCACGTATGACTGTCGAGCACTGAGCTCTATTTAAACGACAAAGTTCCTTAGTTCTTTTCGTGCTGTATGTCGGCCAGGTTTGCCGAGATATTCTACACGTGTTTGATGTCCGCTTCCACGTTTGGTTTGCAGAGAGAGCGAAGTAATTTCGTATTCTCAGTTTACAGCTGGCCATGGGTATACCCAGGCCCTCCTTGTCCTGAAGGAGGATGCTGGTAGTTCCTTGTCTAGCCAGTTCATCCGCAATGCAGTTGCCCTCGATATCCCTATGTCCAGGGACCCATATGAGGTGGATTGAAAACTGCTTAGCCATCTCCTCAAGAGATAAGCGGCAGTTATTCACTGACTTCATACACGATGTCAATGAAGCTAGGGACTTGATAGCCGCCTGGCTGTCCGAGTAGATACAAATATTCTTGTTTCTAACTTGTAGGTTTCTTATTGTTGTGAGAGCCTCTTGGATTGCAGTGACTTCCGCCTGAAAGACACTGCAGTGAGCCGGGAGTCGGAAAGCTGTTCTTACGTCGAGTTCCTCAACGTAGACGCCTCCACCTACACGATCATCCAGCTTGGAACCATCCGTGTAAATCAAGCGATATAACTCTTGCCATTAAGAGATGAAGCTTCTCAACAACTGCAATCGCAACTTAATCTTATTGAAGCCTGGCTTCGACGTTGGAAAATAAAAGTAAACGCCCTAAAATCTGCTCAAATAACATTTGCATTAAGAAAAGCTGACTGCACCGAAGTATCTCTTAATGGATCAGCAATTCCGCAAAGCAACTGTGTGAAGTATCTTGGATTACATCTCGATCGTAGACTCACATGGAAAAACCATATTTCAGCAAAGCGTCAGCAACTTGTTACAAAAACAAAACGTAGGTCCTGGTTAATAGGCCGAAATTCACAAACAAGCCTGTAATACCAGATTCGTCTCTACAAAGCAATTCTAAAGCCTGTGTGGACTTATGCTATACAACTGTGGGGAACTGCTAGTAATTCAAATATTGAAATTCTGCAGCGGTACCAATCCAAAACATTAAGATCCATAGTTAACGCTCCTTTATACGTGTCTAGTGCATGCATTCGTAAGCATTTAAATATTCCTCTTGTAAAAAGAGAAATAATCAAATTTAGCAAAAAGTACATTGACAGACTTCACAATAGTGATGAGCAATATTTACGTACCTGTGATTTGTCACACGTATTTTAATGTCACCGTGACAAAATACTTGTCACTGATACGAGAGTATTTTGTCATTGCGCTAGTATTTTGTCACAGTCACAACCCACGGTGACAAAATACTCGTGGCTATATGAACTGTTACAAAATACTCGCCAAGTATTTTCGCACCAATAGCGACAAAATACTCTCGCAGTACTACTGCGAGAGTATTTTGTCACAGTCACAACCTAAGGTGACAAAATACTCGTGGATATATAAGTTCGTATGAACTGCGACAAAATATTCGTAAGTACAAGATCCTATGAACTGTTACAAAATACGCGCCAAGTATTTCCGTACCAATAGTAACAAAATATTGCAAGAGTAAATACTGCAGGTAAATACTTGGCGCGTATTTTGCATTTGTATATTATTTTATGAACGGTTACACAATAGGTGGCTAGTATTAATGAAAACAATAGTTTTGAGATATTTGTTGCAATATGAAGAAGGATCGCATGCAAAGTAAGTGAAATTTGGAAATTATTGAGTGTTTTAGATGATAATTTTGCCTTGCAAATATTGCAAGATCCAATTGGTACGGAAATACTTGGCGCGTATTTTGTAACAGTTCATAGGATCTTCAACAATCAATTTATCAAAACATATTCAGAGGAAACATCAAACGTGTGAATTAGCCAAAGCTGTAAGATATTAATTTTTTATAAACTAAAAATTTTATAATTTTTTTGTTTTTAAAAGCATAATAAAAATCCGCGATATCCTTTTGTAAACATTTTATTATGTGCTCGGTGTCACTGTCACGACCTTTTGTCACTGATATTTTTTTGTCACAGTCACAGTTGTCGCTGTCACTGCAAATTCACAGTATCGCTCATCACTACTTCACAACCACGAAAATAATCTAGCCTTAAGTCTAGCCGATAACAGTACAGCAGTAAGAAGACTTAAAAGACTGCATATTCTCGATCTCATGGATTTATCTAAATTGGTCACATACAACATATCGACCCCTTTGCGCGAAATTATCGTATATGCCAATTTTTTCGAAATTAAGTTTTTGATGCAATTTTGTTCTACATTCCAAGACACGTCACCTGACAAAATATTGTAGGTGAATTCCACTTCGTTGCTTCAAAAATTAACTGAATACTTTATCGTATGTTAGACTCCATTTTTTCTTGTAGCCATTTTATCGTATCTGCCAATGAAGAATATTTTGCATATTGTAGTTGTTGCAATATTTACTACATATTTCTTTATAAGTTAGAATTAAAAGGTAAAGCGAATTGCTCGCTTTATTTTGTTGTTTGCCTCTATTCGTTTTACCGTTAATTTTACAGAAGAGGCTACATTAAAGTTGAAGAGAAGCATTTAGCATGCATTCTTTTTCGGATCATGTGTTTGAGGTAATCAGTTAAAAAAAAAAATAAAAAAAAATGAATAAATAGTGCCTTAATAATGCTATCAGTTTCCCAACACCGTAAGTTAATAATATAACTTAAAAGTAATTTGATGTGGATCTTGTGTAATGTGTAATTATGATTATGTGGTGATGTTTTGGTTGTTTGATGTCTATTAAATTGTGTGCTTTATTTAATAAAAAAATATTAAAAAGTAATGGAAAAAACATACAGCGATAGTGAGAGTGATGACTCATGCTTATTTGAAAATGAAAACTGTGTCGGAAAACGGGGCTACAAAAAACCTCTGGCTGTTAAATCAAAGGAAGACATTAAAAAGAAAGTTTTACCTAATCCGTGCCTTAATAAGATGTGCCACGGTGCATGTTGTCGTCTCTCCGAGACATCTCGTGAACATTTAAATGAACATTATTGGGGAATGTCAAAAGCAAAAAGAAGAATGTGGCTGCTTTCTTGTATAAAACAAAAACAAATTCAACGAAGGAGAGCTGCTGTCAAAGGAGGACAATTCTTTTGAATATAATTTTACTCACAAAGGGATCGTTTTTAAAGTTTGTCAAAAATTCATGCTGGCAACTTTAAATATTTCTCAAATGATGTTAAGATATCTTTTTTTTAAGGGAAAATAATTATGCTCAGCCAAAAGCTAAGGTTCGGCCTCATAATAAAACAGATGAGCAAAACATAAAGCTTCTAAAACAATGTCTTGAAAAACTTCCAGCTGTGCCGTCACATTATTGTAGAGCCAAAAGTACTAAAGTTTATTTCGAAACAAGCAAATCCTTTATAGGTGCTACACTCAATATATGAACGATAAGAACCTCAGCAACTGCATTGTGTCGAATTTCGTTTTCAGACAGATTTTTCAAAAAGATTTTAATATAGGTTTTCATTTGCCAAAAAAAAAAAGTGCGAAAATATTAAACATCTTGATGAAGAGGAAAAAAAACGTTTGGAGAATTCCGATGAGTATAGGATGCATATAAGAGACAAAGATGAGGCCAAGGCTAATTTTTTAAGAGATCAAAATGAAAGCAAAAATGTTTCTAGTTTTGTTTCGATTTGCAAAAAGTTTTGAATACTCCGTTCGGAAATAATATAACCCTTTTTTACTCACGCAAGTACGCCCACTACAATTTCAGCGTTTATAAAAACGGCACTAGAAATGGCTTAGGTTATTTGTGGGGTGAGCGGGATGGTAAGCGAGGCTGCAATGAAATTTGCACAGCCCTGTATAAGTATTTAATAATCGTAGACCAAAGAAAGACAGTTAAAGATTTAGCCCTATATTGCGACAGTTGCACTGGTCAAAACCGCAACAAGGCTGTATTAGCTATGCTGACACATTTTTGAAATTTTTCAAACTTCGTTGAAAAAATTCAAATAACATATTTACTTCCCTGTCCATCACATGATGCCAGTTGATTCTGTGCATAGCACAATTGAATCATTTGTATGCAGGCGTACTATTTGGGCGCCAAGTGAATGGCCCACAATTATTCGCAATACAACTGTATTGAAATAGGCCACTCAGAGTTTGAAAACTGGAAGTCCTTTGCAGATCTGTTACTATCAAACAAAGTTAAACTAAACATAAATAAAGTTCGCAAAGCTTTATTAGACAAAAAATCAAAATCAATTCAACTCATTTACGGATATTCCGAAAATTCGACTAAAAAAGCTATAAATAACTTTGATTTTACCTTTAAGTTACAAAGATTGTACAATTCACCTTTGTGTATCTCTTTGCAAGAATTCAATGATTTGAAAAATCTATCAAAGAACCACAATAAGTATTTAAATTTAAAATATTCTGTACGCGAGAAAGACGTGTTAAAGTTAAATGCAAGCGACGAAGAAAATTAACTCACTTATTATTATTATTCGTTTTTTTTAGTTTTTTTTTAATGAATTCATGATTCTGTTAAATATTGATTACATTTTTTATTACTTTGTACCATTCCAAGTTAAAAAATAATGAACAAATACATAAAACCACAAATAAATCTTTGTTTCAATTTATTTCCAACATTGACAAATGACATCGCAAGTGCCATTTTCTACACACGCATCTTCGAAATTGTTGAGTCGCCGAGCTTTTTCGGCAACTATAGTTTAAGCAAAAGGTTTTATAATTGTTTTAAAATGTATTTATTGTTTGTTTCGAGAGTATGTATATGTGTATGTAATGTGATGTTGTTGAGTGTGAATGTATGTATGGTAAATTTGTGTTATGTCAAGACACGACTTGACAGCGAGAGTTATATTGTTACACTGATTTGAGTGAGTTAGCAGATCAAGCTACTGACCTTTAAGCATAAAAACGATAATGTCAAAGAGCGGCTGAGTGCGAACAAAGCAAACAAACGATAATAGAGTTAATGCAGAGAGAACCAAATAGACAGAGGCGAAAATTCTCTCCGAGTTCGAAAATTTTAAAAGTTTATCACTGACGAGGGCTCGCAAACACAATGCAAAGCAAACGAAACCAAATTCGAAGTGGATTTGCGTTTTGTTTATTTACCCTTTTGCTATTATTTTTCGTTTCTGATTTTACATTATTTGCAGCGCCGCAGCGTATATCGGTTCATTTTGAATTGCAAGGCAGCATTGGTACATGCTTTTTCCTTTAGTATGTCCATTTCAGACAGTTTATGGGAAATTTGTCTGTATGCATGCTGGTTTATAGATGATATTTGGCAAAATATTTTAATTTTATTTCATTAATATGTTAATAATACCGCAACGAAACAATTTTTTTTTTTATTTAAATATAAATATAATAAATATAATTTAAATATTATCAAAGAATGTAGAAAGAACTACAAATGAATACAAATTCATTTTAGCGCTTGTTGGTACGGGTGGGCTTCGAAAAGGTATGAAGGCTCAAAAAGTAAAAATTTAAAAATTTGGCTGTTTGTGCTCTCACTGCCCGCGCCATAGAGCTGAACAAATTTTGCATACACATCTTAGTATGTATATTGTCATTGGGAAAACATTTGTCGAAAATGAAACATTAATTTTCTTATGACAATAAAAAAATATATATCTAATAGAAAAAGAACAGAAATTATGGAAAATTAAAAAAAAAAAAAAATCATATTGAATCTAACATCCATTTAAGAACCGAACATCGACACATTAGAGTCTGAGTCGAACACTCATTCCACTAGGCCATTGCCACTGCGCGAATTCCATTTGCTAAGTTTCATGTCCAAGCAAATGTATAAATGCAAGCAATAGTAAACTTTTTGTGTAGTTCTACATATGTATGTACATATATTCTTTGCTATTATATATTAACTATTTAGTTTTTAATTTTGACATTTTATTTGATTTTATATTTCTTTCAAAATAGTTTTATTAATATAAGGAAATTTCGTTGTGCAAAGTTTGTAATATTGTTTCTTTTGTACATTTATTAATTTTTTTTTTCAGTGAGGCATACAAAGTATTAAGGCATCGCTTATTTTAAGCATTTACTTTAAAAAATATTAATATAATATTATTATTAAAAATATTATTATTTTAAACCAATGGAACAATGATCAATTCTTTCTTTTATTAATTTTTTATCATCATCATTTATCATTTTTTATATAAATCATCATTCATATTTCTACAACTCACGACAAATTATTGTCACTACTGTTTTAAACTTTATTAAAAAATAATTGGTAAAACAGTTCTATCGGCAGTGGCCTAATAACATGCAGCTATTAATGACAACGCGCTGACCAAAAGTCTGTTTTGTTTCGGCTAAAAATTACTTGTGTTTGTGTGTGCCGCAATGCAAAACAGTTCAGCAGAATGGGAGGCGATAGCTAAATACTCTTCTTCGTATTTTTCGCCATTTATGCATGCATTTGTTAGTGTAAAGCAAACGCGATTGCAAAGTGTCATAGCAGCCACATATTGAGAAAGGGTATGAATGCTCAGAAACTAAAAATTTACAAATTTGGTTGCGGCTGAATTTATGAATTTATGAATTTATTTATGCCGACAGCCAACAACGAAGTTTAGAGCCGAGTTCAATTGCAAGAACACGAGAATTGTATGGGCTATTTTTAGATTTTCCTTTTTAACTCTGCCCGCCAACCACACTTCATAGAGTTTATAATATCTTTGGGCTGCCGGCCTTGGCTAATCATAATTTTTGACTTCTTTCTTCTTCGCTATTTAATTAGTTTGCAATTTATTTTTTGCCATTTTACTAAATCAACTTTTATTCATTTTATATGGCAATTTTAGGGAAATGCATTTTTTTAATTGCAAGTTGCATTTGCTTAGAAACTGATTTGGTGCAACAATGCTAAAAAAATAAAATAATTGTTTGCTTTTTTTCTCAATGAGCCCAAAAATTGTAATGAAGTTTTAAAATATTTAATTGCGTTATGCATATTCACAACTACAAATGCATAAAAAGCAAAACATAGCCCAGCTGGATTGTTTGTATTCAATTGTGTTTTTGCTTTTAAGTTTAAACCAACGCATTATGTTTAGCTATTGCTGATGCTGATTGTTCTTTACTACAATAAACAAAGAGTTTAAGCCTGAAAAAAATACTGAGTAGAAAACATCATCAGATTGTTTGGGACCCCAATTAAGTCCTAAACCAAATTTTCCAAAGGCAGTTGCTCTTTCCCGCCAAAAAGTGGTTGGTGTGATTATTACATAATATTGTTTTGCTATTACAGTTAGATTTATTTATGTTTTTTTAATAAAAATTATTATCAGTAAAATATAGAATTTTTCAAATAAAACTCAAATCAAAGTGATTGATTAATTGGTTCAGGCACAATGACTATTCAAAGTTAAAAAAGTGGAAATAGTTTTTGGTGTTTTTCAAAACATCTGCTCCTACCGTAAAATTGGTGGGACTTTCGCAAGAATATCCAAGTACTCTATTGAAGTATATGAAATGATCTACAAAATGAGTTCTCTATTACTATCCTAGGATTAATAGTTTTCTAGTAATCGAACGAATAAACCACTTGCAAACGCCACTTTTGTTCATCGCCGCCTATTTGCGTGGCAAAGCGAATAGCCGCCGGCAAAATATCCTTTCCTTTGCTTTGTCAAAATTGAATTTGCCTTCCCAAAAATCTAAACTAAAACAAGTATGTATATACATACATACTATACTTTTAGTTATGGAAACACATTACAGTTTAGACACATACTATTTTCAATGAAGAATGCAAACAAAAAATGTAATTTGTATTTTTTTAATGCTTTTAACACTGACTAAACATAAACCAATGTTATAAATAACTTAGCATTAAGGAAAAAATTTAGTTGATTTAATTAAAAATTATAAACAAAATAATTTAAGGCTCCTTTTTATATAAAATTCTTATAAAAACTAAAATGCTCCTACGTCAGTGCATAACTATCAACACAAAAGCAGCGACAACCAATGCTTCATATCGCTTTGCTTTGGCCGAGCCCAAGTCACCGGACAAACATCACAACACAACACAAACCGAGCCAAGAGCCAATGCTGCCTTTGGCTTTTGCCATTCATTCGTCTACCATTGCTGTTGCTTGTTGTTGGTGCCTGACTTTATTTTGCGTTTGATTTTGCTTTTACACCAGACGAGCCCAAGTCGTTGGATAAAGTTTCAACGGCACTTTCGAACTCGGAGAGAATTTTCGCCTCTGTCTATTTGGTACTCTCTGATTTGTTTTTGTTTATGTTTATTTATTTGACTGCTGGACCAAACAGAAATGTTGTGAGCGAAATTATCGTATATGCCAAAAAATACGTTTTTCTTGGAAAACTTGAACTTTTTCACCGGAATACTTTTAGGTGTAGTTATATTAGTTAATTATCTAAGCACATGTAAATTTTCATTTTGATATTGCAAGCGAAAACAGAGAAAACTAGAAAAATGGCTGTCCTGTAAAATTTGGTTTTTGTAACATACGAAAATTTCGCGCAAAGGGGTCGATATGCTAAACACAATACTCGTAGGTTTCGATGGAAACTTGCTATTATTATTATATTTATATTGTATTAATTATTTTAGTAAATTTACTTATTGTCTAATAAAGACAGATTGTAAATAAAATGCAACAAAAAAAACAAAAATGTCCATGTGACCAATGGAGAATTTAAGATGCATAAGTACCAAAATTAATGAATACTTTAAAATGAATAATCATGTACCTTATTTAAATTAATAAATAGAGTAAAAGTAAAAAATGAATAATCATGTACCTTATTTAAATTAATAAATAGAGTAAAAGTAAAAAATGAATAATCATGTACCTTATTTAAATTAATAAATAGAGTAAAAGTAAAAAATGAATTTTCACAATCAATAAAGTAATAATAGTACAAAGAAATATTCTGTTCGATTTCTAGGAGCACAAAGGCTTCTATAATACCCAATACGTGCGTAAACTGATTGTGAATTATAAGCATTTTTTCATGAAATTGCTTATTGTATGTTTTATTATACAAATAAACGGTCATCAATCTTGAGGTTTTTTTCAATAAGGTTTTTTTGATAAACCATGCGTGAGTACTGTCAACTTGCGAGGTATTTTTATACCCTGTACCGTATGGTACTAAGGGTATATTAAGTTTGTGCAAGCCGAAAATGTTTAAGTTTATAAAGATATCGTAACCAAATTTGGCATTCAGAAGTTTTTTAAAGATCTTCAACACTGTATCAAATTTGATCAAAATCGGTTGACTATATCATATAGCTCCCATAGGACCGATCGGTCAGAAAAATGTTTTTTGTACAAAATTCGTTGTGTTTGTGAAGATATTCTAACCAAATTTGGCATTCCGAAGTTTTTTAGACTACCCAAGCACTGTGCCAAATTTTATCAAAATCTGTTGACTATATCATATCAACATATATCCCATAGGGCCAATCTGTCAAAAAAACATTTTTTGTACAAAATTTGTTGTGTTTGTGAAGATATTGTAACCAAATTTGGCATTCCGAAGTTTTTTAGGGTTACCCAGCGCTGTATCAAATTTTATCAAAATCGGTTGACTATATCATATAGCTCCATTTTTGGTTAAAATTTCGTCAGTTTTTGGTTGTTTATGAAGGTATCGTAATCTAATTTGGCAATCAAATGTCTTTTGGTGTTCTTAAGCAATTTACCGGATTTTATTGCAGGCTAGTGGTACAGGGTATCCCAAAGTCGCCCGCGCCCGACTTTACGTACGCCATCTTTTATTCAGTTTTCATTGCCATTTCATCATGGAAAAACTTACACCCGAACAACGTTTACAAATCGTACAATTATATTACGAAAATTCGCGTTCTGTAAAGAATGTTTTTAGGCCATTTTATGGTCGCCATAATCGAACTACTGAGACCACTATTCGCCATACCATCAGGCATATCATGCACGAACACATGACGATAAATGCGACAGGGCTACCGCGTGACACAAAGAAAATTTCCCTTAAAACAAAAATAGCCAAGTCGTGTTTAATTTCAATAAATTAATTAAATTAAAGAATAATAAAGAACTAGCAATATTTTAATGAAAATTCAATGTAGTAATAGC
The DNA here is from genome assembly GCA_949987675.1 of Chymomyza fuscimana. Classification (NCBI taxonomy): domain Eukaryota; kingdom Metazoa; phylum Arthropoda; class Insecta; order Diptera; family Drosophilidae; genus Chymomyza; species Chymomyza fuscimana. The sequence continues at coordinate 28,737,136 of OX465090.1, read as the reverse complement.
AATGTGCAGAGCTGCGGGAACCCTGTCAGCTGTTTTTGCGCCAACACAACAGGAGAATTTATCAAAAAAAAAAGAGAAATATACGAATTTATTAAAAATAAAAAGGGAACTATAAAAAAATAAGATTCCTTTGCTAGAGCACGAAAAAAAGAATCCGAATAAAATTGTTTGATTTGGTTTTTTCACAAAATAAGAGCATTCCATACCAACTTTAAAAACAAATTTAAATGCCAACTTAAAATTCAATACAAGGGTGAAATTTTTTTAAATTTAAAATTTCTTAAAATTTGTATTTATTGAATCTATATAAAAGATGTCGCAGCCACCAAGTAAAACGCTTTATATATATTATGTACCTACTTCATTTTTTTGTTTCCATAAATCCCAAACTTTTGTAAATAAATTCGTAAATACCTCAATACATATAAAGAAAATGAGGTCTAAAATTAAGTTGGCATGGCTCGAATAATCAACAATCAACGAGTTGGCCCTACCGGATAAAACTATATAAGCAGCGTCACAGTCTACTCACTTTTTAGTTTGCTCTACGTCTAGTCTTATAGACAACATTAGCTTTTCTATTATTTATAAGTTTCTTTTAAAATGTTTTTTTTTTATTGTTTATAACAAATTTTGTTTTTTGCATTTTAGTTTTTATTTTAAAACACATGGTTTCGTTTGATGCAAATGTTGTTGCTGCGAACTCGTTGTGGCTTTGGGAGTTAAGATGTTGGTGGTGACGAAGAAATTTTATATGCAAGAACTTTTAATTTATAACAGCTTTGAAGAGGGTTCAAATCATAATATATATCTTCTTATTTTAGCTGTTGCATTGATTGCACTAGAACTAAATATAATATTCCTGACCCCATGGCTCAACAAAAAGAAGAAGCAAATTTTTGGTCTGCCATATTTAATGGGCCTTCATTTCCAGTCAACTAAACGCAAATTACACGTACAATTGCGTCCTCAGATGTGGTAAACACGTTTGTTGTTGTTGTTGCCGTTGTCGTTGTTGTTGTTGTGGTGTATGTGGTTGTCAGGTTGCCATTCATTGTTGTCAGAAAAGAGACGATACACGACACACGATACACGATGACGTCGACACCAATAGCGACACCTTTGCCAACACCGACACCATCATCAAGTGAGAGCGACACATTTGAAGGCAACTGCCGCTGGACAGTGGAACGAAATGCTGTATTTTGGGCATGAATTCACCAAATGCAGCTAGCTAGTGGAACTTGGCATATATGAGTAATAAATAATAAAAAATGGAAATTTTGGTTCTTCTGAAAAGCAAAAAACATTTAAATATTTAAACAAAAAAAAATGATTTTTAAGCTATAAAGAGAGATAATAATTTTTATTATGAAAACGTTTCTACTGCTGGCGACTTTAAAAATTTAACAGCTTAAAGAATTTTGTTGGATTTTATTGTTGTTGTTTTTTTTAGTTCTAAGGAGATGCTGGTAATCAGAAAATTCGTGATACGGTATAAAGCTGGCTACTTTGCCTTGAATGGCAGCTTCTAGCCTGTTTTTAGTATTTATTATGAGGAAATGTTGAAGCCTCAATGATTTCAGAGCCGTGCACCAAGAAGAGTATGTCCTAATATATAACCCAACGGTCTTGTCGCAGAGCTTGTAGAAATTCAAATGTCTCACTTAGAACTCACAAGTAATTATGATGATCATGATCCAATTGTAATATGAAAGAAAGTAAGAAAACTTTTCCAAGTCCTTCAGGTCATCATTGGCGATTGATTTTCTTGTTTTTGTATTTTATATTTACGAGTCTTCATTACTTGTTGTTTTTTTTTTTTTTTTTTTTAATTTTGACTATACGCCATATTTAAAACAAAATCTTGGAGAGTCCATGTATGGAGAGAGCAAACAGCTTTCTGAAGATTTGTAGGCTATGGCTAGAGAAGACGATTTCCATTTTTCCAAGTTCAGCGAAATTTCTTATTAAATCTGTTTTGATTGATATAGTATATTTCATGCTTAATTCTTTGAGCCGGTATTTCTTATTAAAATATAATATTTTATAGAATAACCTTTTTTTTAAATGCGTATTTTTTTCCTATCTTTATAATATAATAAGATAATATAATAGGAACCTACACGATTTTTTTTTATTAAAATATAAAATTTCATATTTTTTTGTTTAATAAGAAAATTTTATTTTTCTTAAGTGTTAAATAAAAATTTGCTGAACATATTTTAGAGAGCCCTATTGGCAAATGAGATTTAAAAAAAATACAAAGAATTTTGCACCAAACACGTTTTTTCGACCGATAGGACGGACCTATGGGGGCTATATAATATAATCCAGCGATTTTAATCTTTGGTACAGTGGTGGGGTACTCAAAAAAACTACGAACCACCAAATCAAAACAAACGAATTATCCAACTAAAACTTTTGGGTTTTTTCGCGAGGTCCTCTGGAACACGCCTATGGGAGCTATATAATGTAACCTCGATATCCAAAAAAATAAAATAAACTTGTCTTTTATGGAACAATAAGGGATCTAATCAGAAAATTTGGTTGCTCTACCTTTTACCATCTCTGAGGCGTTCGTTATATCGACTTCTCTAGTCACCCTGATCATACTTTAGGTAACTTTGGGGGGTCCCCGACATCTCCTTCTGTATGTTACATACATTTTCGGCTTGCACAAACTTAATATACCCTTGTACCATATGGTACTGAGTATAAAAAGTGTCTCATAAATATAATTTTATAAATAATAATTTTAGTGTTTTTAAAAATTTTTGTATAGTTGTAAAAACATATTTTATTTTAGAATTTTAAAAACAAAATAATTTAAAAATAAAAATTATTATATTTTTTTATATTTTAATTTTAAAATATTTTTCGTTTTTTAAATTTATATGTTAAAATTCTTTAACTTTATTTACAATTAAAAAAATGCATAAATTTAAATTTTAAAAATTAAAACTATTTATATTTTGAAATTAAAAAATATTTTAAATGTTAAAAATAAAAAAATTTTTTAAAAATGTTTGAAAATAAAAATGTTTTCAGTTTTAAAAATAAAAAAAAATTAATAAAAAAATATGAGTTCCAAAAAACTCCATTACGACAGGGTTCTGAGATAACCTACAGAATAACTCGTTTAGAGGTTATATCATAAGCACGATGTGCTAGGTATTTTGGGTACTCCAGTGCAGATACACTGATCCCAAAAACATCGTTAAAAACCATATATCGAATAATATCATGTATGCTGTTTTTGAAGTTTATCTCAGAGCTCAAAATCCATCTGTAAAGTTAATCATACAGAACGTGTTTACTTATTATTAATTGTTTGAACAACAAACATCCTTATGTATTTAGCAACATTTTTGAAGTGCTTCATACCACTGTGCGCCGCATATGGCAAGACTTGCAGAAAAAAAAAATGCCCCTCAGCTATTTTGATAATATTTTAATTAATGTATAAAAAAAAAGATTTGGACTTTTATGACCAACGCGAATCATGCGAGAAATGAGCGGGCACAATTTTTTTGTTTACAGCAAAAAAATTTATGTACAATATACATTAATAAATTGTTCAATTTAATGCGTTTAGCTTTATTTTTATGCCTTCGTCTGTCTGCATATATACATATATATATATTTATATATAGCTACAAGTAGCATATATAGTTGGACTAATTTAAATATAGACACATTCTTTAAAAGTGAAACTCGGAGCTGCCCCCAAGCAGCAGCCCTCTCTGGCCACACAAGCAGCTAGTCATCAGAACGCACCTGCAGCTAACTGGGCCAAAATTTGGAGGGGGCAAGTTGCACAGTGTATGTGCAAGTGCAACAGTGTCTGTCATATGTAGAATACCGAGAGGCGCCAAGGCATGCGTCAATGTACGAGGGCGGTTTGATTGCTATGTAAACTTGGGATTTTACACGTAGTGTTCTTAAAAGCAAAACAATCAAAAAAAAAAAAAAAAGTTTTATTTTAAAATTTTAATGTAATTTTATTTTTTTTAAATTAAAAAAAAAATCTTGCTATTTATACCCTGTACCGTATGGTACAAAGGGTATATTGTGTTTGTGCAAGCCGAAAATGTATGTAACGTACAGAAGGAGAAGTCGGAGACCCCCCAAAGTTACCTAAAGTATGATCAGAGTGACTAGAGAAGTCGATACACCCATGTCCGTCTGTCCGTCTGTCCGTATGAACGCCTAGATCTCAGAGATGGTAAGATCTAGAGCAACCAAACTTTCAGATAAGATCCCTTATTAATCCATAGGAGACAAGTTTATTTTATTTTTTTGATATCGGGGTGTTTTTTAGAGGACCTCGAAAAAAACCAAAAGTTTTAGATGGATAATTCGTTTGTTTATGAAGATATCGTAACCAAATTTGGCACACAATAGTTTTTTAGAGTTCCTAAGCACTGTACCAAATTTTATCAAAATCGGTTGACTATATCATATAGCTCCCATATGACCAATCGGTCAAAAAAACGTTTTTTCTACAAAATTCATTGTGTTTCGTTTGTTTGTGAAGATATCGTAACCAAATTTGGCGTTCGGGAGTTTTTTATGGATCTTCAACACTGTACCAAATTTTATCAAAATCGGTTGACTATATCATATAGCTCCCATAGGACCAATCGGTCAAAAAAACGTTTTTTCTACAAAATTCGTTGTGTTTCGTTTGTTTGTGAAGATATTGTAACCAAATTTGGCATTCGGGAGTTTTTTATGGATCTTCAACACTGTAGCAAATTATTAACAAATCGGTTGACTATATCATATAGCTCCCATAGGACCAATCGGTCAAAAAAACGTTTTTTTTACAAAATTCGTTGTGTTTCGTTTATTTGTTAAGATATTGTAACCAAATGTGACATTCCGAAGTTTTTTAGAGTTCTTAAACACTGTACCAAATTTTATCAAAATCGGTTGACTATATCATATAGCTCCCATAGGACCAATCGGTCAAAAAAAACATTTTTTGTACAAAATTCGTTGTGTTTCGTTTGTTTGTGATGATATTGTAACCAAATTTGGTGTTTGTCAGTTTTTTAGGGATACCCAGCACTGTACCAAATTTGATCCAAATCGATTGACTATATTATATAGCTCCCATAGGACAGATCGGTCGAAAAAACGTATTTTGAACAAAATTCTTTTTGTTTAGTTTGTTTATGAAGATATCGTAACCAAATTCCGCAATTGGAAGTTTTTTAGAGTGCCTAAGCACAGTACCAAATTTGATCAAAATCGGTTGACTATATAATATAGCTCCCATAGGACCGATCGGTCAAAAACAAGTTTTTTGAAGAAAATTCGTTGTGTTTCGTTTGTTTATAAAAATATTGTAACTGAATTTGGCAAAGAAATTGTTTTTGGTGATCGTAAGTAATATATCGGACTTGATTGCAATGTGGTGGTACAGGGTATCCCAAAGTCGTCCGCGCCCGACTTTAACGTACGCCTTCTTTTTTTATACAAACTGTAGAAAATTTTTTTTTTGCAAATTATTCACAGACTTCTTAAACTACCCTCGTATGTATATGTGCTTATGTGTGCGGCTGCGTATTTAACGGTTTATGTGAAAAAAAGACATAAATCAAGCGAAACACGCATATATGCACATAGACGAGCATTGTACATAGTACATAGTACATAACATACATATATACTAAAGTACAGCAATGGGGCATAAATAAACACAGACAAGTTGTTTATGTTAAGCGCAGCGAATGGGTTAAGACATAGAAAATTGGAATTGAAGGATGGCCGTGGCAACAAGATACAATTATTATGTATTGATGTAGGAGCCCAGGGGTGCCCCCAGTTGGCAATAAAACAGTTTTTCAAGAAAATTGTAATGTTTCGTTAATTGATGAGATATCTTCAAAGCATAACTTTAAAATGTTTTTGATTAAACTTAAAAAGGAATTAAGTTGAAGTACCAGGAATGCGAGGAAAGATCAATTCAAATATGCTCAGTAAATTTCCTTTTACTCTGTATAATTTTTAAAAATTTTTTTTGGATTGTTTATCTACGTTTAGAAAAATTATCTCAAGATGAGAGACATAATGATATTTTTTTTTTTTTGGGGTTGCTGCAACCGAATCCAAGATATTGGGGATTCTATGCCAAACTGACTCTTTCAGCTGTGCTTTTGAAAACGTAAAACGAAAACGATTAAACTTTGTTCGTTTTCGTTTTTGCGTGCTACCGATTTTACATACTTTGCTTTTGATAACTTCCCATATTTTCCTTACTTTTTGTTAGCACAGCGCTACACCTTTCGATTGAAATTAATCACAACTAAGCAAGGGAAATTTTTTTTCAGTCAGGGATCAATATTACAGTGAAAATTTTTTCATAATAACAAGTTATTTTGCTTGTTTTGGTTTGTGAGTAAAATTCCAAATCCCATTTGGACATACGGCCATTATTAAGCTGAGGATTTATTTTGTTATTATATTATGTATGAAAAAGCCTCGCAACATTGGCAAGCTTAATAAATGACATTTATTCACAAATTTGCAAATTCAAAAAAACAAAAAAAAAAAATTTTAATTACTGTTGTATAGAAAACTAAATTAGTGACATGATGCAAAAATGAAATTTTATACTATGCCTATTTTTTTTATTTGATTTTCTAATTGGACTAAAAATAACAACAACAACAACAAATGTTTATAAGTCACGACGCTTTTAATTAAAAATCGCTCATACGCCGTGTAGCGCCAGCGTCGAAATTTTCATGTCATGGACGCTGAGGCCGCTGCCGCTGCCGCTGCCGACGTCAACGCCAACGGCAACGGCAACGTCGAGCAATTAAACCATTAACAACTTGCAAATGACAAGCCCCATATGAATGTAAGTAGTAGTCATAAAGATATGGTAAATAATTCAAGTTGATTTGTTGACATTGTTGATATATACATATACAATCAAAGCCAACAGAACCAACACAACCAACACAACCAACCCAAACAACAAAAAGAGAGAAACAATTTTCAAAATGTGCAAACCATATGAAAATAATTGCTATAAATATTTCGACAGCACTTTGAACATTTCCATTTTAATTTCCATTTTGATTTTGTGAATTTTTGAATTTTCATTTACTTGAGTTTATTTTCAAAGCAACGCGTCATATACAACCATGTAACCATGCCATATATTTACACTTGAATGTATATAAGTATATTATATAATATCAAGTGCATATGGGTGAAAATTCAAATAGATTTTCAGGATTTTTACAATTTTTGTATATTCTATAGCGCATGGGTGAAGAATTTTAAGCTGAGGATTTTCACCGAGGATTTTCACCTTTTTTGTACGATCTCAAAATCGGAATTAGTTTCGTTTTGAATCATATAGTACCTACATATGAGATTAATGCAGTTGCAGAAGACTATTTTTATGAAAAAAAAAAAGTAGAAAGTTTTATTTTTTGATCTCTATTTTTATTTTTTTTATAATTGCTTTTGGTTTTGTACAATGCAACAAATTATGGTCAAAAAAATATTTCAAGCTTAAGGCCCATACGCATTTCGCAAAGTTCCCATTTGGGATGTCCCATTTGGGCCTGCAACCGTATTTTAAAATTACGATTTTGATAAACTTTTTATAGCAAACATCTTTTTTCCCATGATTCAGGATTATTTCTTAAAAATTATGCACTAATTCCAAACGTAACCAAAAAGCAATTTCGGCGGTTCTCCGGAAAACGAAAAACGTTTTGATTTTTTATGATTTTGAAAACTTTTTATGGCAATCATAATGTTTCCCATGATTTAGGATTATTCCATTAAAATTATGAATTAATTCCAAAAGTAACAAAAAAGCAATTTCGGCGGTTCTTCGGAAAACGATTAAATTTAGTTCGTTTTCGTTTTTGTATGCTCCCAATTCCATATTTTTTGCTGTCTATATCTTCTCATATTTCCCTGACTCTTAGCACAGCTCTACACCTTTCGATTGAAATTACCCACGCATAAGTTATTCTTACTACAAGGGAAATTATTTTTATGCATGACATGAACCATGCGAACGTATGCGAGAAGTTCGTGCATTTTTTTTTTTTTGATTGATTCAGAAAAAAATAATTATCAATAAATATCTAACTTGAAATTGGCATAAACAAATCTAAAAATATCAAAGCATATTAAAAAAATTATTTCACTTTAAATTACATGCACTTTCGAAGCTATTTTGGCAATTCGATTTGATTTCACTTGCAGCAAATCATTCAGTTTGAAACCACATAAAAAAAACTGGAAGCCACAGTGGTTTCAAAAAAAAATCCGCACAAAATATACGAATTCGTTTTCCTGAGCATGGCCGACTGTTCAAGATTACCAATCTTGAGGATTTGCTATCCGTCGTTTGACCAATAATGCTTCTAAAGTTGTCACCGACTAAGCATTTTTAACCATTTTTCTTTTTTCCATGTTATTTATATTTTTCTATGGTATCGAATAGCTAAGAAATCGAAAGCTACGTTTTCCGAGGCCTAGTAGTACAAGAGATTTCTAATTATGCAAATAAAGCCACTGTTTTACAAAAAGGTAACGCATAGAAGAGCTTAAATAACTTTTGCAGACGGCATAGAATCGAATTTCCTTTTCGAATTTCCTTAAAAAGTTTTAAAGCTTTAAAAATAATCGGGAATTTGGCATAAGCCAAAGCAAATAAAAGTAGGCTTGTATCCTTACAGCATGTGCAAATATTATCATAATTAAAATGACCCGCTTCACTAGCTTTTACCCTTGTACTCGTACATACATAAAATATATGCGGGTATGTAAATATTATATATGTACATACTTATGTGTGTGTTAATATATCTGTGGGTTTTTGTATGTTTTAAAATGAAATATTTACTTTGACGCTGTTTTAACAAAAACATAAATAACAACACAAACAAAAAAAATTATTTTCACCAAAAATATCGAAAATTTAATTGCACTTTAATGCAGTTCTAAATCAGCTCTAAATTCTACTCGAATAGCTACGAGTGCTAAAAGTATGAACTGCTCTTAAGATCTGAATGTAAAATATAGTCGCACTTGCCCATAACGTACTTTTCTAACTTGGATCAATTTTTCCATATAACGAATTGTTTCCAAGTATACTGAGCTTAGGATCTTTAAAATGAACTAATATTCGTGTGGTCTTTAGCTCCAAACAAAACGAGCTTCTCATAATCTGCTCCCAAAAGCAACAGTACAAAAAAAAATTTTTTTTAAATGCAGAATAAAGTATATCCCAAAATTATCAAAACGTTAAAAATAAACGATTTTGTTACCATCTGTCTGGGATGTCTAAGTAATAAGCATGAAAATTTAACAGAAGACGCATCTTCTTTTTTTTTTAAATGGTGCTAATCTTATCATAGAGGCAGCGCTAACAAGAGTGGTGGAGAGTGAGGTATTCACAATTTTCATACAATATTTTACAAAATAATAATAGATTAAAATATACAAAAAAAAAAGATGGCGTACGTTAAAGTCGCGCGCAGACGACTTTGGGATACCCTGTACCACTAATTGCAATTAAGTCCGAAATACTGCTTAAGCACTCTAAAAGCCAATTGAATGCCGAATTTGGTTACGATATCTTCACATGCAAACGAAACGCGATGAATTTTGTACAAAATACGTTTTTTTGACCGATTGGTCCGATGGGAGCTATATGATATAGTCAACCGATTTGGTACACTGCTTGGGTACTCTAAAAAACTTCTTAATGCCAAATTTGGTTACAATATCTTCATAAACAAACGAAACACAACGAATTTTGTACAAAAAACCAATTTTCGACCGATCGATCCTATGGGACCTATATGATATAGTCAACCAATTTTGATAAAATTTGGTACAGTGCTGGGGGTTTCAGAAAAACTTCCGATTGCCAAATTTGGTTATGATATCTTCATAAGCAAACGAATTATACATCTAAAACTTTTGCTTTTTTTCGAGGTCCTCTGAAACACCCCTATGGGAGCTATATAATGTAGTCCCGATATCAAAAAAATAAAATAAACTTGTCTCCTATGGATTAATAAGGGATCTTATCTGAAAGTTTGGTTGCTCTAGCTCTTACCATCTCTGAGATCTAGGCGTTCATACGGACAGACGGTCAGACGGTCAGACGGACATGGCTATATCGACTTCTCTAGTCACTCTGATCATACTTTAGGTAACTTTGGGGCGTCTCCAACTTCTCCTTCTGTACGTTACATACATTTTCGGCTTGCACAAACACAATATACCCTTTGTACCATACGGTACAGGGTATAAACATAAAAGGCTTATGGGTCAAAATTTTTTCAAATTACACAGCCACACAAAATAAATTAATTGTCGAGTTCGAAGGACATAACCTCAACAAAATTCCATAAAACGTGTTACTATATTTTTCAGAAACCTGACTTGCTGCAGTTTTTCTAACATACTATTCGGATTTAAATATGTAACCTGAAACCAGTTTATTGAAAATCGATTATTTTTTGTGCATATTTATTCGGTACCAATTGTTTGACAATTTTGGGATCACTGAATCCGCATTCGGTGCCAAAAAAAATCCAGCACATCAGAATTCTAAGATAGCCCCCAAAACAACTCGTTTTATGGGTTTTGTTTTGTGATAATTTCAGAATTCCTGCGAGTTGTAGTTTTTTTTGGACCACAAGACCTTTTCTTTTTGTTGGGCCTGACTTAATGCACTTAAGCCAAAGTTATAGATTTTTATATTGCTTAAGCATGTGGGTTAGTATCAATATATGTTAGTAGTAGTATAATCTAAAATGGATTAATTTCTTTTAATTTATTACACTATTTAATTTGCTTGAAACTATATTGAAAATTACGCACAAATCTAAATTTCAAGTCCGCGAACCAAACCACATATGAAAGTTTTGAGGTTAATGAGTTTGCGGCCCTGGTAAATATGGGTATATAAATACTTGGTAGAAGATAATAACTACAAGAAATACAACAATAGACCAGTAAATTAAGCAAGAATTTTACATTTTTTTATTATGTATAAATAGAAGGCGTCATCCCCTTCTCGCTTCCTTCGCTAACAGCTATTAAAAAATTTTTATAAATTATTTACGCCAGAAGTTGTAAAGAAAAAAAGTTCCAAAATTGTCCGCGAGAGGGAGCAAGGCAAGCTCCGAAATTGTCCGCTAGAGGGAGCAAGCCAAAAAATAGATAGATTCCTATGTTCTCTCTTATATTTTTTGCAATAAAAAAATAAATGTTGTACGGAGAAAATACTTTTTTATATTACAGAGACAATTTTGAATCAAAAGAAATTGTTACACAACATAAAAAAAAAGTAAATATGCCTTTAGCTCCAACAAATAGTGCATAGAAAACGTTTCTATAAATTTGAATTTTTAGTTTGTTAAAATTTGTGCTAAATTTATTGCAGTTCATTAAAAAGTTTTGTTTTTGTTGTGGCTGCTGTCTGGGATTGTGCATTTGATCATTGCGGGCACTTAACTAAACAAATAAACACACTGCCAAACAAACAAATAGACCACCACAAAAAAAAAAAAAAACAAGCCAAACATCATAAATAAAATAACACTAGTTAACAAAATAAAAATACCAAGAACAAATTTTGATAGAAAACATTTTCGATTAATTTGGATTCACTAATTTTGTATTCTGTAACCTAAAACTCTAATAAATAAATAAATAAATTTAAAAAGCTTGCCCTCTTCGCGTGTCGTAACATTTTACAATAAAATGCAATAACTTTGGAAATAGTAATTTTTTTTAAATGCCCATTAGCATTAAGCTCAGCATTTTTTGTATCACCTAGACACTAAGAAATCAGTGGGAATCGCAACACTTATAATTTTTAAAATAAAAATCAACAAAAAAAATATTATTTTTTATTTTTTTTTTTTTTTGTTTTAAATTTTAAAATAATTCTTATGAAATAATATGTAAAAGTAAATTTTTATTTAAAAATGGCGGAATAACTATTATTTTCTATTTATTAAATAAAAATGGACCAGTAGTTGTTTTTATTCTAAATTTTTATTATAAAAATTAAAAGTAAAGTTCTTTAAATAAAATAAATAATTTATATTTTAAACACTGTTTCTATCACGAGATGTCAAAATATGTCTTTCATATTTTAGCCTAACATTATTTAAAAATTAAATTTTTTTCTTTTTTTGTACAACAAAATGTTGCTAGAATACCAAAAGTCAAAAAAATTTTTTTTGGCTAAATGATTTAACTAAGAAAATAATGTTAAGTTCAGATATGAAAGATGCCTCTTGGTAGAAAAAAAGTCAAAAAATTAGAGTTAAGCTAGATTTTTTTGATAAAAATTCAAAATAAAAATTTATTCTTATTCCGCATAGTCCTTTCAAAAATATGATATGTTGTGGCTTCCACTTAAAAGTACATATATAAATAATACAATTGACAAACATTTTTATATTTTATTACATGGCCACAAAAAAAAAAAGCGCAATTTTGTTGCCTAGTGTAATTATAGCCAGTATGTATGTTTTTGAAGCCTGAATGCGCATAAATTATGCATTTTATAATTTGCACGCATTTTTAATTGTTTAATTTTCAACTAATGCGCTTCATTACAGCAGAAAATGGTTACAAAAAAAAACAAAAAAAACAAAGAAACAATATAAATACACTCTACAAACTAAAAACAACAACTGCGCTGCCAGCGGCGACTGCGACGTCGGCAGAGACTAATGAGATTTCGCGCCTGTAAATATGTAATTGTTTTTGTTAGCGTGTGTGTTTTAGTGTTGTTTTTTTTTTGTTTTTGTTAGTGTTGGTTAGTGCATAAAGTGCATTCTCTAATTGCAACGAAATCCTCTCACTAATAGCAAAATTGTGTTTCACTAGCAACCTTCTAGCTGCCACAAAAACCCGCCCATACCATGCTTCGCCTGTCTGTAAACGAATGCCCCCCCCCCCCCCCCCGCCATGAACTTTCATGGCAATTTATGTTTGCCGCGCTTTGCAAGTTTACTTTAAGTTTCTGAGTTTTAGAGTTTTACGTTGCTTTGGCCAATGGAGCGTTTAATTCCTGAAATTCCTTTCTATTTGTCTAAACTGTTTATTTGTGCTCGTTTATGTTCAATTGAATGGGTTCTGAATTTTCAAAAAAAGCTAAACTTTTGTAAATCTTGAAACATGTTTCCAGAAAAGAGCATTTAATTTATGCTGAATATTGTTTTATACCATTTTTGGAAGTTATGCTGTAATATATTCGAAATAAAATAATTAAGATAATTGAAATCTGTAAGTGCTTGAAGCTAAGAGGCTGCTACTACTACTCTCTAAGATGTTTTTGACTTTTTTGTGATACTTTCTAGGTTATAAAAATCTTCAAAAAAATGGAGACAGTCTTTAAAATTATTGTTTTTGGTCAAAAAAAAATGGGGTCCACCCTAATTTTGAGTCCACTTAAATTTTTCCAAAACAGTAACTATTTGAGCCAAAATTTTGCTTTGATTACAAGGAAAATGGCTGACATGCTAAGGGTGGCTAAGGTAATGTTTTCCCGAAAAGACAGCGTTTATTTGGTTATTAGGCTCACATACCAAGCTTAGAAGCTTCACCTTGTTTATGAATAAAAGTAAGGGTGGTAAATTTAAAACCCATATGCCAACCAGGGAGGAGTGGAGTATAGGTGTACCAGGCCCAGCTGGCTCGATAAAGATTTTCACGGATGGTTCCAAGCTGGACGACCGTGTAGGCGGAAGCGTCTACGTTGAGGAACTCAACTTAAGAACTGCTTTTTGACTCCCGGATCACTGCAGTGTCTCTCAGGCAGAGGTCATTGCTATCCAAAAGGCTCTGACAACAATAAGAAACCTACGAGTACGGAATAAGAACATCTGTGGCTACTCAGACAGCCAGGCGGCGATTAAGTCCCTACCTTCGTTGAAATCGTGCATTAACTCGGTGAATAACTGTCACTAGTCTCTGGAGGAGATGGCTGATACTTCTTAAGGTACATCTAGGTCGCCGGATGGCGGACTCATCTCATATAGGGGACCTCTTGAGTGGGAAAGAGTGGTGAATGGTCCACCGCAGCGGTATCACAACGCGCGTATTCTTGACCTAAGTAACCTAAGGGTTTTTTATATTTTTACATATAGCTATTAAAGTTTTTTTACTGGGCACTGGCTCGTAGGAGCACACGCTGCTAGACTTAATGCTCCTATAAATGACTTTTGCAGAAGCTGCAGAGACGAGGAAGAGCTAGAAACAGTAGAGCACTTCTTCTGCTCCTGCGAAGCTTTTAGCAGACGCAGGAAAAAGCACCTGGGTTACTATTTCCTTCAGAACCTAGCAGGGCTGGAGCCCTTTTGTCCGAGAAAGATTGCAAGCTACATTGCTGCATCGGGATGGGACCCTTTTTAAGCATACCATATAGGAGAAGGGTAAAAATGCAATGAAAGCATAGAGATTCGTGCGGTGTCCCAACGGGCCAGCCCAGGCCTAAGTGTGCTGGCTTCAAGCCAGCAGCCGCCCTAACCTAACCTAACCTATTAAAGTTTTCTTACGATCTTTTAAAGTTTTTTCTGGGATGGGTACGAAACACGAAATCTTTTTTTACAAAGGAAATCTGTTGGTACAATAGTGTATCTTTAGCTCTAAAAGACGGACATGCCCCAATCGCTACCATATTATATATTACTTTCTTTAACTCCGATTGGAGATAATCAACATTTTGATAGAAAACCCTTGCAACTATTGGTCATCGTGTCCAACAAGAGAACACTCACTAACCTCTCATTTCGGTAAGTCAAGTTCCGCATCACGAATGTAATTCTTTATTTCTTTTGGCCAAAAGATTATGCCAAATCTGCTCAGTCAACCTGGAGCATTACATACAATGGATTGACAATTGCCGCAACACAAAGTCCAAAACCAAAGTAAACCAAGACAAATCTAAGCAAAGACCAACCATGCTGACTGGAAACCAACGTCAAAAGGGAAACGGGTAACGTGAAACGGAAAACGGAAACCACTGGACAACAAACTCAAGTCGTTTCTAACCTCCAAAAGCCAAAAGCAAATTGAACACTTGAGCTAATGGCATTTGCAATCTGCTAGTTTCGTATTCATATGGTAAAATATTGTGGGGCTTTAGCTGGCAATCAAAACGCATACAATGCCACAAAACCTCGGAAACCTATCCCAATCTAAGCGTGCCACGTACCACGCCAGAATAAGGACAACAACAACAAAAACCACAAAAAAAAATAAACGGGAAATACAACAAATGATAAAAAAGACCAAATAAAACAAATGGAAAGGAACAAACCCATAAAAAAAAAAATGTGGCCAATACTAAAGTCGAGCAAAGCCGACAGCGGAATACACTGTAGCAGCATGTTAAAAGCAAATATAAATATTATTAATAGTAAATACTAGTGGACCCTAAAGATGTTGTGCTCTTCCAAACTTGGCTTGCCTGCTATGAGTGTATCAAGGCAAGGGAAGTTCAAATTAACCCAATTTTTTGCATATATATTTATAGGTACTGATAAAAATACGTGCTTATTAGTATGAATTGATCCGTTCTTTGTAAAAAAATGTGTTCTATAAAACTTTTTTCTCGTATATTCTTTTCGTTCATTTTTTTCGATGTTTTATTAAATATTCTGCTATTTGGAATGGAGATAAATTTAACAAACCAAAGATACGAAAAATCAATGCAGTAGTTATTGAGTTATGAATGGTATGCCTGTGTTTTATATAATGTAGAGAATATCTTTTCTTAATAAATTTTTTTTTGTGAATTTTTTCAATGTTTTATTAGTTTTCCTACTATTCGGCGTAGAGACAAATCCAACAAATCAAAGATCGTAAAAAACGATGCAGTAGTTCTTGAGTTATGAATAGTCGACCTTTGTTTTATTTGTATAGATGATAAATTTATAAACTATCGCCACTCAAGAAACAAAACGGGAAGCCCAACAACAAAGAAGTAATGGGATCAAAAAAAAAGTATTTTTTTCGACTTAAGAATTAGAATCAAAGGGAAAAACATTTGTCTCAAATTGGTATCTAATCGGGATCTCGAGCCGATTTAGGTGTTTGTAATGAACTCAGCTACCTTATATATGTTTTGGCAACTGCGTCGACTCCGTGATCTAAAATACTTCAGTAATTTCTTATAAGGAAATTTGCTGTAGAGTAGTTCGTTATAGGAAAGTTCGATTTTATTTATGTAGGTTTGATGTTTATGCCGAGCCTAAAGCTAGTGCGACTTTAACAGATTTAGCAACTTTAACTACTTTTACGACTTTAACAACTTTTACAACTTTAATTCGCTCGACTGCTATTGACTACCGCATTGAGAAGTTATTCTTTCGACTGCTGTTTTACTACACTTCATTATCGGTTGCTGACTGCTACTTGCTTCTTATTCTTCTCTCTCATCCGTGCTGCCAACTCCTGCTGTTATCCGTGCTGCCAACTCCTGCTGTTGTCCCTGCTGCTAACCATCTATCTTTACATTTATATTGCCATTATCTTCGTTATTAATGACTCCATTATAATAAGGTTTTGAATTGAAACCTAGTATGAGTCCAAATCTCAAGTTTCTTGGATCTTAGATCTACAGTACAGACAGATGGAAAGTCAATTTCTTTTATGCACCTGATCTCCGGCATCTTTCTTTCACTCTCTCTAACTCCCTCACTTCCTCTCACTCTCTTTCTATCTTTCTCTCTCTATCTCTCTCTCCATCTGTCTTTATCTCTCTCTCTTTCTATTTCTATTTCTCTATCGCTCTCCCTTTCTCTCTCTATCTCTTTATCTCGCTATCTCTCTCTCTCGTTCCCACTCTCTCTATCACTCTCCATTTCTCTTTATCTCTCTCTTTATCGATCACTCTCTCTCTATCTCTTTATCTCTCTATCCCTCTATCTCTCTCTCTCTCTCTTTCACACTCTCTCTCTCTCTCTCTCTCTCTCTATCTCTCTCTCTCTCCCTCTATCTCTCTCTCTCTCCCTCACTCTCCTTCTCTCTACACTACATAATTTGGCACAAAACCCATATAACCCTTAACCCAAGTCATAGTGTATCTAAACAAAGAACAAAACCCATTTGTAGCTAATGCCAAGAGAGGGATTATTATTGGATATGAGATGGCTATCGCATTGGGCATTTGCGCTGACCATAGCAATTGTGTACGTACATACTACATAGTAGTACATAGGAGTTAGATAGAGTTGGGTGTACTACATGGCGGTGGTGCTCCCAGGAAGGTAATAGCTACTCAAAGTATTGGAGTGCTTTAAGGGCGTGGTCAGCAACTTATACATTATGTCACATTACATGGCTACTTATGAAAGCATTTTGAGTGCTCGCATGCAATTATTTAACCAGGAGGTAGTTACTCCTTTTGTTGTTGTAAATAGTTGTTATGTGTGCGTGTGTGTGTGTATGTATGTTTTATGTAGTTTGTCTAATTGCTTTTGGGCGTGCAATTAAATGCAACTGCATTGGGTCATTGGGACTCAAGCACCGCAAAACCCAAGCACTGCAGAATGTTTTCGTATTACAAATGAATTGCCTGGGGATGCATAATAAAGCGCCGATGTTAATCGAAATGTATCGAACTATCGCTTTAAAATGTAGTACATTATCTAAAACACGAAATCCCATTGGAGTTACGCAACAAGTGCAGGAAATTGTGTTCACATCAGATTGCAACTCTGACCATTCAAGCTCGAACGCGTCATCGAAAATTTGCGGCCAACATTTGAAAGGGATTATTTTAATAAAAGTGAATGTCAAGAACGGTTCTTTCTATTGATAGTAAAGATTTTCCGTTTCAGTAGAAATTTTTGTGTTTTTTTGTATTTCAAAAAAAAACCTGAAGATTGATACCCTTTATATTATATAAAACAATGCATATAAAATATGAAATACAAAATAGTAAAAGTAAAAGAAATGGTCTCTTATTTGTAGTCTACCAGTTACACTAACGCCTACACATTAGAGAGCTGCACAAAATGTTCTAAACGTCGCACTTCACGTCAGAGCTGACAGCAGAACAAAATGTTTTGATGTTCTGTTTGCTTCAAAACAAAACCTTCAGTGCTTGAACTGCCTTTGCTTCAGTGCTTGACAGTGCTTGCATATTTCAAAACATTAGAACATCACACAAAATGCTTGAATGAAGCAAATTTTTAGCAAGCATAGCGAGTGCACTAGAATGTTTTGATTTTTTGCGCAGCAGACATAATATTAAGCCACAAACAGACACAAGCAGATTGTTTGTTTGTGTTAGTCAAAAAAACCACCACCAAAATCATTGCAACAACAAAAACGTTCTACTATGCTTGAAATGTTCTACTTCAGTTTGGTTCTACTTCAGTTTGGTTCTACTGCAGGTTTGCTCTGTTTCACATTTGTTTTGATATGCTATTGCTTGTTGTTAACCAAGCACTTTTGACACTGTAGTATTTGTTTTGTTTTGTTCAAGCCAAAGACATGCAGTGCTTGAAATAACAGCTGATGGCTTACAAGCAGAGCTCGTCAAAAAGGTCGACCGTTTTGCGTTGTCCAAAAATAACTCTTATTTACTGAGTTTTTGAGCAATGTCTCAGAGAGCAACCGTTCACATTGCTCTTTTAATAAATCGGTCTGCGCTCAACGAATAACCGATATTTTGTTTTACCTTTGCTCTGGTTATTCGCCAACCGTTTGGTCGCGAGAGAAAAAATAAAGGTCTTTTGCGTTTGTATGCGTGTATGTGAGTGAGGCGTCTGTTTGGGCTTGTTAGTAACATATGTTTTTCAAGGCACGGGCAGACTTTAAAGCGTTATAACTTGGAAACTACTAGAGATACTTACACGATTTAAAAACCAGTCTTGTGTACTTTTTTGAGATCTACAATATTTTGATACACACCAAAAGCGAAAAATGGCAAGGGGGTGGGTAAAAATACGAAAAACTGCGTTATTTTAAATTTGGCGCCATCTACTGCTGAAAATATGAACTTCTGGGTATACCTTCCAATACAAATAAAACTCGAAATTCAATTTTCATAATTTTTTGTCTTGAAAGTTTTTTTGTACGACTTATACAATTCGAGATAAATGGGCCGACACAAAAAGTGCAGCATTCTCAACAAAGCAAATTAAAACGTAAAAGACCGTTTGCGCTGACATTTATTTTTTCGGTTGGTCTGCTGATGCTAATGTGCGAGCGCTCAATCATTTCGCTCTCAATAAGATGTTATTGAAAGAGCGTAACAAGAACTGCTCAACTGTTAACACTCAGCTGAAAACCGAAATAAAGCGAAGCGAAGTGTTATGCTCAGAGAGAGAGCAAGCGTGCATGGTTTTTTCGGTTGTGGTTGCGAGTAGACCGCAAAGGAAAAAACGGTCGACTGTTATTTACGAGCTCTGCTTACAAGACATTTGTGCAGTGCTTGCGCAGCTCTCTACTACACATACAGTACAACTCATTTCGTTACGTGACAATTTAAATAACATTCCATTCTAAACTGCATTCAAGAACTAACTTCTAAGTAATATAAATTTTTATCATTTAAGTTTAGAGTTACGTTTCATATTAATTTAAATTTCTATAGTTACTAACAAACTCTTTCAAAGCATAATACTATCTTTAAAATTATTTCCACGCTTTTTGCCTTTACGCTTTTCTATACAAAACGCTTTTTAAGTATTTAAATTTAAGCTGGCAAAGTTTTGTGATTGACTGCGACTGATCTATAGCATACAGCGCAAACTGTTGGCAAACGCGTTTGGAGTGCTTAACAAATCTTTAAATAACTTGAAATGTTCCGACTCTGCCGCTCGGTGCCCCTGTTGCTGCCACACACACTTCATCAGTCTCCGCACAGCTGCAGTGCGCCTCAAGTGCCCCTTAAATGGCTTTTCAATTGCATTTGCTTGTTGCCCGCAACTTACATAGTTCCGTGCGCTCTGCACTCTGCACGCTGCACCGCCAGCCCCTCTCTCGCTTATTTACTGACTACCACATTTGACTACATACTTCCATTTGGTTCTTGGCTTGGTCTCGCACATTCCCATAAACTGCGCTGTTCTTTGTATTACCCTCAGCAGATTACACTGGGGACTTGGCCTTAACGATGCAATTGAAAATGTTTAGCGGCAGTTTCCTTAAAATGCGTTGGCCCATAAAAAAGGTGGCTCAGCTGGCAGGAGTTGAAGGAGTCGTCGAGCTGGGTTTGCCTTTATAAAGCTTTCGTTTTTTTTTTTTTTTCCAAATGGCTTGGCAACACTGGCTATTTAAGCATTGCCATTTGCCATTCGCCCTTTGCAATTGTTGTAAAGTTGTGGCAAAGTATCTCAAAGCTGTAGCTACATATATACTAGCTACAGATACAGACACATACAGAGCTATATAAAATTAAATCTATCTATTGTGGCAAATTTTTTTTGTTAAAGCAAAAGCAAAAACATGTCAACTGTCGCATTTGAATTTATGTTTCATTTATTGGCGGCTAGCAATTTTTTTTTTTTTTTTTTTTTTTTTGTGGCATTTTGAACATTTTCAATAAAATTCATACGCACCGTTGACAAAGAAAAGGCCACAGATACATATGTAGCTCTATGTATAACATATATCTGCATATATATCATAAATATTTCTGCTTGTTCTTTTTCATAATTCTGTTTCTTTTCTGCTTCTTTGCTGTTTTTCTTTCAAGAGCAATCATAAATTCTTAAAATGCGCGGTTCGTGCGTCATGAACAGCCGTCAACTTGTTGCATGATTCTGCTTCAACGTTCAAGCATCTTTTTTTTTTTTTAATTAAGTTTGTCGTTAATTTGGTTACACACACACACACACACACATAGACACACACAGCGTAGTATCTAAAAGAAACTTAAAATTGCAACTTAATAGCAAATTTCTGTACTGGCTTACCTGCCTCAAAACATGCCACTATAGTTGTTGCAACATGCTGTAAATTTCATTTTATTACCAACTAAAATGTAATTAAATTGAACATGTTACATGTAAATACCAAATTCTAAATTCCAAACTGTCGAAATGAAAAACCAAACAAATTATTTTATTATCCAACTTAATGGCTGACAGCCCGTACAAGCTGCCATAGCTCTAAAGAAGTTAACTTCTTTTCCAGCCCTACGACTAAGCCATGTGCAAATTAAATTGTTATAAATTGCAGCTTAGCCGAGTGAGGGCCAAAGGCGCCGCAACGAGTGAGCAGGGGGTGCAGCCCCAGAACTGCAGTAAGCCAGGCCAACTGAATGTCAAGAGAGCACAGGAAACAGCAACAAAATTGTTAGCCTTAATACAGTGGACACTCATAAATAGAGTACGAACGTTTTTCGAACTAGTGCTTTAAATTCTTTTTCTTAAAGGCCCATACTTCAAAACTTCATATATATGTTCATTCCGTGCGAAATTTTTCGAACTGCGTATTTAACAAAAAAAAATGTATTTTAAATAGCATGTAAACAAAAAAAAGTTGAAATTATTTTGAGAAATTTTATTTTAATAAAAAAAAAAAATTTGAATCTAGGCGTAATTTCTATATAATTTTTTTTTGCGTTCTTTCGCAAACATTTCTGGAACTTGTTGTGGTCAGACTAGTAAACAGCGTTAAAAATTCTAAAGCAGAATAAAAGAGAATATAAAATTTTAGACTGATTAGTTTGAAAAGTATAGAAAACGAAAGCGAGAGTCTTACACTGCAATAAAAAATAGGCAATAAAGAAAGCTTTTTGTACACTGAGAAAAAAAAACCTCAAGCATTTGCTGTCAAAAGCAAACTAAGAGCGATTTTTTTAATATTGAGAGCAAAATTCAAATTTCAAGAGCGTTTGTTTGTAGACAGAATATATCTAGTTCGAATATATTTAGAATGATGTTAAAAAGTGCTCGAAATGCATGTTTCGTCTTAAAGTAGAGACTGTAAAAATACACTAGCTTACAAATTTAAGGTGTTTTTTAGGGTAATTTTGAATCGAAAAACACGAAAATGGAGATTTTTTCAAAAAACATGTTTTTGGGCACTTTTTTCAATTATTCGTCAATATCTCGTGAACAAAATCTTGTATCGACATGAAAGACAATTAGAGCCAAAGGTATTGATTTGCTCTTTACAGTGATATACAATATACCAAAGTCAAAAAAAAAATGTAATTTTCGTGCATTTTTCAAAATTACAAATTTTCGGTTTGCTTTTTATTAACGAGAAAAATGTTTTAAAAATTATTTTAAGCTTTAAGCTGAAAGAGAATTCTTTTACGAACATCTTTAAAATCGGGTAAGAAATGTAGATGCTATGGCGCTTTTCTCGACCCAAAATTACACTTAAAAACACTTTTTTACGAAGGTTCATTTTTCGTGTAAACTAGTGTTATTTACCCCATAGCCAACATGTCTACCTTCGTTTTTACGTACTATTACTCGCGAGGTACCCAACCAATTTCAATCAAATTTAATAAATTTAAAAAAAAAAGGAAACCTAGCTCTCTACGTCTTCGAGAAACAGGCAATATAGACATGAATCGATTTCTTTTATTGTCCTGAGCCATTTTGTATAGAGGTTCTTACTCGTCTCCTTATGGGTATTATACACATTTTATCTTTTTGCACAAACGAAGTATAAAAAGTAAAGTATTAATAAATTCAGTACAAAATGTGTTTATCGCGACGAATGATGATGCCAAGCTAATAATTGTTTTTTTTTTTAAGCAAAATATATAAATAAATAATAAATAATCGTTTTAAAAGTTTGCACAAATGCCATTTACGGCGTATGCTGATTAAACCGTCTGTGAATTACAAGCAAGCATTTACAAAAATCAACAAAACAATATCACTCACTACAGATTTATATGGAGTGCTTGAACTTTTTCTCAAGAAATCCACAAATTAATTCGTGGGAATGCTGCTAAGAAGCAAAGGCATAAATCAATTTAAAGAATAAATGAAAGATAAATGAGAAAAAAAACTTTAAATTACACTAGTTTACAAATTTAAGGATCATCCAGTGAACCTTCGTAAAAAAGTGTTTTATAGGGTAATTTTGGATCGAAAAACACGGAAATGACATTAATTTTTTTCTTAAACACCGTTTACGAGATTTTTTCGAAAAACATGTTTTGGGCACTTTTTTCAGTTATTCGTCAATATCTCGTGAACAAAATTTTGTATCGACATGAAAGACGATTAGATCGTAAGGTATTGATGTGCTCTTTAAGGTGTTATACGATATATCAAAGTCGAAACAAATTTAATTTTAGTACATTTTTCAAAATAACAAATTTTCGGTTTGCTTTTGATTATTAAAGGGCGCATCAATGCCTTGGCGTGATTAGCCGTGCTCAGAAAAACGAATAAAATATTCGAATTTGTTTTGAAACCATATGTTTGGTGTTTGAAACCGAATGTTGTTGCAAGATGAACTAAAAGTAATATAGGTTCAAAAGTGTACATACTATACATATTTTAAATTGAAATAATTTTTTTAATATTTTGAATATTCCTAGATACTAACTATGCCGATTTCAAGTTATATATTTATTAATAATTTTTTTTTTTTAATCGATAACTGATAGGTGCACAAAAAAATCCCTAGCTAAACTATAAAAAATGTTGTTGGTAAAGCTAATAAAAAAAATGTAAAAGACACACCAATAAAATATTTGGAAATATGAGTAGATAGCGACTTCAAAAAATTCGGATTTGGGAGCACGCAAAAACGAAAGCAAACAAAATTTATTCGTTTTGTTTTTTCGTTTGCTGGAGCACGGGCGATAACTAAACTAAAATGTAAACGAAATGAAGTAATCGACAATAATGTTGAAGGGAAATATGAAATTAATCGAAAAGAGTAAACCAAGCCATACACGATGCGACAAGTTGGTTAACTTGGCTGTTTATCGAGCAGTAAGTACCATTGATTGTTTTCGTATAGAAACTTTTACATATTTTAGGCCTATGGCTTATGCAGGGACTATAAAGTTCTTAAAACCTAGAAGGAGTAAGACGCCACTACTATTTACTTTATTTTTAAGATATTTTGTATAAAAAAAATTTTTTTTATTTAAACGTTTTTCGGTTCTTTAAGGGTTAATACACACTTGTAATAAAAGCAGAGCATATCTGGAAGAGACTATAACCAATTTTAGATACTAGTTATTGAAAGATTAAATAAAATATTTTTCAAATCCAAATACATATAAGATACTTCAAAACCAATTTTTGAAAAACTGTTTTTCTTGAAAATATCCTTTTTGCAGCAGAATTAGTTTATAAATAAGTTCCTAAAGTGAGATATCTACAGTTCTAAAACCATTTCTTTTATTTGGCTGACTAAAAGGTTCACTTTTTTGATTTTGTTTATTAATTAATGATTTAAAAAAGCCAAATTTGTAATTTTTTTAAAGTTTACGTTTTTTTAATTATACGCATCAATATTCTGTTGTCATAAATGGTAGTTGACTTTGAAAAATAATATCCAATATACCAAAATCGTCAGGATACCAGGCCCAAAATCAGAGTGTTAACATGTGAGCCTAAATATGAAAACTTTCCATACTTTTTAAAAAAAATCAAATTTCAGTTTTCACTGTTAAAACCCTAATGGTTTTCCATTAATTTAAGTTTAAAACAGAGTGAAAGTCGGTCTGAAATTGCGGGAATTTAAAAATAAAAAATAAAAAATTTGGAACAAGTTTAAGGAAATAATTAAAAAATTTTGGCAATATAATTTAAATTAAAATAATATCGCTAATCAGTGGCGCAGATAGGGCGCTTGGGGTACAAAGTATTAATACTCCCATGGTTTTTGTTTTCGTAGGATAAATAAAATTGTCTAATAAAATATATGGAGGAAAATGGCTTCGATGTACCCTATCGAAAAAAGCTATCTACCCTATATATGTAGTAAAAAATCAAAAAAATAAAAAAAAAACATATTTTTCAGACTTACTTTAACTGCTTTTAAAGTCAGCTTATGGATGACAACTTCTTTTAAAAAATTGTTTTTGGACTTACCTAAAAAGAAAAAACAAAAGTTTTACATATTAATATTAAAGTAAAAAAAATTTTACAGTATATATAATATTAGAGTTATATATTAAAGATTTTGTTATTCTTACGCATGCTGTAGTCATTGCCAAGTTTCAGAAAAAATCACAAAAAAAAAAAAAACATTTTTTAATTTATTAAGTTTAACTTGCTTAGAGCATGTTATTAAATTTAATTAATTAATTATTCTTCTAAATTTGTTATACCTAGAAAGAAACGAATAAGAGCTCAAAAAGCTAAGTATACCAAAATACTTTTTTTTTTAAACTAGAATTTTTTATACAACAAAAAAAAACTTTCTTTCTTTTTAATTTTTTTTTTCAAAACTTTATATGTACTTCAAATTTATATAAGGTTTTCAGTTTTATTCAAAACTAAACAAATTTTCAAAATTAAAAAAAAATAAAATAAAATTATAGTAAAAATTAAGCAAAGTTTATGCAATTAATTACTAAAAAAATTCCAACTTAAATACTAGACAAAATATCAGCGCATCTACTGTACCCAACTTTCTGCTACTTGATAATATGTACGATATACTTTTATATAATATTTCAATCAAAAATGGCTGCCGGCCATGCTATACAATATGGCGGACAGCTGCAAAGATGGCGGCGGTCTCTGCCCATGTCTCAGCGACTGCGAACGCAGCAGCTCATAAAATACAGACAGATTGAATAAACCAAATATGTAATCATAACTATGTAATATATATAGTATATATATATATATGCACATACTCTTTGCGACAAATGCAATATGTACATATGTATGTATAGTATGATAGTTGGGGTTAGGGGCGTGCGTAGAGCTTACTCGGGAAATTTGTACAAATGTTGCAAAAATAAATTGAAAATTGCAATACCATGCCAAAGGCTTAAAGATTGCAACTCGCTAAGAAGAAGAGCAGTGCAGTGTGGCTAAAAATATATCCGTGCGCTGCTCGACTATGGCATACACTGTACTTCATTTTAGAAAAAACAAAAAACATTATTAGAGTTATATTTAAAAATGTGCGGGAATTCCACGTGGCCCCAACATTAACGCCATCTTTTTAACTTTAAAGCTTTCAGATAGATATGTTTAAGGAAATTTTGGAAAGCTGATTTTGACTACACTTTATGCCATACAGAACTATTCAAACAATGCTTAAAAAACGTGTTCAAGATAGCAGTAATGCAAAATTTAAAAGCATCCGAAAAAATCTTTTAAAAAACAGCTGTCAGTCGAGAACTTTCCAAGACCTCGAATGCCTCAAAACGCAATTAAAGATTTTGTTCTTTTTTACTGATCTTTTTTGAGATTTTTTATGCTCAATGTTCCAATTTAATTTACTATATGCTTATTGAGCCGGTCATTTAGTGGCCATGTCAATCCTCAGAACTTGATCTTGTAAAAAATCTCTTAACAAGAAATTTCAAAAATGGTAATCGAAACAAAACCCATGGAAAAAGTATTCAACAAGTTTGGTACAATATTCCTTTGATCAAGACGAAGTATGTTTTGAAAAATACACTATTCCTTGCAGGATATCAAACTTGTCATACCTACTTCCCAATATCCCAAAAAAGGGAATTTTTTTTTTGTATGAAATTTTGACGTTTGGTGCGGAATTTTTGCATGCTGCGTACGTCAAAACTTCATTTAAAAAAAAAAATTCCCTCTTTTGGGATATTTTTTTTTATATGAAGTTTTGACGTTTGGTGCGGAATTTTTGTGTGCTGCGTATGGGCCTTTAGCGTTAATCAGTTTACATTTTTATGAACTTTTCTATTTTATAATTGAAGGCTTAAACATAAAGGCAGTGCCTTGGAAAATGTGGAGAGATTTTCAAATCACGTCTCTTTTGACATTGTGTATTTTACGAGGCTCAGATGGTACTACAGATGCAGAAAAATATGAACCCGATGCAGTGCCGAAACAGGCCATACAGCGGTCGAACCAAGGCAAAGATTCCTGGTACTTCCATCTTATATAAAGGCCCAAACGCAGTTCGAGAAGTGGAAAAATTTCGAAAAAAAAAAATTCCCTTTTTTGGGATTTTCTTTTTTATATGAAGTTTTGACATTTCGTGCGAAATTTTTCGAACTGCGTATGGGCCTTAAGGCATGAAAAAATCACAAAAAAGTGAATTTTTTTTTTGTATGAAGTTTTGACATTTCGTGCGAAATTTTTGCATTCCCTTTTTTGTGATTTTCTTTTTTATATGAAGTTTTGACATTTCGTGTGAAATTTTTCGAACTGCATATGGGTCTTTAAGCAAGAAAAAATTATATACTACACTAAAAAAATTAATTTAAAGTTGCTTAAAAATAACATAATTAAAAGAAAACAATCAAAACAACAAATTTTGAACTTTTCAATGGAATGGAACTGCCATAGGCAGTTGCTTTTGCGCCTTCTATACAAGAGATAATTTATAGTAGTGATAGAAAAGACGATAGCGCAGAATTCTCCAATGAAGGTATATTTAGAAATATGGTTAGAAAGTTCTTGTAATCTTCTTGGGTAATTATATAGCAAAGGGAATATTTGAAGATAGGAGCATTTTATTGGGTATACTATTTGTCAGTTAAAAGTGTTTCATATTTCACTTTGTAGCTAATAAATTGATTAAAAATAAAACAAATTCAAAGAAATAAAAAATATATCAAAATTGCAAATATAATAATATTTTTTTTATTTCCTTGATATTATGTACGAATGATATCGCTCCTAGTCGAAACATAGAGCATAATAATATACCCAATAAATTTTTCAAACGAATTTAAAAATTCAACGGAATTATATGAATAAGCGAATAATGTGGGTATTTTGAAAATTTCGAACACAAATAAAATTTGGAAAATGTTTACCTTATTTGAATAAATATTTTATTTTTTATAATTTTTAATTGTTCTAAAGTAAAACAATTCCATAGCTTGCAAACTCTAATTAAAAAACGACTCTTTTTTAAGTAAAAAAAAATCGAAAAAACAACAATAGAATAAAGTAGCTTTAAAAAAAGATGGATAATAAAGATGATATATTTTGTTCCTATATTGTTTCTTCTGCTCAGAAAACTTAATCTAAAAACGCGTGTTCAGTAGAGCAAAAACTAACTTGTGATTATGTCAAAATATACTTTATAGTATGTACATAAAATATTATTAAAAATTTGTATTGAATTTTTTATTTTTTTTTTAACTTTGAATTCAGTCACGTCATCTTGTAAAAATATGGACTCGATACGAAAAGGAATTCAGAAGTTATTTGAGACTAGATTGTAAAGCAAATAAGCAAACAACACGCGACAATATAAGCGGAAATTTGTAGTAATTAAAAAAATATATATATATATACGTATACGCAATGTAGCTTTATATGCAGCCTTTTAAAGCAGGCGTTGCCAGATTGGACAAACATTTTGTACACTATCATTAAACAGTATTATGAGCTTTAGAAGGTAATCCATATGTATTTTGAGCCGCTGAATCTGAAGCCGAGGTCCAAAAAACGCCAATACGCGAGTTTTCTGAAATAATCTCAAAAAACGCCATAAATAGAGGTATTTAGAAAGAAATCTCAGAAACCCGACGTGCTGGAGTGTTTTTGATTTTGGATTCTGTTTCAGCGACCCCAAAAACATAAAAAACATAACCAGTCTCGAAAAAATTTTTTTTTTCTGTTTTTTTTATTTTTTATTTTTGGTCTTTCATTTATGTCTTATAGAAAGCTAGGAAACTCGTAGAAAAGCGATAGAGAACTGATTTTGTAGATGATTTCAAATACTTCAAAAAAGTATATATATGTATATATATTAGGGTGGGTCAATTTGTATGGGGCCGAAAAAACGTTCTGGGGCTCACAGCGATTTTGATTCTTTGGGTTTTTCTAAGCTACTTTGCCCAAGAAACTATGGGTCTAAAATGAATTTCGAGTCTCGCACTTTTTCAAAATAGGTTTTTTTTCGAAATATTCAAAAATCGACTTAGACATTGCATTGAAAAGGCAAAAAAACGCTATTTTGTGTATTTGGAGGTCTTTGGGGTAGAGGAATCTATTTTTGGCATATATTTTTAATTTTGGGCGCCGCCAGAGGGCGCTTTTGTGTATTTTTTTTTAAATTGACAAAATGTGGCGAAAATCGACGAACTTAAAATGTCAAAACGAACATTAATGTCAAGTTTGAACTTATTATGTTTCAGTTTCGAGGAGCTATGCTTATTTGTACTTTTCCGAGGTACTGTTTACTATGGCGAACATGCAAGGTGCCATCACTAAAATATCGAGTCAATATCTTTATTCGTTAAGAAGATATGGCTTGTCAAAGAATAGTCTAAAAATGAAAAACCCAATTTTCATTTATCGATAACTCGATAAATAATCGGAATTTTAA
The DNA here is from genome assembly GCA_949987675.1 of Chymomyza fuscimana. Lineage (NCBI taxonomy): Eukaryota > Metazoa > Arthropoda > Insecta > Diptera > Drosophilidae > Chymomyza > Chymomyza fuscimana. The sequence continues at coordinate 28,707,667 of OX465090.1, read as the reverse complement.
TCTACCAAATATGTAAAAATCATCAAATCGCAGAAGTTTTTATGGTAGCGAAAAATTTCTCGACAAAAACACCAAAAACAATTTACACTTTTTTAACTGTAAAATGTCATTGCCTTGATTTAAGTTTTATTTGATAGCTAGTTTTTATCTAGAATAAATGAATCTCAAATTGATAGCAAATAAGATATAATGCACTAGCCGCAGCTTTGGCGGGGTACGGTAACTTGCCGCTCTCCACCAAATACGAAAACTCAGTTTTAGACTTAAAATAGGGTCACAAACAATTTCAGTAAGTTTCATCAACTAAGTATTTCTTCCAACTCAAACTCTTTCTTTACTGTACTACTAAGATTTACTCGAAGAGTATAGTTAATCTTATGTACGTACTTTTTAGTATATTCGCTTTTTTTATATACCTCTGGTCACACTTTTACGATAAATTGACTGTTGCACTTTTGCTGCCTATTGCATACATTGCATAAATCTATAATACGCTCGACTTATAGACTTAGCAGTGTATTTAAAAAAAAAAACACACACAAATCTAGAAGAAACAAAAAATAATTTCTTTTATGTGGCAGACTATTCGTAGTACATATGTGCAATATGTTCAGATTTTTCGATTTTTTACGCTGTCGACATTGGCAAATTATGCTGAACCGATAGACAGGTGTATGTTAATAGAAATGGCTGCATGAGTGTTTGTGCGTGTGTGTGTGTGTGCGTGTATCTGTGGCACTGGGGAATATTTTGTGGCATAGTCTATATCCATTCATACAAGCATTCATTCAAACTGTCTCGAGTGTGAAGTGCACATCATTAACAACGCGGCATGAGAGATTTTACCTGCCAGCTGCTAAGCGCATTACAAACCTGTTTCTATGCATCCCTGTGTATGTATGTGTGGATGAGTGTGTGTGTGTGTGTGTGAATGAGTATGAATGACTGTGAATAAGTATGTTTTGGACAGAGTGTGAGTATGAGCATGTTTTTAAGAAGTGCAAGTGCAGCATTGACTCTGCCAAAGTCTTTTTTGTTGAAATAGATGAATTGCGGTTAAAATAAATCTAGAAAGCAAATCATGTTGCATTTTAAAGAGATATTTTAAAGTATATAATATATAGGTAATGTATATATACGTATATGCTACACAGGGCTCAAAGTTTAACTAAAATTCTTTTAAAAGCTGCACTCTAGCGTGGATTTAGTTTACAAATTTTGTTTAAAGGGTTTACTTTGCTAAGCATTTCGAGAACTTTGTTTAATTTAGCTAGAGACAACGTCTAGCTTTGCTTTGATTAAAAATTTATTAATTTTTCATAAAAACTCTAGTTAAATGTTCTCACTTAGGGATTATCATTGATTTATTAAGAATAAATTTAATTTATGATCTGGCAAGGCCTATCTCTATCGCTCATATAAGTCAACTTTGCGTATACGTAATTTTTTTCAAAGTCGTAAAATTTTTGATTGCACACTAAAAATTATGAAAAAAAAAAAGGTTTTTATGTACTAACATAAATTATTTACAGTAAATAAATACTAATTTAAAAAAGAGTAAGTTCTAAGGCATTTAGGTAAGTTTTTCTCCATATAGCTTGTCAAATTGAAGATTTTTGATCTGAGTATTAGCTTTGCTATGAATATTTCACAAGGATTTTGCACATTCGTCTGGTATTTTGCCATCAAAATAACTTGCTGCACATTTGCTGTTTGTTTTAGCGCCTGCAACTGCTGGCGCCATCTAGCCACAAAAAAAAAAAACGACAGCACTGTTCGCTTACCAGAGAGAAAAATCTTGTAGCTAAAAATTTTCCTGCTGCGTACTGGCCTTAACGAAAAAAAAAAATGGGTCTAACTCGAAAGTATTAGTTGCTCTCGCTTTTATCATCGCTGAGATCTAGGATATGTCTATATTGATCTTTCTAGTCATACTGACTATGAAGTTTCCTTCGATAATGCACAGTATATCAAATTCAAAACATGTCATCTTAAAGCTTTCGAACCATGTTCTGTCAACTGAGGTGAAAACCCGCTTTATATTGTTCTCAAAATTCAAAAGTATCATATCAACTCTTTATGTAAGACACTGTACTCCGACATTAATTAAAAACATAAAAGCACGAAACAAAAAAAAAAAAACGAAATTCTTTTATGATATTAAAGGAAACCACATTCTCGAGAGCTGTAAGCAACTTATAAATGATGTATGAGTAACTCAGTTGATGCTTAATGGAATCCAGTTGCATGCAGATCTTAGTTCTTGACTTTGAGTGTCAAATTTGTTGCTGGTTTTGTGTTGTTTTTTTTTTTTGGCATCATTTTTTTTTTTTTAGAGTGATCCATCTTCATTTTCATATCATTTAGTTGATTGTCAGGCACTTAGCTGCAACAACAATCACGAGGGTTGTGTGTATGTGTCTGTGCGTGAGTGAGTAACATAAGCAGCTCTTACTTTCTTACTCTTCATATTTCTGGAACACCTTGAGCTGTTTTTATACCCTATATTTAAAGATTAAAAGGGTATCATGGGTTTGGACGAAATATCTGTTCGTTCTAGATCTCAGGGACGATAAGACTATTAGTTTGCGACAAAAATTGAGATGAGAGAAAAGCTTTAACAGATTTAGAAAAAAATATATTAATTTTATGTTTATAGCATAGTTCCGCTTTTTTATTTGTTAAATCAAGCTTCAGCCAAAAAATGCATGTAGACTCATGTGAGCCTAACAATAAAATGTAAAATTTTTATGAAAACATCTTGTCTGTTACCTTTTCCCTGAATACCTATTAAATTGTCAAAGTATCAAAGCAACTAATAAACAAAATTTGTGCATTGTATTTTTTAATATTTACCTAAGCAATTGAAAATTTTTTTCATCATCTATATATTATTTAATAAAATTTTGTATAATTTTGGACATATTTTTTTTTAATATAAATATAAATGTTATAAAAAAAAGAATAATACAAATTTTCGTTTTATTTTTTCAATTTGACTCATATTTACGCCATGTAAGGGCGCCTAATTTAAGGAACATACTTTAAAAAAAATCTTTAAAAATACAGCATAATTATTAGTTCTAAAAAAAATGTACTTATGAAAATGATTCAAAAATATCCTAGTCATGGTGTGGAAAACGTCTTTTAAATAAAAAAAATAACTTTTTAAATAAACAAAACAAAATAAAAAAAGCGATTTATTATTTAAAATTCAATTTTTTTATTTTTGTAATTTTGTTTATTTTTAAAAAATTTTTTATTTATAAAAAAATATCAGCTAAAACAAATTTGACTTATGAAAATTATTTAAAAATATTATGCAGGTTAGCCAAAAAAGATAAAAAGTGGAAAACGAGTTTTTTTTTTTTTGCCATATGAAAGCAATATATCTTTAAAAATAAAAAAAATCATAAGGTAGAAAAAGTTTTTTTTTTTCTTTTATATAAAAAAAAATTTAAATTTAAGGCCCATACGCAGTTCGAAAAATTTCGCACGGAATGACAAAACTTCATATAAAAACAAAAATCCCATTTGGTATATCCCATGGGCATTAAAAAAAAACAAAAAACAGCTTTATTTTTTAAAAATTTATTTTTTTTTGATTGTTTTAAAATTTTTGGTTTATTTAAAAAATTTTTTCTTATTAGTGGAAAATATTAGCTACAAAATCCGCATTGAAAAATATTTAGTCAAAAAAAATAAAAAGCCATTTTGCCATATTAAAGGAATATATCTACTTTAAAAAAAGTAAAAATACATAAAAAAAAAATTGACTTTTGAAAATAATACAAAAAAATTAAGTAGCTTAGTCAAAATGAAATAAAAAGTGGAAAACGAGCTCTTTTTAAATTAAGACGTAAAGTGTAAAAACTGAAATTTTAAAAATATTTTTTTTAATTACAAATTGATCTGCATCTTTACATTTTAAAAATCGTGGACGGACTAGTTTTTGTATCTCATCCAGCGAGGTCTTTAGATTTTTTTTTAAGTGTTTGCAGAGTATCTCACTGTCGGCTACCGCTTCGATTGTTTCGAAATTTGTTTTTTCGTGTTGTTTCCTTTGGCTCGACATGATTTTGCTTTTGTCAACGCCAATACCAGCAACAACAGCAACTCACACACACCCACGCACACACATTAGTACTCACGCGTGAGAAGAAGCAGAAGACTTTTTTTGAGCCCTGCCTTTTTGGTAACTTGAGCTGACTATTAAGTACCAAGAACAGCAGCCGGTTCCACCAAATAACTGCCTCCTGTCCTTGCCTCAAGGCACCAGCTGTCGCCATTTTCAAGGCACAAAAAAAAAAATAAGGAACAACAGAGCAGTACTTGGAAGGTAAAGCCACATGAAACACACTGCATCAAAAGAAAATAAAGCATAAGAAAAGCTTAAAGTTTATCGCAAAACAACAAAGTTTATATGCTCTATAAATCATGTCATCTACGTCATGTTTTCAAAATTGTGTAAAAGTGAAATTCTAGAAAAATCTTTACGTAACGAAATATGGTATGAAAGGAAGTGAATGCTTGAGAGCATCGAATAGACTACAACTGGTTTTTTTTCTATTTAAAAAAAAAATAGTTGTTAAAAAAATAATTTTACAAAAATACATTCGTTTTAAATATGAAATTTAATTTTTTTTTTTAAATCAACAGCGTATTTTTCATTAATAAGAAAGACTAATGGGGTCATATGAGTTCCTGCCACTTATTTTTATTAAAGCAAATTATTTAAGTTTAATTAATTATTTATTAATAAAAAATTTTTTACAATTTATAATTAATTTACATTTTACTTAAAAATTTCTTGCAAAATTTTGATTAAAAATTTCTTGCAAAATTATGATTAAAAACTTGTAGCAAAAGCTTAATTAAAAATTTGAATGTTAACTAAAAATTTTTTATAAAATTGAAATTAACTTTTTTTTTTTTTAATTTATTTAACAATTGTATAGAAAATAGAAAATTACATTTTACAAAATAAAAATGCTGAATAAAAAAATTAACATAAACTTAATTTGAAATTTAAAAAAAAATATTTATTTTATAAAAATTCAAATAGTGAATTATAAAAATACATAAATACAAATACACCCAATTCTGTTTTTACACGGTATTTTTTTTAAAAGGTTTTGAAATAACATGATCTAGAAAAAATTTTTTACACAATTTCATTTTATTTAGTACGTGACTGAAATTTTAAGGAAAAATATTTTTATCAACCTAATCTTTTAGAAATTTAGTTAGGGAATACATCACTTTAATTTTTTTTCATAGCTGAAGGATGTACTTTTATTTTTTTAACAAGGTTTTTTCTGGAACGTATCTACCGTGTAAAAAAAGAATTAGGTGTATATTAAAGTAAGTTGCATCTTTTATTTTAAAAAAGAAGAAAATATACACAAAAATTGCGATAAATAAAAACGAATTAAAAACTAATTATAAATATTTTCTTAATATTACAGCTTACAATTATTTTACTGACAATTTTTATCTTCTAGCTGAAGTTTAATTCTTGACCAAGTTTCATACATTTTCTCAAGCTCCCGTAAACATGAATACCAAAGTTTCAAAATAATAAATTGAAAATTGAAATTTATCCTGAATTGTAGCAATTTACAGTGACCTTTCGATTAGCAACAACAGCGAATTTCGTAATATTTTATTTAAGGATTGAGGCATCAAAAGGTCGAAAGGTCGAAAGGTTCTACTAAATTATCAATGCCGCCGAGTGACGTTTCCAGGCCGCCTGACCCGCTTTGCATGCACAATTTAAATAAGAAAGATATTACCTAACCCGTAACTAACATTAAGTTGGTCCCCTTTTCTTAAAGGAATGGTTCGTTTTTTATTCATAGGAAACTCCTTCCTTCAACTCACGAGCTGACATTGCAATGTCCCACGCAAAAGTAAACCAAACTTGACCCAAGTATACGCATTGTCTGTACGCAGGTAAAATTTGCAAAAAAATGTATACCCTGCAGGCAAATTTCGGAGCTTATGCGTTACCAGCTACCAGCTGCTAGAGACCTAAAAATTAATCTGAAGACTCACGTCTCATTCCCATCCCTTCCCATTGTCCATATCCTATTATCCTTAATCACCAAATAAAATGTTTGATGCAGGGTCAGTCGGGCAGCTTCCCGAACCTATCCAAAGATTTATTCAAGACGTTGCTGAGAATGAACAACTCTTCTTTGAGCTTATCTACAGTACAACATCGTGTCTTCTTATGAATTTCGGGCCGCGATCAACGCTTTCTTAGATCTCTTCAGTCTTCATCTTAATCCTTAAGTAACTAAATTTAATCTACAATAAAAAAATATCGTGCTCTCTTCAGGACCTCCATCCTATCGTTAGCCTGTATAAAGCTTATTTGTTATCGATTTATAGCTATAAAAATAATGAGATCTCAGAACTCACTTTGACTTATTTTTCGAATGATTTGGATGATGAAATAAAGAGACATACCTATTAGATTTTCATATTATTTATATTTTACTCCTGACATATACCTCGTGGCTGTCTCGGAACTATTTAGTGTTTATCTCGTTTTTATCATGTGACTGTCTAGTGTCTGCCTCGTAGCTGTCTCGTAAAAGTCTGATGTCTATCTCATGTTAGTCTCCTTACTGTCGCGTGTCACGTGTCCGAAAAGTGAGTGACTAATATCCTTATTGCGACCGTCTAGAGCCTGTTTCCTGACTGCCGTACCTCTGTCTCATGTCTTTCTCGTGTCTGTTTTGAGATGGTTTGCATTGTATCTATGCGTCTATCTCGTCTCTGGCAAGTGTCCGTCACGAGTCTGTCTCTTGACTGTCTAGTGCCTGTGTCGTGCCCGCATAGTGTCTGTCTCGTAACTGTCGTGTCCGCCTCGATGTCTCGTGACTATCTAGTGGCTGTCTCGTGTATATCTAGAGTCTCTCTAGTGGCTCTCTCGTGTGATTGTCTCATTGTGTTTATATTCTCTCGATCTCGTGCCTGTTTCGTGATTATCTCGTGTCTATCTCCAATCTAGGTGGTGTCTCTCTCGTCACTTTCTGATACTTGTCTTATGTCAGTTTCGTGAAGCTCTTTTCTTCTTCGTGACTTTCCCGTGACTATCTTATTATTAGCGTCAATATCGTTCGTAGCTGACTTCTGACTACATAGTGACTATCACGTGTCTGTCTAAAATCTATCTGGTCAGTTTCGTGTCTCGTCTTCGTGCCGTGTCTGCTTCATATATGCTTTGTACCTGATGTCTGTCTCTTGACTGTCAGGTGTTGTCTAGTGTCTGTTTCGTGACGGTCCCTTGACTATCTATCTGGTTTCTCCCTCGTGACTTTCTCTCTTCTTCGTTCCGTATTGCCTCGCACCCTATGTTTATCTCGTGACTGCCATGTGAGTACCTAGTGTCTATCACGTGTCTGTCTCGTGTCTTTCTCGTGTCTGTTTATTTACTAGTTACAAAATAAACCATACATAATATGTATCTTCTATACACAGTGTATGGCAACATTTGAGAAATCATCTTTTCTAACACACACACACACGGATGTATCCACATACGTGTACGGCGTACAAGTGAATTTTGACGGTGTTGCTGAGCGGGGGGTGGTATACGGGTGTACTAAGGAGGCGTATCTCTGATGCTATTGCCACTTGAAACGGCACATTACGCCTGCTAAGCGCTTAATGATGCTTATTTGGACACCATGGCAACGCCATAAGAAAAGAAAGAAAATGTGCAGAACAAAAAAATAAAAAAAAAAAATAAAATTCGGGGGAAAAAAAATTCCGTAAAGGTGGACAGCATGTAGATTGCCTGCAGGTGTTTTTTGGTAGCATTCGGTGCACGGACAAACGGACGTGGCATGTGCAAAAAATACGAAAAAAAAAAAAAAATAAATTGCTTTAAATTAATTTATACGCCAGAAGCAGCGAAAGCATCAGCGACAACTGCTCCCGGTCTCTGCAGAAATTTCAGGCTCTATCCGGCGCTCATTGCTCTAACTTTATGCGTTCCTGCTCTCTGACTGCTCACACGCTGTGTCCATATAAGCAGGCCAAAAATTCTTACTCATTCTTCTTTACACCAACGAATCTCTGTTCGTATCTACACATTGATTTTTTATCTCGCACCGTTTCATCCTACAGGTATTTCTCGGATTACGGGCATACTAAAAAAAGCACGGGTCACCATTTGATATTTTCTCACTTTCTTTCCGAACCTATTTTGCCAATTTCATTTGTTTTCACTTGCAACAAAGTAGTGCGACTCTAGTCACATAAAAAATTCGTTTTGCTGGAATTGGGAGCACCAAACATGTGGTTTCAAAACGAATCCAAAAAAAATAATCGGATTTGTTGTCCTGAGCATGGCCGATCATCATTTTAATGATTTCAACGTACGGCCCCAAGGAAATAACCACAAAGTTTTGGAAATGTATGAGGAATGGAAGAGTTTTACAAAATTGATATTTCTTGAAACTAACATAAAAACTAAAAATTTTCATTTCTTTCACTTGTTAAAAAGAAAATACGAAAAAAATATTTTTAAGATCAATGTAGATATGTTCAAAAGTTAAATTTCCGACTTTAAAGACGGCTCCTTGTACTTCTTTTAGAAACATTCAAATTTATATTAAAGCCACAGCAAATAGAAAAAAATAAAATTTCAAATTTTTTGGAAATAATTGTTTATATAAGTTGAACGTTATGGAATTATAAATTTTCAAAAATATTGAAAAAAAGAGGCCATCACTTTGTACTCCGTTTTTATTTAAAAAAAAAAACAAATTGCGCTCTGCCATTTGGTTCACATTTGGTTCAACATTTAAATGTGAGCAAATATTTGCTCAAATAAAAATTGCAGTAAGAAAAAGAGGAACAAGTTAGCTAACGAAAATTCAACTATGAGCCAGACTGGACTAAAGTGACGTCACAAGTTCAATAACATGCAAGCCATTGATATCAAAGAGAACGTTTATAAATAAAGTTTATACTACTATGTGTGTTATTATTTTCCTAATCAAATTTATATTTTTTTTTACTAAAAAGCTATTTTAATACGAATATATCTGCGGCCAAAAAAAGTGAAAATATTTTCAGCTGCTGTTTTATCAGTTCGCAGCACTCCGAAACGCTTACGAACAAAAACTTCAACTTAATTGCTTCAAAAGAGAACAGTGCGAAAAATAAACCTTCGTAAAAAAGTGTTTTTTAGAGTAATTTTGGTTCGAGAAACACGAAAAGTACATTAATTTGTTTTCTTAAACACAGTTTTCGAGATTTTTTCGAAAAACATGTTTTTGGGCATTTTTTTCAGTTAATCGTCAATATCTAGTGAACACAATTTTGTATCGTCATGAAAGACAATTAGATTGAAAGGTATTGATGCGCTTTTTACAGTGATATACGATATGTACAGATTAAGTAAAAATAATTTATTTTAAAAATTACAAGTTTTCGGTTTGCTTTTTATTAACAAGAAAAAATTTTTAAAAATTATGTTAAGCTTTAAGCTGAAAGAGAATTCTTTTACGAACATTTCGAGCCTAAGATCTAATCCTATCTAAGATCGAAATTGGATAGGAACTGTAGATATTATGGAACCAAAAAAAGTTTACCAAGACGTGGTATCGGAAATATAGGGTGGATCATCTGTGGGTTTGGTTGTTAAACACTCATAATTCGGAACAAAGCCGTCCAAAGTGGATGCTCTTCGACATACTCAATTTAAGTCATGTTGTTTTAGTTTCAAACTTGCATAATATACGAATAGAATGCAATTAACAAACCAACCAACAGATAGCCCACCCTAATTATAGGAAAAAGATTTGTTTCAAGCTAAAAAAACAAAAAACTTGAACTTACATATGAAATGATTCAACAAAATGATTCAAAACACAAGGAAATTGGGTTCATAAGAACTAGTTCTACAATATATTGAACGATACTTTTATTATTCATTACGATAAGCCAAAGAAATGAAAGCCACCTGGCCATGCTTTAATATCGATAGCCAAACCAAGTATTCCTAGACAAAACATGCTTTATGCTTTGTATTTCGTGGGATACGCTTGACGTCTTGTGCTATGAGTTGCTCAAACCGAACGTAGACCATTACTGGAGCTCTGTACCCAACACTATAAATTAAATTGAACTGAACACCCAAACAAAAACGCAACTACTATTACTAATCCAGTCACGACAAAATTATCCTCATACTAGATAAAGCTCATCTTAATTGGGAATTGATCAGACATTATACGATTATTACTAGTTCAGGTTCATGGCACATGGGCGGTCTATTATTGGAAGATATCAAAAATTGCTCCAAGCCAAAACGCCATGCTTTTTTTGGGGAAAAAACGAGAGTATCCCACTGTCGTGCAGATCTGCCTATTTTTGCTGCATTAATTAAATTTTTTTTTTTTTATTTCCCGCCATTTGCCATTGAAGTGAAATTATGCATGCAAAAAATACACACAGAGAAAAACTTGCGCTTTTCGCTGCCAGCTAAGAGCAGGAAGAAAAACAACCACAACAATGGCTAAAAGAAACAGAACAAAAAAAAAGAAAGTCATTTAATGCACAAATACTTTAATCCTATTGATGTTTAATCAAGCCAAGAAAATATACAAAAACCACCCACAATCCGACCACGGTAAGAACTCGACGGAACCAGGGACCAAGCACCACGGACCAGTACCAGAACCAGGACTGTTCAAGCGTCAACCGCCAACGTCAACAAAACAATTTCTGCTTTTGTCTTTGGTTCTCTGTTGAATTTTCAATTGGCTTGCTATGAATTTCCATTACCTGTTGCTGGCCGTCTGTCCCAATGTCTTTTTGGCCCGGGCTGAGAGCCTGCTTGGGTTGTGGGTGGGTTGAGGGTGGTGCCCTTGTTTGTGGTTGTTGTTGTTGTTGTTGTTGTTGTTGTTGCTGTTGTTGTGGTTGTTGTTTTTGGCCAACCCCTAAGCAAACAAAACGGCAAACCAAAAAGCAAAGACAACTGCCACTCATACACACAGGTAGCATACACACAGATACAAAAGACACGCATACAGATACATACACCATTTGACAGCAAGAGAGCGCGTAGTACATAATGCAAAATACAAGAAAAAAAAAAAAAAAAAGCAAGAAAAAATATTTAAAGCGCTTAATAAATAATCACATTTACATTTTCACTTGTTGATTTTTCCAGGCAGCAGCAACAACGTTGACATTGAGTTTCCTTAATATTTTCTTTTTTGCTAACGCTTGCGTGAAGTGTGTGTAAAATTGCGAGCTCAGCAAAGCAGTGAAAATTAGCCGAACCTTGTGTATATACATACAAACAAACAGACATACATACATATATACTATACATAAACATGTATTTGTATCTAGCACTTTTAGGACAGCTTGCGTATACGTAATATGGTTACAGTTACAGTGAATCAAATAAGTCTGCAGGCAGGCGTAATCTTGTAACAAAATAAATTTGGTAATAAAAAACAAAGTTCTTCACGTTGAAATATTAAAAAAAAAAAAAAAAAACATATTTACTAGTATGTACCTAGAAACAGAGAAAAATTCAATCCGAGGCACTTAAAAGATATTAAGTATAGCCCCTGCCATTTTATTTTAAAATTATTAGAACAAAGTTCTTTAAAGCAGCTGAGAGTATTATGATAGAAAAATCGTCACGTAACGAAATGAGTTACGATATACTTTATTGCAGAAAACCGCGAAGATTACAAGCATTGTTGGTTAAAGCGCACAAGAGCGTAACTGAGTTGATAGGGTGTCTAACTTAAAACATAAAATCCGCTGGAGTCAGGAGTAACGCTGTTCCTTTTTGGTATATACACTTAGCGAAAGAATAATTGTTCTAATCAATCAATGACCTCAAATCTTTACAGCGACACAAAAAGCCCTAAAAGAAAACAAAACTTCATATAAAAAATTTGCTCTCTAGTACGCAGTCTTGTTGCCCGGCAGTGCTGCCAATTTCTGTGCGCATTTACATAACATATAGATGGCGCCAGCAGTAACATCACCGTTTCTGTCTTGGCGCTGAATATGCAGCAAAATATACGACGGGTAGGCACAGTAGATGCATAAACTTTTCAAAAGAGAAAAAAATAGCTATAATAAAATAAGTGAAGGGCTATACAAATATTTGAGACCTTACCCACAACTATTATTATCAAGTAAGTGCAAATAAAACGGTTTGGAACGATTCGCTTATTTCACTTGTTATTGTTTTTATTTGTTTGTATATGCAAAACATTTACTTTTTGTTTTTAGCGCTACAACAGAAGAGGTGATGTTACTGCTGGCGCCATCTATATGCCAAATGTGGACAAAAATTGGCGGTCAACAAGGCTGCGTACCAGAGAGCTGTGTAACAGACTTCAAAATTCGTTGTCCTAAGAAGTAGTAATCGCAGTAACAACGCTGGCGCCATCTAGCAGCACTGTTTGCTCACAAACGCTACGCAGACCAAAAATGAACGAGATTTTTTATTTATTCCTGATATTATTCCAGAGAATATAGGTACCACATATCATATAAACCATTTTATAATGTTGACTGTTTTTAGCGAGAGAGTAATTTGAATGTAATTTTGGGACTATAGGGGTATAGGTAATCTTGAAACCAAAGACCAAGCCATATGTTCGCTGCGCTGAAGTAAAACACGCAATTCATCTAATTTAGTTGGATTTTATTTTTACAAAAATCTTAACTATATAAACTTAAAAATATCTTAAATTTTTACGCATTTCAATTTTATCTTAATTCAAGAACTGAGCAATTAACACTATTTCTACAAAAAAGCACCTTTCATATTTTAACCTAACATTATTTTCTTAGTTTAATCATTTATCAAACAAATTTTTTTGGACTTTTCGTAAGCAACATGTGGTTGTACGATAAGTGAAAACAAATTTTTTTAATAAATGATTAAGCTAGAAAATAATGTTAAGTTAAAAAATGAAAGGTGTCTTTTGACAACTCGTGGTAGAAATAGTAATAAATAGGTCTCAATATTTAACGAAAATTTTATTGCGAAACAGTTTAAAATGGGTTTTTGATTGTAGAACTAGCTGAGGTCATTTTTGTTTTTAATTTTTAAAATTTCTAACTCACACCTATTATTATTTTTTTCATAAGTGTAGGTTAAGTGTTCCTACTCGCTCTACTAGAGAGTTCTGGCATGATGATGATTTTCATTTATTACCTACGAGTAAAATGATGTACATATAAACTTGGTAAAAAAAAAAAAAAAACCGTGAGTAAACTTTTTTGACAGACTGTGCATAAGTACAGCCAGCAACAGCGGCAAAAAGAGTGAGTAAGAGTTACTGAGGTGGAGGGCAGCAGAAAGAGAGCACGACGCCCAAATGCAGTCGCAGTCAGCAAAATGGACGCCCAGGGCGCCCTCGTCATTGGCAGGGCTGGCGACAAGAGACAGTTCGGGCTAAATAAATTGAAATTAGACGTCGTCAGCAATGTAAGGCAGGCACATACTATACAAGTGAATGTCTTTCTGTATCTGTGAGTAAGTTTATTTGTAGCTGTATCTGTATTTGTGTGCGTGTGTGTGTGTGTGTGCGTGACATGTCAGTTGTTGTTTTAGGCAGCCATTTAGTAAGCGACAGTGGGACAGAGCAACAGTCAGCCAGCCTGTCACTTGCTTTAATAACTTGCTTTCACATTTTATGTGTAGCATACTTTTTGTATAGAGTGTGGAGAAGGCGAGACGCAAGGCACGTGTTGCGTACGTGTTGCGTACGTGTTGCCATGTAAATGCTGGAAAAATTAATAGCCCAGCAACCAGACGAAAGCTGAATGTTATGGCAGCGGCCAGAAAAGGTTAAAGTTAAGCGCAAACTTTAATGCACTGCGTACAAACTGCCCACTCCCCGCCAGAAACGTAGCAGCAGCAGCAGAAACAACGCAAGTCAGCATCAAGTCCAAGTCATTGTGATTGGCCTAAAGTAATATTAATGGACCTGGACAGTTCATTGTTTAGATTGCCAGCCAGCTGGCAGCTATTTGCCCATTCCAGTTCCAGCGTACCAGAGTACTCAGTTGCCGCCTCTAACTTATTAGCTAGAGGGTGTACACTCTTAGGCGTGTCACACTCAATGACAGTGCCTACACAAATTACAACACCAGCTAGAACGCCAGCACTTGGCAATTATTTGCATACCATACAAAAAATCTTGGGCAGGAGTAGCTGGCCCAGCCAATACGGCCAAGAACGCGTGAAAATGTTTAGCAGCCATCGAAAACAGAAAAATAGAAATCAAGAGTGGGGAACAGGGCACAGCAATACTGCTTATTATTATTAAAACGCTGTCAAGTGTCAAAATGCCAGCACCAAGACCAAGGGGAGCACCCAGGCAGCGGGTAAGATGTTCCAAGAGGCGCTTCGACACCCAAACAGAAAGCAAAAAACTGGCCCAAAAGTACATGGCAAATTCTTCAAGTTCCTTGGCCAGACAAACCGCAACGGGGAAGCTTGGGGTTTATGCGCCGCTCTTGTGCACTATGCATAATGGCGGAGGGTAGATCCTGAGTACTAATGTCTGCCATGGCACTTGTGTTTGTCCAAGCATCACTGGAATTTTAAGTGATTTAATGTTTGGCTGTTTCCTGTGACTTTTTTTTAACAAAACCAGCCGCTACAAGCAACATACTATATAAGAAATTAATAGCGACCCTCGAATACACTATAATCATTGAAGCTTTGTGCTTAATTTGTGGTGAAGATTCGCAGTCCCACAGCTGATGTACCCTTATACAACAGTGCTATCGTTGCATTAATTTAAGATAATATAAGCTTCGATATATCGATACATCGATGTTTTGCAGTTAAATGTTTATGTTATACAAATTAAAAAAAAAAGAAACTTTCCCATCAAAAAACCGATTTTCTTAAAACAAAATACGTTTACACTAGATCACAAAATTTTTCATCCAGCGAGGATATTTCAATATTTTCATTTAAAATAAAATTGAAACTTAAAAATTTTTTTTACTACACCGTTTTCCTTATGAATTTTCATTTTTTAGCGATTTTCAAAAAAAAAAAAAAAATAATTAAATTCTAAGACTGTAGCCTAGCATATGCTTAAAAATTTCATAATTTAGGTGCTATCGATTTTAAAATTAAGATATTTATAATATATCAATCTAAAAAAATATTTTCTTTAATAACAATATTCGCGAAAAAAAAAATCAAAATATCTTTGTTTAGAATAATAAAACAAATAAAAAAATTAATCGAATCCCTACAAAACTGATCGCTAAACATATTCGTGAAAATTTCACAGTGTAGGGGATACTGATTGTTAAATTAAGATACTTATAAAAAAAAATATTTTTTTCCAATAAATTATTCAAAAAAGAATTCCATAATTATAAAAAAAAATATGGTTAACACCAAAAAGATTCCCTCATCATTTTTGAGAAAAGGGTCGACCTGGATAAGGTACCAAAAACTAACCCCAATGATTTTTAAAAACTAATTATGCCGATCAATTCATAGTTCGAAAAAGAAAATTTTCGAAAAATTTCAGTTTTTCAAGGTAATGCGTTATAGCTGAATTAAAAAAAAAAAGGTTTTTACTTTTTTATATAATCTATATATGTATGTAGTACATAAATTGTGACTAAGCTGCTGCATATTTTTGGACCAACTGTTCTCAAAAATTTTTTTTAAATTTCATAGCTTAGGAGCTATTGATTTGTTAATTTATTTTAATTATAAATTATTATAAAATTACTACAACATTTACAAAAAAGAATGTTCTTTTCGAATACAAACAAAATCAAAGATAATATTTAAAAAAAATAGATTAAAAACATTTTTTTCAATTCAATAAAAAATGTTGGACCAAGGTTTTGACTCCACTTTCCATTGTCTATATAACGACAATACCCTTACAATATTTATTCCTAAACTTAATGTTAATGTTTCAGCAGAAAAAATTATTATATCTAACTCTGTAAAATTTAGTGGCTAGCTTTAAGTAAAACATACATATTATGAAAATAAAGCAAGTTGTTAAGCTTAATAAAAAAAATTAAAAACATTTTTTTTAATTTAAATTTAACATTTTTTTTCAATTTTTTAAGTGTTTTAATTTGCAATCTATCACTTAGACACTAAGTAAATGTCTTGCGTATAATAATTGTAGCAGAAAAACATAGTAAATAAAAACTAAAAACCGACTACTAAAAAATCTCGCTCTGAAAATTATTCTCATCTGAAATTGTTATTTAAAATATATAATCCTGCTTTTTGCTTCGCCATAGTCGAGTAAAAGCACATTTTAAAATTTCAAGTGTGCAATTAAAAATAAAAAGACTTCGATATAAAAAAAATAACGTATACGCAATATAGCCGGTCGCCAATTTTGTGCAAATGTTTTTGCGTTCTATCCAAAAAATTTTAGCTCTGCACCAAACATTTCTCGACTTTATTGCAATAAAAAATTTTGCAATTTAGACCAAAGTGCAGACGTGAAAAATTCATTTTCAGAAAATCTTCTTAGCTTTTCTTCTACTTGACGCCTTTGGTGCATAAATACTGCGTGTAAGAAGAAGAGAGCAACGCGCATCGTCAGAATTCTTTGCATATTCAGCACAAATCTGTCCACACTCCCACACACACACACACAAATGCACACACACGAACACACACACAGTTATATAAATAAACTCTAGCACATTATGCGTGTGTGTGTGTGTGTGTGTGTGTGTGTGCGCGTTGTTCGTATTTGTGTGCGTGCTTTCATTATATATGTGTACAGTAGTATATGTCGCTATTTGCATTGGAGCCGCCCCCAACAAACAAATCTGAGAAATTTATGCCACAGGTGTTGCCGTCAACGTTAACTGCGACGTCGCTGCCACTGCTGGCGTCGCTGCTAGGCAGCGGAATCATAACTTATTTAATTCATAGGCGCCTGTTGTTTTTGGCCACCTGGCATACCAATTATAAACATACAAAGTTCTTATATAATTTAGCATTGAAGTTTTGAACCGCAGCGCACATAACGGTAATATGGTCATTCTGAATGGCAAAACATGACCAACATATTCCATAAACTCCATAAACACTCGGGTTTTCCACTCCAACATTTGAGTCTTGTTCAAAAATCCATTTGTAATGGTCAGTTTAGTAAAGTTTTGCTCTTTGCACCCACTACAGCGAGGGCAGTTTCAAAATTCATTATGGTTCTACCCACAGAAAAACAACTCACAGCCACACAAAAAAAAAATTGATTTTCGATTTCGTAGATCAGACCATGTTAACTATATGTATCCACGGTCCAAAAACCCATATCAGGGTTCCGACATAAACCCAAAAAACGCTTTAGGCTTTGCTGAATCAGAATGAAAGGTTCAAAAAACGCTTTAAGCCCAGCACATCACGGTTCCAAGATAAACCCAACAATGCACATACAACATTTTTTAGAATCCGGGTATCCTATAAGGTTTTGGAATCGCTGAATCCGAATCCAAGGTTCAAAAAAACACTTTTAGCGTCGCTAAAACCGAATCCAAAGTCCAAAAAACCCTAGCATGTCAGGGTTCCAATATAAAGCCAAAAATTTTCATTCAACATTTTTCTGAGTCCGTGTATTTTGTATATGTTTTCAGGATCGCTGAATCCGAATTCAAGGTTCAAAAAACACTTTTAACGTCGCTGAAACCGAATCCGTGACCCGAAAACCTCAGCACATCACGGTTCCAACATAAACCCAAAAATTTCCATACATCATTTTTTCAAGTTCGGGTATTCTATATGTTTTTAGGATCGCTGAAACCGAATCCACTGTCTTAAAAACCCCAGCATATCAGGGTTGCAACATAAACCCAAAAATCCCCATATAAAATTTTTTAGAATCCGGGTTTCTTATATGGTTTTGGAATCGCTGAATCCGAATCCAAGGTTGAAACAGCACGTCAGGGTTCCTACATAAACCCAAAAATGCCCATATAACATTTTTCAGAGTCCGGGTATTCCATATGACTTCGGGATAGCTGAAACCAAGGTTCAAAAACACTTTTGGCGTCGCTGAATACAAAACCAAGGTTCAAAAAACCACAGCATGTCAGGGTTCTGACATAAACTCAAAAACAAAACTCGTTTCATGATATTTTGAAGCTTATGTTTTTGGAGCTTGGATTCCGTTCATGAATTCATCATGCTCATGAATGCTAGGCACAGCCAGATCAGTAGACTTTTTTGGATGAACATGCGTGTGTTGGTCGCGGCAAAGTCATGGGTACAGTGGCATGTAGTGCTGGAAGTATCGATGCATTGATGTATCGAAGTTAAAAATAGCGAAAACATCGATTTTGCCCAACATCGATGTTTCTCCAGCACTACTGCAATCATCAAATGGGTGTTTAGTAGTGCTGGAGAAACATCGATGTTGTCCAACATACATATATATAGATATTTTTAACTTCGATACATCGATGCATCGATATAACATCGATGTTTCTCCAGCACTAGTGACATGCACCGATTCAACAGAATTGCTAAACAACATATTCTGCTGATTAAGTACCCTGTGGCTTTAGCTTATTTTTAAAACTCAAAAAATGGAGAGCTGTAAGAAAGTGTGATCAAATGGAGAGGTCTTCTTTTAAAGAGTTTTGGAAAAAAAAAACTTCTAATTGAAAAGAGGTAAAACATTTAAGACTGAAAACTATCCTACACTGATTTAACAAACAGCCCTCGTTTATAGTATAGCAGCAGAGCAACCCTCTAGTTGCCTTGACCAAAAGTTAGCGAAATGTTGGCCAAAATGTTTCAATAGCCATGGGATTGCATGCAGCTCCAGGTCGGCAGTTTATCATTTGCTCCCAACAGCAACAACAAAAACAAAAAAAAAGAAGAGAAATCCAATGAAGAAGAAAAAGGAACCCAAGTGAAAGCCAAAGCAACGCTGGAAAAATAGTGCAAAGTAAATGTTGTTTGTTTGTATTAATCGGGCAGGGTTGGCTGGTATGCGTAACATGGAGCTTTTCGGGGGTCTCTGGGTTGGCACACACTAATGAGGCCCTTGGGGAACATATTAAACTTGGACCAGCAAATATACTACAAGCGTTACCAAAAACTAAGCGACCCCTTTGCTCGATTGTTTGAACAAGCGCACAGATTATATACACATGTGTGTGCACGTTTCTTGAACAGGGGGGCTGGGTAGCTGGGTCTTCAACTCAAGCTCAGGCTCACGCTCCGGCTCAGGCTCTGGCTGAGGCTCATGCAAAATGGAAACTTTTTTCGCTTGCGCTTTTCCTTAACACAAATGAAACTTTTTAATTTAAAAAAAAATAAAAAAATGACTGACTGTTTTTGGGGCGGGTAAGGAAGCATGTTAAGCTGTTCGGTTTTGGGCTGCTACGAAGAAGACAAATCACAGCCGCGACGGGAGCTGACGACCCCCAACAAACAAGAAACTTCGTATCGACTGGCAGCTCAACTGACTCACGAAATTAAAGCAATAATAACTTTGTTAAAAACTTTTGTGCGCTACGCAGTTTTCTTGTCCTCCATTTTATTCGCCATTTTTTTGTTTCCCCCATTCGTTGGTTCAATGGCATTACATAGTAAGTACATAGTATTGGAAATGCTGTGTGTCTTTATGTGTGTTGATTACAACTACACTAATGGTAGCTAATGCATCTCTAGCTTGAACTCAATGGCGGTATGCTCTTTCCCACAAATATTATTTGTATTAGGGTGGTTAAAAAAAAAAATTTTTTTTTTTTAAATTTTGAAAAAAACTAAGGTTGTAATTTTGAAATAGATACTATTTGGAGGCGGCAGTTGTCCTAACAGAAAAAAACGATTCCATCCAATAGTTTAAATCTGAAATTTGTTTATCCTAGCTCACTAAGATCTAGATCTACCTAAATAAAATCTTAATTGAAAAACTGACTACAAAAAAAAGCTTGCGTCACCTTCATGCGGAATGGGGTAAAAATCTTAAAGTCAGACTGTTTCATTTATCAGTGTATCTTTTAATGATTTTGAGATCTAAACATATAATAATTTTGTTTAGGTAAAATTCAATGTTTTTGAGATCTATGTGTTTCTATGGACAATCGGACATGATCATGCAAAATTCGAAATTCAAAAACCAGATGGTCTGCCTGAACACCCTTTCTCCAATAGGTACAATGTATAATACCAAAATAATCTTGTACAAAATTCTCGATTTTCATTTTCTTCATCATTCCTTATTTATTTTTCATTTGTTTTTTTTATTTTGGTTCGCGCAAGATTTTTGCTAATTTTCATCTTGAACTTTAAAAATTCTTAAATTAAAATTTTTATCACAATAAAATTTCAAACTTAAAACAAGAACAAATATTATTCAAATGCTTAAGGCAACAAATTCTCAATAAAACAGCAAACATTCTTAAATTAAGATGTAGAAAATTAAGATTAAAGAAAAAATTCTCACGCGATTTCTTAATTTCATTCCCCTCAAGAAAGACCAAAAATTCGGGTTTGGCTGTAGATCATAAAACATATGAACCAAAAAATTAAGAAAACTACTGGTATCGGGAGAGGCTTGAACTTCCTAAACTCACCGCTAACTACGCCCATGATTTATAAACCAAAAGTAAGTTTATAAAAATATTATTTAGACTTTTCAAAAAAATTATTTCAATATTTTAAGAAATACATAAATAAGTTTTAAATCACGATTTTAGACTTTTTCAAGTCGTATTTTCATCTTGAACATTACTAACTTTAAGATTTCAAGACAGGATTATTTATTGTTTTAAAAGAAGTTCTTTCATTTAAGAAATGAAAAACATGTTCAAAATCCGAAATTAAGATTTTAAAACGATTTTAAATGTTTTCCCGGCTTATTTTAGAATTGAAAAATACGATTTTTTCACCTGGTTCTTAGTGAATAAATTATACCTTTTTTGGTTGGTAATTGGTAATATAACAACAGTTTCTTAAAATTAATATTTTATAAGCCAAATGATATTTTAGTTGAAAAGATAAATTTAAACTTTGTTAAATTTAGTGGCTAGTTTTCAGTAAATTAAAAAAATATTATCATTAAAACAAAAATTTGTGCAGATATCTTTATTCATTTAGGAGATATAGCTTATCAAAGAAAAGTCTAAAAATGAAAACTCAAATACTCAGTTTTCGATAGGAAATCGGAATTTTGCAGTGATTTACTTGGTTACTATGGGCTAGTAACTCTATCACATATGAAGAATCATCTAAATCGAAGAGTTCGAGCTAAAAAATGACCTAGTGGACTAATTTTTAAAGATATATATTATAACTTAAGCTTAAGATTTTTTCACTTTGAAATAATTGTAATAAGCTCTTAAATTATAAGTTTTCGGAATTGATTTAAAAAAAACCCTAAAAACGGACAACAAAAAAGGGTTATCATACAAAAAATCTGAAATCTGCAAATCTGGAAAAAATGGGTCTCTAGTTCTTATCCCCTTATTCCCGATCTAAGTGTTCTTAGTTGATTTTGACCAGCTTTGCACACTACACTTCTTTACCCTGCCCCATAACAAATCGTGCATAAATCGAAAATATGGTTAAAAAAAAAAGCTGCAGACTCCTTGAAAGAGTAGCTTAACCAGATCAATTTTAACTGATTCAATAAGGTGCTGCTGTATATATCATATTTCTTTTAAAACAATTATGCTGCATGGAAGAGTAGTTTAACAAGTTTGCTGCGGATGTTAGCGCGTCTAAGACAAAAGACACGGTTTTTGGCCGAAACGGGCCGCCATTTTGGCGGAAGTATGTAGTATAGGCAACATCGTAAAAGCGGGCTATAAACCAAAGCGAGTAAAAAACGAAGACGTAACACACGAAAGACAAAAAAAGACGACGACGACGCTGATGATGATGATGGCTAAGAGAACAACCGCAAGCAAACGCATTGGATTCACAAAGCAAAGCTGCTGTATGAGTGTTATTGCATAAGTGTGTGTGCTTCGTGTGTTTGTTGGCTTTAACCATTAACAGCGACAAAAGTCTGCACAAAAAGCACTCAATGAAGAGTTGCTGCCGCTGCGCTCAAAACTTTTGAGTCAAGAGTTGAGCCAAAACCACCTAAGCTAGAGAACGCTCTCTTTGCCTGTCTCTGCTGCTCACGCTGCTGCTCTCTTACCGCCTTCTGGCTTCACGCTCTGTCTCAACGCAGGCGCTTTGATCGGTTTTGGCTACGTTACAAATACGTCAAAAGCAGCAGCAAACAGCAGCAAGCAACAATAACAAAAAAAAAAAATTCAATAAAATTTGCCGCCTGGCCAAAAGGACAAACACACAGAACAACACACATACACACAAACACACGTGTATGCCTATATACAACACTCGGCACGTGAATAGGTCACATTTTTTAGTTTAAAATCGTATATTTTTTTAAGTAAATTATTTAATTTTTATTGCAACAAAAAAAAAACGCAAAAAACAAAAAAATTTGAATTAAAAATTGTGACAAAAAATGCCAAAAGTTTTTTAATTTAATTAACTATAACTTTAATTTGTAGTGTTTCTGGTACTTCCTATATACTTGTATATGTTGGCCAAAATAACTGAAGCGAGTCACTTTTTCAATCGATCTTTCCTATTGAATTGGCATTTACACATGTGATAAAGGTACAGTCTACGTACGATTATTTATTAAATTATCGATAGCATTTAACATAACAGACATTTGCTTAAGAAGTCATGACTATAAATTTATAAGATAATTTTTTTTTTTTTTTGTTTAATGAGATTTTTTTATGTTTTATCACTACTCTTTGATAAATTTTTGAATTTTGATTCTAAAAAAAAAGTTAAATGGAAATTTAAGTAAAGTCACGCCGTATATTAAAGCTTTTAAAAAAAATGTTAATATAGTATTTTGATTTTATAAATTTCATTATAAACATTATTTCAAATCATACTAAGAAAAAGTTAAATGAAAATTGAGTAAAGTCACGCCAGATACTAAAACTAATTAAAAAAATGATAAAAAGGTTTCTTAATTTAATGACTTTTATAATTAACATTATTTCAAATCATACTAGGGAAAATTTTAATCGAAAATTGAGTAACGTCACGTCAGATACTAAAGCTAGTAAAAAAATAAAATAAATACTGAAAAGGTTTCTTAGTTAAACAACTTAACATTTTTTTTGAATCATACTAAGAAAACGTTAAATGGAAATTGAGTAACGTCACGCCAGAAAATAAAACTAATAAAAAATGATACAACGGTTTTTTGATCTAATAACTTGCATAATTAACATTATTTCAAATAATATTAAGAAAAAGTTAAATGAAAATGTAAGTAACGTCACGCCACATGCTATAAGAAAAAGTATAATGGAAATTTGAGTAACATCACGCTAGATACTACGATTGATAAAAAATAATGCTGAAATGGTTTTTTGGTCTAATAAGTAATAATAAAAAGTTTCATAATTAACATTATTGCAAATCATACTAAGAAAAAGTTAAATGGAAATTTGAGTAACGTCACGCCAGATACTAAGGATAATTAAAAAAACAATATAAAATGTTTTTTCGATTAACATTATTCCAAATCAAATTCAAAAAAAAAATATTTTAACAAAAGACTTGCCCAGCCAGACACTTTTTTGTAACGTAACGCCATGCGTAGATGCGCTTGCATCTCTTAATCAATAAAACCGGTTTTTTAATAAGAATAAAACATAAAATTTTTAAAAATGTTGCTTCTTGCTTTACTTTGTTATATTTTGTCGTACAAACGTAACGTCACGCCAAAATGGAGCTGCCCATATGCCTAATTTTTTCATGTTTTAGATATTATAAAATTTTAAACATTTTTGCACAATTCTGTGGAAGTTGTGCTTCAAAAAAAAAAATTTACACATGTGATGGGTGTAGTTAAGTGCACTATTCAAGTGACGCGGAGTGTATTTGTGTGTTGCCTTTGTTATTATGGCATTTACAGAGAAGCGGCGCGTTTTTAAAAGGGATTTTAATAGAGTTTGCTTGCCCCTAAGCGTATGCAATGAAAATTTTTGCTACTCAACAAATTGCACTCGCCCAAATACATGCTACAAAGTTTGAACAGAATAGTCCCCCCCTATGTAAATGTGTGAGTGTAGGTAGGTTTGCGTATATGTATATACATATATATATATATGTATATATATGTATTTGTATGTTTAAGAGAGAGAGAAGAGATAACATGCAGGGGTCACTTACCTTTTTTGGTGCTGCTTTAGATGTAGCCTGCTCTTTGTTGCTGCTGCTGCTGCTTCTCTTGTTTTTGTTTTGTTTGTTGTGTTTGCTGCATCAAAACATTTAAGCTTAAAATGCTTTTGTTGTTATTGTTATATACAATTTTTTGCACACCGTTTCACAAAAACAAAAATTTCAAAAAAAAAAAAAATAAATAAATAAAATTTTTTTATATATAGTACACAATTTTTTATTTTAAATATATTTTTATTTTATATTAGACTTTGCTTTGACTTTCTTGCGCATTGCGTTTGGTTGCTTTTGATTTTCTTCTTTTTTCACACGCGCAAGGCTTTTCGCGTTTTTCGCTGCTCCAATTTGCCAAATTCAACATATTACATATAAATATTATTATTATTTTTATATGCTACACAGATTGTTGTTTTTTTTTGCACAAATTTATTTTTTGTTATTGTTGTGGCGTTTGCTTTAGCTTCTGCTTCTTCTTATACTGTTTTCAGCTGACAGAAATTAGCCGCACATGGCCGAAACCATGAGAACCTAGCTGTAAGCGGTCTGCACTGATTTCATCCGCAGTATATGGCCAAAAGATGCTGCTGCCGCTGTTAGACGCCGCTGCCAACGCTGTAGCTGACGCAAACGCTACGCTCCTGACGCCGCTGAGCTTGTGTTTGTTGTTGTTCTTTGTTTTGGCAGGCTCTCCTGTTGTTGTTGTTGCTGCTGCTGCTGCTGCTGCTCCAGTTACGGCAGGCGCTCTTGCGCTCATGTAACCACAGCAGTGGCTGATATAACAAAAAAAAAAAAAAAATCTCAGAGGGGCTGTAGCCCACTACACGCCAAAGCCAAATCCAGTGCCGTAGCCAAGCCCCTTTAGGCTTTTGCATTTTTCTACTACATCAAAAACATTAGCGTTTTCTTTATGCCACTGTTTTATTGAACACGCTCTTTGTCGCATTTAGCCGCTCTTTTTGTTTGAGCTTATTCAACAGAGGCGCTCAATTCTGGCGCAGGCGCTGCGCTCTACGGTCGTTGCACTCAACTCACTCAAGCGTTAGGCAACACTACTCAACAACTCACCTCTTACCTTGGCCGCCTAACAGCTGTCTCTAAATGAGCGTTGCGGCGCTGCTTCCGTTGCTTCCGCCGCTGCTGCTGCTGCCGCCGCCGCTGCTGCTGCTGTTGCTCTTCAGCTGTTATCGCTTTGATTTCTGATAACTGATAACTTTACACACAGCAAAAAAAAATATAGAAAAAAAAAAAAAAAACACACAAGTAAAAACTACTCGACGTCGACGTCAACGTTGACTGCGCGGCTGACTTGGCGTTTGGCGCTAACTTCTCAAGCGATTTCCAATTATGGCCCAACTTTATGGCTCATTACGTGCACGAACGAACGCTAAGACGGTTTTGCTTAGTGTAATTTATGCGCGCTTATCATACGCACAAACAAAATAAATATAAATATTATATATGGTATATATACTTATATATATTTGTTCTATATAAAAATAAAACATAGGGTAAACAATTAATTTTTTTTATTTTTTTTTTTTATAAACAGACCAAGCCGTTGCTCATACACACACACACGCACACACACGAGATACGGAAATTGGCTTATCAGTCGTTTGCTTCTGGTTCGAAATCAATCAGAGCGCGCGTTCCATGAAATTCGCTAAACAGATGCACACGATACAATATAATACAATATAATATAGTATATAGTAGGGGGTTCTACAAAGTGTAGTGAGCGCGGGAATGGATCGCTCAAGCACGACGCGGAAAATCAACTAAACTCAAATGAAATGAAATGAAATGAACTGAACTCAACTGAACTGAACTGTATACCATCTCGCTATTTGCCATCGGCATTGAGATCGAGATCGCCATCGTTTTGGCGTCGTCGAATTGGAAAAATTAAACAAATACATACAGTGCGTTTGTGTGTCTGTGTGTGCGTACAAATTGAATATAGAAAATACATATGTATGTATGTATGTATGTATGTATGTACATGCAGCTGGGTGAGGGAGAACGCAGCAGCAAGATTTTAATCGCATACGCAAAATTATAATAAAACTGAAATGAAAAACAAACAATCGAATGGTTTGTGTTGAACTACGATTGAATCTAGTCGTTGGCTTAATACGCTACAAATTGTTTAAAAGCTTGCATTGAAGCCGCAGACTAGTAGTATTTTTTCTATTTCCGTCTGTGCCAGAGCTAAGCTTTTTCCGTCGAATTTTCACTCAAAAACTATTCCCAACATGGTAGAAAAGTTTTTGAGCGCAAGATTTCTAATGCAAATATAAAAAGTGACTTTCTACTTAAGAGCTATTACTACATGTTATTAAAGCTTATATTGAACTATAAAAAATACAATTTGGAACCAGTCAAGATCAATTGTGCAAATGTATCTAACATAGAGAAGGGCACATCGTAGTTACCCCAAAATTCGCTAGAATGTATATTAGGGTGGCCATTTTTGCAACATCTCACGATTTTACTAACGCCACCCCCTAAAAAGTTTCCTTTTTACCTGCATATAGCGCCTGTAAAATTTAAAAACGATCCGAATGTATTTGATGGGTCCGGCAATAGTCAAAGGTCATAAAAAATGTTCATATGAATGCATAAATAGCGACCAAATCGTAAGTTTGACAAAAACATGTTCCAAATATAATCAATGGGTAATTCAATTATCTACAGTCGAGAAAGAAAATGATCGAACTCAGTTTAGTATAACCAGAGATATTTGCTGTTAAGTAAAGGCACTTTTTTTTTTTTTTTTTTTTAATTTCGAAAAATGTTTTTTTCAAAATATCTCGAAGCCCGTTTAATGAAAAAAAATTTTGACTGCATTTTCGGTTTTAGCATGTCATTTTACTACAGAAACGATTCCAAAATGTTAAGGATACCAACATTTTTTTTTATTTTTAAACTGGTGTAATTAGTCAATTTAATCAATTTTAGAGCTTACCAAATTTATTTAGGCCGACTCTATATTTTTTAAAAATTATGTTTTGGTAGTTATGAGACTTTTTGAACCATAATTTGTTTGATTGGAAATAAGTTTTCAAACTTTATGTACAACAATACAGTCAAAAACGGAAAAAGTGCGAGTTATGACCTTTGACCTATTGCCGGACCCATCAAATACATTCGGATCGTTTTTAAATTTTACAGGCGCTATATGCAGGTACAAAGGAAACTTTTTAGGCGAATCCGTTATTAAAATCATCGGTTTAAAAATCCTCCATACCAGCGGCGGCCACCCTAATGTATATAGGAATACAAAAGAAATTAATCCAGGCACATCTGTTCGTCTGTATGAACGTCTGGACCTTAGAGACTTTGATATATCGATGTTTTCCAGTTAAACGTAACAAAAACATCGTTGTCCGGCCAGATCTTTTTTTTTTTTTAAAGCGCTGTATGTGCGAATATGTTTAAAAATATTCTAAAAAAATCTTTCGTTTGTTACCAAACAGCTTTATAATCGGATCATAAATATTAGAGATGGGAGCTTGATAGAATTGATTAAATGCTGCGCCCATTACTTAACGCCGCGATGTTTCGTTTTCCAGTTGAGGCAAAATTTGTTTATTATATTTTTAGAATTTTTTTCTATTTTTTATGCTTCTTTAATTCTTAAATGCTTTTAAAATATACATGTTAAAAATAATGGTAAATTGAAGCAGTGCTGAAAAAACATCGTTGTTTTCGTTGCTTTTAACTGAAAAATATCGATGTATCGATTTATGGAGGTTTAAATTAAGAAAATATAAGCAATGATCTGCATCATTTTGCGCTTTTCGAACATGTGGCGAAAATACAGATTTTCACTTTGGAACAGCAGCTTTATTTTTTAAATTGAATTCACTTAAAAAAAAAATTTTAAAATTGCTATAATAACTATTTAAAACATTAAAAAACAACTGTTATGTTATATTATTCAGTCGTGCGCCGCAAAACGAATTCGAATATTTTATTCGGTGCTCCTAATTTCACCAAAACTAACTTTGTATGTGATTTGAAAGCGAATGTTTTGTTGCAAGTGGCATTAAAGCGAATTAACAAAATAGTTTCAAAAGTATACGGAAATAATTTTTAAAATATTATTAAATATTTTAAGATTATATTTATGCCAATTTAAAGTGAGATATTTATCGAAAACTATTTTTAATTAATTTTTTTCTGACTCAACACAAAAAATGAATTTTTGGTATGCGCTCACATGGTTCATGTCTTGCATCAAGAAAATTTCCTTTGTAATAAGAATAGCATAGTCGTGCTAAATTTCGATCGAGAGAGGTGTAGAGCTGTGCTAACAAAGAGTAAGGAAAATATGGATAGATAGCGACAGCAAAAAATGCGGATTTGCGAGCACGCGTAAACGAAAACGAACAAAATTTATACGTTTTGGCTTGGTTTATATCGTAGAAATGTGCCGAAAATTTTTAAACCTTTTTGCATAGACATAATTTCTTTTTTTTCAATATCTTGAAAAATTTTGACATTTTCGTCGCTCTCAAATATATTACTTGGGTTGGAATTCGGTTGGAAGCGACATGTATCGCTGCATGAAGAAAACCTTCCATAATTTTTATAGATTTTCATTGCTCTCAAATATACAACTGATATAACTATACAATGCTTTTGAACTAAAATTCGATTTAAGTCGGATTGAAATTTGCATTGCTCTCAAATATACAACTGGTCTAACGCCGAAACGCCTTTGAACTAAAATTCGATTTAATTCGGATTAAAATTTGGGTGAAAGAGATTTGTGGTAGGGCACTACAAGCAGAATATCTTGTATAATTTTGATCGGTTTTCGTTCTTCTGAAATATATTGCTGACAAAACGCTATTGGGTTAATATTCGGTATAAGCAGAATTGAAATTCGGCTGAAAGAGATTTCTGGCACAGCGCTAAAGAGGAATATCTTATATAACACTAGTTTACACAAAAAATGCACCTTCCTAAAAAAGTGTTTTTTAGGGTAATTTGGGGTCCAACCGAGATATTTTTGAAAAACATGTTTTTGGGCACTTTTATCAGTTATTCCTCAATATCTCGTAAACCAAATTTTGTAAGTAAAAATTATCGCAGTTATAGGCAACCAAAGTCGAAAAAAAGTGTAATTTTTGACCATTTTTCAAAATGAAACATTTTCGGTATGCTTTTTATTAAGGAAAAAAAATTTTTAAAAATTATGTTAAGCTGAAAGAGAATTCTTTTACAAACATTTCGAGTCTTTTTGTTAACAAGATACTAAGTAATAACTGAAAAAAGTACCCAAAAACATGTTTTTCGAAAAAATATCGAAAACGGTGCTTAAGAAAAAAAAATATTGTCATTTTTGTGTTTCTCGACCCCAAATTACCCTAAAAAACACTTTTTTAGGAAGCTTCACACGATGACCCTTAAATTTGTAAACTAGTGTAATTAATATAGATTTATTTCGCTCTAAAATAAATTACTAACTTAAAACGAAACGCTTTTGGACTAAAGTTCGCTTTAAGTTTAATTGAAATTCGCTTGAAAGAGATTTCTGGCACAGCACTGACAGAAAAATATCTCAAATATTTTACAGACTTACGGCTACTGGATTAAAATTTCATTTAAGTTGAAGTAAAATTCGTTTAAACGAGTTTTTTTAGAAGATTTCTATTTTGTTCTGCGAATTTGCTCGTTATTCTTAAATTCTTTTCAAAAAATTAGCCAATTAAAAAAGCTTCAAGGTCGTTTTAAGATTTTTCCAAACCGAACCAACCAAACCCAGATGAGGTTTGATACACTTGCATGCATGTCATGCCCAATACAAACAATAAAATAAAATGAAAAAAAGTTTAGTCAAAAGCGTCATTATCAACATCATTATCATGATCATGAACATTGTCAGAGTCATTATTATGACTATTATTACGATCTTTATTGGCGTTGGCCGCTGTTAAGTATCTTGATAGTTTAAAATTCGCGTGTGTGCAATTTTTTTGGATAGTCATGAGAGCAGCTACAGCTAATTGCTACACGCAACAATCATCAAAAAATGCAAAAAAATAAATAAAAATAAAAATAAATAAAAAATACTAACAAAAAAAAAAAT
The DNA here is from genome assembly GCA_949987675.1 of Chymomyza fuscimana. Taxonomy (NCBI): domain Eukaryota; kingdom Metazoa; phylum Arthropoda; class Insecta; order Diptera; family Drosophilidae; genus Chymomyza; species Chymomyza fuscimana. The sequence goes on along the minus strand of OX465090.1, from coordinate 28,677,305 downwards.
ATTAAAAAAAACGTCTATGACGTTGACAACGAGGAACAAACAAATTGTTCGATTTGATTCTCTAGCTCTGTTGTGTTTGCCCATTTGTTATTGTAATTACAATTAAAGCGCGACAGCAATAATAGAAACAACAACAACAACAACAACAGCAACAACTATAATAACCATATACATATATTGAATACATACATTATATAGTATTCTACAAATATCTAACATTGACGTCGACGACATCCAACGCGAACGGAATTGAACACGAAATGCGCGACCGCAATGCATAGAGGCGACTGAGACTGAGACTGAGACTAAAAAGTTTAACTTCCATTGAGGAGAGCAACCCCCGTACAGCCGTAGACCCGTAGACCCGTAGACCCCCCGTAGCAACCACGTCAACATCAACGTCTGTGGCTATGGTTAGGTCTATGGCAATGATTGTGATGCAGCCACGAGGTTTCCATTGACGTTGTTAACGATTCTCAAATAAGTGCGCCGACCGAACCGAACCGTGCCCAACCTAGAGACAAATTATACCCTACCGTAGTGCACTAAATCGCGCTATTTGTTTAAAAACCATTTTGGGTGTATTTTTTTTTTTTTTTGTTGATTGGTGTTCCAAAGGGTCGTCATTAGCGACGTTGTTACTGTTGTTGATTTCTGTTTGTTTGCATTCCGCCTGCATTGATCGTTGCCTTGTTGACTAACGCCGCTGGTTGGCATGCCAAAAGTGTTCCAGTAACCCTCTTATCAGTGTGCTCTTATCAGCCCTTGGCCGTACCGAGTGCTGCCCACTTAAGCAAGTGAAAGAAACAGTGTTTTCGGCTTTTATCGAAATTGAAAAAATTTGCTACGAAATCGGTCAGTTGAAAAGTCTTCTTTTTTTTTTGTCGTCTCTTATCTCTGTGCTGACCGCATGGCGTTGACTTATCAGGAATTAGTAAATGGTTTCGACCAGCGCACAGATGATGTGTAAAGAAGCTAAAGCTGCGGCAAAGCTGTGGCAAAGCTCTAGATAAGAATACAAAAATTCCGCTAAAAACTAACGCAGACAGCTTTCTAGAAACCAAAACCGGCTACACTTAGACAGTTTCGTGCAAATATGTTTTCACTGTGTAGTCAATCAAAATAAACTTTTAAATGATTGATGGGAAAAATAAATTCGGGCTTTGGCATTAATGCCTGGCTTTATGCAACGTTTGCACTGGCGCCGCAAGCTAAAACCAGCTAAATAATTTAGATCGGTCGAAACGTTTTAACACAAATTAAAATTAATATGTGGGTTTAGCTTTTGTATTAATAGCTTCAAGAGCTCAGGCTTGCGGCGGTATAAACTGAGCGCATGACGTCAGACATACTTAACAAATGTGTTTTTTCTAAATCTTCGAGATTTGTGTCTTCAAACAATAGCTGAACATGGCCTGAACCAAATTATATATTTTTTTTATATCAAGTGTGGTTCAATAGTGGCGCAGAAAAGTAAACGTCATCTTGGTTTTCTGTCCACCTTTGTTATTTTTTTTTTGTTAGTTGTAAATTTGACATTTTCAGGATTGAGTCATATTCAAGAGCACTACAAATATTGTAAAAAAAAAATAAAAAAAAATTCCGGCACTCTGTGAGTACCTTGGCATTCATAGGCACTCAAATGTCCCATCCGAGCCAACAAGAGTCCTAGTGAACATTAAGAGAAACCGATGCATACTCATTCCGCCCTATGCTCCTCCTAGGGGCGACTACTCGTAAATGCAAAATTAAGCTCTACAGTAGTCTAGGAATACATATATGCATACACATAAAGTGACGCTAGCGACAACGTTGACGTCCATGATTCAACAATAAGAAGGTGACGCAAGGCGCAGCTGCGTTATTCGTTATTCCTTCTCTCTGAAAAAGACAGCTCAGCTCCAATTATTGCATGTTACGCTGTACCGAAGCATGATACATAGCAGGTAAAAGGTGCCGCAAAGAAGTGCGCTAGTGCTGGTTCAATTTTGTATGGCAGCTATATGAAATAGTGTAGCAATTTTGATAAAACTTCACACAAATGTGTAGCCTAATACGAAACATAAATATATGCTAGAAAAACTTTTGTGCTGGCAAAAGGTCTCCCTTATGAGAATCCAATAAAAAGGCTAAAAAAAAAAAATAAGTTTTAAATGTGAATCTCTACCTAAAGATACCCGTTAATGTTGACCATTTCTTGGAGCCCCTTTTATAATATCTCCAGCTAATCAGGCTGGATTCGCGATCAAAAATTTGAAAATTGCGATTTACAACAATATTATAATTATAAAACATAAAAAACACAACTTTTGTTTAAAAAAAACACTTTTGTTAAAAAAAATTTGCTTTTTTTTTTAAATTTATGTCAGCTGTATTTTTTTGTAGACTATACATTTAGATAAAGTTTGATAAAAATTGCTTCACCATTTCTTATAGCTACCATACATCATTGAACCTGTGACGTCATATATTCTGTTCAGAGAAACTCACGCACTTCTTTGCAACGTTTTGTTTACTTTTTTAGGATTTTTTGGATTTGGATCCGTTCTTTGAAAGTCGTTATCGATTGCCAAAAAACCTTATTTTGACCGATGATCTTAAAGGCGCCCCTTTATATTTTCTGAGTTAGATGTTAGCCATAATATTTCTAGCTTACATTTTTTTTGGATCCAGCTTAAATTGATAGATCGATAATAAGAAGCCTAACTAGTATATCTCCTAAAAGCAAATTTACACGTACATATTTTTGCTCTATGGTTCACGTCATAGTTCGGTTCGGTAATTATAAACGTATATAACATAAACGTAATGCTCTAAATTTATTTAAATTAGCCTCATTAAATTATGGAAAAAGTTATAATTATTATATGAAAGAAAGTCGTGTTGGTTACACCATTTATAATTCAAAAATGGCTGAACCGATTTTTACGATCTTTGACTTGTTGGCTTTGTCTTCGCTCTGAATAGCAGGAAATGCTGGAGAAAAAGTTTGGAAGTGGCCTGCATTTTATTTTATTTTGGTCTAAAGCAAATCAACAAAGTCATTCGAACATCATTGCTAAACACAAAAATTACTATGGGTTGAGTGTAAAAAAATTCATACGATAAGGAATAAAGGTTTGCGTCACCTTAACTTCACATTTCAAAATCAAATCGTTGTACCAAAACATTTCTTTCTATCAACGAAAGGAAGCAACCAACTATCCAACTGAATTTTGAAGCTCATTACATCTGGCTGGCTTGCCACAGCACAATACCCAACTGAAGGTGGACTCAGAAGTTGCTAACTTCACAATCTGAACCATCCAAAACTATTTAAGAAAACTCATGGGCAACCTGATACATGCAACTATCCTCAAAGCAAAGTTCAAAAGTTAGAAATTTCTCATCTCTCTCTCGTTTCAAGTTACTTTCTTTTGCTTTAAACCTAGCCTTAGTTTTTCATGCTCCATTAGAGCTAAGGCAATTTAAGCGAATTCCTCCGGGATATGAAAAATAAAAATTCTGGCAGTCTGTATGAAATGATCAATGATCTTTAAAATTTTATTAATGCTTAGTCGGAAGAGAATTTATATACGACTGTAGGAAATTACAGAGAATATTAGCTACAGGTATTGGGATGAGTTTTGTCAAGCGAAGCAAGCAGAGGGTGAATCCCCCTAGTTTTTACTTAAAAAAAACCTCGAATTGATTTGATTTTGAATCAGAACCGTAGCACTGTTCACTCAAAAGGCTTATCTACGTATGTTCAAAAAAAAATTCTGTAATAATATTTTTTAATAATTTAAAAAAAAAAAAAATAATGGTCTACACAAAATAGTTTTAAGTTTCTACATAGCTCTACATCTTGATCAAGCCTGTAGTACTAACAACAGATATTCAAACATTCCGGAACTGAACCAAGAGTAAAAAATTTGCAACTAGTTAAAAAAATAACGACGATTTTAATTCAAACCAAAATCTTGATGGTTCCGGAAACTGAACCAAATCAGACCTTAAGTTCGTGCTCGCGAACCAAGCAGCTTCAGAAATATCGAGCCCTCGTGTTTTTAATTAAAATAAATAATGGTGCCTAGATATTATGCTATCAAATTCATATATTTAGATAATATTGAAAAGGTTCTAAAAAGAAGTAAATGAACTAGTTGAATATATAGCCAGAGATCTAGCTTAGCTATAATATCGCAAAAGCAAAAAACGAAAAAAAAAAAAAAAATCTTGATAGCGATTTTAGATTTTATTTTTTAATTCAAATAGATTGCTATATATAGGATACATAGTAGCATATATGTACTTATAGATAGAACTGCTAGCATATTGATGATATATGCAGCAGATGCTTTTGTTGTTGTTTTTGTGAACAAAATGCGTCAATTAAATACATAAAATGTATATACCAAAGTCAACACATGTACGAACAAAAAATTCAGATACACCTACTAGATATAGAAATTATTAATAAATTATGATTTTTGATGACACTATAAATCGCATACACACACAGATACACATACACACACACACAAATGCAGCCTGTCAAAGCACTGCTAATCGGGGTCCGACGGCATTGGGAAGATTTAAAAATCCAAAAAAAAGCAACAATATTTGGGTGACAGAAGAGGCAGAGTAAGAGCCGCAGCCAGCAGTTGGGCTGGCATTAATATTTTTTTTTTTTTTTGCTAATCCAATACGACAAACAAATATCTATCTATCCATATCTATAGTTATGTATATACTTATCTATAGATATGTACTATGTAGTATATACCATTTCTACATACTATATGCGAGCTATTTTGAAATCTCTAATTTGAATTATATTAGATTTTTTTTTCACATTTTTATGAGCTATTTTATGACATTTCTATGCAATATGCCAATTGAAAAGCCACCCCTAGCCCCCGCCTACGCCGACAAGTGGATATACCTCTAAAACCAATGTCCAACGAACACCGACCCGCTTGAGACTGAAACTGATTCTCTCTTCATGTCCGTCCGTCAAGTTGCCTGACGGCTTGTTACGTGCCTCATTAAGAATATTTCATTTTTAATTGACGAAAATATTTTGTTGTTTTCTTGTTTTTTTTTTTTTTTCTTTATTTCTTTCTTTTAGAAATAAATAGCAATTAAAAGTGAGCCAAAAAGTTATCAGCTAACGTAGAGGGATGTGTCCTCTTTGGGAGAACAAATTGGCAAAACGAAAGAAACGACAGTCAAGGGCTAGGTGCTAAATAGGCAGGCCAGATGGATAGGTCGGATATACCTAAGACAGTATCATATTAGAGTACAGCAGCGTTAACAGAAAGTAAATGGTTTGACGAGGTGTTCTACATTTTATGCACCTTAATTTTTGGAGAGTATAAAAGTGCTTAACAAATCGGGGATACTTTAGGAGCGGCTTTGAATAGTATTTAAAATTCTTATGTTGATTGGACTCACTGGAGCACAATCAATCCTGTCATTTGTGTAGTATTTATAAAATTTTCTGATTGTCTCAGCTGAGAGATTACAAATAAAAAATATAATAAAAAAAAAAAAAATTTAAATTTTTAAAATATTGTTTATTTTTTTACGATATTTCGGATTTCATATCGTATCATAGCACCCAAGCTTTTACGAGACATTGCAACCTGATATCTGGCTCAGTAGTAAAAACATTACAATTAAAAAAAAAAAACTCGAATATTTTGGGAGGGAACCTGAACTATCAGATCCTTCTTAGAGCTGCTTTCGTCACAGCTGATAAATTGTGTTTATAGGTATTTTATTTTTAGCACAACAAATAATATAATATTTGAAGTTCTAAGATTTAGTTTATTTTTTAAGATATTTCGTATAAATCATATTATATCGTAGCACAGAAGTGTATCCAGAAAATACAAATTTTTGCGAGGCATTCCAAATTTCATTCAACGTCATTTCTGGCTCAGTACTAAAAATATTACAATTTAAAAAAAAATCTGATATTTTGAGAGAGAACCTCCTTAAACCTGCATCCGTCACACCTGATAAATTAGATGGTCTTTCTAGTTACTTTGTTTTCTATTTGAAGTTCTAAGACAGTGTTGGGCAAAACTCATACAAACAACCATATCTTTGTCTGAGTTAGCAGCGCAGTAAGCAAAAGCGCACGAGAGAGCAAGAACCGCAATCAAGCAAAAACGAGAGAGAGATTGTACCGTGCATGAGCCGACTGCGCTGCGGCAGATTTTGGTGCAATAGCCTCGCGAGTTATGTAAAATGAGAGACTGCCCATCACTGTTTTAAGATTAAGTTTATTTTTTTGAGATATTTCGGATAAATCATATGATATCATAAATCAAAGGAGTAGGTGCTAAAGAAGCGCTCAGATGTTGCGGGAATACGTAAGACAGCATCATATTATAGTACAAAAGCGTAACTGGAAAAAAACTTTTCCGAGGGGGTCTACAATTTTGTCCAACTTAATTTCTGGCTAAGTAATAGACACAGTAGAGTGCTTTAGGAATTACGGATATTTTGGAGAAAGTCTCTGGATCGCCAAAAACTCCATGGACTATTATATTAAGCTGATGTATTGGATTATACTTTCGAATTTTTTTATTTATTTACATATTTCGGATTATATATATAAATATATATATTTTTTTGGGGGGGTCTAAATTTCATCCACTGTGATTTCTAACTGAGTACTAAAAGCATTATTTATTTATTTATTTATTTATATAATTATAAAGTAGAAGTTAATTCCAAGTTATAAAAAGGTTTGTAGCCAGTAGTTTGAGTTTACAGAATTATATCTATTTAAAAATTAAATTAAACAAGTCTGTGTTGTCGCTCTTATTCAGAGCATAGGGCGGTTTATAAAAATATAGTGCTATATAAAAACTCGCATATTTCTATAGAGTCTCCGAGCTACCAGTAACTCCTTGGACCCGCAGTTGTCACAGCTATCAAGCAAATAAATTGAATAGATTTCGAATAAATCTGCAATAAACCACTTTAACAATTTTTTTGGGGAAAGTGATTTCCAAAGTCCTGACAAAAAATTTAAGCTTCTAGTAGTAATAGATAAGTTTTACAAGAAACAACTTTGACAAAGTAACCTTATATGTATGTTTTATTTAAAAATTGTGCCGAAAACAATACTTTAAAAAAGTTCGTTTAAAATCCTTAAAAGTTAAACAAAGCAATTCGGGACTCTATTTTAGATGTACTTAATTAATAGCAAAGTATATATAGTCTGTAAGTTTGAGCTGGTGAAAACTTGCCAAATCATTTTCAATGAAATATTTTAGAGCTCTTTGCAGAATTTGGAATCTAGTTGCTAAGAAAATTTTCAATCTATTCTGTGTGCACCTGATATAAAAACTCTAGACATTAATATAGTTAGTTACATCTCTAGATAGATTGGTCTTTTGGAGAGATGAAGAGACGACGAAGAAATTGAATCGGTGACGCATTCACAGGGGGGTTTCTGGTTCTGGACCCCCCCAAAAGTTGGAAAAATGTGTCGACAGTATTTTGCGACCTCTGATATAATGCACTTCTAAGTGAAAAACCCCCTATGATCAAATACTGGATCCGCTCCTGGATTGAATGGTGTTCTTGAAAAGTTTTTTAGATGCAATGGCATGTATCCTAGGGAGAGGGATTTGAGGGACTTCGAAAATCTACAAAACTTCAGTTAATTAGAATTTTTTCATTGAATAGAATCCTTGAACCGGTTTCTTACTCTACAATTTTTGAAATTAGGCACGCATCACACGGAGAGGCATTTGAAGGACTTCCAATTTCTATAAAACTTCAGTTAATAAGTATCTTGAAACAGTTTTTACATAAAAAAGATGGCGTACGTTAAAGTCGGGCGCGGACGACTTTGGGATACCCTGTACCACTGCTTGCAATCAAATCCGGTAAATTGCTTAAGAACACCAAAAGACATTTGATTGCCAAATTAGATTATGATACCTTCATAAACAACCAAAAACAGACCAATTTTTAATCAAAAACCTTTTTTCGACCGATCGATCCTATGGGAGCTATATGATATAGTCAACCGATTTTGATCAAATTTGGTACAGTGCTTGGGAACTCTAAAAAACTTCTTAATGCCAAATTTGGTTATGATATCTTCATAAGCAAACGAATTATCCATCGAAAACTTTTGCTTTTTTCGAGGTCCTCTGAAACACCCCTATCGGAGCTATATAATGTAGTCCCGATATCAAAAAAATAAAATAAACTTGTCTCCTATGGATTAATAAGGGATCTTACCTGAAAGTTTGGTTGCTCTAGCTCTTACCATCTCTGAGATCTAGGCGTTCATACGGACAGACGGACAGACGGACATGGGTATATCGACTTCTCTAGTCACTCTGATCATACTTTAGGTAACTCTGGGGGGTCTCCGACTTCTCCTTCTGTACGTTACATACATTTTCGGCTTGCACAAACACAATATACCCTTTGTACCATACGGTACAGGGTATAAATATTTGGAAAGCTCTCAAATGCCATTTAGAAGGACCATAAAAGGTTTTTGGATGCAAAAATATTTGGAAAACTCTTCAATGCTCCATAATTTTTGAAAGTAGGCATGTATCCCAGGGTGAGGGATTTGAGGGACTCTGAAATTCGAAAAAACTTCAGTTAATTCGATTTTTTCCATTGAATAGAATTCTTGAACAGGTTTCTTACTCTACAATTTTTGAAAGTAGGCACGCATCACACGGAGTGGCATTTGAAGGACTTCAAATTTCTATAAAACTTCAGTTAATTAGGATTTTTCCAATGAATGGTATGCTTGAAAAGTTTTTTAGATGAAAAAATATTTGGAAAACTCTTTAAGTCTCGATAATTCGCAAAAGTGCCATGTAGAGGGACTTGAGGGATTTTGAAATTCTACAAATCAGAGTTTTTCTATTAAATGGATCTTGTTTAAGGTTTTCAGATATAAAAGTGCTTTAAAATTTCGCCTCATACAAAAACCGCTTAAATGAATATAATTCCAAAATATATGTATATCTCTAAAAAACAAAAATAATTAAATAAAATATATGTAACTGACAAAGTTTGTTTTTCATATTTAAATACATTTTTTTTTTTGTGCTTATAAGTTTCTTAACTACCTAAGGGCATATCAAACTCGGAATTCGAATCTATTTTTTAGTAAATTGAAACTTTTTTCACAAATTACCTACATACTTTAAAGATAAACTGTCATTGTTATCGATAATTAAAGACGAATAATTATTATTTGCAAGACAAATGAATATCATTAATTAAGTCTGTTTCCAAAGTCTTAAAATCGCAAATAAGCAAAGAACTTAGTTCTGTATTGTACTATATTTAGAAGATATTTCGGGAAAGGAACGCTGTGTGTTGTCAATATCGTAGAACTCATATCAAAAATACCAAAAGTATTAAAGTTTAAAGATTCTATTTTTGAGATCTTAAAAATGCGAAAAAGCTACGAAATTCGTTCTGAATTGGATAGCGTTTCCGGCAGATATTTCGTAGAAACGTCAATATCGTTCAAGAACTTATAGTAATAAAATTATGGTTTATTTTTATGAGATTTCAAAACTACTAAAAGGCAAAGAAATAGTTTCTGTATAGGACAGTAACGCTGTAGCTTGTCAATAACGTCAAAGAACTCATATCGAAAATACCAAATATATTCAAGTTTTAAGGGCAACTGTTCCCATAACCAATAAAACAAATATGTGACTAATTATGGCCTATTCTATAAAAAATTATCATGTCACAAGTTGTTTTTCATCCGAACCAAACTTTTAGCCCCCTCCCACCGCTAACCATATTTAGTCTATAAATTGTCCAAAACAGTGTCCAAGCACGCGACAAGTTTAAACATTCAACAGATCGACGACAATCATATCGACATTGACATTGGTAATGAATTGGATACGAAGAGAAGGGGTACGGACTAGAAATATGTACACAGTATGTATATTTGTATATACTTACTTTTGTCGATTTAATTTAATTTAAACTTTTTTTTTTCAACTCATCATATTTATATATTGGCACTTGACTTGGCCAAAAGTAAATAATATGCATGATTTTTGACAACGCGTTCATTTATTAGCACCAGAACGTAAACCAGAGTAGTAGAAAAATACATACAAACAGTAGGTGCGTAATTTATTCGCACATTTCTAAATTTTAGGTTAGCTATTAGTTAGCGCAAAGTTCTCATAATAAAGGCCCATACGCAGCATGCAAAAATTCCGCACGAAATGTAAAAACTTCATATAAAAAAAAAAATTCCCTTTTTTGGGATTTTTTTTTTTTATATAAAAAGAAAATGTAGGAAAGTGCCAAAAATCTTGGGATTTCACTGCTGTATAAGCAAGTTCAAAATATCTTTAACCGAATCTTTAAAATAGGACAAGATGAACCCAAGGAGACGCAAAAAAATACTAAAGCTAAAGCAGGCCCTACCAAATGTTATACCTTATTTGAATTAGTTATAAATATTTTTGACTCTGTTAAGTTTTGCAAATTTTTTCTTAATTTTATGCGAAATTAAATTTTTTACTGAACCAACAACTTCTTTCTGTATCCAAACCAGAAGAAATGGCTTTGAATCAAATGAAAAAGTATTTACTATAATAAATGCCTATTTTACGAGAACGTTAAAAAAAAACCTCCTAGGGTATTCAAAAATTAAAACAAAAATAAACCTTTTATATAGAACTTAAAGGGGATTTAAGTTGAATGAAGTGAAGACCTTTGAGAAAGCCTTGGTTTTGGTGAGTATACAAAAATCTTGCTGTACAACCATAGGTCATAACTAAGAGAAACGCATATTTTTTTGCAACTTGGAAAAATGTCCAACTTGATTCCAGTTACACAAAGAATAAGGCAATTAATGCTCAAAGAAAATGTTTCCAAAATTAGTGTGCTTTAACATAAATAGATACAAAAAACGCGTAGAAAACAGCTGTTTTGGCACATTTTTGTGCTCGTCTGACGTCATAGTGTTCCTAATCTTAGGTTTTTTGTTCCATTGCAATTCGAAGAAATAATTGAAATCTCTAATTGGCAAAGATATTGAAATACTTTTGTCTAGGTTAAGTTAAAATTTGAGTTATCTCTGAAATTATTTTAAGCTTTCAAAAAATAATACAAAATCTGCCTTTTCTATATAATTACACTAGTTTACAGCAAAATTTATCCTCAACATGTTTTGCTCGTTGCCATAGTAAAATGGCACGCTAAATCCGAAAATGAAGTTCAAAAATTTTTTCATGGAACAGATTTCGAGATATTTCGAAAAAACCACTTTTCGAAATTAAAAAAAAAGTTTGTCTACTTAAAAGCAAATATCTCTGGGTGTATTAAACTGATTTTGATTAGTAAAATTACCAAACTGTAGATAATTGAATTACCTTTCGATTATACTTGAAACATATTTTTGTCAAATTAACGGTTTGGTCTACATTTATCCATTCATATGAAATTTTTCGTAATTTTCAGCCAATTTTTTAAATAATTCTATTTCGAAAGTAAATTTAAAAAAAATTTTCATACAGTTTTATTAATGGCTCGTAAAGTTTGATCGATTACGAAAAAAATGAGTGGTTGTTTATTAAAATCGGAAAAAAAATTATCGAATTAAAGGTAATTTTTATAAAAAGTACAAAAACTCAATTTTTCGCAAAACCTAAAGTTTTAGATGGATAATTCGTTTATTTATTAAGGTATCGTAACCAAATTTGGCATTCGAAAGTTTTTTATGGTTCTTAAGTTCTGTACCAAATTTGATCAAAATCGGTTGACTTTTTCATATAGCACCCATAGGACCGATCGGCCAAAATAACGTGTTTGACGCAAAATTCGTTGTGTTTCCATTGTTTATAAAGATATCGTAACCAAATTTTGTTTTTGTCACTTTTTTAGAGTTTCCCACCCACCACTAAACCAAATTTTATCAAAATCGGTTGAATATATCTTATAGCCCCAGATAGGTAAAAAAAAACGTTTTTTCAACGAAATTCGTTGTGTTTCGCGTGTTTTTGAAGATATCGTGACCAAATTTGCAAATCAATTTTTGTACAAATAAAATAAATATTTAATGAACCCCAGGGGTTTGGCGAGTTTTCTATACAAATGTATTTAAAATGTTATTTTTCCAATACGCAAACAATTATGTGCATAAAGTAAATATTAAAGTTAATGGTGTAGGCATAAATTATGAGCCTACTGTAGATTTGGGCACAGGAGCGCTGCATGAGTAGCGGGGGCCAAAAAAGCGCTGACTATTTTGCGCATACAATAGAATTTGTCTAAAAATTTTTATTTTAGCTCAAAAATAATAATAAATACGAAATAAATCAACAAAAATCAAAGTAATAAATAACCAATTGTCCCAAATGCCAGATGACGACGCTGATAATGATGATGATGACGACAAAGACGACGACGAGCGGAAGACGCAACAGTTTCTGCCAACAAAACGTAGCGCACTTTTGGACACAAACACATACATAGTACACTTGAAAAAAAAACACAGCAGGCTCTGGGCACGGGAATTATGGATTAACTGATTTAAAACAAATAATAATAATAATGTATGAGAGAGAACCCGGCTTAAATGTTTTGCGTGTGTATTATGATGAGCAACTGGTTTTGGGTTTTAACCTACATTTGATTTTTGGCTAATACGATTTAATAAACGTTAGTGGCTAGGCTAGGCCGCACTTCTTATAGCCAACAACAGACTGGCGGGCGGGCCGACGCGTCGTCTCCCAGACACGAGCGACACGCAAAAACACGCACAAACTATTGAACAAAGCGCACGTAAAAAAACAACGGTAAACAGAACGAACGGAACAGAACAAAACCGAACCGAACTGAAAACGCGCACAAACGAAACGAAAGCATTTGTTGTTCCTCTGCTTCTTCTTCGTTTTTGCAGTGTTTACCGTTGTTGCTGCTGCTGCTGCTGCTACTGTTATTTTTTATTTTTGTTTTTTTATTTTTTATTTTCACTTTTTTTGACGGACTGACGACGACGCCGATTCGTCCTGCCCGACGACGTGCGTACAAATAAACGCGGACGTTGTCACGGCATCCACGCGGGCCAGGTTGCTGCTGCTGCTGCTGCTTCTGTTGCTGCTGCGCTGCTTCTGCTGCTGCTGCAAAGCGAGCCCCCAAATTGAGTGGAGTGCATTTTGAGTTGAGTGCATTATGAGTAAGCTGAGAGTAAGCAAGAGAGCGAGTGAGTGAGAGCTTTAAGTTTAACTCGCAGCTTGTGCACACGTTATTTAACTGAGTCAGTGGCGTAGTTGAGTGTGTAAAATTTTGTAGGGGTTCAGCGCTTCCATACATGTGACTACGAAAATTATTATTAATTAAATAAAAAAAAAAACGTTTCGATATGAGTATTTTTTTAAAGTTTAATGCTTTGTTATTTACTTATAGCATAAAATATATAATTAAATGTAATTTACTCATATTGATAAATAATATTCTAATCACATTTTATTTTTTTTTGTTTAATACGTTTACAGTCGAGACATACCGACTATGCTATACTATGGCGAACGGCAAAGTCAAAAAAGGTCAATACAAAAATCAAATAAATCAATTAATAAATTTCGATCCGATATAGTGCTTAGGCACTCCAAAAAAAAACTTTTGATTTGATTCATAAGCAAACTAATTATAAATTTTTTTTTTTTACAGCTTAGTCATATGGGGCCGTACCCAAATTACGTGACCCGAATTATGGTCTTAAACAATTTTATCGATCGATTAATCCTAGCGGAACTCTAAGATACAGTAAATCGATTAAAAAATATTTCCGTTATGATATCTTCATAAATAACAATTATGCCCTTATAATTTTTTTTTTTTTTTTTGAAGTCCTATGTAATACACCAATGGGGTTATATAACGCCAATATTGAAGAGATAAAAAAAAAATAGTTTTTGGTATCATTATAAGTGAAACTTTGGTGTATCTAGCTCTTACCATCTTTGAGGTCTAGGCGTTTAGACTTCTCTAGAAAACCTGAACATATTTTAGGGGGTCTTCGATGTCTGCTTCTCTATGTTGCATACAACTTAACATACCTTTTGTGCCCTACGGGTAAATGATATAGAAATGTAGTGCAGCCAAGGAAGTAACCGAAAGTGGAATACCCTGTACCCCGTAAAAATATTATATGTCTGCAACAGTGTCAGTGCTTTGCGGGTCCAACTTGTTCAATGGATGGCAAAATAGCCAGATGAGTTTTGGAGAATCACGAGCATCCATTTTATCAAAAAAAAAACCACTGCTTGGTGCGGATTATGGGCAGGCGGCAACATTGGGCCGTACTTCTTTGAAAATGAGGCCGGCCAGGCGGTTACCGTCAACGCCGATCACTACAAAGCCATGATAACCAACTTTTTAAAGCCCTATATATTGATAGTATGGATGCGAACGAGCTATGGTTACAGCAAGATGGGGCTACATGCCATACAATACGTGACACAATCGCATTATTGCGCGGCAAGTTCGGCGAGAGCGTTATTTCGCATAAAACCGATCGCCGACTAGATCGTACGATTTGAACCCGTTGGACTATTTTCTTAGGGGGTTTTTGAAAGACAAAGTGTATTCCAATAAGCCAGCTACAATTCGGTAGCTCTATAACAATAATCACACGAAATTGCAGCCATTGGACTCGTTTTATTGGGAAAAGTCATCGAAAATTGCGTTGTTCGCATACGGGCCTGTAGAGCCAGCCGCAGCGGCCATTGGGGCGATATTATTTTTCGTACATAAATGACTAACATTTGATATGCATATGTATATATTGCCCAATTTTTTTCGAAAATATACGAATAAAATGCAATTAACAAAGAAAACAACAGATGGCCCACCCTGTAATAGCTGTTCCAACTATTGTTCTGATATATATTAGAGAGCTGCACATAATGTTCTAAACGTCGCACTTCACTACTGCATAGTACATTCAAGCACTGTATTTCACTGCAGAGCTGACAGCAGAAGAAAATGTTTCGATGTTCTGTTTGCTTCAAAACAACACCTTCAGTGCTTGAGCTGCCTTTGCTTCAGTGCTTGTCAGTGCTTGAATATTTCAAAACATTAGAACATCACACAACTACTATGCTTGAAATGTGCTACTTCAGTTTGGTTCTACTTCCATTTCTATTGTTGTTCTCTTGTTGTTAACCAAGCACTTTTGACACTGAAGTATTTGTTTTGTTTTGTTCAAGCCAAGCCAAAGACATGAAGTGCTTGAAATAACCGCTGTTGGCTTACAAGACATTTGTGCAGTGCTTTGCGCAGCTCTCTAATACATATACACTTCGAAGTGAAAAACCCCCCTAAGATCAAATCCTGCATACGCGCTTGGTCTGCAAACTTTAAATATTAAAAAAAAAATATAATAAAAACATTGGAAATTTTTTTTTTTGCGCCAAAATTATATTAATATCTATCACTGCCGAAAATTTTTAAACAATTTTGATATGGTTCGAAAGTTAAATTAAAAATGGTATTGAAAATATCTGTCTTAAATTTTAGGAGCAAATGTTATGTTGTGAAAAAACATAGTAAATGGGTTTGCACGGAGGTTGAGGTTTGTATTCATAAAAAGTCTATGTACTTTTGATTATTAAGACCACATGGCGCTGCTTACCAAGTTTGTTGGCCCAAGGCCGTTTTTAACAATACATACTTTAATTCAGTCTATTGGTAAAGGAGGGTGAAATAGCGCGAAATTCCCTTACGGGGAAGCGGGATAACTTAAGGAGATAGTTTAACAAACTTCATCTACAGAGGCACTATGCGCAGGTTGGTATGTGTCCCTATCTCTTGTGGCCTTCAAAGTCTAGATGTGCATACAGATGGACAGACGCACGCTACACGCTGAGCAATTTGATATAAAAAACTTATTATCTGACACGCCCCCTAATGCCTCTTGCACAAACCACACGTACCCTTGACCCTGAATATGATAGATATACTAAACCGATTAGTCACAAATTTGGTACAGCGGTTGAGATTTCCAGCCAAGGTTACGATTTCTGACTGTGCCTTAAAACTTTTGTGTTTTTTTTTAGGGGCTACCTTTGGAAGCTATATAATAAAAAAGCACATAAATTTGTTTCCCGTGATATAAGTGGTCCAAATTCAAGTATTTGGTTGCACTGGCTAATATCATTTCTAAGATCTTGGCGTTTATACGGACGAACAAACAGACAGACATTTATATTAACTTCTCTAGTCACCCTGATCAAACATCAGAGATTAAGATGCCTGGGGCATTTACATCGAATGCAGGAGAACTGCCCCACGAGGCGTGCTCTGTATAGCGACCCAGTTGGCGCTCGACTTCGTGGTAGACCGAAGCAGCGTTGGTTTGACGCTGTACAAAGGGATATAGATGCGCTGGGCATCCGCGACTGGAAGAATAAAGCGGAGAACAGGGAAGAATGGAGGCGAGCGATACAGGTCTAAGCCCACATCGGGTTTGTTACGCCATAGAAGAAGAAGTCACCCTGATCATAGTTTAGCCAACTTTGACGGCTCTTGGACGCCTCGCTAGCTGTTATATACATGTTTCCACATGTACAAACTTAATATACCCTTTTACCTTATGCATGAAAATTTGGCCAAAGGGAGCTTACCTTTTCCTTGCGAGAATCGTTGACATACTCGAGCAACAATTACATTTACATAGCTTTCGGTACGTCTGCTGGCAATTGTAAATTTAGTTTGAATACATTTTCCAATTATAAGTAAGTCTAAGTAAAAATGTTTGCAGTGCATTAAAGATAACTTTCCTGTATTGAATATTTGATACTTTATAGTCTCGCTCCAAGATAACGAGCTCTAATTTAAAAAAAAACACAGCAGTGTATTAAACGCACAGCATGCTGGGCAGGCTGCAGCTAGGCATCATTTAAAGACTATTTGTCGTTGTGGTGACTGCTGTTACCGCTGCACTTGTCCTCAAAGAACAGCTGCAGCAGCTCATCCTTAAGCAATTGACTGCCTGCCAGACGCTGCACGCTGTTCCAGCGTAACAAAGTTGGTATTTCATCAACGGCTATTGGTGGTTTGCGAAACTCATTATTCAGATCCTTCCAACTGGTTCGATCACCAACGTCCACGACCAAAACAAGTGCATCTTTAGCCGCATAGTTGTGTATGCCACTCATAATGGTTTCCTCCGCTGCAAGTACAAAAAGTTGACTTAAATATGGCGCTGTGCGCTGCACAAACCTAAACAAACTAACCAGCATTACAGTCGGAACACCAGCTCTGGCCTTGCTGGTCCTTTGTGCCAAAAAAGTACAAGTATATGGGACATTGGTTGCTCTGCTTAGACTTCAGCAGCTCCTGCATTGCCTTGTAACCAACAACCGGCATTAGCTCAGGCATTTTGTTGTTGCTGTGTCGACAAAGTTGTCGTCCAAGTGTTTCAACAACGCTAACTGCGGCTAATTCAGTGCTTCGGCTTATCGCTGGCCATTCAAATTGATAAGCTGCGGCTTTTTGATAAGCAATTAGTGCCGTAAATACGTAAAACGCAGCAATAAAATCAAAAAAAGAAAACAATAAAACTATGTTGCTCTTGCTTTTTTGCTGTTGGCGCTGGCAAATTGGATTTGACAGTCAGAATTTACGTTAACACGATGACGCCACGCGCGTTGCCAATTGCCGATAATTTCTGGCAATTTTTTTATATTTTTACAATTTTGTTGCGCAAAGTGACTCAAAAGTTACACAACTGCAGTTG
Source organism: Chymomyza fuscimana (assembly GCA_949987675.1). Classification (NCBI taxonomy): domain Eukaryota; kingdom Metazoa; phylum Arthropoda; class Insecta; order Diptera; family Drosophilidae; genus Chymomyza; species Chymomyza fuscimana. The sequence continues at coordinate 28,659,538 of OX465090.1, read as the reverse complement.
TTGTACAAAAGCATATTTAATTAATGCTGCGACTAAGTGTGCAATTAAATTTAAAAACAATCTAGTTGATTGCAGTGTGACCATATTTGGCAAATATATTACCGCTGAGCTATCGGTGTATTGGCAAAACAGCTGTTCTTGCTGTTGCACATCACTAGCGCGCGCAAGAAAGCATATTTGAAAAGAAAATAATTGTATGTGTATTCAAAGATTGTAATTGTTTTAAAAAAGTGTAAAAATTTAAAGGCATTGTTAAATGTTGGTTTATATTACTTACCGTACACAAATTATTAGGAAATGGTTTAAAAAAAAACTTTATATGGACATTTCCAAAGGCACTATTAAATTATATATACAATATATATTATAGCTTATTCCAAAAATTTTATATGAGTTTCTTTTTAATTAATCAACTGTAAATATGTTGATCTTTTGAAATAAATAAATAAACTATGCCAAGCATGCGTAGCTAATTACAGCGCCTTTAATTTAAAATTTTAAGAGCTGTACAATTTTTAAACATTTTTTTTTTCAATAAAAGTTGTGCCTGAACTAAGCATAAATATTTAACAATTATTTTTATAGCTTTTTTCTATATTAAATCAACATGTTTTAATTTCGATGAGATATAATTAACAATATATTTTTAAGTATGGATGGTTAAAGAATGCCTTAATTACCTCCAAATCCTGTCCTCCCGGAACAAAGTCGTGCTATGTTGGGTACCTGGACACTCAGGTGTGGATGGTAACACGATCGCTGACGATCTAGCACGACAGGGTGCCTCCACCCTGACCACTGCTCCTGCGCCCTTCTGTGGTATTGGTTGGTCCACAATCAAAACTATGGTAAACAAATGGGCTGCAGGAGAACATATGAGATACTGGTTCTCCTTACCGGGGCTGCGTCAAGCAAAAGAGCTTATCAAACCCCTGGATATGATCAAGACAAACGGTCTTGGCAGAGCGGACTTAAAACTCCTGGTAGCTTATCTATCTGGCCACCACACTGTTAGATACCATCTACAGAAAATTGGTCTATCGGACTCTTCAGAGTGCAGACTCTGTCTCGAGGACGATGAAACCACCAGACATATTCTCTGTGACTGCCCAGCGCTGGTATGGGACAGAGCCTGTCACTTGGGAAAGGAACGGATTAGTCCCTTCCATCTTAGATCAATACCAACAAAAGACCTACTGCTATTCATGCGGAAAGCGAAAAGTCTTTTGCTGTAATTTATGGGTATGGTACAAAAGATCTCCTGGTCGCAGTGCCCCACCTCTTTGTGAGGAACCCATGGGAGGAAAAAAAAAAAAGTATGCCAAAAACAATTTTTATTACATTAAAATTTAAATATAATTACTATATAAAAATGTTAAATAATTATATTACAAAAATCATTTTTATAGTTTTTTGATTTGTTAATTTTTAAGTCATATTACTATGTTAACAATAATTAATAATCCTTTGCTCCGACTATGAGCGCCAATTTTTTATTTATTGAAATTGGCAAGGTAAATAATAATAATAATAATATCAATATATTTTTTTTTAATATTTAAAGTGTGCCTAACTAATTACAAAGCATTAGTGCTAAAATTTTAGCCTGTATAATTTTTGATCTCACTCTATATACTCGAACATTTTTTTTTCAACAAAGTTGTTTGGCAACTAAACATTAATATTTAATAATTGATAATAAAGAAAATTGTTAAAAAAAAAATAAATAACAAGTTCATACAAGTACGAACATTATCTCAGGGCCTCAATAATCTCTACTTATACTAAAAACAGAAAGTTCTTAAGTACGTTCAATATTTTTTTTTTTTTTGTTAAAATAAATTTTTAAATTTAAATATTAATTACTGCAGGTACTGCCAAGTTCTTTTTTTTTAAATAAACACATTCATTCAAATGAATTTTTAAATTACAAAAATAAATTTATAGATATATATAACTTTATAACCCTTTTATAACTTATTTTTGGCTTTTTTCCATTTGGCGTTGTTTTTAATTTTAGTCATAAATTATAAAACTAGTATCTTATAATATATGCTTAGTGTTTTAAAAAACTTGTTAACCTTTTGTAGTTATTTATACAAAGTTAGTCTAATACTTTTTTCAATCATTTTTGTTACAAAGCAAATATATTTAACATATTCATACGAAAAATTATAGTTATATGTATAAAGCTAAAACATATTTCGAACATTTATATTGTTTTACAATAGTTTATAAAACTATTCATTAAAAAAAAAAAATAACATACGTGCAGACTTTTGTTAAATAAATACATATATGTATAAAATGAAGTTACATTAATGTATTAAATAGCTCCTGCAGCATATCTGTCACGTTAATTCCTAAGCTCAGACGCTGAATATGGTTTAAATTAACAAAGGTATTACGCGAATAAACTATATAATCTCTAATGGCTGTTAGATCAAAATTACTTTCAGTAAAGTCATAATCTATAATGAATGCCATGTTGTCTCGATCCTTGCACTTAAATTTTTTAATACTGTAACTGTTTTCAAAGGCAAAGCCATCATGCGTACTGACGACAAAGTGAGTCTGCAGCAATTTGTTAATTTCAGCCAAGATTATCTGTGGGCTGTCAACTATTTTAATTTTCACGAGATCATCTACTACAGCTTTTCTGGTCGTCAATAGGAGTATATGGCTAACCTGATTTGGTTGCTCACGTTTCCATTTGTCGAGACTGCAAAACTCTTTGCGTAGCTTTCTTCCTGGTATGAAGATGTGCCACAATAATTTATCAGAACGCCGCTTCCTCATGTGGCTTTGGCATAGCAGTATAGTAATGATTACTATAAAGCCACGTAGCAATGTCATTGGGCATAGCAACGACGGTATGCTTAGAATTAGAAACTTTAAGAATTCCAGCATAAACATGACATTGGGATGCTGGGTTACCCAACGATATAAAAACTCAGCTATGTTTAGGGTGACAATCCAATAAAGCAGTTCCATATTTAGCTGCATGTTTTAGGCGCTCTTCTCGCAACTAAAAGTAAAGAGAAAATTTTGCGCATTAGTATGAATTGAAAATTTTTGCAATTCTACGAAAAGCGTTAAACATACGCCCTGACCCAAATAGTCGTAATTCAAAACACACACACACGCACACAGCTTAAACTTGAACTCTACGTAACTTCAGAACTTCTCGGAGGTCGAGTTCTAGGCTAATACTGAGCCAGACCCAAAACTGCAAGCGCAGTTAAAAACTTGCATAAAAGCTGCGCCAGTCGCTCAGCTGTCAAGCAGACAACAAAGGTAGTACAAACAGCAATACAAAGATGGGTAAGTAGTCTGATCTATGCCTTTACTGCAGACAGCTGGAAATTAAGAGTATATTACATTTTTCTTCAGTTTCCAATAAGACTTTGACATTGGCTTTGCTGCTGCTGGCCGTGTTTGCCTGGCAGCAGTTGAATGCCAGCAAAATTGCCTACAAGAAGCCCATTTATGGCAAGAGCAATTATATTAAGGAGAAGCGTTATAGGCTTAAAGCCGATGCTGCGCCTAAGCCACGTTACGAGGAGACCAGCACAAGTACAACAAGTGCGCCAACAACAAGCACACAGCAGACTGAGGATGTTTCGCCAACGGTGGAGTTTATTATTCAGCAGACTACGCCCAGAGCGGAAGACGTAAGCACGCAAGAGCAGCAGACGACAATACAGCTGGAAGCTACAACGTACACTGCCTTGGAGCAGTCAACAGTAGAGCCTAGTGCCGATTGCAGCACGAGCAGTGAGCGCACAAACAGCCTGGAGCGCGACAGCAACAATATGGCTGAAAACAGCACGAGCAGCAGTAACCAAATTGTGGAGACCAGCACGGTCAGCACTGCGATTGTTAGCTTGTCAACGCCAGCAGCTGTTACGGCCGTGCTGGCCGCACCTGTGCCGGCTAATCAGCCCGTGCCTTGCACCTGCGGCGTTTTTCTATCCTCGCAAATACAAAAAGGTGTGCTAGAAACGCCGCTTATATTGAGCGAACAGGATCGCATGTTTCCCTGCAATGCTATTGGACGCAAGCAATGTCAGACCAAGTGCCTAGAAGCGGTAAGTACTAGTCCAGCTTAGAGCGAACAATGCGCCAGTGAATTTTGTAAAACTCGAGCATGAAAACATTGTAGATGCTGCATGTTTATGGTACATGTTAGAATGTTGCAGATATCAAAACTTGACGCCAATTTGTTTCTTGTTTTGTTCTAGATTGTGCAACATTTGCCAAACTCTGCGAATATTGTATGTGCCACCTTGGGGCGAGATTGTCATAAGGAACGTGCTTACTTGTTCATAAAAAATTGCCAAAATCAATGGTGGAACACGAATTTGCAAGCGGGGCGTGAATATTGTTGCAAAAGTGGCACGCCTTATAGATGTCCTCTAATGGGTTAATATGCAGACGCTGAAACAGGAAACGTTTAAATTCTTAACACTTTATACGAATTGAAAATGAATAAAAGTACTTACATACAAATATTTACTTGAATGAAAAAATTGGTGTGCGTAAAAATGAGTCAGGCTGTGGATCCTTGATCAAGTGCTGCTGCGTATATATAATGTGCCTTGTTAAAAAGCCTGAAATGCATTAATTCTGTTTATTTTAAACGCAATATAAATAAGTAAATATAGCTTAAAATGTGCACTCAATTTTAACACATAAATTTGCAAAAATTTTTTTAGTTAAAAGCGAACTGCACGCAATTAGGATGTGTATATACACATTTACAATTACACGTATGTTTGTCGATAAAATCTTGCTTATAGTTGCATATAAAAGCGCATAAATAATTTAATTAAACAAAATCAACAATTTTACGTAGCGAACAAAAAAAAAAAACTTTGCAGCAGCAGGACGCCAAAGACTAACTGTAAATGTCAAACGCGTTATCGAAACGTTGATATTTCAAAGTGTCATCGAACTAGCATAAATTTTGTTATCGTGCAGCGCTAAACATCGCTAATGTCAAACGATGCCTTAACATCGATAAGCTAACATTAGCAACTTTGGCCTATCAATATCGTCTTATCGTTTTAATTAATTTCAGCGCAAACAAAAGCAAAGCAGGCAAATTTTTTACATTTTTTGTTGCAAAATTATTGATTAAGGTAAGCAGCAAATTGTCTACAAAAAAAGTATTGTTAATAAACAAAATTTTATGCAGCTGCTAAAATGGTTTGCGTGCCCTGCTTTATAATACCACTGCTGCTGTACATTTGGCACAAGTTTGTGCAGCCCATTTTGATGCGCTATTGGAATCCCTGGCAGAAAAAGGACGAACAAGGCAATGTTATTAAGGCTGCACCTGAGTTTCCTTTTGAGTGCAAGGGCGGTGTCTGTCCATTTGTGCCCGCTGGCGGCAACAAGCAAAATCAGCTGGCCGAGGGCAACAATGACGCAGCAGCTACAACAGTGACGACCTCGACCAAGTCGACGACTGAAATCAATGCGGACGAGTCTAAAAAACAAATTTAGTCTAAGGGGTTTTTTTTTTCGGTATTAGCAATATATTATTAGTGTACAATGTATTAACGCACACGCGCGGCACAGTCAGTCAGCGCATTCCAGAAACACCTGCTTCCGTGGTGTTTGTGTGTGTGTGTTAAAGGCGAGTGGAGTAATGTTTAGAATCTTATCTAAAGAACAGCAACCAATTACGCTTAATCAAAATAAAAACAACAAAAACTGTTAGCACGTAATTACAAAATTATTGTATTGTTTATGCATATGTATGTAATGGCTGAGCGAAATGCAGAGCTAGAAAAGTTTGCATCTGATAGCTATAGTCAGCTACATATCCATGTATCTATATCTATAAATTTGAATGGATAAGGTGATGTACTTATGCTAAAGACTCCTAATCCTGTTTGTCGTGCCTGTAGAAGACCAATGCAGCTCGGCGCCTGCAATTATTGTCGAAAGATGCGTCTTATGTTCTGGTTTTTTGTTATTGGTTATCTTTCGCCCAAATGAATCATCCACCTAGACAAATAAAAACTGAAGAAAACAATTGTATGAAAACCGTGCAAACTACGGAAAGCAAATTGTTTATTATAAACGACTGGACAACTTGTTTTCTATTGCACCAAGTAACTGGACCTAGTCATATTGTTGTAAGGAATCAGGGCTCATATTCAAATCCTATAATTGCAGCGCTTAAAAGCTTGGGTGACAGGTCAAGATATTAAACCTCTACTGAATGATGTCCATAGATATCATTCGTAGTATAAAAAGTGTTGCTACCAGAGCCCGAAGATGTTAACCAAGGTGCGTTGTGCTTTATAAATGTAGTGTTCCTATTGTAACTGGCCAACTTGTTTTCTATTGCAGCAAATTGGCTCAGCCTCATCGTGTTAAGCAGTTTCGATGCTTTGCTGGCAGCTGTAAGGGATTAGGGCTCATATTCAATTGCTGTATTTATAACGTTTAGAAGCTTGGGTGTCAGTCCATGAATTTAAGCATCTCCTGAATCATTTGCGTAGATATTATAAGTGATACAACACAAGATGCTACTGGAGCCCGAAGGTAATACCCAAGGTGCGTTTTACTTTATAAAAATGGTGTTCCATGAATGATTTGCGTAGATATCATTAGAGATACAACACAAGATTTTACTGGAGCCTGAAGATGTTACCCCAGGTGCGTTGTACTTTATAAATGGAGTGTTCCTATTGTAACTGGCCAACTTGTTTTCGATTGCAGCCAATTGGCTCAGCCAGTTTTGATGCTTTGCTGGCTGTTGTAAGGGATTAGGTTCATATTCAATTCCTTTACTTTTAACCATGAAGTTTATGAACTTGGCGTTAATATTTGTAAAGCTTTGATGTCTGGATGACAGGTCATGAAATAAAGCTGCAGCGAAAAAAGCCTTCGCAACGCTGCCCACTAGTGTTAAGCGCGGAAGAGTAAGACCTCCTCTGAGATGGAAAGATCAGGTATCTATTGACCTGACTAGGCTTGATATTTCCAACTGGCGTCAGTGCGCGCAAAGCAGAAACGATTGGCGAAGGCTTCTGGATGCGGCCAAGACCGATCCACGGTTATAATGGCCAATTGATGATGATGATGAATGATTTGCATAGATATTATTAGTGGTACCAGAGCCTTTGCGGCTATTAACAAAGAATCTGCCAGAATGTTTCCGGTATTAGGCGAGAGCAAAGAAAACTATATTTTTGATGTTTCCAACATTTACAATGACTCCAGCATGGAGATCATGTCGAGAATCACTCAGTGGGCAATTGAGAAGTAAAGACCACTGCCGCCACACAAAGCTAAAACTACAAAATATTTATTCAGCTAGTTTTGGATTATGATGCGGATGCATGGGTGAGAGACCAATCTGACGCAAGTAGTCCTGGAGTGCTTAAGAGAAAAGTACTCTGTAAGACATTTGTCACATCGGCGACTACAAACTGTTGGAGCGCCACGATGTGATTGACCAAACATGTGGATAGATTTGGATGGATGCGCTGCCTCCGTCGTCTGAACGTACTGCAGCAAGTAAGGTGCTCAAGTAACGTGTTAGTTGGCGCACTAGCTGCCTTTGGAATTACTCAGTAAAGAAAGCCTGCGCTAAGATGAATTGGCGGACGCTATTCACCATTCCATATGCCGACGACAGCTTGTTATGGCCGATAAGAAAATGAACAATCCGCATAAAAAAAAAATCGATGCTTATACTTAGGGATCATCCATAAACTACGTGACGCAGAATTTTGTCAAAATAGATAGACAAAATAGAATTTAAACCATCTTTTTCTTTGATTATTTCTTAAGCTTAAGTTTCTTCTGATTTTTTGGTTCAACAATACACAGGGTATTTCCGGAACATCAGTTCAAGAATATTGATTCACAGAAATGATCCATAATTGCTATATTCTTCAAAAAATCATCCATCTGCAACAACACACCGCTGCCAGCTGGGTCTACAGCTTTCGTACGCTTTTTGGAATACTCTTCTGCTAACTCATTGCAACCTTTTGCAACGCTTTAGGGCGTTTTTGAAGCTGGGAAAGACGAAAAAGTCTGAGTTGGCTAAGGCAGCTGAGCGGCGTTCGGGCCTGGTACGCGGCCATATGGAAGACTGTGTGGCGCTATGCGTTGTCGTGATGATGCCGCCAGCAGTTGACCATTGCTGGGCGGACTCGAACAATGCGCTTTGTCCAAGTGGCTCAAGTTCTCTGTGGATCACTCCCTTCGAATCCAAAAATCAAATAAGCATGCTTTTCTGGAGACTTTCGAGTGTGCGACTCTGCGCTTTGCTTTCAGGATCATACTCAAATGTCCACGTCTCGTCCTCAGTCTTAAAAGCCTTGATTTTCATATTGCGGTTTATTGCTCTTATTCTGATAAACTTTTTAAATTCTTGAAAGTATAAACCTACCTTTCAATCTTTTGTTGAAAGCCATCTTGCGGCAGACCGATGTCAACAGGTCAGGCACTATCTTTTATAAGAGTGTCATGCTACTAGACACATTGACAGCATTCGCACCAACCTACCAGCAGTAAGTGGAGTTTACTCGAAAATTGAGACAGTTGAAAAACATGGGCTTGGCGTTAAACATGGACAAGACGAAATACCTCCCAACTACAAGTAAGGGCACGACGCCACGTGGCTTAGATAGTTACAACTTCGAAGTTGTTAAGGATTCCGTCTACTACATCAACGATACAAAAAACGACGTAAGCAAGAAGATACGTCGCCGAATAACCCTGGCAAAACGGTATTACTTTGGGCTCAGTAAGGAGTTCTGTCGACACACAAAAATAACCCTGCACGGATCCCTTATCATACCCGTGGTTCTTTATCTTGCTGAATCATGAACATTATCATCATTTTATAAGGCAACATCAGGGGCTTTCGAGAGAAAAATGTGGATGGCGATTTCCGAATTCGAATGAACCACGAGCTGTATGAGCTTTACGGCGACACTGACCTAGTCAGGCGCACAAAAAAGTATTCGAGCGATAGGCACTGGAAGAACGCCCATCCAGCGATGGTAAGAACAGCAAATAGAGGATCTTCGTAGTCTTGGGATCAACAATTGGCGCCGTGCGAGAAATAATTTCTGCGACCAAGAGCGATAACCGGTTGTAATGGTCAAATAGAAAGATCAGTGGTCGGCACAAAGTACACTCACATTTTAGCTTGCGTTTGTATTAGTGGCACAGTGACGTCACGATGCTTTAACACAAGCCGCCTCTCGTCTGTTGCTGCGCACACAAGTGCATGCAACGTGTACATGTACTGTACGTGTGTCGACGTCACTAATCCCTATATACGTGAGATAGGACAGTGCCGACCAGATAAAACTTGCGAAAATCCAAAACAATTTTAATTGAAAAATATTTGAAGCAATCTTAACCGAATCTGACGCTTTGAACTAGTAACTCCCAAGCGGAGTTCTTCACTTTTGAGATATATATATTCTTGGGACGATTTAAAATATATAGTATATGTATTAAAAAATGTACTAAAGTTTGTATATAGTCAGTAAATTGTTTGTAGAACATATACTTGTAAAAAATAAGATATGGTTAATAGCCTTGTGCTCCTAGATAAAAGAGTCCAGGTATCGGTAAGGGGGCTATCAGCACAATATATTTGTATATCATTCCGTAAGTGGAGAACGGATGATCAGATTTGGTTGACAATTTTTGTGTGTACCCCTCTCGGCCACTTCATTCTAACACGTCATGAAAATTCAAATTCGGTACGAATTTTCTGAGAAAATTGTATACAATATGCCTAGAATTTGGACTAATTTGCTTTAGCAGAAAAAATCAATTTTTCATGTGCACAACGTCATAACATAAATTTTTAAAAATTTTTACCTTAACCACTAAAATAAATCAGCGCATTTTATAATAATTATTTAATATTTATTTAGCTCAAAAAAAGTTTCATATTTCATTCGGAGAGTTTCGTTTTTTGTTTCGTTTTGTTTTTGTTTTTTTTTCATTCTGTTAAGTTAAGGGAAAACAAATTTTACAATTTACACATTAAAAAATTATTCAATACTCTTGCGCTTGATATTTTTTGAAAATATATATATATATTAAGTTAACTGCTAAAGTTGATTTCACTTTAAACAAAAAAAATTATATAGCTAAATGTCATTTCATTGCTTATACAAAAACTTTCCATTCATTTTCGCTTCTTTTTTTTCAATTTTTTTTTCAGCTTAAGTCAAACATTTATGAGAATCTTTTTACAATTTATGCTTAGTGTGTTTTGTATAATAATAGTTTATAATAGTAGGTAATAATAAAAAAAAAAAAAAATTGGAAAAAATATTTAGCTTGTCAAGTAGAGCTAAAAATTTTTTATAAGCACTTCAGTATTTAAAACTAACAACTAACATTTAAATAATTGTAAGAACTTTATAAAAAATATTATGCAATATTCATAGTTGGTCTAGTATGCTAATTGTTTTTAAAGTTAAAACCAATTTGCATTCAAAAAAAAAAAATAAATTTAATTAAAATTCCACGCACTTTTTGTCTTTTGTTTGTTTGCTACTAAAAAACTTAAATAAAAACTCATACAAATACATTTAAATAATTTGCGCTAATTTTACTGGAAGCAGTGAAAATTAAGAAAAATGTTTGCCTATGTATTAAAAAAAATTATACATAGTATATAACTAATTCGTAAATTAAAACTCTCTCTGTGCGCATTGTTTCGAATTATTCAAAAGCGATCGATCATAACTAAAAACAGAAATTTAAAAAATACATCATAATATATACGTGCAAGTATATAATGATGATGTTCAGTAACTATATGTATACACTAAATATTTATGTATATCTGCGTGATTGTGTATGTTTATATATCATATACGGATTTTAACGCGCACTGTACAACAATTTTAAAAATAATTTAAATTACTACAAAATTAGGTTTTAAATTAAAGCTTAAGCGCTAGGCAAAAAAAAAAGAATTATAGTAATTATAATAATAATAATATACGAGTCCTTTTTTAACGTTTTATCAATGTCCAGCCAAGAAATGTGCTGCATTTCGTATCATTTATATTTCTATCTGCTGCTGGCTGCTTCCAGCCGACGCTTTGCCTTTTTCAAAGACACAACGTCTACGCTTTCCAGCACCTTTTTGCCTCTGTCTCTGCTCTCTCTGCCTTTGCCTAGCCCTTGGTTTTGCGCCTAGCTGCTGCCGCGGCCGCCGCGCGCCTTTGTCAAATATAGATGGCCTCGGATCCTTTGTTGGCCTGATGGCCACCAGATATGTACAAGTTGTTTGCTGCCGGCGACTGCACGCCCTCGGACCAGTCAGAGGTGGAGCGCGGCGAGCTGGACGACCAATGACCTGGAGATTCTGGCGATGGCGTTGGATAGCTATCCAACGTTTGCACCAAATGTTGCGGCGTATGACCACCTGAGTGCTGGCTAGGCGGCGTTAGGTACTGATAAAAGGCCTGATTATGCTGTGATGAGGGCGACAGCATGTTGGTCGATGGCGAGGAACCAGACATTGAACTTTGTATCGAGGGCGGATTCATTTGACCCGAGTGAAATGAGTCTAAAGAAAAGTTTTTTTTGTTAGTAAAAACATCCAAAAAGAGTTTTTGCATATTTTGCGCTTACCCGGAGATCCACAAAATCCATTCAAGTCCAAGCCGGCTGAACCAAACTCAAGGCCTCCAATTTGCTGTTGCTGCTGTTGTTGCTGTTGCTGCTGCTGCTGCTGTTGTTGTTGCTGTGGCATAGTCTGCATTATTGCACTGCTTTTCGTATTGTTCGACTGCGACTGGGGCTGCTGCTGCGGAGCCATCATAATGCCCATGTCACTGCCCGTGGGCGAAATAATGCCTAGGCTTACGGGTGAGCTCTGGCTGCTTGGCGATTGAAAACTGAGGCTATTGGGTGAGCCTGCCGCCGTGCTGTTGCTTTGTGGTCCATTGGCTGCAAGGTTACCTACTACTCCAATGTTGTTGTTGCCACCGCCCAGCAGACTGTTTAGATTGCTACCGAATTGTTTCTGATGTGTGGCATGGCGCATGGCCTGAATGTGTGTTGGTGAGGTGGGCAAACTCGGTCGCGACTTGGCTGGCGAAGGTGAGCCTGAAGTAAGTGAAATACATTTTTGTAACATGTGTTTAGTTTTGAACGTAATCAAGTACTCACCTAGATAGGCATGTGGTGAAAGTGCCATGTTGCTTTGCACCGAATGTGGTGGCGACTGATTGGAATAGGGCGGACTGAGGCCCTGCTCATGACCACCCAGCAAATTGACGCCATTGGGCGGACCGCCAAGGCCACAGAGCGTATTGCGACCATTTAGGCCAAGAGCCTGACCGTTTAACAGTTCCTGGTGAAATGGCGATCCCATTGAATAACCATAGTTTTCCAACTTAATCATGTCCAGACTGTTGGCTGGCAGCGATTGCAGCGACTGTGCGTTCTGTATTTTCATAAAAGTATACAAATCGTTTAAATATTGCACTATATTGATTTGGGATTTCAACACCTACCTTGATGCAGTCCTCATAGCTCGGCGGTTGTTTTGCACCGTTGCTTGGCGTGCTGCCGGCACTGTTGCTCCCCAGCAGCTCGCTCCCAGCATGCGGATGTGGAGGCGCTGCCATCGCATTCGAGTACATTGTCGTTGTGTCGTACGGACTGGGCAGATTCGTCATGCCTGTTGGTGGCGGTGAGTCCAGCGCACTGGCGTCCAGCAACTGATTGTTGCTCTCCCCATGGCCCAGGCCCGTGCCTTGGCCCGACGACGTCAGTCCATTCAACAGCTGGGCGGCCGTCAGACCATTCACGCCCTTTTTTGAGGCCGTTCCCTGTTGCGCTCCGCCACCCTTTTTTGAGCTAGCTTTGCGCCTTAAGCTACCACCACCTGCAGCAACATGACCTTCCAGCAAGCCATTGTCTGGGCTACCTTCAATTAGCTTAGCCTTCTTGGCTGCCTTGTTTTTGGCTGCCTGTGTTGTTTGCTTGCCTGCCGTAATCACAGTCGGCTGCGTAATCATCTGTGGCTGTTGACCTGGCGGCGGTGAACCAATCATGGCCTGCGGCGTCATTGTAATCATTTGCGGTGATCGCGGTACATGCTCATCTAACAGTCGCACAATATCGTGATGCAGCCGCTCAGAAGCCACATCGCGTGGCAGTCGATCCATATGATCGGTAATTTCGCGATTAGCAAAGTTATCCAGTAGCGCCTTACATGCCTCATAGGAACCCTCTCGTGCAGCCAGAAACAGTGGTGTCTCGTCCTTGTCATCCTGTGCATCTCGATTGGCATGATGCATCAGCAGTATATTCACCGCCTCGGTGTTGTTTACAGCCGCTGCCCAGTGCAGCGCAGTTTTGCCTGAGTTGTCGGCGGCATTGATGTCCGCATCGGCGGTTATGAGGTCCTCAACCATGCCTTCGATAGCCAGGCGTGCTGCAAGTATTAACGGCGTGGTGCCGTCATGCATGCGCGCATTCAAATTGGTGGCACGATTGCGCAGCAGTATCTGGAACACGCCCATTGCATCAGCGGCCACAGCCGCATGCAGTGGAGTGCGTCCTGTATTGTCTTGACAGTTGGCATCAGCGCCGGCATCCAGCAGACGTTTTGCTGCATCGGCGCGTGCATAACGCGCTGCTAGATGCAGTGAAGTCTCTCCTGTTTTATCCATGGTGGCATTTAGTTCGGCGCCTTGTGCCAACAGATCAGAAATAACCTGTGCGGTGGTATCATCTGTATTTTCAATATCCTCGCCGGAGTCCAGACCACCGCCGCGAACGGCAGCTATCATTAGGGGCGTAAGACCGCATGGACCGCGTGCATCTACATCGTGCTTGCCATCCTGATGCGCTGGCGGTGTCATTATGGAACGTACATCGGCTACATCAAGATGTGCCTGCGACCAGACACGTTGATCTGCCTCCTCATACTCGGTGACCATAGTGTGATCGCTAGCATAACCGCCATGCTCATTTCGTATGCGCTTAGGCTGTGGCATGTCGGATTCATCATCAGACCACTGAGGTGCATGTCCAGAATTCATATTCACATCACTGCTCATGCAGGCCATGGAGGGCTGCTTGTTAAGATTGCGCATCTCCTGCCCACTGGGGTCACGGCGTCGGCGTTGGCCACGCGCAACTGCATTGGCTGGCGACCGAAAGCCCTCCGGAAACCAGGTAACACCATGGGCGCGCTTGCGCTGTGTTGTCACGACCATGCCAAAGAAGGCTAATGCCAATATGACCAGTATTATGCCTGTTATGACGTACTTGACATTTGTAGGCGAGTCAGGCTGATCTTCGCCAGGCGACTGCACACCGCGCACACTGTATATGGGAAACTTGGACAAGGTATGCTTGGACGCAGTTGCTGCAAGAAACTCAGCGGCCTCTTCCGCGCGATTGAAGCAATCTTTGCACTTGCGATTATCAATCTCCAGATAGATTTGTATGCCCGTCTGACCATTACGCTCCGTAAATAGTATCTTGTGCTTGCGACCAAATTCAGTGTCCTTTATTTCTGGCATTCGCGAAGCGCCCTTCCAGCTAAAGATCATGTCATTACCCATGGAATCCTTTTTCACCCGCACCGTTGTGCGAAGTATATGACTCATCTCGCGTAGAAATCCAACCTGCTGTTCGCGGAATTGCTTCAAGTCCATCAACATGACCACCGACATGGCGCCATCAGCAAGCACAGGTGATTCTTCTTTCTGCTCACAGTCCAGTCCATCCCAGCTGCACTCGGCATTGTTACAACCATAATCACAGAAGCCATCTGCATAGTGCTGCTGACAATAGGCGTCGTAAACAACGTTGCAGCGCTGCAGTTTTTGCTCGCAGTCATGACCATCGTAGAGGCAGGCAGCAACGTTGCACTCCTCATCGCACTTGCCATCTTGGAAAACGCGCCAGCATTCGTTAGCAGTGCAGTTGACCCAGGGATTAATGCCCAGTGAGCAGTCGTTGCCATCAAAGTTACAGGCATAAGTGTTGCACTCCGCATCGCACACACCGTTGCCCTTCTTTTGCTCGCAGCTGCGCTTGTGACATTGCTCACGCTGGTATTCCAGATCGGCTGCGTATTTATTAAGGTTACCGCGACTATTG
Source organism: Chymomyza fuscimana (assembly GCA_949987675.1). NCBI lineage: Eukaryota > Metazoa > Arthropoda > Insecta > Diptera > Drosophilidae > Chymomyza > Chymomyza fuscimana. The sequence continues at coordinate 28,644,397 of OX465090.1, read as the reverse complement.
TCAGATCCCCAGCCTGGATAGTTTGGATCGTAGACCTCACAGCGCTTGCCAGTCCATTTGACAGGACAGAAGCAGTCAAAATCACCTAAAAGATTGTCGCAGGCGGCACCTTGCAGGCAGGGATTGGGACTGCATTCGTCGAGCGTGTCTAGTTCACAGTTTACACCAGAGGCGCCACGAGGACATTCGCAGCGATAGCCACCGGCATCGTTAATAACGCAAGCACCAGCTTGGCAGGGATTCGAGTCACAATCATGACCAGAAAATTCGCAGTTGCTGCCGTAAAATCCATCGGCGCAGACGCAATGATGACCGCTTTGCTTAGTGGAGCATATACCGCCATTTTGGCAGGGTGATCTGGCGCAGAAATCAACTTTGTTCTCGCAATGACGTCCCATGTAACCAGGCTTGCAGTTGCAGTGATAGTTATTTACCAACTGTACACAGTCGAGTGTGCCGGCATTGGAGCAGGGATTGGATAGGCACTCGTTAATGTCGCCCTCGCAACGGGAGCCCACAAAGCCTGGTGGGCAGGCGCATTCAAAGCCACCAACGCGATCGATGCAGGTGCCATTGTTGTGGCAAGCTCCACGTACGCAGTCATCCTGGTTGATCTCACAAATAATACCTAGTGTGCCAGGTGGACAAGAGCAGCTAAAGCTTTGCACCAGATCGTGACATGTGCCTCCATTTTGGCATGGATTAGGTGAACAATCATCAATATTAAGTTCACAATTCTGTCCCTGAAAACCGTTGCGACAGAGACACTTGTAGGCGCCAACGAGGTCGCGACACGTGCCACCATTCTGACAGGGCTGTGACTCGCACTCATCGATTTCCTGCTGACAATAGCTGCCGGTATAGCCCTGAGCACAATAACACAGATGACTATTGCCAAGATTCTTGCAAGTGCCATTGTTGCATAGCTGCTTTAGAGAAACGTCCTTGCGTAGAGCGGCGTCCTGGCAGCTAACAGTTTCAACGTCGCAAAGCTTACCCGTCCAGCCGGCGGCACACTTGCAGCTGTATTGGTGCTTATGTTGGCTGCAGTTGGCACCGTTTTCGCAAGGCGATTGGCCACACCAGTCCACATATTCGGTGCACTGTTTGCCTGTGTATCCGGTAGGGCAGTGGCAGGTATACTCATCGCGGTTTTCGTGACATGTGGCTCCGTTTTTGCAGGGATTCGAGTCACACTTGTTTACTTTATACTGACAATTGGAGCCCTGAAAGCCGGGCAAACAAGAGCAGTTGTAACCATTAATGCCATCCACACAGGTGCCGCCATTCATGCAGGAGCTCTCGGTGCAGTCTTCGTCGTTGGTCTGGCAATTGATGCCGGAGAATCCCAGCTGGCAGGTACAGGTATAAGAGTTAACGTATTGACGACATGTCGCGCCATTCTGGCAGGGCATGCTCATGCATTCGTTAATGTCTGTCTCACAGTGTTTGCCATCAAAGCCATCCACACAGAGGCAGGAGTAGTCGCCAATGCCATCAAGACAGGTGCCACCATTCTGACAGGGAAACGAGGCGCAGTCATCTGTGTTTATGGCACAATCGCGACCCTCATAGCCCTTGGCGCATAAGCAGTGATACGAACCAGGTTCATTGCGGCAGGTGGCGCCGTTGCGGCAGGGTGAAGATAGAGCACACTCGTCGGTATCTTCATCACAGTAGCGACCCGTATAACCCTGCTTGCAGGTGCAGGAAAAGTCCAAGAAGTTCTGCGAGGGTGTGCATTTAGCCTCGTTGCGACAGCGGTTTGTGCTGCAGGGATCCAGTTTGCTTTCACAGTTGACTCCAGTGAAAGGCACTTTGCAGACACACTTGTAGCCATTGACCTTGTCAATGCAGGTGCCGCCATTAGTACAGGGATTGCTGACACAGTCATCGATGTTGGTTTCGCATTTATAGCCGGTGTAGCCCGGCATGCATTGACAGCTAAAAGAGTTAAGGTGATCCGAGCAAATGCCACCATGCTGGCAGGGATTGGAGCTGCACTCATCAATGTCGATTTCGCAGCGCTTGCCGCTATAGCCAGGCGGACAGTGGCAAATAAACTCGTTGATGCCATCTTCGCAGCGTCCTTTGTTGGTGCAGGGATTCGAAGCGCATTCATCTACATCGCTGAGGCAGCGAGCATCATAAAAACCGCGTGGGCACTCACATTTGAATCCATTAACCAAATCCATACAAACGCCATTGTTGGCACAGGGATTGGAAGCGCATTCGTCAATATTATTGTCACAATGTATGCCCGTAAATCCTGGCACGCATTTGCAGGTGTACTTGTTGATGCCATCGATGCATGTGGCACCATTGTTGCAGGGATTGCTGTGGCACTCGTTTACATTGATCTCGCAATTCTTGCCAGAAGTGCCGAGTGGACAGCGACAGAGGTAGGAGCCGACACGATCTACACAGTGACCACCGAACTGGCAGGGATTGGATTCGCATTCGTTGATTTGAGTTTGGCAAAAATAGCCCGTAAAGCCGGGATCGCAAACACATTTAAATGTGTTGTCGCCATCGATGCACTTGCCACGATGACAAGGATTGGAGTCGCAGTCGTTGATATTGACTTCACATGAGTCGCCTGTATAGCCAGGCGGACAAACACAGGTGTAGCCAGCAATAGAATCATGACAGATGCCATTATTGCGACAGGGCTGCGATTGACAGTCATCAATATTAATTTGGCAACGTGTTCCAGCAAAACCCAGGGCGCAAGTGCACTTAAACCCATTGATCATATCGTGGCAGTTGCCATCATTAAGGCATGGACTGGACTGGCACTCGTCAATATCGATTTCACACTGTGTGCCAGCAAAGCCTGGCATACAAACGCAACGAAAGGTACCAGGGTCATCCAGGCAGCTGCCCTCGTTTTGGCAGGGATGCGATTCGCATTCATTGATATTGGTTTCACAGCGTGGGCCAGTGAAGCCCTGGGAACAGTTGCACATGAAGGAGCCGGGCGTATTGACACAAATGCCATTATGTTCGCAGGGTGAGCCTTGGTCGCATTCATCAATATCCTCAGAACAATCGACACCCTTGTAGCCAGTAGCGCAAGAGCAAGCATATGAGCCATCCAATGGGCTGGTATCACAAATGGCATCTGCATGACAGGGATTGGAGGTGCAGGAATCGTCCAAATGACAAAGTAGGCCGGCTTTGCCAGGTGTGCAGCGGCAATAGAAGGAGCCAACTCCATCAATGCAGGTAGCGCCATGGAAGCAGGCTGCTTGCTGGCAATCATCGATATTCTCACTGCAGTCGGTACCAGCCCAGCCATTGACACAAATGCAGGAGTAGGAGCCATGTGTGTTGGTGCAGGTGGCTCCATTGTGACAGACAGATGGGCGCATGGCACACTCATCTACATCGACATCGCAGTACCGACCTGTGTAGTTGGGTGGACAATTGCAGCGGTAGTCATTGATGGCGTCCACACAAGTGCCACCGTTCTGGCAGAGATTTCCGGGGCAATCATCGATATTTTGATCACAGTGTTTGCCTTCGAAGCCTGTGGCGATAGAGAAAGTAAAAAAGTTGTAAAAATCAGTAGAGCAGATATAAAAGATTACAAAAGACTTGAAACTATGTGCATATGTTCAATCTATATGCATATGTGGCACATAGGATAGGAGTTGGGACAGGACGGGCACAAGCTCGTTTGTGTGCAATGAAGTGCATAAACAGATTTATGGCAATAACGTAAATTGCTTCAATAAACAAAAATTATGACAAAGAGACAGAGAAACTGGCTGTCAGACTAAGTTGAATAAAAGAGTGCATAGAAACAAAAAAAAAAAAGAAAAACAAGTGAACCAGGTACAGTTGGGACATTCCGACTTTAATACACACTGTCTGTAAAGCAAACTTAGTTTGAAATTGGCAAATGTTTTGAAAGTTATCGTTTAATAGATCTTCAAAAGAATTTTTTGTTCCAAGACAAAAATAAATCGTCAGGACTGTCCACAGGGTGAGGGAAATGTCGATAGTTGCCACCGGGGCCGACTTTCCTCTCGACGAATGCAAGCAATTAAAATTCATTACCGGATTTCCATCACATGGTGCATGTTTGGAACACTTTAGAAGAAATAATTAAGTAGTGCAAAGGGAATACTTGACAACTGCTTTACACTGCTTGCTGATCGGAAAAAATTTCTGCTGCTATTGACAAAAAATCTTAAAGGTAAAATATATGAAAAAAGGTTTTCCGCATAAATTACAGCTTAAGAACTTCAGAGTATTAAACATTTTTCTGCGGTGATTTTTTCATTTTCTCAAGACTGGATCAGATTTGTTTTCTTTCTAATTACATAAATCGTTTTTATTTCATAAATGCTAGAGGTCTTGAATATACGAATAGGTCGAAATAAATTTTGTTACTAAAATAAGTGTACTTACAATGAATTTGATTAATTGATTTAAAGTTTATCAAACGCTTTAAACAGATAATTTAACTCATAAGTGCCCAAAAGTTTGGGAATCTACAAGTCTTAAATTATAACATTTCTGATAATTTAAATATAAAAAATTCGATCAACCTAGCTATAGATCAAATACTTGATAGCTAAAGGGTGTTTTGACTAGCCTAACATACCCCTTAAACCTTTGGATACATGGCATAAAAATAACCAACGCTCGCCCAGAAAGCATAAGGAATGTTGGAACCAGAACCAGCTCGATTCAGACTGCAGCTGTGTTGCACATGTTTTATTCCAGAGAACGCAGAGAGTTGAGCTCTGAGCTGAGCCGATCAAGGCAACAAACAGGTAATCACAGCCGGCCATGCGTTGGCTTGCTCTCTCTCTCTCTCTGTCTTGTCGTGCGCTCTGGAAAGGTTGCGCCTGGCTTGCGGCTATATGAGAGCGAGCAACAGCAACAAACAATAAAAAAAAAAAACCCGCAATATAGTAAAAAAGACAAAATATATAACAACAAAAAAAAAAAAAGAACCATAAACAAAACTACAGCAAAAATTGTGAGACAGCAACAACAACATAACGCGTATGCGAAGCGAATGAGTAAACAAAATGTAAAGAAAGAAAACAGACGCGCACATGTATATGCATGTTTGCATGTATGCGAGTGTTTGCATGTATGTGTATAACACGTCTTTGGTTGTTCTTTCCCACGGTCTCATATCTGGCCAGCCAAGCCAAGCCAAGCTAAAGCAGTGAGCAGCAAGCAGCGAGTATCTGAATGCGCGCCAAGTAAACGAGCGCAACGACTACAGCTACAGCAACAACAAAGCGCTCCCCCACTCCACACACACACACACACACACATGTGTAAAAACGACGAAGAGTCAGTAAATGAAAAATACGAACAAAAAAAAAAACAACAAAAACAATATGCTGCTTATGTTGCTTGCGCTTCGGCTGCGTTCGGCACGCCTCGGCTTGACACGATCGCGTTTTCTACTTTTATGTTGCTGTGCTATGCTTCGGTTTGGACTGCTGTTGTTGTTGTTGTTGCAGTACATATTTGTTGTTGTCGTTCATTGCGCTTTACTTTGCTTCGCGTTCGAGGAATTAAATCGCACTTAAATACACACCACTGGCCATTTGAATAGCACTAGTTACATTTTTATTTTTCTTTGTCTACAAGCGCATGTTTTCTAAACTAATGTGGTTGACTGATTTGTAAAGATTTTTCCTTTTAATAAATACTGGCAAGTTTGGAATTAAAAAATGATTCCACACAAATGGCTTTTAAACAATTTTAACAGCATTGTGCTGGATTCCTCTATTAAACCATTGTATAGCTCCCATAGGGGTGCTTAAGAGGACCTCGAAAAAAACCAAGAGTTTTCGATATGAAGATATCGTAACGAAATTTGGCATTCGAAAGCACTATACCAAATTTGATCCAAATCGTTTGACTATATCATATAGCTCCCATAGACCGATCAGTCAAAAAACAGCGCCTCTCTATAAGAGATTTTAAAATCCACTAGTTTGTCTTAATTCAATTTTAGCTTTCTTGTCTTTATTTATTTAAAGGGGTACAACAAAACTCACTTGGCATTAGATTATAAAAAGGAATTTTGTTAACTAGTGCGCCTCTCTATCCCGAGGGGTGCACTTTTTAACGATATGCACTGACTCACATCATGAACTGGCCAGAGACTAGGAAAAAAAAGCAAGTGCATATACAAATTATACATTATCTTAGCAAAAATCCAAAAGAGCATCGTTGATCAATTGAGTAACTCACAATTTAAGAAAGCAGACGTGACAGAGAATAAAGTTAGTTCGAAAGAGATTAAATTATAAAGATTATTGTAATTAGAGCATAGGACACGGATCATGCAGAGCAAAATTGCAACTACAAGTTGTCATGAAAAAGTAATATTTGTAACAAATGCTCGTAGAAGTTACATAACAATGCGTAAGAAGATAGTTCATTTTTGTAAATGCTGTTTTGGCTAGCTATTTAGGAATTCCAACACTAATTGCAAGTATATTATGGCTAAAAACTTCCTCAATATTGTAGTGTTGAAAACGCAGCAAACAGCGTATTTTGCCAGACTTTCTCCTAAACTGAACAGAACTAGAAGAGGCTCTGGATTGAGAAAAAGTTGAGTAGAGTGTTGAAACAATTGTTTGTTGCAAAAGTACTCAACTTTTCAACTCCTCAACTTAAAGGCAACCGTGAATACCTTACTATTACGCCTATTGCTGAAGTACTTATGTATTTAAATATATACTTCCTATATTTTATGCTTTTGTATTTCTTAAAGATAGATTATATATTATTAGTTTTTCTTACACATTAGTAATATACCTTAAGGAATTCTCTACAGGCTGCTTCCAGAATCCCAACTATATTTATATATTGTAGTCGCTTCTAATTTGAGCTTTTCGTGCCATGGGGCACACCATTAGGTGCTATGCTTTTATTTGTTTAAACCGAATGGGATATCCCAAATGGGATTTTTTTTTTATATGTTTTTGTCATTCCGTGCGAAATTTTATTGCATTCTGCGTATAGAGTAGTAAGAGATTTAAGAAAAATTTAGTGCGCTATTCAATTGCCTAGTAGTGTAATAAGCCAACTCGCTCGCACTCTGCCACTCACTGAATTGAACTAGCAACAAACTTGCACGCGTGTCGACGACTTTGCTCTTCTCTCCTGTGTGGCATGCATGCAAGTAAATTTTTGCTGGCTATTTGGCGGCGCTCTCGAGTGTAGGCCTCTTCTGCCCCAACCCGGCTCCTTGTGTCTTTTGCCCAACATCTATCAACGCCCGCTAACCAACAGGCTTTTATTTTATTTTTTTTTTGTTTAATGGTTTTCTTGCTGCTTGCTTCACTTGGTTGGTCGGTCGGTCGGACGGTCGGTTCGTTTTGGTCTGAAAAGAAGGGCCAAAGCAGCACACATACACACACACACACATACGTTAGTGCCCCAGCCCAGTTATTGTCACTGCGCTGCGCAGCGCATTTTTTGTTGTTGTTGTTGCTGCTGTCTGATCAACCAACTTTTTTGTTGTTTTTACTTTTTTTTTTTTTTTATTATTTTGTGAACTGTTTTGTAGCCGCTCTTTTGTAGACATTTATTATTATTATTTGCATGTAAGCATAAATGAGTGTATGTGTATGTATGTGTGTGTATCTGTGTGTGTTGTTTGTTGTCATTAAAATGAAACACTTCGGCCCTGCAACTTGTTGTTGCGCCTGGCCGCCAGCATGTTCAGTTTGTCAGTCTCGCTTTATATACAGTGGCACACAAAAGTCCACTCATTTCTATAAATTGGCAACTTTTAGTTGAATAGAAGCGTGTATTCAGCCAAATAACGAAAAGCAGACGATAAATGGAATTTTTACATCAGATAAATCAATACTACTATTTAATTACATAAGTATTTGATTAATTTTTCCAGGCAGGAAAAATGCAACATAAGCCAACAAAGGTGATACCCGAAATATAATGCTATCATTGACGAAGTTCTGTATACAATATCTATATATATATTACACAAGGCCGTTTTTTGTGACATCAAAGGCTCCTAGACGGATCGCGCGATTTCAACAAATGAGGTATCAGACGAAAGCTATTTACACCTAGATGTGCAATAAGGTGTTATTTTTTCGATTAAATCTATATTTTGGTGGATATCGCTAAAATAAAATTTCAATCATTGCTATAAAAAGTGCGAAAAGGAAGGCCGATTGAAATTACTATGCGTGGGTGTGAAAAGGTGCGCATATTTTTATTTGCAGTGAGCGTAATAAAGGCAAGCGTGTATGTGTAAGAATCAAATTTTGCTCTCTTTGCTTTCTCTTTGATCTTATTTTGCAATCGTGCATTGAAGACAATAGGTGTAAACGGCACGGCTAATCTGTGTCTTTTTTATTGTCAAACTTTCTCTTACAGGGTTGCCACATATGCGCGCTGCATTTTAGTTTCTGAAGCAAAATCAAAGTTCTTATTAGAAACTGACATCTGGCTACCCTACGACAGCAGATGTAAATTACGCGATTGACACGTTCGGCCAAGCGCTGCAGTTTTATTATATATGTTTTATTTTTTGCAAAGCTATTTGTATATTATGCAATGAATTATCTGACGATTCTCGCCGCCGGGTTCACTAGTATATATTATTTTTCAAAAGTTAATATGGCTTAAAAAAAACTATTTGTTCGTTTTTTCGGTACCTATTTCAATTTATTCATACTTTTTTTTCCGATCAGAAACGGTTTGTCTCGACTTTGCAGCAAGTAGTTGGCAACACTGCCGCTTGGAGAAGAATAATTTGGGAAAGGTATAGGATTCATCGCTTAGAAGCCTTTAGTAAACTCAACGGCAGCCATGATAAACATAAAAAGTGTAAAAAAACTATTTTTTTTCGAACAAAATGCCTTATATTGTAATAAGTAAATAGTAAAATAGTGACTTTTCTTAAGATTTTTTTTTAATATAGCCAAATATAAGCCAATTTTAATTTTGAAACATATTATAGCAAAGGTATGCTTCAATATGCAAAAAAAAATGTTCCGTGAAGGAAGCTATGCGTAAACTTACAGCGTACGTAAAATTTTGTGTTGTACGAATAAAATATGTGCTCACTGTGTGCACGACACCCATTATTGCGCATTGTTTACAACAAATTTCATACAAAAAAAAAATTTGAAAGAATTTTCTTTTTTTTTTTTTGCAATGTTAGAAGTTGAAAGAAAGTTGTCATAAAAACACTAAAAACCACAGTGGCCTCTAGAGAAAATGACAATGACGTCATTCAAAGTTTTAAAAAAAAGTGTAAAAAATATCCAAAAGTACTCTCCCAAAGGCTAATGCAGCACAAGTCTTTCTCAAAAAGAAAAAATATATATAGGTACATAATATTCTAGTCTAGCGTAATGTTTCGGCGTCTATCAGGGGTAAAAATTTGAGTGCTTGTTCCGGGAAATATGCAACTTTTTCAATAATTAAAATAATTATTTAAAAACAAAATTAATAAGTTTTCGTTTGATGAGCTAAATCTGGAAGAGATTTGCTTTATCCAAAAATTATAATATGATATTACTAAGAACTCTTTGGTATACAAAGGCAAATAAAAATCGGTTCCTGGAGTTACGAATAGGAAATTATTTTGAAACTAAGTTATAGTGCCTGATGAAGCTTTTCCTATGACACACAAGTTTGCTAAAAAAAAACTTAATACCCAGCAAAAAGCCTTCTATTTTTTTTTTAGAGATTCAGCCGCAACAGGTGTCGTACGTAGACTTTTGTAGCTCACTGTATAAAGTTTGTGTGTCGCTAAAGTGGCATTTCAAAATTATAAAAAAAAAATGTTTATAAAAATAAACTAGAGTGCAAAACATATTTTCTACATATTAACAACAATATGCAGGGCTAGGCATCGGCTGTGCCACATCTGCTACACATACTACATACAGCACACATGTTGCCACTTATACGTACTACATGCTGTCTGTATAACTAAGTTTGTAGTTATATTTATATAAACATATGTATATACAGGCTATATGGTAGAGTCACCCAGTCACATAGTGACCGCACTTTGAACTCTGCAGCCATAATGCAAAAAAAAAATTTGTCAAAACTGTGCTACAGTTTGGAAGCCACTGTGATAACTAAACTGTGCTAATTTATGTCAAAGGCAATCAATGCACTTCAAACTTGGCTACACTTTGAATGTCATTGTGAAATCGATTAATTCGCTTGCAACTAGAGTCACGGTTGCAATTTGGAGCATTTATGCCGATCTTAGCAAATCGTTTATTAAAAGTTTACAAAATCTCATAAAATTAGAAAATTTTGCGAATTAAAGGAAATGTGAACAATGGCAACGCTGGCCAAAGTTATTTCTAGTGAAGTTTTTGGTATTATGACCCTTTTTAAAAGATTTTAATACTTGCTAAATGGGATTTTTTTTTTTTTATTTGAAGTTTTGTCATTCCGTGCGAAATTTTTCGAACTGCGTATGGGCCTTAAAGTAAGAACTCAATGCAGGACCCAGTCAAAATTAACTGCTGTTAAGCTCGAAAAGAAGAAGAGACAGGCTTTTTATGGACAAAATTCTAGGCTATAATTGTATATAGTAAATATCATATTTTCAGTTAAATCGCTGGGTATAATCAACTTTAAAAAAACCCAAATATACAGCCGTGCTCCGGAAAATGAATTTTTCATGTGGTTTGAAAACGAATGTCTTGTTGTAAGAGAAATTAAAACGAATCGCCAAAATACGTTTTAAAAAGCACAAATTTTATATTGAAATAATTTTTTAAATATTTTTTATATTCTTAGATTCTATTTATGCCAGCCGTCAGTGTATAATATAGCAACGATTTCGAATTTTATTAATTTTCCAAAAACGACTGAATTTCTTCTTTCACCGCTCAACCTGATCAAGGCATACGAAATACTTTTAATCTGTTATAATAATATTTTTTTACGAATAAATTTGTTTGAAAAGTTTTTAGTGGAATTGCCTCTAGTAGACGTCAATTTAGTTAAAATTTTGATGCACTAACAAGATATTTGCTGGTATACCCTTGTTTTTATTTTACACGTTCAATTGATTTTTATAGTATGTGTGACCATTAAGTCAATTTGGTGCAACAATTTGCATGAGTTGTTTTTGTAGTGGTTGTTGTTGTTGTTGTCGCTGTTGTGGCAAGTAAGCTACAGACGTCAAGTTGCAAATGTTGCAGAAAGGTCACGTCGGGTGACAATCAACGGCTGCTGCAGCAACTCCAACAACGATCATGATGAAGAAACCCAAGCATTGATACGCCGAACTTGATATACACTTTTTGTATTACTTAAATTTTATACCCTTATACCTCTATAGAAAGGCAGTCTAAGCGTTTTCCGTATATCTTTTGAAAATTTTTTCTGAATTTAATCATTTATAGCTTGGCTGTAAATTGTGAAAGTTTTCTACGGGGGTAAAAGGTATTTTGATGGTTATGTCAAAGCACAAACGTGCTTGGACTGTTTAGAACGTGGATTCGGATTCAGCAACTTCAAAAACATATACTAAACATCGTAGGACTCTCGAACTCGAAAACCATTTATATGTTTTTTTTTTGAGGTTATGTTAGAATCCCTACCTAGATTACGGATTAAGCGATTCCAAAAATATGTGCTCAACATGGTCTGACCTATGAACACGCTCATTTTGGTATAAACAACTTATGTCTGTCACGCCTACTTCTACTTCTCCCTATACTTACAATGTGAACCTATGGTTATAGTATAAAACATGATTTCAGTGTTGCCAAATTTTGTATTTAAACGTGATATTACGTGTTTTCTTGAAATTTATAAATGACTAAAAAAAAAAAAGTTTTAATTCATTTATGACTAGAGATTACTTAATAGAGATTTCTGCTTTAAAAAAGCCAGAATTTTAAAAAATTATGGTCTTTGTTAGTAAGTTAGCACGGCTTTGGCCGAGATCACTCTATAAAAAAAAAAGAAAAAGGAAAGAATGATGGCAAACATTTGGGGTGGGGTACGTTCATAGAACATAAATAGCTTCAAGGTACAAAACTTTAGGATAAAGCTGTTCAGTGGGTTATCAGAAATCTACGTAAAAACGCATTTAAAACGAATTTGCCAGCAATCTAAAAATTTTCGAAAATCTTTTACAATATATTTTCGAAAACAAAGAGCTTTCAAAAATATTTCAAAGCAGCAATATTTCAACATATATTTTTGACCATATTTTGAAAAACCACAATACCAGATAGTTGAAAAAAAAAATGTTTAAAAAAAAATTTTAAAAATAAAACCAAATATTTTTTAAAAATTAATATAAAACCTTTAAAAGGGTATTATAAACATAGTGCATAAAGCTGGCAACAAATGTTGCATCAACATTTTATGATGACAATTGGCAATTGTCGGTTTATAAATTAAGTTTTATCATGCAGCAGCATATAACATATGTATATGTATATGTATATATATATAAGCGAGTATATGCATATACTTATATGCAATTGCACATAATTGCAACTGTACGAGTATATAGCATGTATGTGCAAATTGTTCATTTAATTCATTTCAATTGATGCGAATTATGCATGCAACATGTTGCAATGCATTTATGACACAGTTTGATAAGCACTTGTTTTTGTTTTTTTGTTGTTTTTGTATTTGAAATTTGTTTTAATTATACTCAATGAATATTCTAATGAACTAACTGGCTGGTATTAAAAGCTTGGACAAATGAATGAATGCGGATCTCAGGCGGATCTTGTGCTCCGGCAGCATTTAAAAGGTCGTGTGAAAGTGTGACAAAAGGCCAGAGTCAAAGCCTGGTTAATTTTAAAGGGGGGGCAGCATGTGGCATGGGTGTAAACGACTGGACAGTTTAAGTAGCCTGAGAAGCAGCAAAAGGCAAATGGGGTTTTTGGTTTTTGGATATAATGCATTTTGCCACGCCAATAAAATTTGAGCCACAATGTGAAACATTATAACGCCTTTTGGCATGCTGCACAATGTTGGGCAACAATTGCAACTGCCCCAACAACAGCAACAACACGACGAGCCAAAGCGCCCCGTGGACATCACGCCAAGACCAGTGGGAAACAGGAAAACCAGCAGAAGAGTAAAAGCAGCACAAAGACTTAAGATTATGCAAAACGGGTGGGGGCGTTGCAACGCCCAGCAGCCGCAAAACTGTAGCCAAGACACAAACCACAAAACTGCTAGCAGAAAAGTTTAGAAGAAGCAGAAGCAGAAGCAGAAGAATGAGAAATTTGGGAATCGGTTGTGGCTTTAGATGACAGTGGAATACTCTAAACTAAAAAAAAACAACTGCAATAAATTTTGAGTTGAGAGATTGTTTTTAAAAAAAGTAAAAGTTTCTTTAATTATTAGGCTCACATGAGTCTACATGCTAAATTTGAAGACTCTAGTGGATTGTAGGGCGAGTCCAAAGTTAAGATGTATATGTGCTACATATTTGGGAATTTTTCTGAAATGACATGACGAAATTCTTAGAGCGCAGATATCTTGCGCATCTTCTGGCTGTCTTTAGCTCTTATGGTTCCCAAGTTTTAGCTGGCTCAATTGCGAACCGATGCCACGCCTCCTACCAAACATATAACACAAATCTATAATAAGCTTGATCCTATAGCTACAGTGTATAGAAATAAACTGGGATGGTAATGATGGGAACAGGCAAACCGCAATAACAAAGACAACAACACCAACAACAATAGACGACGACAATCAACCACGTCAGTCAAAGAATCAAATCGAAATGCCATGAAGTGGTTAAGAGTCTCAATAGACGTTTCTCCCGGGGTTTAGGTAGAATGCTTAATTTACGTGGCAAGTAAATTACAAATAAATCAGCCAGCCAGGAAAACAAAAAAAAAAAAAAACAAAAAAGACAACCAAGTTGTTGCAGTCAGGGATCAGGATGCTCGGGGTATGCGGACTACACGCTGAGCATGCTTAAGCACAGTTACGCCCTAAGGAGGTCATGCGCAATTCAGTTACCCAGCTAGGCCACGATCTCTTGGCCAATGAATCGAAGAAGAAATTTGTCTGAGTGAGACAAAAGCAATGCTGCGTTATGCTAGGTTTACACTTGCCCCATACAAAGATTGTGTTTACATAGGTGGCACAAAAAATATAGCTTGAACTATGTGCAGAAAAAATTGAATACATTTGGTGTAAATACTAGTATGAACAAAGTTCGTGAACTAGTTCATGAAAAAGAAGCTAAATTTTGTATTTTAGTTTATTGGCTTTATCGTTAGGTTTTTCTCACAGTTGATAAAAAAATACCATCGGGTTAAAAAACCGGAATTCAAACAAAATTCTCTGTGCTGCAGTGTAAACCCAGCATTACCCTACCATTTCATTTCGTTCTATTCCCACTCTCCACACTTTTATTGGTAAAAGTTGTGCCTGATGAATGATGATGGTAAACAAGTTTGCCAGCGCGCGTGGGCGACTCCAATGCAGCAAAGCATTCCCAAGTCTCTGCACAGCCCGCCCGACATGCTTAACCAACGTCCAGCAGCCATCAAATCAACGGTCTGCTATGTTGCAACTGCAACTTGAAGTAAGCAAGATTTTTCGTTTTTTTTTTTTTGGCTCGTGGCGCTTTGGATGGGCAATTCATGACTCAGCCATAGATTTCCAATGAGACATAGCTGCAGTCCAAGTTACTCTTGCAGTTTAACAGTCAGCCACCCGCTGGCTGCCTTCAAATAATCGATAAAACCGATAACATCAGTTCAAACACACTCGAACCAAAAGTAACTAAATGCGTGGGCTTGGTCTGGACAAGCTTAGGCATTTCTAACGGTTTAGACAGTGTCTAGAGAGGCAGCTTTATTTATATGTGGGTTGCTTGCTGCAGTACAAGATTTGCCTAATTAATTAGTTTCCAAATGCAACAAGAAGTAGCAGAATAAAATGCTAATATACTAAATATATTGAATCGTTGGAACTTTCTGAAAGACCAACTGATTCGCTCGTTTAAGACTGCAAAGATAGATATCTTCTGATCCTGCACACAATGCGCAGCGACTCGGAAAGACCCTAGAAAGCCTAAACTTCAATCGTTATTTAGCATAAAAGTTAAAAGTTGTCAACGTCAGCCATAAACAACCAACTGATCAAAAAATAAACTTATGCTAGGTTTACACTGCACGCTGAACAAGTTTAGTTGGCTCTTAGTATAGATACAGCTACCCAAATGGTGCTATTAGAAATTATAAATTTAGTATTAAAAACTTACCACGTGGACATTTGCAGTCATAGGTCAGTCCATTGGCACGACATGTGCCACCATTTTGACATGGCGATGGCGAGCATGGCTTGTACTTGGTATCGCAATCCTTGCCGGTATAACCAGCCGGGCACATGCATCTGTAATGATAAGATTTAAATTAGAAGGGTTTGTTTAGTTAAGCATGACAAAGATGAGCTAGCCAAAGTATATTCAATAACGTCACGGCTTGTGCAAAAAAGTGTGACCCTACTTTGTAAACTTAAAATAATTTAAATACAACTAGTGGCTCAGATAGGAATTTCAGCCGCGGAACTATGAGTTGTGCTTGGGACGTAGATAAGCAAGCCAAAGAATATTTGATACCATGCCGACATGTTCTAAAAAGTGTGACCCTATTTAGTAAATTTCAAATAATCTAAATACGAACTAGTGGCTAAGCTAGGAATTTCAGAACAGGAAGTATGAGTTGTGCTTGGGACGCAAGCCAAAGAATATTCGATACTATGCAGACATGTGCTAAAAAGTGTGACCCTATTTTGTATACATAAAATAATTTAAACACAAACTAATGGCTAAGCTAGCAATTTAAGAGCAGAAACTATGAGGCATTATGCCTTTTAATGCCCAAATAAAAATAGGTCGTTAATTATATTAAGTGCCTTAATTTCCATTTTCACACAAAACGTTTACAATATTTAAAACTTTTCTCATTTTACATAGGCCCAAAAAGAATAGTATAGAACATATTTTTATTTTTCTCGAACTCTTGAAGAACTCTAAAAGTTAAAAAATTTCTGGCAAAAAGCCTCAAATATTAAGCAGCAAATACTATTCACGCTTCAAATATCTATTTTTAGTACAAAATACTTGTCCATAGCAGATATTGGCGTTTTACACCCATCCTATTAAAGCTGCAAGGTCAAAATTTGACATACTTCTAAAACTTTCTGCTTAGAATTAGTGCGCTTCAACATTTTTCTTCAAGAAACCAGCTAGAGCCCCCAAACTTGGTATTTAAACTCATGTAGAGCCAAATAAAAAAAAATACTTTAAGT
Organism: Chymomyza fuscimana; assembly: GCA_949987675.1. Taxonomy (NCBI): domain Eukaryota; kingdom Metazoa; phylum Arthropoda; class Insecta; order Diptera; family Drosophilidae; genus Chymomyza; species Chymomyza fuscimana. Next base: position 28,628,089 of record OX465090.1, on the reverse strand, counting down.
GGATATTAGACTCCGGTGCCCGAAAAATGGTTTTTAGCTTTTTCTGTGTAATGTTAAGAAGTTGAAAAAAAAAATCTGTTTACGAGTTTGGAGTTTATCACCAAATTAAGCGAAACTTTTTAGGATCGCAACGAAGGTTCAGAGCGCCTCAACAAGCACTCAAGGAGAGTGCAGGGTATATGTTAATTGGAATGTTTCAAAAACATTTTATTTTCATCTGCCCGATTCTTTATGTGTTGTTAGCTGGGCGAATCCGGTGAGCACTGCCTACTTGCTAGCACTGCTTACTACACTGCTTACTTTGCTGGTAATTTTCTTAAATTGTTAAGAAAAATTTCAATTTTGAAACAATGCAATAATAATTTTTCATATTCTAAAATCTGCAGGATACCATCTCTACTAACAAGACAATCGATGTACATTCAGTTTGTAGGCAGTAAAATTTTTAGACAAGTTGGCAGTCTGGTTTTCTTTTTCTTCTTTTTTTTTTTTGGTTAATTGCCATGGCCAGCACTTTGTAAACTTCCGTTTTAGATGGACAAGTTGATGACTTGGTTGGTCTCTGCCACTGGCAGTGCCCAAAATTAGGTAGCAACAGAAGCATGTCTGAGTAGTAGCAGTGTTGGGTATATTCCCTCCCTGCATACGCCACTACAGCCTGCTAACTCCATCATAGAACTAACCAACTAAGTAACTACACTAAGCGGCAATTGTCTTTGGCTCGGTCTGGCACCGGACAGCGACTCTCACTGGCGCGCTGGCGCTCTCTTAACGCTCTGCTGTTGGCCAATTGTTCAAACTGGCAGCACGACGAGAGGACCGGTTTTATTGGGGCGTACAGAGGGTAACAACAACAACAACAAGATAAACCATAATAAAAGGCAATACAACAACAAAAGTGGCGCTGCCTGGCTTTATGCCACAAATGTTGGTATTGTTGTTGTTGTTGTTGTTGGAACTGCTGGTCTTGGCCATTGTTGTTGCTGCTCACATGTTTTCAGCATTTTCGGCATGGGGCTGGCTACAACTTTAACTTGGCTATAAGCAACTCGCTCTCGCTCACTCGCCTTGTTTATGACCACTTTTCAACTTTGATTTTGATTGTAACTTGGCAACAATTGGGCCTGGCCTGGTCTGGTCTGGTCTGCTCTGTGCTGCTCTGGTCCGCTCTGGTACCATGTCTTTGGCACAGCACAATTCTTTTATTTTTTTTTTATGTTACTTAACTTAATTTGTTTGGCTATGGGCCCTTTGGGGTTGACTGACTTGGCTCTGGCTACGGCTGTTATATATGATCGCCCCCTACCCAACTGCTGCACTGGGTTCTTGAGAATTTTTGTATTTTTCGAGCATGGCCGTTCGTCTTGAAGAAAACTGGTTCTCTACTGTTTAGCTGTGTGTGTGTGTGTGTGTGTGTGTGTGTACTGCTGGGGCGGCGCATAATTTTTTATTTTTTTTTCAATTTTATTTTTTTTATTTGTTCATTTACAACATCAATCAAGCCACCAAATATGGCCAACGCACCACACTAATTAAAACTATTAAGCGCATTTTAATTAAATTAAACAATTAAACGGCAGCTAAAATAGGAGTTGGTAGTTTAGCTAAGTAGTGGCTAGTTGTTGTTGTTCAGATCTTTGCGTCTTTAGGGATTTCAGTCTACGCCAATGCAGTCAACAGCTGCCCCCCTCCTAACTCAGCCAAAGATCTTTCTCATTTTTTTTTTTTCCAAATTACAGTACAGCGAAAATTGCGTCGCTCACGAAATTTGAAATCAAAGTCGAAGCCGCAGCTAAAGTTTAAGTTAAAGCTAGAGATTCAAAGTTAAAAGCAAAATAAAAATTGAAATTGATTTTTGATTGACATGTGAAACCTAACTCAGCGGCCAAGAGCCGTTGGCATGTTGGTCAAATGAGCCAGGCCAACATGGGACCCACCACAGACGCGCCTCGCAATTAACTTGGCCATACTCCGTTGATTGCAATTGGGCACAGCGGGTCGGGAACAAGGCAGGTGTTCCAAAAAAAAAAAAAAAAATTAAATTTATAAATAAATAAAAATAAAATCCCCCCTTACTATTGGATAGCCAGCAGCAAATCAGCTATTGGCTGTAATTAAAAATAGATCTCGAAACTGTAATTTTATCCTTGAGCTTGGATTTTACGACTGTTCCAAGGCAAACAAAAACAACTTAATCTTCAAAGTAATAAAATGTGGTAGCAGCCTGCAGGGGCGCCATGGAATCAGTTCAACGTCTGTTCTTAGTCCGTCTTGCACTTAAGCGGAACAGTCTTTGGTACCCCTGCTGGCAACTGGTCAGAGTCGTTGAGAAATTCCAAAGTTGACCAAGCTGCCAACAGACGGCGCCATTTAGAAGACACTACATTTAAAAAAGGCAACGTAATGGAAGTTAGGCAGAAACACTATCTAAAATTCTCTTCAAGTTGGCAGTAACTTTTCATAGTAACATAAATGGCAAGTTTTCAAAGATACAATTTTAAGATTTCCATAAATTCCTAGAAATACAAAAAATATCACCACTTAACGACCCTTCTTCGTTTTCGTCTTTTAGTAGAATTTGAACGCTTTTGAACATCCCTAATATGCGTCTCTTGAAGCTTATCCAAGTATAACCAGCAGTAAACGATATGAGTACAAGCTCGTTCCTCGAAATTTGCCTCCTGTCCTCAGTTTTTACAGACAGTGTTAGCTTTTCTTTCAAATTCTACAATTCTTCCAAATTTCTGCAATTCTTTCTCATTCATCATTCATAGCAAATACTTAAGTTTTTTGAAATTCACAAAGCTCTTTTATATTCACTTTCAACCTACTTCAGCTCAGTCGATTTCCACAAAGTCGCTTTATGGCGAACGTCCCCAAAAAAAAACCATAAGGGTACTTTGTCGGCGAAAAATACATAAAGGCAGAAGTGCCAAGTGTGCAACAACAACTTAGCTACATTTAAAAAAATGGGCATTTGCGCCCAACTCGGACATTTGACTATAAACAGTAGGCATTTTTGCCCAAAGCTGTGTCAATATCTGCCAGTGTGTATATATTTTTTATACTGTTTACATAAAAACTTTGTTTAAAAAAATATTCTTTTAGTATATAAAACTACTCGAACTCGGCAGTTACTTTCCCTACTGAATTTGCGCTTGCCAGTGTGTACATATTTTGTATAATGTTTCTGCTATTATGTAGTGTTTAGTCTTCGTTTTATTAAAATTTTATATTGTTAAATACTTCTAGTATATAAAACTAGAGGATCCTGCAGTTACTTTTCCTACCAAATCTTCGCTTGCCAGTGTGTACATACATTTTATAATGTTTTTGATATGTATTAGTGCTTCAATTCGGTTTGTTAAAATTTTGTTTTAAACTATATACTTCTAGTATATAAAACTAGAGGACCCAGCAGTTACTTCCCCTACCGAATCTCACTTGCCAGTGTGTACATATTTTGTACACTGCTTTTGATATAAATTAATGCTTTAATACGTTATATTAAAATTTTGTTTTAAGCCATATGTTATTCTCACAATATTTTTCCAAATACTTCTAAACAGCCGCTTGTTGTTGCTCACATTGTTAGTCTGGCACTTTTGCGCTTATGCCTCTTTGTTAAGTTTGTTCACAACGCTACTCGTGCACTTTTTTTAGACAACAAACTGAACACCATAAATATTTTCTTCCACCGTAAGACTTATCTTTTGAAAACATTTATATTTGCCTCAATTTTATGATACAACATAATTCTCTAAGCTGAGCTCTAAAACTAATTACTATACGCACAAATCAACTCTAACAATGATATTTATTTTGGAACAATACATTCCTGAACTCAGCATTAAGCAATTTATTTTCTATTCATATGCATATATATTACTGTCATATGACTCAGTTTCGTATATTGCATAAAATTATATATTTTAGCAAACAGAACAAGATATAATTTTATACTATATAGCAGAAAAATTTCCATAACGTTTTATTTTTGTATAAATAGTGCATAAAAATGTCAAATTTATGGCACTTTGATGTCTGTGATCCAACAGTGGCAGCCATTAAGTTCGGCTAAGTGCCCCATTGAATGGTGACTGCTCGATGGGTCTATTAATTTGCTAATTTATAGATTAAAAAAAAAAAATGTCCAAATTAAATATATAACAAGGGAGTTATTTAAGAAATCCAACAAATTATCAATTAGTGCACAACAAGTTGACATAATTTTTGTTAATTATTATATAGGGTGTTTTTTTTTTTTGGTTTGGTAGGGGAGTAAGAATTATACAAAATTGGAAAATATTAGTACGGGTACAAGAATGTCGAGCACAACCTTGAATGTATTAGCTTATTTTACGGATAAGCGAAAAAGCAGGTTAATGGGGATTTTTTTTTTTTCTTTGATATAGTTGGTGGAAGCTTAAAAAGTCGATGTGTGGAACTATTGTTACGTCACCCACTAAGCTAACCACCTACTCTACGTTTCCGTTTCCCTCTCAAGAAAAGTAACTTGTGTTACCCCACTTACTAAGCCTACCAACTACTTTCCGCTTCCCTCTCAAGAAAAGTATTACTTCTTGATTTGTATGTGCATCTGCTCGCTCATAACTTCTAAATTTCTCTTCACTATTTGATATATGATATATCGTTTTAAGCGTCTTGATCGTACGCTGGTTATAGGCTATGTGACGTCACTACAAATTGCATATGTCGCTCTCTGGAGGACATAAGGTCATGAACCAAAAAAAATTTCATGATGCTGCGTTGGCTCTCAAATGAAAGTGCTTAAAGTGGAATTTGTGTTACCTCATCCACTAGGCCCACGACCTGATCTACGCTTCCCTCTTCAGAAAAGTATTACTTCTCGATTTGTATGTATATATGTGCATCTGTTCGCTCATAACTTCTAAACTACTTATAATTATCTGATAAACGATATATCCTTGTAAGCGTCTTGATTGTACGCTGGTTATAGGCTCTGTGTCGTCAGTTTAAATTAAATATAACGATCTCTAGAGGACATAAAGTTATGAACTAAAAATACAATTTTTTTCATGATGCGTTGGCTATCAAATAGAAGTGCTTAATGTGGAACTTGTGTTACCTCACCCACTAAGCCTACCAACTACTCTTCGCTATTTATATGTATATAAGTGCATCTGTTCGCTCATAACTTCTTAATTTTTTAGCATTATTTGATAAACGATATATCGTTGGAAGCGTCTTGAGCGTACTCTGGTTATAGGCTAAGTGACGTCACTTTAAATAGAATATGACGCTCTTTAGAGATCATAAAGTCATGAACCAAAAAAAATTATGAAACTGAACTTTGAACTATGAACTTTTATTATGAAATAAAAGTGCTTAATGTGGAACTTGTGTTACCTCAACCACTAAGCCCACAACCTACTCTCCGCTTCTCTCCTCAGAAAAGAATTACTTCTCGATTTATATGTATACATATATGTGCGTCTGTTCTCTCATAACTTCTAAGCTGCTTATCATTATCTGATAAACGATATATCGTTTTAAGCGTTTTGATCGTACGCTGGTTATAGGCTATGTGACGTCACTACAAATTGCATATGTCGCTCTCTAGAGAACATAATGTCATGAACAAGCAAAAAACACACCCAATATTTGGCATGCTAATTTCTAAACACATGTTCACATCGCACTTTTATCAGACAAGTTCCAAGTGATATGGCCTGTACCCCCGCGCCCCAGTTGCTCTACCGCCAGCACCCCCGCCTACAGTTGTATAACTAGTAATAGTCACAACAAAAGGCAACGGATTTGTTAATTTGTGTGTTTCAAATTAAAAATGCAAATGAGGCCAACATCAAAATATCGTTTGCTTTGACAGTGACAATTCAGTTCAGTTTATGTGCTTAATATAAGTATATATGTATAAGGTATATGCACAAAGCAGCGGAAATTTCATTGTCTGCTATTTTCTATATGAATAGTTTTTGCTAAATTGCCAATTTGTTTAAAAAAAAAAAAATCCCATAATATATTGTACACCCAAAATCTGCTGTTAAAAAACAAATTATTGCAAAAAATCAATAAACTATTTTAATACATTTTCTATGCAAATTAAGCCACTAAACAACTGACAGCTTCTTTTTTGTTGTTATCGATATACCGATACTATATAGAGACAACAAATCGGTTTTATAAATTATTAGTTTTAAATTGTCATTAATTAGCAGTGGCCAATACAAGTTCGGCATCGACAGCGTCTTTGGCTTTGACCGCACACGCAAATTGATCTTTTAAACAATTTTGGAAATTAGATAAATATGCTAATTAGCTGATTTGTGCGATTTTTTTTTTTGTATAAAAAGATTTCGTTGCCCATTGTGGCGAGTGTTTGATCTTTTGTTAAACAAGCCAAGAAATTTGCACTTGTCACAGGCCACGGCTAAATTATGGCTAACAATTCATAACGATTTATGGCTTAAAGATATACCTATGAAGTCTAAAAATTTACTTACTTATAGGAACCATGCGTATTCACACAGGTGCCACCGTATTGGCAAGGATTCGTTTGGCATTCTTCGACATCATCATTGCAGGTATGACCCGTAAATCCGGCCGGACAATTGCAGGAGAAGCTGCTGCTACCGGCCAAGGCGTTACAGGTGCCACCATTACGACATGGCGAACTAGCGCATAGATTTTGTGTCTCACAGTGTTTGCCTGTAAATAGTGCAATTGATTTAATATCGTAAAAACGGTGATAAAAAAAATCTTACCCGTATAGCCATTGGCGCACAGACAGCTGTACTCCTGAAGCGTCTTGAGCTGGCAGGTGCCGCCATTGTAGCAACGTGTTATATTACAGGCATTTGGTACGGCTATCTCGCATAGAGATTCTTCAAAACCAAGCGGACATAGGCACGAGATGCCCGGCCGGCCATTGCGAAAAGCCACCTGACAGGTGCCACCATTCTGGCAGCGTCCGCGGCTGGTCAGGCAGGGATTTCGATGTTCACAGTAGTCGCCAACGTAACGTGTTTCACAACTGCAACAGATCAAAGAAGTAGAGTGAGTTAGTAATTTATAGAGATCTATCTCAACGAGGGCAGGCGTATAAGTCATTAGACGAGATAAGCATATGGCATACGAAGTACTTCAGTACTGCCATAGTTTATCCTATGAAAACGAATATATATTTCATCCAAAAATTGGAGTTGAGCAAAGCTAAATGCCGTATTTGGAGCAGCTAGACAAGGTTTTTGGCGCCTCTACATAACTAAAAACCAGGTAGCAAGCTTAAGTCGAAGCAAAAGATTTCTTCAGAAGACTCGACAACAAAGGAAGCCAACCTTTTATACCGATTACCCTGAACAAGACAGTTCCTAGAGCCAGCAAATATTATTCACAGCTACTGGAACAATGCGATGCTGATTTAAAGAAAAAACAGAAACGTTTTCACCAGGACAACGCTCTGCCAGACAAGAGCTCAGTCGCTCCGGAAAACTTGTATGAAGTACAGTACCACACCTATCATTTATGGCCTTCATATTTTGTCTCCTGTAACTATTATAATTTTTTTGCGATCAGTGCAGTAATAAATTTTTTACTTTTTTGGATGTTTTTATCGATTTATGGAAGTTTAAATTACGATAATGTAAGGAATGTAATCATCCACTATATACCTTTTTATTTTCGATAAATTCGTGTATTTCCCTTATTTTTCCGACAGGATTACCGCAGCACGGCCAATTATCTCAACATAAACTTCGATATATCGATGTTTTTCCAGCACTGTAGGTCAGTTTTTCTTAGAATCAGCTCAGTACTAAATTTTTTACTTTGTTCTTTGAAGAAATTGATTTTTGGAGAAAATGAGTACAGATCAAACCCACTATCAGGCAGAACCTAGAGCAAAGTATATCTCGAATATACTTGCAGTAATAGCTATACTGTAAGACATTGAAGTATTTAAAAAACCTTGATAGATAATGACTTCTTAAAGGCCTCCAAAATTTGGCGAATAACTGATTGAAACTCACAGACTTGCAGCTAAGTCTTTAAGTGCTTTTCTCATAACTTCTCAGCCTGGCCTCGCATACGCATGGGATTTGCTACTTTGCATGATCAAGCTGATCAGCAGTCTGATGTTGATGCTGATGATCTTTGTGCTCGATAAGAGCCAACTGACGTGCAGCTAAGATGCCAGATTTATGATAGCATCGGCCAAACTGTCACTGCCAGGCGTTAAAACTGACAAAGTAGAGTCATTTCCTGCTTATACAATGCACATTGGAACTGGTACACTGCAAAAACTGGACACAGTCACTATCGTCTAGCAAACATTCCTAGATTCTTAAAGGCAACCGAAAAAAAAAAAATACCATATCGTCAAAGCTTTTGTTGATGGAGATGACAATGTTGTGCATGACGACGACGACGACGACGACGTTGTCAACGACTACTTGCACATTGTTGTTTTCCCTTGAGAAAAGTATTTTTCATTTTTTTTACTGAGTAATTTGTGCGCGATCTTGATTGCATATTAAATATTTTTGCAGCAACAATGAGAAAATTACACGCATTGGAGGCAGCAGCAGCAGCATCCCAACAACAACAACCAAGAGCACGGCAATGAATAATCATTACAAGATTCAACTGGGAGCAGCGGCGGCGCAGACTAGGCGGGTGCAACCAACTTAGTAGGCAACTGACCAGCTTGGCTAACTTGGCCAATAGCTTGGGAGATGGCTTTAAACAGTTACCGTTAACTTCCAGCCAACGACTGTGTGAAAATGCAATGCACTATATATACATACATACTATATATGCCATAGTATGCTATGTATGTACATATGTAGAATTTGCAGTAAAAGTAATAAATAATTTATTTGCTTGCGCCATCTAGCGGCCACACTAAAGCGAAGCAGTGAAGTTGATCGTAAAAAACATTTTTTTATATAAAAGAGAGCTGAGAAACGAAAGCTTAAATTTCTAGAATTTGAGGCGCATAAACGTCAACTTTATTTGAAACTAAAATATGTGAGATGCTTATAATATATAATACACGAAGTATTACAGACTAATAAGACTTTTTAAACTATTAAAACTGTGATTTTATTGAAACAAAAGTTCTGCGAAGAATATTTAAACCTTTTAAAAGATTTGCCTTATTTGTAGCATTGAAAAATTAGACTGTTACTAGTATGGGTCTCGAAAAAAGCCCTGCAACTGCCAAAAATGAATTTAACAAATGAGCAACACTGCCGCTAACAATAATTTATTTTTTTAATGTGGCAACATTGTTTTACGTTAAAACTCATAGATTTTTTTAATTATTTTTAAAGGGTACAACAAAAAATAAGCAAATAACTGAAAGATGAAGATGTCAAAAAGATTGCTTTATTTGTAAAAGCTTGGACTTTGAAAAGACTAAAAATTAGGCAAAAACATGTCAACACTGTGGCTATTAATGGTTTATTTTTTCAAAGTGGCAACATTGTTTCGACTTCAAACAGCTGATTGATTTATTTCCTGAGATGAATCGTATAGAAATGGCTACAAAATAATGGCGCCTTTTGAAAACTGCCTTAAAAAATATGTTTTCTGTTTTGAAGTCCATGACAAATTTTGGTATTCCGTATTTCGAGTCATTTTAATTCAGTTTCAAATCGTTTTTATTTCACATTATAAAAATAAAAGTATCAAGAATCAAACTATTTCGATGAAGTAACTTTTCAAAAGATTTAGCATTTGTTCCAATGTTTTCTTTCTTTTTATTTTATTTTTTGCGAATAGTTCATTTAAGACATTTAATAATTTTGAACCAGTTCACTGAACTAAATAAGTTCATATCAAAATTTTGTTACTCTGATAATTTTTGACAGTTTTTTTCTTTTTTGCGAATATTTTATTTAAATTGACATTTGATAATTTTGAACCAGTTCACTGAACTAGAAAGGTTCATATCAAAATTTTGTTACCCAGATAATTTTTGAGAGAGTAAATTTTCTAACACAGTTCATTGAAAAGCCAATTTCAAGATAATTTTTGAGAGAGGAAATATAAAGTAGTAAAGTTATTTTTTCAGTGTTTACACACCACAAAAAAAAAACAATTTTGCTTCTCTACGCTACTGTACATTTACAAAAGCTTACTAAAACGTATCACATCAGGTGCTTCTCTCATGATATTTTGTTTTCTTATAATAAAACAAACAAAAATAATTATTTTTCTCTTGCTAATTTTTTGCAAATCTTGCATTTATTTAGATTCTGCTTGGAATGTCAGTACAGCTGTTTGGTTTTAAATTGCTTTTGATATACTCATATGCTCTTGTTTCCGTAACCACTTCAGCAAAATTTTTTTTTTTTTTTGCTCATTCACCAAATTTTTGAGGAAGTCTAAAGTGATACAGTGCAAAATAAATTTTGTCCACTTCCCATTGGTTTCGTATGAGTTTATTGATTGGTTTAGCTTTATCTCAGAAAAAATATACAAAAAAAAGACATATTTTTTAAGCGAATTTTTATATTTAAGCCAATTTTGGTTAGAGAAAATACTTGTGGAACTGCTAATTAGAACAAATTAATTAGAAGAACAATCATGCAAATTAAACAAATATTAAATAGCCTTTTTTAAACTAAAATATTTTTATTGCATATTTTGATGTTTGATTTTAAAAATAAGTTTTATTTAAATAATAAAAAAAAGTTACAGACAATGAGCTGTTGCCTTAGATGACTGCATGAGTGCATTCAATTGATGCACTATGAAGTAACAAAAATTTACTGTACTCAAATTTTTGGTACAGTGCTGCCCATAAAAGCCAGCCACATTTTCAGTAACTATTTCGAAACGAAGTACACCAAATAAAATGAGAGAGTAGCTGGTAAAGAGATTAATTAACTGCTATTGTTTTGGCGCTCTCAGTTATACTAATATAAGAGTAAGTCTGCCGGAGAGTAAAAAAAAATTAGAGAGAGAGCTTGGACAGTTGCAACGAAAATAACAAATTATGAGCACAGCAAGAGAGCGACGCGGCAGACTTACTCTACCTTTTATTAGTACACTCTTTGGCGCTCTAAGCAGTTTTTTGAATTACTCTTCCACTCTCTTGTTTGAAACGTTTGCAATCACTAAGTGTTGCTGTACACTGTCTGTATGAATGGGTACACTAGTTGCCAATGTAGCCACAAATAGTAAGAGTAAAGCATGCTTGTTTTTTTGAGAGTAAATGATTCATTTGCTGTTTTGGGTGCTTGTTGCTCGGGCACTATGTTTCTTATGAGTTACTGTACTAATTTTTAAGAGAGCCTTATATTCAAATATAAAATTTAAGCAAATTTTCTTTATTGAATATAAAGTGAGCAATAAATTTCTGATCTGTGTTATTATTTAAAGAAATTACATTTTTATTGGTTTATTTTATTCCTTGAGTATAAAACAAGCAATTAATTTCTGCTCTCGAAAGTAACTTTTTTATAAGAGTCATTAAAAAACGCTTAAAGTATTGAAAATTACACAGCTCAAATAATTTTGAGCAAATTTTATTTTTAATTTTTACAAATATTTAAGAACTTGTAGAAAGAAAACTTTTTGGATTTAAGTAACTTTAACAATGTTCTACCAATCTAGCACTTGGAATGTAGAGCCCATTTCGTTTGTACACTTAGCTTTCTAGTAATAAATAAATCAAGTTAATCCAGTTTTTACTGTACTACTACTCCAAATGCATCATTTTATTTAAATGTATATAAAGCTATATACGATATGTGATGTAGCGGCTTGAAATCAAAGCGCTCTTTAAGATTCAAATGTGCAATTGGTGTGGCCAAAAAAAAAAATGCATGCATGTATGTGCCAGTGTGACCGTATGTGTGTATGAGTGTTGTGGCAACACTCACACGATGCTGCTGCTGCTGAACAGTGGCGCTGTTGTCGATTGTCGATCGTAATCGATTGCAAGTTGTTAAATTAAATAGTGGTAAAATCGAACGCGTTTGGTTGCATGCAACAGGCAACTACCAAGAGGCATGTGTGAAAAACAGTTAGCGAGTTGTTGGCTATTTTTTTTTTTTTTTGTGAGAAGTAGATTTCCCCTGGCGGATAAGCAAGCGGCGTCGATTGGACAGCCAATGGCCAGTCAGCCATTCAGTTAGCCATTTAGCCACTCGCTTAGTCAACCAAAAGTGTTTTGGCTTGCCAATGATATGAAGACACTGATAAGACTTTGGGCCAAACAACGGCGACAAGATCCATTTGGAAGAGTCATTCAAATAAGGTGTCAAGCGTTTTGTTGTAGTGTCTAACTTTGTTGTTTTTTATTTCTTTGTTGCAGCTGCACAGTTCTAATTGCAACAACAAATCGCAAGCGCATTCAAAATTAAGCTAATGTATAGATATATGTATATTATATGCGAGGGCAGTTGCATGAATCAGTGCGTTTTTGTTTAAAAGTTATTTTTTTTCAGCATAGTGTTTTTTAGGCTCTTTTATTTTATTTTTCCTTCCAAAAATATACTTTTTTAGAGTTCTTCCAAATACGCGTTTACCTAATTTGGTTCGACCCAAATCTGTTATAGCCAAGCCATTTCTTCAGGAAATAGTTTCAGCGGGCTTAATCTGGAGAATAGAAAAAATCTAAAAATCCCTTAAAGAAAAGGTACGACCTCAAAATCATATAGTCATATATCAAATCATTGTTTGAACTCGAAAATAGCCACATAGAACATAGCCTTAACTATTCCTTGCTTTTCGATGTGTTCTTATAGCTTCGTTCACAAAAACTTCGGCGGATCGCGTTTAAAGATCGCCAAACAATTCTTTGATGTGGTAATTTTTTTTGTTCCCTAGAAATATTCATGTTTATTTATTTTTCGGGCGTGACGAACTTCTTTGGATGACCCGAACGTTCGACGATGGAACTCAGTAAACCACTCTCTTTCGAAACTTCGAAAAAACAAAAAACTTTATAAACACAAGGAAATCACTCGTTTTCGTTGAAATTCAGCAGGTTATATGATTATGAAATTACCCTATTAACAGCCAATTACAACACGGAAATACCAAAATATCGTCGACTTATCAATCCACCCTCGTACGTATACATGTGGGCTATACATAAGCAGTATAAAGGAGAGCGCCGAAGCGCGGGTTTCAAACTGCTGGGCCCAGTTGTTGTTTGTTGGCCATGTTGGTCATGTCTATGGCTTGGCAAGCATTGTAACTTGTTCCATGTTGTTGTAGATTATACATAAGGAGTTGTTGTTGTTGTTATTGTTGTTGCTGGCGTTTTCAAACGAAACGCGCAAGCGCAAAAAAACGTGACTTGCATTGGGAAATAAACTAAAGCGAGTGCGCAAAGGCAGTCAACAAAAAGATACAACAAAAATAATAAAAAAAAAAAAAAACATAAGATACAACAACATTTGCCTTTTGGGTGTGTTTGTGCGCTGAGTATGAGTGTATGTGTGTATCTGTGTATTTTTGCCCGCAAGCAAACAAATAAAAATTAGCGCAAAGGCACAGGAAAAAAAAACAAACTCCCAGACAAAAAAAAATAATAAAAACGCGCTGAAATCGCCAACAAAACGCGAGCAAAACGCTTGTGTGAGAAAAAACTGCTCGCCTGCAATTTGAGGCAACGACAGACTTAGTCCCTAGGTCTTATTTCTAGTAGCTGAAACTATGCAGTAACAAAAGGTAGCTTAAAGGGAACCTAGTTTCCAAGTTCAAAATTTAACTACGGATGTTGGGAATTTCCTTTAAAGGAAACTGTGTGAAATTCATGAAAAACCTGAAATTGCGAAGTTTCAGAATTTTAAATATAAAATGTGGTTTCCAGAAAATTTTAGAATTATTCTTAATTTGCTACTCTATTTGAAAACCGCTAATGTGATTGTGACAGGGTTGTCAAGAGAAATGTAGTGACCAGGATTGACTATCGACGGGCCTGAATTTTTATTTTTAAGTATTTTTTATTAAAAAATGAGAAAATCAATAATTGCAAAATGGAAAATTGTTTCAAAATTATGCGAGGTCTTCTGATTTTTACAAATTTCGGAAAAAATATCATAAATTTTAAATATTTTGTGATAAAAAAGAGTTAATCAATAACCAATAAGACCGTGTGGAGTAGCGTTCCACCCACAAATCAATTTCACGACATCACTCATCAGAAATTTTTTAGGGCAAAGATCTATACATGAAACAATAACTAAAAAAGTTTGGGATACATTTTATTAATAATGAGGAATGCACGTTGTTTTTTTTTTGAACGCCAGGGCGTCATACCTGGCTTATAAATTTTTACGCACGCTTTGAATAAAAAACTTTGTGCAAGCTGCTTGAGAAACTTATAATACTTTACAACACTGGCAGCGTATAAACCTAATAATAAAAGACAACAATCGAAGTATCGGCAAATTGAAACTGCGGTTGCATTTCAAATTTTAATGTTGGCGTTTATTTTTCTTGTGCCTTGTTGCTTTTATTATTATTTTTTTTTTTTGCCAGAAATATCATCATAATTTTTACATTCTCACGTTGAACTCGAAGCGTAACCACAGAAGCAGCAGGCTGACTAGGAGCAGGGGAGTAGTTACTGCAGTTGCAGCCGCATTTGCAGCGGTAGCATATCAAATGCTAACCCGGCGGCTGCCGGGCCAATGCATTGACTTGTCCGAGATGATTTAATATCAACTGCAGCAGCTCTGCCAGAGCATTCCACACACATACACATACAGTTGTACCTGACAGATGCGAACGAGTGTGAGTGTGAGTGGATGAGTGAGTGACTGACTGGCTATGGCTTCACTTGGCATTCAATGATTTACGCATGCGCGCAGCTGTCTGACAAGATCTTTGTGCCGAGCAGTCGGAAATGCAGCAGAGCAGTTGCAGTCGCAGCATCAGCAGCAGCAGCTGAGTAGCTGCTGCGCAGCCGCAGACGTTGTCTTCGGGTCGCCCAAGAGTCTAACTGGATCTAATTTCTTTTGGTTAGCTTTCCGATTACAATTCACACGATGTATCTGCTGTCTCTGCATCTTTACTAAATCATCTTTCAGTTCCAGCGTTTTTTCTTTAATTCTGTTTTGTTTTTCCGCTGAGCTTTGCTATTTGACTTGCTATACCCTTATAGATACTATATGGCATTATATGTATGATACATATACATATATATTTGTCACCAGAACAAAAATATGTATATTGCCCACATATATCGCTTATAAGGAGATTTAATAGAGCTACGAGAAAGCTAACCTATAATATTCACTGTCTAGGGGCTTTAGAACATGACAGATATTTAGAAATGTTTGGTCACACTAGACGTTAAAAGAGAGAGAAGAGAGAAAGTCGTAGTCAAACGAGTAGAAGAATTCGTTACATTAGAAACCAATTTGAATCAAGCTTTAAATGAGACACGTTAGCTGAAAAAAATTTTACGTTGACATTGATCGAACATCATCTCGCGTAATACGGTCATACTAAAATATATTTCTTATCTTATAAGAAAATAGCTCTTAAATCTGTTTTATGCGTATTAATTTATTCACAGAAACAGAAAACTGTTCGAGCTCTGATAATCGCTTAATTCTGGAACAAAAATGAAGAACCAAATCTACAGCAGAAGTTTAGTTAAGCAAAGTAACTATTTTGGAAAAAATTTAAGAGTTACGAAATCCAATACTTTCTTAAAAAAAACTAGGCACAGAGGCTTACTACCGACAAGACGTAAGCTTATTAAGTGCAACTTTTAGCCGGTTGATAAATTTTAAAACTTTAAATCAAATAGTTTTTTACAAATATCCAAAATAATTTTAAAATGTTATGTTTATTAGTATTTAAATAGAGATGGATACGATAGGAGCTGCACTATCACAACGATACAATTTATTATATTACTTAGAAAGTAAAGAAGTTTCGAAAAATTGCTTTGAATCTCAAATAAGAGTCCTATGGTATAGCTTTTAGCTCAATTAAAGAGTATTTTAACTTCGGGTTGCTCTGCTTAGTCGCTTTTTAAAACAATTTTTTGTACTTATATGTGGTATAAGGTATTTTAGATCAAGATTGACAACGACAAGCGAATGCAATGCCGGGCAGCAACCGAAATACTCCTAAATTCTTATCAGCTCGCAAATATCGTCGCCAAGTAGAAGTTGCAATTAAAAGCAAAGTCGTTGACAAAAGCGCCCAATTAAAGCATAATTTTCCGTTTGTTTCTTCCAAACTGCATTGGAAGGCAGCCTCTGGAAGACATTCAGCCAGCCCCAAAGCCATTCAACTAAACACCACAATAACAACAACAACAAGAGAAGCCACTGTGGCAACATTTAGAGCTCTTGATATTGATCTTAGTGCTTGGCATAAAAAAAAAAAAAGAGAGCCAAGTAAAAATATTCGAGTCAGATGAAGTCAGTGAAAGAAACCAAACCAAAGCGAAACCTACTTGCCTTAGTTGAGTTTGTCTGGTGATCACTGTACTCGTTGATTGATGACAAGTGCGTGCTTTGTATTCACTGACTAACGGCAGTTCATCGCTAATCTTTGAACTCTTGACTTGTGGATCAAGACAAGCGACAATATTTGCATGTTAGCAAACAATGTTGTGGCATTGATTAGGCAAACCGATAACTTTTGGGTTTTTCAGGAAACGGCTGCTTGCAGCAAGAAGAGTCGAAATCAAAGAGCCGATTGATCAAGCCACATTAAATTGCAGCTGGTACGTTTAATTAGTATGGAAAAAAGTTGACTGCCAATATAATGATAATAAACTGATTACAAGCAGAAGAAAGTACATATATAGAATGACTAATTTATAAGATGATCAAAAGCAGAAGCTTGACTTTAACTCAAGTATCTAAACACTGCGACCATAAAGATAGTAAGCTGAATACCAGCTAAAGAAAGTAGATATAGATAAAATAACTAATGCATAAGATGATCACTAGTAGAACCTTGATTATAAGCAGAAGAACGTAAATATATAAAATAACTAATGCATAAGAGCTAAGTATTGCGCCAATAACGATAGTAAACTGATTACCCAC
Source organism: Chymomyza fuscimana (assembly GCA_949987675.1). Classification (NCBI taxonomy): domain Eukaryota; kingdom Metazoa; phylum Arthropoda; class Insecta; order Diptera; family Drosophilidae; genus Chymomyza; species Chymomyza fuscimana. Next base: position 28,611,047 of record OX465090.1, on the reverse strand, counting down.
AGAAGAAAGTACTATATAAAGAATGCATAAGATGACCAACAGTAGCAGCTTGATGACAAGCAGAGGAACTCCAAAGAGAGATCAACTAAATTATGAAATGATCAAAAGTGGAATCACGACTTTAACTGATTACAATCAGAAGAAAGTACGTATATATATATTTACTAATGCATACGATGATCAATGATAGAACCTTAATTATAAGCAGAAGAAAGTACACATATGGAATAACTTATGTATAAGATGATCAATAGTTGAATGTAAGCTTAAATACTGCCACAATAATCAATGACTAGTGAACAAGATAATCAATAGTAGAATCCTGACTTTAACTCAAGTAACCAGATACTGCGGCAATAACTATAATAAACTGATAGCCAGCAGAAAAAAGTATATATATAAAGAATAACTAATGCATAAGATGATTAATAGTAGAACCTTGATTATAGGCAGAAGAAAGAACATATAAGGAATTATTAATGTATCAGATGATCAAAAGTAGAATCTTGAACTGACACTAAGTTCCCAAATACTTCAATAAAAACAATAATACACTGATTATAAGCAGTAGTAATGCATAAGATGATCAATATTAGAATCTTGATTATAAGCAGAAGAAAGTATATATATATGGAATAACTAATGCATAAGCTGATCAATAGTAGAACCTTGCTTATAGGCAGAAGAATGTACATACAAGTAATAACTAATGTATAAGATGATCAATAGTAGAATCTTGAATTGACATTAAGTACTCAAATACTGTGACAATGAGGATAATAAACTGATTACCAGCAGAAGAAAGTACATATATATATAGAATATGTAATGCTCAATAATAGAAGCTTGATTACAAACAGAAGAATCTACATATATAAAACAACTAACATATGAGATGATCAATATTAAAATATAAACTTGACTTCGGGTATCTCAATACTGCGTCTTAGCTTTTTATAAGCAGAAGAAAGCACATATCTACAAAAACTTTTGTATCTAAAGTATATATAGCAATACTTGGAAAAACTTACAAAAAGTTGTCAACAAACGTAGTTATCAGCCCGCTTTTACCATTTGATACTTCAATACAAATAGTTTTAATAAATTTTTTTGAATAATTTATTCTTGGCAAGTTTTTTGCAAGCTACAGATTATTTTAATCTGATTATGATACATGTGTGTTAAGTGCTCATAATAATTTACAACATTGTATTCACGCCTTTCATATGTCATTTTATAAATAAAATGTTGACAGCTTCAAAGACAATTAAAACAATTAACAATAGATTGATTAAGATAATGTTATTACAACTTATTGTTGAAATAATTTGTGTAAAGTTTTCTGTCTAACAACACTTAGCAACTTTTGTAAACTAATGATTTTGAGAAAAAACAAAATTCTTCAACACTTGCACTAGTCATATTATCGCAACTGTGGAGAATCAAAGAGTACGGCTGAATTGTGTTTCGTTTAGCAGATTTTTGATGGTGTGGCAACACTTAGATGCATTATATCACTATTAAGCATTATTATTATTATTAATTTGATGTAGAAAGTGAAACAAATAATTTGCTGCAGCGAGTAAGTCTGGGCCCAAAGAGATTCTTATTTCTTCTTATTTTTTTGCGATTTTACACGTATACAACTTTTTCCAAGAGTATCGTATCTCTAAAAAGATAAAAGCCACAGATCTTCCTTCTCCCCTGTTTATAACATTACTAAGCAGTGTTGCCAATATTCACTCTAAAATCAGCAGCTGATCGATAGGCTGTGTGCTTTCGATAACTCATGTAGCACTTTATGCCATACAGCTGCGCTGTCAAACAACTGCTTTAAGCAGTGTTCTGTTGCACGCGTTCATTGACTCAAAGTAAACGCCGACGTTGCCGTTTTGCTTGCTTTTCGATTTTCTTTATTTTTTTTTTTCACTTTGCTAGCACGTTTTTTTTTTTGTTTTTGCAACCGTGTCCAGCAAGTTGAGCATTTGTGCATGTTTTTCACGTGAAAAACTGGGAAAGGCCCTAGGGCAGGGCAGGTGCAACATGCATGCATGCATGCTCAATTGTTGTTGGTGTTTTGTTCTACAACTTTTAGTTCATACTATGTCAATATGCCATTTTCTGAATTTCAGTGTGTGTGTGTGTGTGCGTGAGTGTGTATCTATGTGCCGCATTTCACCCTAGGTATTTATATGCACATATTTGTTTAGCTGCCAAACAATGCGAGGAATGAGAAACGAAACAAGCTATAAATGCGTGACCCAGCGGCATGGCAGCAACAAATCTTAAACCAAAAAATTGTAAAATATATAGAGACTAGCTATATACACGTTTGTTAACGCTTTTACTCTATGCATTTTCAGCTACAATTTTCGGAGTTTTCTCCAATTTCAGAGTTGTTTGTTGTTGTTGTTTGTTTGATTTGCTTTTATGCGACGGGGAGGAGGAGTAGCGCAGTCTTGAGTGCTTTATGAATGCAAGTTGTGCAGTGTTGGTAAACAGCATGTGAGTTCTATGCAAAACCATAAAATAATAGTTAAATATATATATGTAGAAAAATAAAAAAAACCGCTAAAACTAAACCAAACCAAAGCAAAGCAAATGGAAAACACATTAAAAATGCCAAGCTGAAAATGAAACTGTTGCATATGCCTGGGAACTGGAATGCACATAGATCATAGTGACGACGACGACGACGACGACGACCAAGATGACGACGACGTTGGAGTTTAAGTTAATGATGATGGTTTTTTGTTTTTTTTTTTTGTTGTTTTTGTTGATGATTATGATGATGATGCTGCAGCGACTGGCTGCCTTGGTGGCCAGCCATATATGAGTTATGACATCGGCCTAGTTCAGCGCGCTGCAGTTGCTACACCCAAAGACCCAAGATTTATGTAATGCATCTGTAACTATACGTTATACATATGCATACACACATGTGTGCACTTTATTGTTACATAGAGCACTATGAATTATATTGTTGCCAATACGCAAATAATTAACATTTTGCAAGTTGCTTCGTCATGAGAATGCAGCGCGCAACTTAATTAAGTTTCAATAAAACGTTTTAATTTTAAAATTAAAGCGCACAGAAAACGCGCAGTTCGCATAATGAACGACCTGGTTTGGCGTTGTAGCCCTAAACAGACTCTTTACTCGTCAGTTAAGCAAAAACTGGCCAAAGGAATTTTGTACGCCAACGCCTTGAAAGCAAGTCAGCGCAAAAAGGGCGCTCAAAAAAAAAAAAACGAACCTAAATAAATAAGAGCCAAAAGCAAAGCAGCGAAAAGTTGCTGCTCATTGTCCAGAGTTCCGTCCGGGGCCCCCAAAGGGCCCTGTGCACAAGCTCAAAGCACAAAGCACACAATTTATGGTTTGATCCGTCCAGAGGTAATGGAGCAGCAGTGCCGACTGTGAAAGAGTTGAAGCAGCGCAGACAAGAATGTAAAATGCAAACGGAATGCATACAGTGCCCGCAATAAATATTCGCCACGCTTAAAAGGCCAAACCAAAGGCAGACTTGGCTCCAGACCAAGACCCAGACCCTGTAACTGATCAGCGAGAGCCGAAGGGAGCAAGCGGTACGTCTGCGCTGTCTGCCAATAATAAGAGCAACAAAAAAGCAATCAAAGCAGGTTGGAAACATGGAAATGGACAATGCCAAACGAGTTCAGACGAGTGAGCGAGCATGCAGTGCTCTCGCCCTTTTTGCTTTTTTGGTTTCTCTCGATCGATATCAAACTTTCAGGATTTTATACAAGTTGTCTCATACGACGACTTTTTTTTTTTTTTCTGTTTCACAAAATGGCGTTTGGGCTGCCTAAACAAATTAATAACTAATAGCTATAACTGTATTTTGTAGCCGTAGTCAATATTTAGAAGAAAAAAGAATTAAAGCTAACGTTTTTTTTTGTAGCGCAACGGAAGCGGCTGCTACTGTGCATGATAATAACGTAGATGATGTTGAGCATGCAGCAGATGATGAGGATGACAAAGCTGCTGTAGAAGCTGACAATGAAATGCCTAAAAGAGATTAGCCAGCGGTATATTGAAAGCTGCAAGTTGCCGAGAGAGCGGAGAACTCAATGATTTCTTTTTTGGTACACATTTTCATTGTCATTTCCTTTTGAAGCAGTTAGAGCCAACTGTGTGTATGAGTGTGCGTGCGTTTGTTGCTGTTAATGATGAGTTAATTAAAGTAATTGCAGTGAGCACTGAAATTTTTTCACTTTTTTTCTTGTCATTATTATTTCTATTTCTATTTCTTGCAAAGAACTAAGAGCAAAGAAAGACAAAACATGGCAAAGACAAAACAAAATGAAAAGCCAAGAAGCAGCTACAATCAAAAGCAAAGATAAAACAAAAGACTTGAACAACGAACTTGAACGAAACAAAACTTTTCTCTCTTATTTATTGTAATTACATTTAAGTACAAAATTATCAAATGCAGCTCTGTAAATATGTAATGTGGGCGTATCAATTAAGCAGACTTCTCTATAAACCGGGATGAAGCCATGTTTGTTTTTGAAGCGTTTTAAAAATACTCGACTTTAAAAGGTGTTTTTTTTTTTTTTTTATCAAATTTGTGCAAGTGCCTGCAAAACTTAAAAGTAAAATAAAATTTTAGATGGGGCAAATCCGACCTAGTAATTGCTCTTGGCTATAAAATGCTTGATTTGACCGCAGATCAACTTGTACGGTATACCATTTCTACAGACCTTTATACATTATTGAGATATGACCATTTGAAAAAAAAAATATACAATTTTTGTAATTTTCAAAAAAAAAAAAGTGGGGTAAATCCGACCGCCTATGCTTTTGACTGATTTAGCACAGATCTTATCTAAATTCAATAGTTTTTCGTTTATAAATGTGTAATCAAATATGCACAAAAATTAAATTGAAAATCGTTAAAATATACTTGTTGTCGTTTGGGCTGCTAAATGTAGACAACACAACTGTCAGGCTACCATTTTGTTTATTTTTAATGCTCTAAACGACAATACTAATATGAGCTCGCTTAGTTTCTTAAGAAACTTTGGCAGGTCGGATTTGCCCCACTTTATCCTATCTTTAATAATTCATAACATTTCGATAAAATATTTTTACATTTTTTGCAGCTCAATTGCCAAGAAAAACATTTAAGGTATTCAAGATTGCTGTTGATTGTTGAGGAGTTTAAAGTTGAGACAGGGCTGTTTCAACTCTCAACTCAACTTTTCTTTAACCCAGACTCTATTCTAGTTATAAGCTGTTGAGTTGAAGAGAAAGTGTGACAAAATACGCTGTTTGTGGAATTTTTAACACTACAATATTTCAGTATTTGTTTTAGCCATTAAGTAACATTAAAAGCGGCAAAAAAAAAGAAAAACTAAGTGAATTTAAACAATTGTACTGAATTTAAAGTAGTTCAACAAGTAAATCTAATGCATTTTTTTTTTAATAAATTAAGCATTTTTTACTTTTAAGTGGCAACCCAAAATACAAATTTTCAGCTTAAGGCCTAGTCGCTATAGCTTTAAATAAGCTTTTTCACATGCAAACAAACTCCAGAAAGAGTAAGCACAAACTGAACTGATAAACTAACAAAAAGAGCGTTCACGCTTTAGCTAGTTGAATTTTTGCGCAAGTTTGCAACTGCTTATGCGTGAATACCTCAAATAAATCGAACATTATAGTTCGCTGTTTACTGCAGCTCGTTTGCTCAATGACAAATTTAAAGTTTTAGCTTGAAATTTTAGACTCAAATTTTTTTTTTTTATTTTAATTTATGATTTTTTATTAGTTTTAAAATTTTGCTTTGTTTTTTTAATTTGATGATTCATTGCATAAATCTGTCGCCCCAACTTCAAAAGAAATTCGCATATGTGCTTGCTTGGTCAAAGTAATTTGTTGTCGTTGTCATAGTTGTTGGGGTTCTTTTTGGTGTTGTTGTTGTTGGGCATATCTCCAGTCAAACTGCTCATTAACATGTCATAAACCGCAAGTAAAAACTTTTTGTCGGCATTTTTGTTTCTAAAATGTCAGAAACGAAATTTATGGCAGTCGCTTTTACCCGTTTTTATTTTATAGGTTTTTGTTTTCTTTTCTTTTTTTTTGTATATTTATGAATAATAGTATCTCTATATCTCTATATACTGTGTATACAACTAACGCCTGCTACATAAATCAAACTTATTGTTCTATAACTCAAGTGCATAATTTTTGTGCCCCAAAAGAAAACTTATATAAACTGTGGGCGACGCATTGACCAAAACCAAAATAAATACAAAAAAAAAAAAATATCAAGAGTTAAATGAAGCCAAACATGACATTTGACATCGCATCACTTGGATTACTTCAAGAGATCTGGCAATCAAAGCCGATCAATGGCGCTGACATAAACGCTCGATTGTTGCTGTTTTTGTTGTTGCTGCTCGTGCATCAAAATGTAGCAATCAAGTCAATTAAACAAACAGCGACAACTGCAATGTGGAGCACTCAGTGAGACAGAGAGAGAGAAAGAGAGAGAGAGGAGGGTTCGCATAATCTGTGCCAGAGTAAGTCAGATAAATCACAACGTAAACGCCAAATAAACACAGTTTGGAAATTGCCAATGGAGCCCCCGATTGCTGCTGGCTCGTTGGCTCAGTTCGTGAAGTCTCAAATTTGCAAAATAATCATGAAAGCCAACAAAGTTGAGCGCTGACTGAGCTAGCCCAAGTCCCCGCACGGACGGAATCTCAATTGTGGCTGAACGAAACGAAACGTTCGTAAATGCGATTTGAACCAATTCCAAATCAAGACAATGTGACCGCCGCCGTCGAGGCTATCGCAACAACGAAATGGATCAGCGTCGATCAGTAATGATCGCATACAGACTCCACTCCATATAACCATAAAGCCAAGCCAAGCGCAGACATTTGCTAGCAAAGCTAATAGTCCATAGTCAGCCAGCAGTCAAAGGCATACAAAGTTCAAGTGATCTTATCTCGCACATTGTGCCCAGCCAGCTATGTATGTATAGAAAATACGAAAAAAAAAAACTATCTTAGCATGATGACAGTGCAAAAGAGTGAGGGAGAGAGTTAGAGCGGGAGCGAGCGTTTTCCGTTAAGTAAATGTGCCAAGTTAATAGTCAAGTAAAAAGACTAGTCTACACTACCATGTACCACATATATATATGTGTATATACATATGTAAAACTGCTTGCCTGCACTCGTATGCCATGTCTGCGCTCGCCGATGATCAGCCCAAAGCACATTGAGCAAATGGGCCCCATGATCATCAACTACAACAAGCATGTGCAGCCATAGCCCGCACGGGCCGAACTTTTGACGGTCCACAGGAGCTAAGAAACGAGAGGCGAGAGTAAAAATAAGAAAAGGAGCGCATTGTGAATTATCTAAAATCTGTGGTGGATTGAGCAGGAGAGCAAACACTTCTACAATGGTTCGTTAGTCTTCTTCGTCTAATCTTTTCGAATTGCAGGATTGAAAAGGACAATCTTGTGGGGCTCGACTTTCAACACTGCCACACAACTCTATGGTAGGTGAGAGTAAAGAACAAAATAGAAGGAGAGCATTGCGAACTGCCACCGCTGCACCATATTTTTACAGTGGTTCGTGCATTCCCAACATTTTTCCTAATGACGTCAGATTGGTGGATTAAGAAGGAGAGCATTGGTAACTGCCAGCATTGCATTACATTTCTACAGTGCTTCGTTAGTCTTTTTGGCGTCTATAATCTTTTCGATTACTGAAGGATTGAGAGGGAGCATTGCGAACTGCCATAACTTTCAGAAATATAGCAGTTTGTTGGATTGACAAGGAGAGAGCTGCGGGCTGCCACCGCATGCACCACATTTCTACAGTGCTTCGTTAGTCGTTTTGGCGTGCAAATCTAAAATCTTACCGATTGCTGACGAATTGGAGGATTGAGAAGCACAACATTGTGGAGTTCAACTTTTAACACTGCACCACAATTCAACAGTTTGTTAGTGCATTGCAGATATTGTCAAATGGCTGGGAACTAAGGATTGAGAAGGAGCGCTGCTCATGGTCTAAAGCGAATGAACAATGCTGCACCTCATTTCCAGCGGAAAATGTTAGTCTATTTTGGCTCCTTTAGTGCAGATCACCACAATTCAATTGTAGATGGCAATTTTTGGATCTTGGAATCGATTATCGATTGAAAGCGCTGCTCACGGTCTGAAGTGAATTGCCAAAGCAGCTCTACATTTCTACAGTCGCTCTATTCAATTTTTTTTAGAGCTCCACTCACTGTTTAAAGCTTTCGATGGAGCATGTACTCAGATATAAACAACGTATGTATAGCTCCCTGAATAGGCTTCACCGCAATTGAACAGTCCTTCACTTGTGCTTTGCCATACGTGTGTCTTGGGGTGGATTTTCCACTTTATGTACTACGTTTTTGACTTCACGTAAGTAAATGGATAGCTTTGTATTATAATCTAATCCACTAAAGAGACTGACGAAAGATTGTCGAAGTGAAGGAAATGTTGATCACTGCCCCTAAGCATGCATAGGTGATCTCCAAAGGTACTGTAGAAAAAACTGTCGAATTTTAGTCAAGCGTTGACAGTTCCATATAGGGATGCACCAACGGACTGTAGAACAACTGTTAAATTGTAGATGGATAGATTGCTCCTAGCTATTCACAAGCAAGCGATGTACAAGCAATCTTATGTAGTTCAGTTGTTGATCGCTTCTTAGTAATATCTAGGCCTGTAGAAAAGGTAGCTAAAGTTTCGCCAGTCACATAATCAGGCAAACCAGAGCGAGAGAGAGCGTTAGCTATAAAGACTAAAAGCTAAGCTCTATGATCATGGTTTTTATATAATTGCAAGCTAAACGATCATGCAAACCAGATTGCATAGAGCAGATAGATAGGGGACGATGTCGACGTGAGAGCAAGCACGAGCTTAGCAACTGCCTGACTGTTGACAAACTTGCCCCATGTCTCTGGGGGTACGCCAAATGGAGCATGCATGTAGCATAGTCGACATCGTCGTTGTCGTCGTCATATGATCTTGGCACGTCCCAACGACCTGAACGGTACGGGTCTGCTGCCATATTGATGGCAGCTTTCGACAAATAGCTGAACCCAACCATTTGGCCAGACACATAAAATTTTGACAGTCAGAGTCGTAGAGTCGTCAACTCGTCAGCTGTCTCTTGTGTCTTCACTTCTGCCTTGCCGTCACCATAACTCAGTTAAAGTTATGCGCCATGTACGTGCCGCATTTTGGGCAGCATTTGATTTATCACAAGAGACAGTGAGCGACAGAAATAGTCAAACTGCAGTAAATGATCGTATCGAGCAGTCCCAAAAAAAAAACGAAAAACAAAAAAATAATAAACCTTAAAACTGAAAATCATGCGAACAAGCGCAACGCACGAACCAAAGACGTTTGTCATGCCCAACAACAAACACAAGATGAAGTTAAAGATGATGATGATGTTCAACATTATTGCGATCAGCGCGTCTTCGTCATCGTTATCGTTAACGTCATTTTCATGATCGTGTTTCGTTTGAAGCAAAATGATTTGCAAGGAATGTCGGCCGATTGCTTGGATTTTTTCTGGACTTGCGATTGTGCGGGCGCGTTGTCTTTAAATTGCTTTTGTGCGCTGGGCTTGAAAAGGAAACTTGCTCAAGCTTTCTTTGTTGTGCATTTTGTCTAGACAGTTTTCAAGCTAAGCATTAAGTTTGAGCAAAAAAAAAGCTTGTGATCCCTTTGGGGCCACTGCTGACAACGTTGATCAGTTCATTATAGCGCTTATTTTGCTCAAGCCGTTGTGAGCATTTATATACTAGCTACATGCATACATACATTCGTCCTTGAGCGTTTTTATTCTTCTCAGCACTACACATATTTCTATATATAACAAGCATTTACTTGAACTGGTAGCCGCTGATTGACATATGCAAATGATGGGTTGTCATCAGTGCCTCAAATCTATTGCGACCGACTTATGCTAATTTGATTTAAGTTTTTCATAGTGGTCTCTTTGATTGAACAAGCTAAGCAAATATTTGCAGGGCTACTATTTTTATTGTTTGTTAAAGCCAATGCGGCTTTCAGTTCGCAGTTACTAGTTCCAAATGTTTCTTACTAAATCTTTGTTAAACAAAAAACAAACAGCTCTACAAAACAAATGCGCATAAATTTACATAAATTGGCAAAAGCCGATAAGAATGGCCTAAAACTTAGACCAACTTAATGAAAGGCAACTCCGCTTGATAATTAATGCTTCCTTCCGCTCTAAGCAAAACTTGTTCCAATCGGACGTACTCACTAAATGTTATATTTAGGTTGGGAACTACTTACGCGCAGTAGGATTCGCCATTGGTATGTGTAATGCAGGTGCCACCATTTTTACAGCCATGTGCGGTGCAGGAAACGGCTAGATTGGTTTCTGTAATTATATAGAATAAAAAAAAGTTTAATAAATTGTTTACAAAAAATACATTAAGTACAGAAGGAGTGTCTTAGATCTTAGATTTTCAATTCAAAAGTTAGCCCGAAACGAAAACCCAAAAACGGTTTTACTCGGTTTTTTGTAGAAATGGAATATTGGAAGTCAAAAATGAGTCTAAGAGAAGAGACTGAGTCCATGTCTTCCTACAAAAATATAATACAGCACAGCTTATCAATCATCCGAAATTAAAAACAAAATTCAGAACATATCCAACTTTGTCGTAAAATTCCGAAGTAATTCTTCAAGGAAGCCCACCTAAGACACTGCTGAAAATCTGTTGCATCTGTAACTGTTATTTTCCAAAAGAATTTCCTCATAGCATTTCATCATAGACTGCTGGTCAATCAACTTGATTGCTGCAGCTCCCTTGCTTACGTTAACCCTCGTCTTCTCCTCAATCACTATTCCGCACACTTGTCGCCCATTAATGTCTACTTAACATGCCATTGCGATTTCCAGCTCCATGTTCTGTATGTTGCCTTTTAAGGGCGCGCGGCATGTCAAAGCCAATCACAACAGCAACAACAACTACAACAGACTTTAGTGTAAATAACTGCTACAACAACTGGGGAAGTTCACTGCACTTTTGGGAACTGACCATCATCTGCAGAAATAATATTCAGCAAACGAGAAAGGGTGTGCTGGTCGCTGAGCAACAAAGTAGCTTTCCAGAAAGAAGCAAATTTTATCGAAAGCTAAACTCCATCAAGCAAAGAAATGTTCTCGAAGGTTAAACTACATCAAACCATGACGTGTATGCATGCGACAGCAGCTGAGTCAATTCGTTTTGAACAAGTTCCAATGAACTGGTCTTTGAAATGAACTCATGAACTCATACTGAAGCTACATCAAAAAAAAAAAAACGATTTTCAGGTTCAGAGAAGAGACCGTGTTTTTGATGTCCAAGGTCCAAAAAGGATTCTGATATAACCTTACCAAAAACAAATTAAAATTTTGTTCGTGTCCGACTGTCCATAATATGATTTTGGTGTCGCTGCATCCGAGTGCAAATATTTTCAAGTTCCAATAAACGTGTCTTTGAAATGAACTCATGAAATTTTTCTCTTACATGAGTTTCTGAAGGTACAAAAAAAAAAATTTATTCTCAGGTTCGGAGGACGTTACATTTTTGAGGTCGTTAAATCTGAATTCAAGATACGTCAGGACACCAAATAAAAACTTTTTTCGTGTCCGACTGTCTGACGATGTGTATTATATGTTTTTGGGTTCACTGAATTCGAATGAAAGTCATTTTAATTTAAAAGACTTTTAATGTGAAATTAAGAATTTATTTTTTTAATACTTGATATATTGGCAGTACGACTTTTAAAAAATTTAAATGCTTGAGCATATTTCAGTTATAATGACAAATTATGGACACAGTTTCGTAGATTTTTTTTTTTTTCTAACTTTCCTTAAATGAACCCAAGACACGTTTTTGATAGTACTGTGTACCATTAGCATTGCTATTAAAAGAAATAACTTTGACGAAGAAACTTCTAGTTCCTAATTAAAAAGGGACTTAAAGAACTTTGAAAAGAGAACTACTAAAGAACAAAGACCTGAACTAAGGAGCGAGTAGATCCTTAGTAAAAAGTGATATAAAGAATTTTGACCAAAGAACTACTTAAGAACAAAGAACTGAACTAAGGAGCGAGTAGATCCTAAGTAAAAAGTGACATAAATAACTTTGAGGATAGAACTACTAAAAAACTGAGCTAAGGAATGAGTAGTTCCTAAGTAAAAAGGGACTTGAAGAACTTTGAGAAAAGAACAAAGAACAGAACTAAGGAGCGAGTAGATGCTAAGAAGTAAGTAAAAAGACGGTAAAAGAATGAGCAAGTTCTTAAGTGATGAAAGATTAAAAGGAACATTTAGTTTTTCAGTAAAAATTTTTTTTAAAAGCTAGTATATAGTATATATATAAGGAACTATATTTCAGAGCTTATAAATGACTATTAGAAGACGTAAATGAAAGAATAAAAAATAAACTACGCAATTAGCAGTTCCGGCGTGAAACGAAAATGAGACCAAGGATTAGTAGTCTTGAATTCAAAACTCGCTGAAAAAATGAGCCAGTTCCTAAGCACTTAAAGGAGCAAGTATATAAACGAAAGCAATTATAGCAAGTATATAAAGTTCTGAACTCCTAATATGCCTACTAAATGATGCTTTCTGCTGCAAGCTTTTTAACTGAGCTATTATTTTAGGAGCTTCAAAATTTTATGTGAGCTCTCATACTTTTTAATTTGTATACTGTTCTTTGATCTAGTTCATTCAGAGTTCCGGATGAGATTATAATATTAAGATGGAATTTTTTATTATCAGATAATAAGGTCATTTTTTGTCTCTAAGCATTCGCTTTGTCACGCCTCCTACGTCGCTTGACCCTCTGATTATAGGGTATACAATGTATTTATATATCCACTCGTTATTGCTAATTCAATTTCAGTGTACTTCTAAAACGCGACAAATGCAAAAATGAAACGCAAATTAAACAAACGCGCCGCAAAATGCAAAGCTGAGCGCCCCAATGTTTGCTAATTGGGCGTGTGGCGATTTCCTGTGCCGGCCGGTTGCCCACTTCACAACAACAACAACTCCAACAACAACAACAATGACAACAAAGCAACAACAAGAGACCAACAACAACAACGACAATAAGTTTTGATTGCCAGCGCAATAAATAAATAGCTTTGTCTGCTCGGTGACCGTCGCTGACGTCGATCAAATATGAAGCACGCTTCGAGGCTGGCAGAGGATCGGAGGAACCCTTTCGGAATACTTGACAAACAGTTAGGGGCCTTTGTATAGTCTGGACTGACTAACTGACTAGCCTGACTTGCATACAAAATCGTTAAAATGCAGTAACAATCGCAAAAATAAACAACAAAAAAAAAACAGAAAAAAAAATTGTCGTCTCAAATTTAAAGTAACATAAATTAAGCATTTTGATGATCGATGGTTGTGCCTCCAAGGGGTGTGTGTGAGGAGGAGGGGTTTGACAGTAAAGGCACAGCAACGTCAATGTACGGGCCTGAATAAATCTTCAAAATGCTCAACAATGTTTACACAATCAAATATGGATACCTAGCAACAAATCAGCCAATGTTATTATCTACCTTATACAGTAGTCATTCATTTTGAGCGAACATCTTGCTGCGACTGTCAAGCTATTCTTATATGTATGGCATAGCTACAATGCATATACATCATAAAGTCGTAGAAAATGTGCATTACAGGGTGTCCCACATTATTTATTATAACTGATTTTTGTTTGAAAAATCTTAAACTAGTGAAGAGCTACCACTCCAGAATAAATTACTTTCGTGTCTCCGGCATTTGTAAGAATATGGTTAAAGCAATACATTGAAGCATCAAAAACCTTATTCTTATGAATATATGGCTGTCGGATATACCTTTAACAAGTTTTATAAACAAAACGTATACGTAATAAAATGCTTCAAATTTAAAGGTCATCTACTGGAGGCGTCTCCTTCAGATGCTCACAATAAAATTTTAAACTGTTGGCATTACCAATGCAGTTCATTTCAGCGATGTTATACTGTAGGCACATTTGTGAAATGTTGGCAAACTTTATTCAGCCTGAAGTTGAGTCATGCCCAAACGGGCATACCAGGCGTATGCATAATAAATACATAAGATTTAGCTGGACAGGCTCTGGATATATGCAACATGTTGCCACACATACGCACAAGCACAGGCAATCATGCCACACAATGATTGTCTTAATTTTGCAACAATTTATGTGTCGCTGACTATGCATGTGTGTGTGCGTGTGTATAAGAGTATCTGTGTGTTTGTAATTGAGGTCAATTAGTGAGTGCAGCGCAAAAAAAAAGATATAAAAAAAAAGAAAATCATTTGAAGCTTTTTGGGGTGTGTCTTTGCGGGCTATGTCGTCTTTTTTTGTTGTTGTTCCATGATTATTATTTTTTATTGTTGTTGGTTTTTTTTTTTATTATTGTCACTGTTTTTTAGTGCTAATCTCTCTGGGCACGACGCGCCATTTCTAGGAACAGCCCAAGAGCAGCGCACGCGTTTCCAAGGAGTCACAAACTCACATATCGTAAACCAACACGAAACGTGCCTCAGCTGAGCTGCAACGCATCCAAAGCGCGAAGCAACTCGAATGATCAAAAAAGGGACAGAGTGTGGCAGCAGCAAGTGGTGTAGCAGTACAGTGTATATACGTTAAGCGAGGATAGAGTGGTCGTAAAAAAAAACGCGGACTGGTCCTGAGTCATGCGAGTCTGTGTGTGTCATATTAAAGCACGCGATTTAAGCGCGTTTTGACAGCGATTTGAAACTCACTTAAAGCTTCATATTAGCCCAGGCAATTAAGAGATGTTATAGGGTGATTTTTTATGTTTGCGTTTTTAAACGATTTCCAGCGATTATTGAATTTTACAAGCCAAAGTTGTCTGTCAAAATCATAATAATTTATGACGTTAAGCAAAGATTTCGGACTTAGAAGACAACTTTATCGTGATCTCAAACATGACATTATTTTCAAGTAACTGAAAGCCAACCATAAAGTTTTTCAAACTCTTCAAAAAAACAGCCTATATTTGAAAAATTTGACTTCTTTTAAAACCAACGCATAACTTTTTACAACCACCTTACAGCCTATATTTTTCATAATCATTTTCGATTAAAAAAAGTTTTGTTTCGACAGTATTCCTGCTCGTGATAAGCGCAGTTTTTGAAGTTCTCTTTTGCAAATTTAAGCATAAAGCGTTCCATCAAATTGTCAACTCTTTGTACTCATTTTAAATACCTCAATTGTATGCGCGTCACAGTGCCCCAATTAGCCAACCATCCAACCAATACCATGCCCCAAACAGACCACGCCTCGTTTAGTTTACAGGTACTTGGCTATAATTAATTTGTGAGGCACTCAGCCAACGGCCCCACAACACTTTAAAGCCCAACCAAGCCAGACCCCACTACCATAGCCATATAGAGCTTGGATCTCGCGCTTCATCGATAGAGCGTGAACGTTTTAGCTTTTTTTGTTTGTTTTTTATTGCGTGTGATTTACCGCATAATGAAAACTGCGCCAAAATAGTTGTAACTTGTTATAGTTCTTGTTAAATTTATTCGCCGTTTAGTCAGACGCTTAACAGTGCAGGCAACTGTAACGCCGCACGGAACCCGAAACACTTATCCAGATGCTATTAAAAAAATGACAACATTTTAAGCAAATTAACTGCTAATTAGATACAAAGATACAATTGTAATGTTCAGGCAGCGGCGGATACTTGGGGAGTAGTCTGAGCTGTGATATTAGTTATTTCCTAACAAATCTGTGGTACTCAGTTAGATGGATGGATCCTGAGTTTCAATACATCCAGAAATGCTCACGCTACATGGTTGGACCTGAGTTTCGATACTTCTGCAGTTTAAAATCTGCGCTACTCAGTCAGAAACGTTCATGCGGGGCTGTATCCATGGGGAAGATCCTGAGTTTCAATATCCCTTGTGTTACTGAGTTTCTTAAAAATCTATGCTACTCAAAAATGATAGGACAGGGGCGGATACATGGGACGCATTCTCAGTTTTAATACCCCGGAATTGCAGAAATACTCACGATACTTCTGGAATCAAAAATCTGCGCTACTCAGTCAGAAATGCTCATGTAGGGCTAAATCCATAGGGAAGCTCCTGAGTTTCAATATTCTCGAGTTACTTAGTTTCTTCAAAGTCTATGCTACTCAGTCAAAAATGATAGGACAGGGGCGGATACATGGGAGGGATCCCGAGCTTCAATTTCCCTTAAGTTACCTAGTTTCATAAAAATATGCACTACTCAGTCAGAAATGCAGCGGGCGGATCCATGGGCAGGATTCATGTATTCCGATTCATCTGCGACCAACGCACAGTCCAAACGATAAGAGACAAAGAACCTACAAGTTGAGAAGATGGCGGGTCAAAGTTTGTAGGTACAACCTACAACTAGGCGTTTATTTGAGAATTAAAGAACAAATTTTTTATTCTAGCTAGTTTAGGATAATTTGGAACCAGCTCCCAAGTGGAACCAACATTTCGTTTCTACGTTTGGAGAGCATATTTTTCTATCAACTGCAACATAGAGTAAGTGCTCTTCTTGAAAACGAAAGAAAGAAGGTACGAGTACTTTAAGCTAATAGTGTTGAGAAAACGAGTATAATTTTTAATAAGTTGCAGCTACACGCCGAAGGTTGACATATGAAGTACGCAGAGTTGGCGGAGTCCCCCAGTTTATTGTGATGACTTAAGTTAAGGCTATCGATTACTTTGTTCTCATTGGATTTTTATTTATTCCTATAATCCATTATTGGCATTATTTGGCGCTCTATAAACTTTACTATCTAAAGCTTAAGTTCGAAACTTGAAATATATTGCTTAGGCGCGTGCCTACGTCACTGCCAGAAATGGCATTCTTAGTTTTCTATTTCATCATGTATCGAAATTTAAGCATATTTCAGATGCTTATGTACCATAAAAGCTTAAAGCGATTATGAGTAATTGTGTTAAAGGGGTGCCTTCGGAGGTTTATCATTGGTAAACCAGCAACTGAATTATACGGTGGCATGAATTTATTTTTTTGATGGGAAGTGCACTCCAAATACTTTTGCAAAATAATATGAGCTTCCTTTGAGCGATTTGCAAATAATAATAGTAGTTTAAGATATCAGAACAGCCTAAACTCACTTTTTGCACCCTGCTCCCAGGGGCACAGCAGCAGACTTGGCAGACTATAAGACTATATACAAAAACTATCTTTAGCTGGTTAGTTTGTCTGTATGAACACGTAGATCTAGAGATACAAAAATTGTACCAAAAGATGCGCAGATCAATGTTTGATGTTTTAGACGCACTTGACGGCTAACAACTCCATTCGCTCAAAATTGTGCACAAAATACTATGCCAAAATGATTAAAAACGAATGAAGCCATTTATCTAACCTGTGCCAATTTCACCAGGGCTTTTTCGTTATGAAATATAGTAACTAGTATATGCTCAAGAATCTTTTTTTATAAGACATGGGCAAGTCAGTTTAAAGTCGAGGCAACAATAGGGGCAACGAGGCGGCGCTTATCGAATTTAAATTTCGCGTTGTTGCCCAAAAAAAAAATAAAAAAATAAAATTCAAACACGCTATCAGCATAATAAGCAACAACAATTACAGCAACAAACTAAAACAAAAGCAAAAACAAAAACCAAACACGACAGCAACAAAAACAACAGCTACGAGACGACAAGTAAAAAAAACAAAGTAAGAAACACAAAAAAAAACAAAAAACAAAAAAAAAAACCAACACACCAACCACGGCCAAAAATTTCTCACGCTTTTCTCCGGCCAGGCGGTCGCGGACAACAATATCAAAAACTAAAACAACAGCAACAACAATAACACTTACAACAACAATAACAATAACAACAACGACAGCCGCATAGCAAAAGATATAAGCAATAAAAAAATCATAAAAAAAGCATACATTTATTTATAAACAAAAACAAAATACATACACACACTAATAGATTAGTGACACGTGTATATGTAGACGTAAGTGTGTGTGCGTGTGTATAGGTTGCATGCATATATTCTATTGAATGCATGCATATGTATCTACAAGCTGCAAATGTAGTTAATAGCTTAAAGTTTTTGCTCAACCAAAAACAAAAGCAAAAAAAAAATCTTTTATCTAATTATCTAATCCAGCAATTATGTGCATATGTAACTACAAGTTGCAGATGTATCTAACAGTTACAAAACGTATCTAATGTGGCTTACGCCAAGCCAAAAAAAAAACACAACAAAATGCATTTAAATGAAGGCCAATCAAATTAAAAAAAAAAAAATAATAATTATGCAATTTTCTCATATAACTTGCTCTGAGTGTGACACAGAAAAGAAATAAGAAAAATTTCAAGACTAAATGCAAACGCAGCATTTAAGACTTTATCTTCGTTGCGCCTATCTCAGAAACAGCAGCAGCTCCAACTGCATCTACAGTCAAGCCCCCCAGAATGCAATAATAAAAACAAAATACACAGAAAGATAATATTATCTTGAGACCAAAAAATACAGCAAAAAAAATGAATCTGAATGAATTTTAGCAAAACTATTTGCACAGAATTTTCATACACTTTGAAGATGCCACAATTATGAGTATATCAGAATGCAGTAGTTCGTTCATCGTATGCTCTGCTTAGAAAATTTCTGATCCAGGTCCTCTTTATTGATCCTACGCTTTGCTCTAAAAACGTCGAACGGAACTATATTCAGATATTGATGCTATGCTCTGCTTTGAAATCTGTTGATCTACGTCTCCGATATCGACCTTATGCCTTGCTCTAAAAAAAAGTCGAACGTTTCTATGTTCGTATGCTTTGCTTTGGAAACATCTGACTTATGATCCGATATTTGAATTTTTTGTTATTTATGAGATCTCCAACGATTCTACCAACTATATCTGTTTTGAGATCCTTTTAAGTGGCATTTTTGGGTAACCCAGCTATGAAGAAAGTTTAAATATGCGCAAATGTTTAATTGGGGAGAGAAAGAAATCTCTTTGAAAAAGAAAGGCTACTAATAAAGTCAAACTTCTTCTATGGCGTTGATAGACCCTATAAAAAATACAAAACTAATAAATGAACCAAACAGACACAGAACTGTGAACTGGATCAGCGCGCAGACTTCAGAGTCTACCAACAACTACTGTCTCTCTCCGTAAAAGAAAAGAATACTCTTAGACTGACTAAAGAGAGCATTTCTTTAGCATATTTGTATTTACAGCATATGACGCCCTTACTAGATGAAGCTATTCTCTTTATTGCCCGGGGTTAGAACCATCACAGTTAATTCGATTTTTTTTTTATACTGAACTAGCTGAGTGAACTGTATGGCTACCTCCGAAATAGGCTGGAACACGTATGATAACTCATGTAGACTTATACAAATTTTGCTTTTATTTTTTAAGAATAACAAGATGTAGGTGTATGTATATAAGGGAGGACTAAGTGGGAGTGAGTGTTCAGTAAATTTAAAAGTAGACCAAACTTCAAACGCTCTCTTTTTGGCGCGCATAGAAACTCTTGGCGTACCCCGTTTATAACCTTTTTTTTTGGAAAATGAACTAGTTGAGTGAACTTAACTTCTAGTTTCGAAATATGATAACTTATAGGAAAAGCAAGAAGCCGCATATAAGTTGGAATGAGTGGAAGGGTCTTCATAAAAACTATATTTTTCATCTCAATTCGTTGTCACTATAATTGCGATATTGTGATAGCGACACTCAAACTAGAAAACAGATTCGATTTAATGTATTCAGACTGCATGCAATACATTCATTCATTTATTTTGAGTGTTTTAGGTGCATCCATTCTTTGGTGTGTCAGAAACATTTTTTAAACAAATTTCAACTCAATACTACTAGTATGAAACCAAATTGTGGCCCAACTAGACTAGAGATAACCGAGGTACTTATTTGTTTAATAATTTCAAGTGAAATATTATATAGTTCTACAATTGTATACGTGTGACGTTAATGTTAAAGAAGAGAACCAGAAAACATTTTCTCACAACTACACTCAGAAAAAAAATCCAAATTTTATTTAAGTTTGAACTTTCTTAAAATAAGTTTGTTTCGCTCTAGAATATATGCCTCTCTATTTTCCTTTAAATTAAATTATTAAAAACTCTCAATTTCAGCTTTAGGACTAAACATTTTTACCATAAGTAGGCAATGCTTTTTGCGAGACCTTCTTCTGAAAATCATTCTGTATTTGAGAAGAACTTTTGTCTTAGAAGCCATCTATGTTATCAAACTTATTTCAAGCATTCTCAGATTAAGAATTTCCTTCTATAAGAAAACGCTCTTGAAATAAGAATTTTACTCTCTCTAATAGAAAACTCGCTCTTGACGCTCTTCAAATTCATCATTTTTTTTTCTTATGAGAGTGTATGCCTTATTCGGTTTGTCAAAAACCAATTTTCCCAGTTTATAGTTTCACTCAAAAAAAAGAAGAAGAAAAATGTGATAAAAAATTATGCACAGCCGGCGAATTGCGTCGCAAATGTTGCAGTGATAAGAAGACGCAATAGTTGTTGCAATACTGGCAAAGTGAAATGTTCACAGGCTGTGCTATGTAGTACTTGCTACTAGAAGTTACAACAAATTGTTGCACGTGGAGGTGGCGACTGCCGCAACAATGAAACACTAAATAAAAATAAATAGTCGCTACATAAATAATGTGCAACAATAGCAACAAAATGTGGCAGCTGTGCAGAGGCGTAGAGCACAACCGCAACAGCAACAACCACAACAACAACAACAACCAGAAAGATTGTAAAGTGTTAATGAAAAAGTAGCTAAAGTTGTAATGCTATGAAATGGATGGTATGGTATGTGGTATATAAAAAGTCCAAAGGGGGGAAAAAGGCAAGCGCGCCAGCGCGGGGCAAGTGGAAAGTCGTAAACGAAAAACGAGTGTGGGAACTAACTCGACATAGACGGCGGACTCTGTTTTTTTTTTCCTACTCTTTAGAGTTATTTCGGTTTTTTTTTTTGGGTTAGATGTGAAGAACCGAAGCAAAGCGCGCGCTACGATCAATTCCGAACGAAAGACTATGGCTATGAAATTATGGTTTCTGGTTAAGTTGAGTTGGTTGACGATTAACTGACTGACTGGGTTGGCTGCCGCGTCTTCGGGCTAGGCTTGATAGATTAATGGGAGGCCTCAGTTAATCGCGCCGCCCCAGCGTTGGCGTTGCATAGTCATATCTGGCGACACATTACGGAAGGGGATGTGGTTTTGTTCATGTGGTTTGCTTTTTGGCTAAAAGATAGCTAGCATTAAGCGTTTAAGTAGATTAACATACTATGACAGTGTTACCACCCCAAAAAAAAACTAACTTTAATTTGAATCTTATTGATAACAAATCAGCTCCCACTCCGCTTATGCCAACATTTACTTCATTGGCACATTTGGTAATTCAAGTGCACTTGAAAGATACACTTAAATTAAAAAGAAAAAAAAAAAAGTAAACAGGCGACACTTTGCTTCGATGTAGCTGCCTGCCTCCGCACACCCCCATGCTAGCTGATGGATTCGAGTTGTGTTTCATACAAAAGGACAGCCTTGCAAAGGAAGCGTTTGCGCCGTGGGAACAACAACAGGAACCAGAAGACACCCTCGTACGCACACACACACACACACACGCACGCACACACACAGTCAGACGGCAAATGCGCGCCAAAGCAAACGCAATGGCTACGCAGGCGCACAACAACACAACAACACAGATACAGATACATTCTCTCGCGCTCTCTCTATCACTCGCATACAGTGCGCTATAGTTACGCATCTGACGCGTAAAATTTCGTAAAGTAAAAAAAAAAAAATTTAAAGGGTTGCTCAACGCTTATGGTATATATATATATATATATATATATATATATAGGTTTGCTTAATGTTGAAAATCCATAAAAATAATGGCATATGAGTGATATGTTGGTATGCATTGTTGTGTGTCTGCGTAAGTTGTCTCCTCTCCCTTATTGTGCATTATGTGTGTGTACATACATATACATACATGTACTTGTACTTTAAATAAAGTGAAGCATTTAACACTTCCGGCAAACCAGCTAACCAACAACAACAACAACATTAAGCCAAGCTGATCTAAAACTACGAGAGCGTGTGAATGTTTAGTTTAGACTTTGAGAGTTTTGAAGTACTACTACTGGAGCAGCAGGAGTAAAGCGGGAACTTGGGGGTCTAGTCGCTAATTTGTATAAAGCTGAAATTTATGCGTAAACATTGTACAATTGTTGGGGACTTCATCATTGGCGCCAAGGCCCAAGTAACTGTAAAATCGTCAACAAAGCGCTAGATCTAAAGAAAGCGCTCGAGGCGCTAAACTCTGCATGTAAGAGCAGTCTAAGCAGTTGGTACACTCAGAAAAAAGTTAAAGTTCAAATTTGCACCCTAGAAGTTTTAAGAATTTTTCTATCTCAATCTCAGTATTATCTAC
Source organism: Chymomyza fuscimana (assembly GCA_949987675.1). NCBI lineage: Eukaryota > Metazoa > Arthropoda > Insecta > Diptera > Drosophilidae > Chymomyza > Chymomyza fuscimana. The sequence goes on along the minus strand of OX465090.1, from coordinate 28,588,514 downwards.
AATGAGCACGAAATGCTTTTTGGCAGCACTTCTTAAAATCGTTCTAAGTATTCTAAATGAAGATTTTCTGTTTTAAAAGTTAACGTTTTAAAATCATTCTAAACATCTTTTAATAAAGAATTTCTGTCTCTCAGACTCTATCTACAATCAAGCGCAATTGTTCTAAAAATAGTTCTAAACACTTTTAAATTAAAATGTATATCTCTTGAGTAAGAATTTTACTCTCAATTTGCACTTGGCGTATTTTGACACCGCAAATTCTTGTTTGCTTGCTTTTGGATGCAAAATTCTAGACTTTGTTTCACAATGTATCTTTGCTGCGTAAAACCTACAAAAGATACTGTGTTATGGCTTGAAAAACCTTTTGATTTAATTTTTAAAAAATGGAAATAATATTCGTAGTCCCAAAGTTACCATACCAACATTTTAATATCATTATTATTTTCGAAAGAAACTACGAGTTTTCTTTGAACAATACAAAAAAAAAAAAAAAAATGCACTTTGTTTTGTTAATTTTTTAACGTTTTTTTATTTGATATCATAAAACAAAATCTAAAATATACCCAAATTAATTTAGATTAGAATACTTTAAAACTTCGGCTTTGCTAAAGTTTTTATCCCAATCCTTCGACAATATAGCTATAATACCTTTAAAATAATAATTCTTAAACTAAATGATAATATTTGAGCTAAAGAGATAAATTCTAACTCTGTAAAAATTAGTGGCTAGCTTTAAGTAAAATAAATATATGGAAAAAAAATAATATTGTTGAAATTTAAACGAACTTCGGCTTTAAATCGAAATTAACAACCTTCTAAAAACCAAAAGTATCCAAAATTTAGTTTTCAACGCTTTTTAGATCTTTTTATGCAAAAACAAACTAGTTCTAAAATTAGAATTTTTGGTAACAAATCCGTGAATAAATAAGCTTAATTTTTTAAATATAACATTTTATAATTTTTAAAAAACTTAAATACATTCGTAAATTCGTAGTTATAATACCGATCTGATGTTACTATTTTTATTATTTTTGCAAATCATTAAGCAATTAAAAAATATATTTTAATTAACTTTTCCTCAAAAAAAATTATGTTTCAACATTTCTTAATGGTTTATATTTTTTAAATATCTTCAAAAAATACCCGAAATATCCCATCTTATTGATCTTTTAAAGTTAGCAACTCGTATGGAAACCACATTGACAGCCTCTTAAAAACGAAGTCTCACAAAAAGTATCTCAACTTTTTTTAAAAGCACAATTTTTTAAACTAATTACTAGACATACTGTAAACATAAGTAGTGGTACAAAAAAAAAAATATAAAAAAAATCTTTTCTGTTTTAAAACTAATTGTGGAGTTAAGATATTTAAAATCAATTACTATAGTTATGTGTATACACGTTCCTTAACCACAAGTAATGTTAAGTACAATAAAAAGATAAAAAAAATATTTTCTATTTTAAAAATCATTTTGGTGCTTAGCTATTTTAAATTTATTTTATCAATTTTTATTGAGCGCAAAGCCAACATAATTTCCAAAAATCTATTCACAAATTGTACTATATCTTTTTTGAAGTTCGTTTACCTTTTATCTAAATCGAAATTCCTACAAAAAACTTTTCATTAAATTCATCTATCTATCTATCTATCTATTCTTTTAAGATGCATAATTCTAATTTAGAAACACTTTTGCCAAACTTTTCTCATAGCAACTCATCTGCACTTACATCATATACCTCAATATGTTAAATATCATACAATTGTTTTAGCTTGAAAAGTATCTTTTGCATGTTTAAGAGCGATATACAAATATGCGCCAGCTACTTGACTGATCCACTTTAGCGCTGTTTTGTGTATGAGAAATCGCCATATGATTCTCACACCCAAGCCAAGGAATGCTCAAGCTCAAGTTGATGGATCAAGACGCCAGTATAAGCCAAGGCACGCCTCACACCGTGCGCAACTTCAACTTCAATTTCAAGTTGAGCCAACGGTTGGACTGTCGCGAGCGCTGAGTTACCCGATCCACGGTATCGGGCTAAGCTCCCCTCCTATCCCTAGCCACTACAGTGTTCTATAAGTATGTAATATGATGGCAAAGCACAGCTGAACCAAGAGCCAAGCTGCTCAAGTGTACATAATGATGATTGTCATTTTTCATTGCATGTTCAATAGACTACACACACACACACACACACAGATACGCTAGTATACAAATGGAATAGACAGCTACAGAGAAACAATAACAACGGAGCACTATCTTACCACATTTTGTTGCAGTAACTTTTAAGTTGGAAAGAATTTCTTTGCTTTGCTTTCTTGCATGTGGCCTGTCCAGCTGAATGACTTGCCAACATATACAAACCCAAAACACAGATACATAGCTACAGCTGTATCTGTAAGCTACAAAAGCAGCATTAACAGCAAACCGAGAGAGAGAGAGAGAGAGAGAGAGATGACAGCCGGAGATTCAATGCAGCTGTCTGTCTCATTCTGGCTTATAACCAAACACTTGGCAGTGATCGCGTGCAGCGCGCCCGGGCCTGGCCAAGACTCTGGGCTCTGTGACTTGACTTGAAGAGCTATAAGGCAGGGCAAGACAAGATACTTTGGGTAATATCTATAAAAATTGTACACCAACTCAGCGTCGTTGCTTATGTCGTCCGTTGTTCGTCGTCGTTTTCTTGAGGTTGTCAGCCTTTTCGGCCAGGGCAGGCCATGAAGTGGTTTTTTTTTCAAGAATAAGACGCAAAGCAGAACGCTGAAGAAGACGTCGACGACGGAAAAAATAAAAATAAAAACACAACAAAATAATAAAGAAAAAAACTTGTTCGGTCAGTGCGTAGCAGTTTTGTATCTACCAAACCACTATAGATCAGGCTACTTCGTTTGCTCTTTCAACGTCTTCTGCTGCTGATCTTCTGCTGCGCTGCGCTGCGTCTTGTGGTACCTCATCATCGTCATAAAGAAAAGTCATTAAACAAGACGGCAAAGAAGTAAGCCAATAGCCAGTCCGTCGCACTAATTCGCTTGACCATCATTAAAAGTCAATAAACACGGTATAAGATGTGTTTGCCTTACGGGCGCGCGCGTTCTCTCTCTCTCTCGCAGGTCTCTCTCTCGTATGTATCTTGTATCTAATCGTATATTCAGGCTGCGTGGATTTACAGATTTAATTACTTTAAACGGCAGCCTTTGCTTTCATAATTAGTTTAAAGCGCGCAACTATGTATGTTCGGGCCAAAACATCTATTTGTCTTTTCATCTTTGATCCATTGACTAAGCACCATTTGAGGCATTTTCCCAGCGCTGTAGAGTTGTCAATCGTGCCTGATCTGGCCAGTTCAAGCCTGAACGCCCCAATAAGGCTAGTGGCATGACTATGTTGCATCGGCCAACTTATTTCATTTCTTCATGTGTTTTCTTTTTTTTTTTTGTGGTGTGTGTTTGGTTCATGGGATGGGAACGACACTGCTGACGATGACGCACATTTATTGGCTGGGAAAGCGCACACGCACACGCATGGCCAATGATTTCCGGCCCGTATTAGAAGCAGACAGCAGAGCCTGGAAAGTGAGCCTGCTGCAAAGCTCTCTAAGCGGCTTCTATAGCTGTCAAATAAGAGCAACAACAAAAACCCAACCAAATACCTTTTTTTGCTAAAGGCCACGTTGCAGTTTTTTTTTTGTTTTTTTTTTTTATTATTGTTGTTTCCAAGGTGTGTCCAAGCAAATGGAGCGCATAAAGTGTCAGAGCCCGATCGCAAGCCAGTTGGGTCGCACGAAATAAAATAAGAGCTACAAAAAAAAAAAACAGCTAAAATAAAAAACAGGATCGCCTGGGTCTGCTGGCCATATTAAACGGAACTGCTGCAAATCAGTTGAAAGCAGAAGTTGCTGCAGCTCTACACATGATGAGGATGACGACGATCAACATCATCATGATCAAGTTGTCGGTATCAAGTAACAAAAACAACAACAACATTATAATCAATATTGAAGTGGGCAATGCGTTGGCTTACAGGTTTTTCGGTAAAGACTTTATTTTATTGGTTTTTTTTTTATCTTTTTTGACTGGCCAACTGCTTCAGTTTTGTATCTTTTGTATGTATGTGTCTGTGTATTGTATCGTCTTTCGCTTGCTGTGACAAAAAACAACAGATTTAACACACCAAAAAATTAGTAACCGGTGGTAATTAAGTTTTGTATGCTGCGCAAGGTAATTGCTGCAACGCATTTTTCGGTAGCTCAAGTTACTTGCAACAAGAAGGCCCTGAGAAAGTTGAAGTTGTTTGTTTGAAGAGGAAGCGCTGCCGCCAATGGCATTAATTAATTAATAAATGTGACAGGCTGTTGCGATAATGATAATGCTTTAAAGCCGTTTATTGAAATTTCAATTATGTATCTCATGCCAGCATGCTGCAGCACACTGCTTAAGATACTTTCACATAAGGCGCATTTAATTAGCCGCTCAACTCTTGACAGTCTTGACAATTAATGGTATCGTCTTCGTCTCAAAGACGCGAGGAATTATGCTCCGCAAACCGTTAGCATGCGTGACTTATGTGTCTGAATTTCGTTCACTTTGGGGTGCCAGGATACAAAAACGTATCTAGCAGCTACTTTAGCAGCAACGAGAGCAACTAGCAAAACAGCGAGTGAAAACAACAAATGCTAGCACAAAGCGAGACCAGGCTAAAAGTGCAGCCCAAAGCGTAAGGCCAGTATAGAAAAAAAAAAAAAAAACAAGGTAGAAGAACGAAATAAGAACGACATTGAAAAACGGCAGTAAACAGCCAAAGGCGCAGCCGCAGCAGCAGCGGCAGCAGCAGATACAGATACAAATACTCATATACCTATACGTACGTGTAGATATCCAGATACGAGGCATATCTGAACTTGTTTTGTTCATACTTGTTCCTACTCTTCTTCTTCTGCTTCTACTGTTTCTCCTTCTACTGCTGATTCTGGCAGCTACCTAGGGTAGACATATGTCTCGAGCAGTCGCTCTCCCTCTCTCTCTCTCTCTGTCTCTATAAAGAGGGTGCCTCTTTGTTGTTCTGGTTCTGTTCTGTTCTGTTTGTTTGCCTGCTGCTTTATCGTAATTTGATCTTTGAGCAAACATACGTGGAAAGGACGAAAGACCAGAGCTGCCAAGAACGCCAGTACTCTAGTCATAGTGCCATGCTGCGCCTGTGCAATATGCTGGGATGCCAGGGGTTGAATTCTGCCGCGTCGTCGCGCAGCTGTCGTTTTTGAGCATTGAACCAACCAACCAACCAACCAACCTACCAACAACCACCATAAACAACAGCAGGAACTCAGGAACTCCAGGAACAGCCACTTACAGCGCGCTCTCTGGTTCGCAGTGGTTGCAAATGCGGCAACAAAACCGTTACAAAACCAAATTATTACAAAAAAATCCCCCAAAGACCCATGGCTAACCTGCCCAGGGGCGCGCCTACAAGTATCTTGCAACAACAAACTACACAGATAGCTTTGCTCCAGAACAAAACTATGCATAAGTCATTTCGAGCAGTCGGCTTTGAAATCCGCAACAGATCCGTATGAGTTCTGGATTAAAATCAGTTTCTCTCTTACTAACCTATATTGTTATCAGAAAGTCAGAATTGGAAATATCGTGCTCTCATAAATTTATTTCACTATCGCTTTTTCTAAGACGCTTCTACTACTACTAGTTCCAGTGGCCCTATGCGCCTTATAGGAGTGACAGGATTTAATATATATATATAGGTACTACTAGTTCCAGCTTAAGAGCTTTTTTTGTCTATTTTTTTTTTTACATTGGGTTGGCAAGCTAAAAATTTAACTGATGAACTAGTGAAGTGAAGAGCGTATGAACTAGTTAGCTCTTTATATAAACTAGAACTTCTAGAGCCGCCAAAGCAAAAGCAACATTTTAGTTTCGAATTGAAATAAAATCGGAAAATCCTAGCCATTTTTCTTAATCTATCTTTTTTTAGCTGCGCCAGCTAAGAATTCAACTGTTGAACTAGTGTAATGAAGAGCGTATGAACTAGTTAGCTCTTTTTAGGAACCAGAACTTCTAGAAAAACCCATTTTGATTAAAGTTTGTTTAAAATGTGTGCCGCTTGTTTTAAAAGTCAGAGACCTTTAAGGGATCTGTCATGCATTACAACTTTTAATCCTTCTTTTTGTTGGATTAAATTTCAAAGTGATATTGTATCATAAAAGTAAGAACGCCAGTTTTGTATGATTTATTTTTTCCTAGTTAAATATTTTGGTACAAACTGGAGTTTAGCTAACTTTTTTCTTGTTATCAGAAAATTCTAGCGAAATTTGTTCTTAATGTTCTCAGTAAAATCGAAAAACTGAAAAGTTCGCATTATCAATGTGGTAAAAGTTTCAAAATGAATCTTTTGAATGTTATCCTAAAATTTTAAAAAAAATCTGCTTTCGCTGGTATGAAGAATCCGTTCGAAGACAGAAATAATAATTTCAAACAAGTTTAACACCAAAAGTAGCCCGTTGATTGGTTTAAGAGAGCTAGAAATGCATAAAGAATGCAGAAATTTGGATTTCTTAAAAGATTTCGATTGACAACCTTTTCTTTTTGTATTTGCTAAAAAAAACACATTTTTAAGAACACACGGCTTCTAATATTAACAAGTCTAAAAGAACTACTTTTGCTAAAAGTGCCAGCAATCGTCAAACTATAATATGTATGAAAAAGCTAGACAAATGTATCTTACAGATAATATAAAAAAAATCCAATAATTTCAATCTTATTTAAAGAATTATGGATTTCGAAATCTGTTATATATTAGTATATAGTATATAGATACAATTTCTACGCTATTTTGAAGCGTCTAGCAGATATAGCAACTTATATATGGCATAGCATATATGATCGTTAGTTTTTTGTTACTGTAAGCGAAATAGTCTGTCTGCTGCTTCTTTAATGCTTGTAAATCGTGTGTATCTGCACACACACAGTCTCAGATAAAAGATAAATGTTTGCTGATAATATGCAAGCTGAACTTGAGCAGCGCAACAAATTCAAATTAGCCAATGGGCAAACCTAAAATAAAGTAGAGCGCTGTATCTTATAGATACGAGCATAGTTGTTGTTGTTGTTAAGTTGCCTTTATGTGCTTGGCACATGAAATGTTCACATTTTGTTGTAGTAGTTGCTGCTCTGCCCAGTCCCGTGTCCAAGTTGAATGCACTAAAAGTGCAAGGCAAGCAAAAACCAAAAAAAAAAGTGTACATTGTATACTATATCTATGTAACTGAAAATGTCGTTTTATCAAAATGGGCGGAAGGGGAAATGGACAAGGCAAGGCGTGGCGTAAATTATTGAAATGCATGCAAATATGTATCTACCTGTATGTATGATGAGTATATTTATAACTGCATAATATTCATATAAAAATGAGCGTACAATGCCTAAATGTCAATAATGAATGACGACGACGCCATTGCTGATGAGGTCTGGGAAAGTTGAGCTGCAGTTTTTTGTATCTTTTTTTTTTTTGTGTATCTGAGCTAATTTGGCTTGGTTGTTGGCTTAGTGGAGCGGCAAATGTAAGAGTTTGTCACTCTCCAATATGAAAAAGTCAAACGAGCAAGTTGCAGATGCTTTGACGAGATGGAGCTGAGAGCAAAGTGTTGAGCTAAAGGCTTGGAAACTTTTTTTTGGGCTCATATCTGATTCTATCTGTATCTGGTTTTCCAGACTGCGTATTACTATTAAAGATACTTTGTTTGATACTCGAGATCGTTTAAGAACTAGGAAATACTATATTATCCACAAAAATCCAATTTTGATATAAAGAGTTTACTATGCAGACTTATAAAGGCCTATTAGAAAAAAGTCAATCGATATAGTATCTATTATTTCAAAAGAAGTTTTTGTTGGCCTTAAATATAAGAAAAACAATTATATTCTAAATTAACTAAAGAAGTGAAAGTAACGTAACAGAAAACCGTCTAAAACTAAGTAAATTTTAAGTTTAAGGATTAGTTTCTTGCTTGAGCTAAGAGGCCAAATGTCTAAGTTAGAATCGGTTTTACAGGATTAATTTTTATCATGCGTCTAAAAACACATAATTGAGCATTTTTCCTAGAAATAAATAATACCATTACCTAAGCATGACTTATGCTGCCATAAGTATTTTCTATAGTTTGGGACGGATAAATGAAAAAATAAATTTCAAAGAAATATGTAGAAAATGCAGGGAAGAAGTATTTATCTGAATCAAGATAACTGGTAAGACACTAACAAAATGAGCAATCCGTCTAAAAGTTTGTCAGCTGATTTCTTATAAGAAATAACATAAATAAGTGCAGATAATATCGTACAAATGTGTTTTTTACACAAATTTTAAGCAGGTTTTTAATTAGAAGATCAATAAACGAAATTATTAGTCAAAATTAAACAAAAAGAACAATAAAGTGTATTATACTTTTAGACTGCTGGCCAAGGCATTTCCTTTTTAAAATTGCAAGATTTCCAGCTAAAGCTAATAAATTTTATGCTATTTATTTAAAAAAAAACTAAAACTTTTTTTTTCCAATTCCTAGAAATATGGTCACGCACCCACAATCGTTGCCCCAAACATGTATTGAGTGTTGACACAATGATTAGACAACAGCCAGGTCGGGCCATATGCAAATATGTGCCTAAGCCTTGTCTAGAGAGTGCTGCGTACTAGACGTTTAGTGTAGTACAAATAAAAGACCAAAGAGATCCGAGCTATGTGACAAACATTTTGAGTAAACAGACAAGAAACAAGACGAACTGCGACCAAGTTACTGACAAGTGAGACTAATTATGCTACAAAGGCCAAAAAGACGACAGGAAGTTGGGCCAAAGCATACAAAAATAAAAAAAAAAAACCAAGAAATAAAGAATTGGTGTTGTATCAGAAATCTTTTTAAAGCGACTTTTAACGCAAACAATTCGTTGCTGACTTGGATAACTAATTGAAGAATGATTTAAGAACACTTTCAAAAATTTTCTAAAGTTTAGTGTTTTTTAAAAGAACTTTTATGTAATTGCGTTATAAGATATTTCAAGATCTCCTTCAGCGATTTTGCGGAAATTTACAACACATATAACAAAATTGACCTCAATTTGCTGCCCTTGGCTACAATAATCCGTTTCCGGTAAATTTGGTGTCGCTGATACAGCATCTGGTATTTTTTTAAGCACTTTTTTCCAATTATATTATTATACAAAAAATATTTTGTTATGAAAAAAAAAAAAGATCTTGCGTGTCAATAAGAATCGTCTAACTGACTACTTCGGACTTAACTATAATTTTCAGTAAAGCTTATTAAGTCTTCGTAAAATTTGCTCAACAGAAAGTCCGTTTTGAGAACTCAATGCAAAAGTAAACATTATTTTAAACCATAAAATTTCTTAATATTTTAAAATTGAAAATTATTTGACTTATTTCGTCGAAAATTTAATTTAACCCCTTAGCCAAAGTATAGCATCCGAGAGATTTGGAAAAATCTACTTAATAAAATGTTTACGTTGTCATTTTTGTGAATATTTGAAATTAAGTTGAAGGCAAATTTCCAACTCCCAAATATAAAAAATGAAAATGAGTGCCCTATGTGAAGCTATAATAGATAAATCCAAAACTTCTATACTCTCTATATCAAACAAAAGTAAGTAAGTAAGCAATTTTGCCGACGGCAAACTTCAACTCCAAAATCAAAGACAAAATTTTAAAATCTGAGAGAGAGCGAGAGCAGCAATAACTGGCCGCATTAAAACTCGCCCAAACCAAACGAATCAAGCTGATGAGAACGAAAACGAGCGAGTAAACGAGCGAACCAGCGACCACCTGTCCGAAGTCGTAGCTGGCATACAGGAGGAGCGCATGGGCAGCAGCGACGAACGAATAGATATAATAAAAGGAAACGAAGCGAAAAAACGGGCAATTCAATGAAAACGAAAGAATGAGGGAATAGAGAAGCAGCAAACAAAAAGGCATTAAGAAACACAGCAGACACATGTAGACAAATAATGCAAGAACGGCTAAAGAGTGAGGTGAAAAGCAATGGCCAACAATGAATTGTCGCTACATTTTCGGCACTGCTCAGCTTACAATATATTAATAATACACTCCTCGCCACTTGAATAGCACAACTAAATATTTTTTATTAATAGCTCATATATTAAAGCCAAATGCTTGATATAAAATTATTGAGTAAAAAATTTAGCTTTCTGACCTCGCCACATAAATATTACCAAATTTTTTTTGTATTAAAAAAAATGTTTTTTGACTACTTGATTGAAAAAATGGATGTTAACTTTTTTTTAGTATATAGTTTAGCTTTTGTGACTGACTCCAAAAATAGTCCAACACATTTTACTTTGGCTGTTTATAACGTTTAAACATGAGTTCCTGGTACATTGGGAGCTTGGAATCGGCCCATTTGGATACCGTAGCATCTATAATGCCCTATAGAGTTTACTATTAATACAGCCGAAAGGCCTATATTCATTATAACTTGTAATTAATTTCTTATAAATTTGTAAATAAAACATTTTAACTTTTTTGGATATTTTATTAATTTTTTTTTTTGTTCTCTAACATTATTTTTTGGCAACCTTAGTTCACTTAATTTTCTTATAGAAGATTTCATGTCCTCGATCACTCAAGCTAGTCTGAATTAAAAATTTTCTTTTTCTGACTACGTATAATATTATACAATAATAAACACTAATTCGTATATAACAACTAGTCATAATGGATACTAGCTGTTTCTGTTATTATTTAATAAACATATAATTTACTGATTGTTTGTTGTTTTAGGACAGATCGTAAATAAAATTATGAAAAAAAATTTAATTTATTATGAATGTTATTACTGTCTAAGTAGCAATGGCAAGAAACCTAAACTTTTAATTTTAATACATTATAAACCTCAGAATTTTAAAAAATCGAATTTTTTAGAATAAATGAAATACTAACTTTTCTTTATTCTTTTCACTTCGGAATTAGTTGGACATATTTGGGCGATTTTTATTGTTTATTGTGAGTGCATTAGCTGCACATCAAAATTTGATTAAAATGCAACTTACTGTGATCGGGTATACATAAAATTAAGACAAGTTGCAAAATTAAAATAAACAAATGTATTATATAGTATTATAAATTATCGTAGCGCGTAGAGGCAGGTTCGATGAATTTACGGGATAAATATAATAAATAAATTTAAATAAACTTAGGCCAATATATTCAGGCATTCGGAGTTTTACTGACTAAGCTAGGCTTACTTTTTATTTATAATTAAGCCAGTTAAAATTTTTTAATGGTAATTTCTATCTAAAAACACTAATAAAATCATAAAAATTCATACTTTCATATGGTAGGTGGCATATATATTGTTTTTTGGAATTTCGAAACACTTAATCACCCATCATTAGCGTTTTTGAGACTCAATTTTAAAGTTTAAGATTTGAACAAAAAATGGATATAATAATAATTATTGAATTTTTGTGTTTTGTCTTTAATGGAGCTTTCTATATAAAAGACATCAACAAATTTTAAAAAGTCGTATATGTTTAAGCGAGATTATTATTATTATTATTATTATTTAAAATAATTTGCATTCCCCAACAACAGCTCATTTAGCTATCATATTTATCATATTTTCGATACTTTTTTGGGCTATCCCAATTCATACAAATAAATTAAGATAAATAAAGCAAACCTCAATAAGGTTTATATACGTAATATACGCTACTGGTGCTATAAGCTTTAGTTATTGAATTCTTCTCTGCTTAAAATCAATATAACAGCTTTTTGTAGAAATTAAAATGTGTGCTATTTAATTGGCGCGGAGTGTAAGGCGCAAAGTTTCGGATGCATTTGTTTATAATAAATAGGGCGTAGAGCGTAGGCACAGGGGGAAGGCCTGTTTTGGGTGTAGGGGTTATAACTTACCCGTTGCATGAGCTGCGCCAAAATTTGCAAACGCCAGCAGCAGCAGCAGCGCTGCTGTAAGCATTTTAATCCAAGCTTGTGTGCTGCTGCGGCGACAAACGACGCCGCTGCTGCGTCGACTGCGACTGCTGTACTGCATTGTAATCCAGTTTAGTGTATATGTTGTGTGCTTGTATGTGTATGTGAGTGTGTGTGTTTAGTAATAGATGTTGTTGTTGTTGCTGTTGCAGTTGCAATTATATTGCAGTAGTTGTAGTTTGCTTTATTTTGTGCCTTTTAAACACTTTTTGCCTGTTGTTTTGTTTTTTTTATTTTTTTTTTTTTTGTAACTTTCGGCTTTGCTTTATTTATTTATGTATTTTGAAGCAGGCTGCTAACAAAATAATATTGCCGCGAGAAATGCAACGACGACAACGTTGACGCTGACGGCGACGCCGACCGCATATTTACACGCCGCGCGTTGCTCGCAACGGTGAAAAAAATTCAAATTTAACGTTCGCGCTTCCTTTTACCAATACACATGCGCAAAAGAGACACGAACGGCTACGAGCGAGCTGCTCACACGCACACAGAACCGACGAGACGTTTGTTGTTGTTGTTATTGTTGCTTTTGCCTTTGCCTTTTTCGCACACTGGCACAAATAGACACACACACACAGAAAAAGGCACACGAAAAAGAGAGCGAGCGAGCGAGAGACTTTGGCACAAAATTCGCTGCTGCGCAGGCTACTCGTCAATATTAAACTCAACAAAAAAAAATATTAAAAAAAAAAATTGTATAACGCTTTATTTATTTATTATTTTATTTAAACAATTTGCCTTTTTATATGCCGCACTTTTTGCAACATATTATTTGCTGCTGCTTCGTGCAGTTAAAGCATGCGGCGGCATTAAACGCCATATTGTTGTTGCCTACGCTTCGTTATTTCGTTGTCGTGTTTCTTTTTGCTCCTTTTTCTGCGCTCGCTTGCACTTCACTTTGAACACTGAGGCATTTAAAAAAAAACAATATTTTTTATATATGCAATCCATGCAAACAAAAAATGTAATAAATCCGCTTGCTTTTGTTTTATTTGTTATCAAATTAAAATGCACTTATTGCATTTGTTTAGTTTTTTTTTGTTGTTGCTACACTTTATTAAACAAAAAAAAAACGCACAGCACGCAGCGCATGCGTCATAACTCGCGTACGAAAAAAAAGGAATGAGCTATGGACTGCATGAATGAATTACTTCTGTTGCTGTTAGACTGACGCTGTTAAAACGATGTGTGCTGTTTATGTTGCGCATACTATCTCATGTGCTTACCCAGGGCAAAGCTGTTGCGTTGCTGCTCACACCAATGTACCGGCCTGCTGTTAATGTACACTGTGTTTGCACTGCAATCAGTTTTATGCTGTGAGCGCAAAATGTTATTTACTCTCGACGCAGCTGTTAAGCCGCGCTCAAAAGTAGCAGAGAAACTGTTGAAAACGAAAAATACAAGTGGCTCTCACAAGCGCTCTCCGCTCTGTCAAAACATGTTTGACGCTGGTGTGCGTGTGTGTGTGTGTGTATGTGCATTCTTGCTGTTGTTGCTTTTGCTGCGCCCAGAGCGCATGTGTGCAAGGCATTCGCGGCGCAGTCGCAGAGTAGTCATTATTTCTATATAATTTCAAAATGGCTGCAACCAGAAAATACTTGTTTTTATTTATTCCTCTCCTCAAGTTTGGCTCCGTTTTTAAGACTTGTGTGTTGTTGTTGTTTTTGCCATGTTAGTGATGACAGTTGTCGACAGTAAGCAGCAACAATCGACTAGTCGATATAAAGCCAAAATCGTACACAGTCAAATTAAATATTATGCGTACACATTTTAACAGGGTCTATTTATGACGAAATCAGATTTATGTTTCTACTGTAGTTGATACTTGTGAAAGTTGTAATTGTGCAATTTCAGAAATTCCTATCCAGTTTCTAGTTTTTGGCGTATTTTGTAAGTATGAGTTATAGATAAAAGGAAAAACTCTGAATACAGATGGATTAAGAGTCAATCTTAAAAACTTTTAAATATGCACATAATTCTGTTTTTACACGGTAGATACGTTCCAGAAAAAATCGTGTAAAAAAGACATGAAGTAAATCCTTAAGTTGCTATGAAAATAAATTAGAAAGGGGAATTTCTAAAAGATTAGTTTAATTAAAATATTTTTCTTTAAAATTTCAATCAAATAATTATGTTAATTTTGCTAAATCGAATGAAATTGTATACAAATTTTTTTTGCTAGATCTTGTTAGATTTTCTTGGATTTTTACAAAATATTTGGAAAATTATGAAAAAATTATGTAAAAAGATATGTAAAAAACTAGAAATTAATTAGAAAAAGAGAAAAATGGCATTTTCAAATATACGGCCGAGAAAAACATTCTAAAAGAGACGACAAACACTTATTATTGAACTGCAAGATAGAGCGATTTAGTCCGACGAGTTTCATATTTTTGGAAATAATCGGCGGCAGTATATATACTAGACCAACGTTTAACGTCATACTAGTGGAAACACATCAGAACCTCGTCCGCAGTGATCAAAACCAAAGCTGGCCTTATTCAAAAAATCACCACTTCAAATTTATAATAAATACTTAGAAACTAGTCATTAAAAGTGGTTTCGCAATAAAATGTAGGAAATAAAGTGCTTGACTTTCGTTAAAACGCAATTTTTGTAGGTTTATCAATATTTCTGGTCTGTACTGTACATATTCGGTTTGCACCAACTTGATATGCCCTTTGTACCTTAAGATACAGTTTATAATGAATTACACTAGTTTACACGAAAAATGAACCTTTGTAAAAAGTGTTTTTTAGAGTAATTTTGGGTCGAGAAACACTAAAATGACAACCTTTCTTTTTCTTAAGAAAAATTTTTTATCGACATGAAAGACGATTAGATCGAAAGGTATTGATGTGGTATTTACAGTGATACATATATGATATGTACAGATTATGTAAAATTTATTGAAGTTACAAGTAACCAAAGTCGAAAAAAGTGTAATTTTCGACTATTTTTCAAAATTACAAATTTAAGGTTTGCTTTTTATTAACGAAAAAAATTTTTAAAAAATTACGTTAAGCTTTAAGCTGAAAAATAATTCTTTTACAAACATTTGGAGTCTAAGATGTTTGAAATCGGATAGGAACTGTAGCTGTTATGGAACCATGAACGAAAAATCACGACTACTGCTGCATAAAAATTCGTGAAGACGTAACTGAACGCAAATGAAAAATTTTGAGTGAAAAATTTTTTTTTCATGAGTGAAGATTGGAACTTTCGTACATGCTTCGATAGCATCTACAGTTCTTACCCAATTTTAAATTTTTGTTCACAAGATATTGACGAATAACTGAAAAAAGTTCCCAAAAACATATTTTTCGAAAAAATCTCGAAAACGCTGCTTAAGAAAAAAAAAGGGTTGTCTTTTTTGTGTTTCTCGACCCAAAATTACAAAGGTTCGTTCACTCGATGACGCTTAAATTTGTAAACTAGTGTTATGCATATATAACTAAATCACCACTTCAAATTTATAATAAATACTTAGAAACTAGTCATTAAAAGTGGTTTCGCAATAAAATGTAGGAAATAAAGTGCTTGACTTTCGTTAAAACGCAATTTTTGTAGGTTTATCAATATTTCTGGTCTGTACTGTACATATTCGGTTTGCACCAACTTGATATGCCCTTTGTACCTTAAGATACAGTTTATAATGAATTACACTAGTTTACACGAAAAATGAACCTTTGTAAAAAGTGTTTTTTAGAGAAATTTTGGGTCGAGAAACACTAAAATGACAACCTTTCTTTTTCTTAAGAAAAATTTTTTATCGACATGAAAGACGATTAGATCGAAAGGTATTGATGTGGTATTTACAGTGATACATATATGATATGTACAGATTATGTAAAATTTATTGAAGTTACAAGTAACCAAAGTCGAAAAAAGTGTAATTTTCGACTATTTTTCAAAATTACAAATTTAAGGTTTGCTTTTTATTAACGAAAAAAATTTTTAAAAAATTACGTTAAGCTTTAAGCTGAAAGATAATTCTTTTACAAACATTTCGAGTCTAAGATCTTTGAAATCGGATAGGAACTGTAGCTGTTATGGAACCATGAACGTAAAATCACGACTACTGCTGCATAAAAATTCGTGAAGACGTAACTGAACGCAAATGAAAAACTTTGAGTGAAAAATTTTTTTTTCATGAGTGAAGATTGGAACTTTCGTACATGCTTCGATAGCATCTACAGTTCTTACCCAATTTTAAATTTTTGTTCACAAGATATTGACGAATAACTGAAAAAAGTTCCCAAAAACATATTTTTCGAAAAAATCTCGAAAACGCTGCTTAAGAAAAAAAAAGGGTTGTCTTTTTTGTGTTTCTCGACCCAAAATTACAAAGGTTCGTTCACTCGATGACGCTTAAATTTGTAAACTAGTGTTATGCATATATAACTATTTGCTATGAAGAAAACTAGTTAACTTTTTTTTAGTATTAAGCAACATAATTAAAAAATTTAATTTAAAAATATAACATTAAACAAACTTGACAAAAAAAAAATTGCTTAAAAGCAGTGCACTGCTTGCGTTGGCATTGTTATCGATAATAAAGTTAGTTACTTTTTAGGTATACTTTATTCAAATGTTGCATTGTATAATGATGTTAAGTCTTAAGTTAGCAAGGAAAATTGCACTTAGATAGTGCTTTCGATAACCGATACAATATTCTCGATTATATCGCAGACATGTGTATAGGTTTGTATATAGAGCGCATCTCGATAATATTTGCAGTGATGCAATTTTTTTAAAACAATCGCCTTAAGCTGCTCGTCATCTAAGTATTTGGCATCACCGGTGGCTCTAACATCCGAGTTGGCTTCGTCAAGATCTTGCTGCTGCTGCTGCATTTTTAGAGCAACTCTATAGCGCTGCATCTCCGGCTTCAGATAAGTCTCTTCAATCGTATATATAAGTGTCTCCCAATCCTCTAGGCCATTGCATATAATGCCACGCACGTATATAAAACGCGTGCGCTCTCTGTCCGCACTTTCTCGTAAATCCTCTAAGCTGGGCGCTGCTCCTTGCAGCGTTGCCAACATCTTCATAAAATGTGCAAACATTTTCTCGCGCTCATCAAAACGTTCCATGCGCATTATGAAAGTTTTAATCGTTGCCAGCTGCAAATCCCAAGGTGGCTCACGTGGTTTCTTCAACTGCATATGCATGCTCTTGAGCACCTCCAGATCATCGTATCTTAGGCAATTGTAGCCCGGATTTTGTGCATTGAATATTTCACGCTCGTCCAGCACACGTTCATAGGGACACATGGCCTCTGTGGGTGCTAGCAGTGGCGTTATGGCTGCCACATTTGTGGGTATGATCTGCATTTCTTCATAGTTTAGCTTCCATAAAGCCATATTGCGCATTTCGTTAATCTTGTCCAGATACTCGTTCGGCGCCTGACAAACACCAAATAGACGCAGCTGCAGCGTTTCCTCCTTACAGCAGAATATTTTGGGCTCTACCTCCAAATACCAAAGTTCCACGCTGATGCGCACTTTACGCGGCTGATAGAGCACCATGAGATTATAGGTTTCACCCGCAACCAAGCGAAAGCTGCGCAAGTCGAACAAGAACTCCCGATCCTGTGACAACAGCAAGCTAGCACTATTGTTATAATAAATACCTTGTTTCCAATAGAACGACAAAGTCTCCTTGCCTATGTTGGTTATGCGCAGCAGCTGCTGCAACTGTCGCTTGTAGGGATGTGCTTGGAATCTTGTGCAGATTTCTAGACAATCCGTCAAAGTCTCATTACCCAGCACATAGTCGTTGCCATTTATGTTCATGCCCAGCTTGGGTGGCTCTTTGAGCGATGTCATAGCATCCGTAAAGGATGTTATGCCCAGCTCCTCCGAGCAGCTTTCCGCCGTAGTGTCTGATATAGTCTGCAGCTGCTCTGCATGCAGCGCTGTAATGGGCGCCAAGGCATGCAGCTTGTTTATAGCCCTACCATTTATGGCCAGTTGATCTAGATCGGGAAAAAACTCTATAACCTCGCTTATATCCCTAAAGCGCTTTACCAGCTGCTCATCCAAAACCGACGACTGCAGCCAAGTGTTGCGCACATCGTATGCGGCACCTTCGCCCAGCAGCTCCTTTTTGGTTAATTGCGGCAGTCCCACAATTTCCACATATTTAAAACCCTGACGTTCAGCTTGTGGCCAAGTCTCGGGCAGTTGCTTAATGCATACACCCGTACAGGGATCAGCGTACTCACGCAAAGTGGCCAACTGCTTGGTATTTAAGCTACTTCTTTTCATGCGTTGCGCATAGTCCAGCAGACGCTTTACTGTCTCCTTGTTGGGTTCCTCAACGGTGACGCGTCTATTCAGTAGCACCTCTTCGGCATGTTTTCCAGTCACCACTTTTATTTTATGCTCCATTTGGCGACGTTCGGCCAGCACATCCTGCCAGTATTTTAAACGTCTGTCGATTTTCGTTTCCGATTTGGGCAAATCTTGCAGCGCACATTCCGACGATGTATCCACAAACTTGCCCTTGCGCTCCTCAACTATTTGCATAACAATTTCCTCAACTATTTGCTTATAGCTTTTCACATCCATTTCACTTTTCTCCGCAAACTGCACAGATCTTAAAAACGAAGGCGTCGCTGAAGATGAAGTCTCATCGGAGATCTGTAGATTTGGTACTAAAGTGGATGTCACACCGCGCATGCTTCTCTTTGAGATTGTACGTTGGCTATCGCCCGAATTATTCATCGTTTTGTAAAAATCAAATGAAATTTTGTAAAACACTAGGACCAAACTTTTGCGGAATTTTTTTTTTTTTTTATTTAATTTATTTCATAAGGTGCTTCCTCTTAGACATGAATAACAAAAAAAAATTGCGAGTGTTTGTGAAGTATATAATAAATTATATTGATTGAGTGAAATAGCATAGCTTGAAAATATTTGTTAAAAATAGTTTTCTAAAATCGTTCAAAAATTGTGAATTTCCCACGAATTTTTCTCAGCTTGAAGGCAGCACTTGGTTACCATGTCGCGATGACTCTTTATCTTTTCCGGCTATCCACGACTCGAGCCAGTTTTTGGTCTTCTCATATGTTCCATCGACCGAACAAGTAATAATCGAAAGCGGCATTATTTGGTGTTATTGGTAGGACTTCAGAATTAAGTTTTTCCAAAAAGAAACTTTTGACGAACGAGCAGTTGTAATAGGCGTCTTTTTTCTTGACTACTGTGTTTGGTAGAGAGTTCCAGTAATGGTTTGACTGAGCGGATCCAACGAAATAATAATAAGTACTGTTGGCAATGCTGCTCTGTGACCCTTAAGTTATATTGTGCTCCCTTCTAGCCCTAAAACATCTTAACCAGCCCAATATCCGAGACAAACTAAATGATTTGGTGACATCGTGCATTGATATATATGCCCACCGAAAGGAGTTATCCTGCTTCTGGCTAGAACGTCACACTGGTTGATTTCCTATTCTGTCTCACAAAATTTACTTACTCTTGTGGTGTACGAGAGAAAGATTTTTTAAATTTTTAAATATTATTTTGAACAAAATAATTAATCAATAAATTTTTTGTCGAAGGCCCCAGTAGCTAGTGCACGTTAAATTAATGTTAAGCTTAATATTAAAACTAAATTTAATTTGTTAAAATAAAAATTCAAATAAAAAATTAAATAAAGTATTCTCCTTAAATAATAGGTAGGTAGGTAGTAGTGGTTGTCTTCTGACACACCTAGGCCTGCAGAAGGCCCATTGTGATGCCACTTGAGCTAGTCCTCACTCTCCTATATCCTCTTTGAACCATCCTGTCGATTTAATGAAGCAAATCCTACTTATTCTGATTCCTGTGATTTCAGTAATATTCCCAATAGTTTCGGAACCCAGTGTTTTCAGTCTTCTCCTGCATAGTGCCATGCATCCACACAGGAGATGCTCCACTGTTTCATCTTCTTCTACTTCCTGATAGCTTCTGCAGTAGTCAGAATAAGGCACTCCCAATCTATTGGCGTGCCTGCCGATAAGACAATGTCCAGTAAGAGCGCCTATTGTAGCACTTATGTCCAGTCTGTTTAGCTTTAAAAGCTGCTTGGTTCTATTTAAGCTTAATTGCGGCCAGGTTTGCCTACTAATAAGACAGGTTGCCGCATCCTCCCATCTATGGTTTGCATCATTAATGATATTCTTGTCTATTAATAATTTGCCAGTTGCTAGTGGCATAGGAACCAAAGCTTTGTCAAGCTGAAGTGGTAACGTTGTGCCCTGTCTAGCTCTGCAATTGTCCACTATATCTCGGTGTCCAGGTACCCAAAGCAGATTAATGGTGAAGAACTATGTGACATCTAGTAAAAGCTCATAGCATTCCATCACTGTTTTGTATGTGAGCCTTACTGTTGCTTTTAATGCAGCCTGACTGTCAGAACAGATCTGAATCTCCCTTTCTGTTAATACACGCTTCTTAATGATAAGAATACTCTCCATTATAGCTATTACTTCTGCTTGGAAAACACTACAATGATCTGGTAAACGGAAGGATTCGTTTATGCCCAACGTTTCCGAAAAGACACCCCTCCCACCTGATCATTGAGTTTAGATCCGTCCGTAAAAATGGCAATCTTGCTGTTACAGTCTACTATATTGTAGATATATATATAGATATATACTATACTACCATTGTCCAATCTTCACGAGATGGGAAGCTTACACTGAACGGTTTGTCTAGGGAAAACTCCATTGAGTTAGAAAAGTCAGTGGTTCTTGGAATTGGCGGAAATTGACCCAGAATAGTCGAGTGTCCTCTAGAACTAAAGGCTAGATTTGAAGATTCTCTTAGCCTTAAGGCCGATTTCACTGCTATCAATTTACCATATAGATCTATCGGCAATAGATGCAATGTTTAAATAATAAGTACCTACCTATAATTATTTTACTTGAAAAAGAAGTAGCTAAGATACCTATTTATGTAAACAAATATATAAATTGCTAGCAAATATAAAAAATAAATAAATTTTCAATTCAATATTTTCACAAGCTACAAAAAAAATGAATTTTGTAAATAAATAGAAAACTTTTTTCTAAGAGAATTCGTCTAAAGTGAGCGCAAGCAAAACAAATTTTTTTTGTAAAACCTACCAAAAATGCTCTTGAAACCAGCTGCATTACCAGGCGCAAAAGAAATGCATCAAATCTCGAAAGTAACTTTAAATTGGCAACTAGGTTAGGTTAGGTTAGGGCGGCAGTCGGCACCTAACGTCCCAACTCACTTAGGCCAGAGAATTGGCCCGTTGTGATACCGCTGGGTGGGCCTTACACCACCCTTCCCCCACTCAGGAGGTCCCCTATATGTTTTCAAAATCACGCCCATCCGGCGGCTTTAATAAACCTCGAGAGGCTTCTTGGACTCTTTTCCGAGAGCTGGGATAGGTCATTAAAGACGTATGATTTTAGGAATCGGAGCTTTGTCTTACACAGCCCAGGGCAGTGACAGAATAAGTGCTCCACCGTCCCCAGCTCCTCCTCATCTCCACAACTTCTACAGAAATCATTGTGAGGTGCGTTGAGCCTTGATGCATGGATACCCATCAGCCAGTGTCCGGTAATTGCCCGGATAACTGTCGAGCACTGAGCTCTATTTAAATCGCAAAGTTGCTTTGTTCTCTTTTTGCAGTATACCGGCCATGTCTGCCGTGAGATTCTACACGTGTTCGATATCCGATTCCACGCTTGATTAGCAGCTAGAGCAAAGTGGTCCTTAATACTCAATTTACAGCTGGCCATAGGTATACCCAGACGCTCCTTGTCCTGAAGGATGCTGGTAGTTCCTCTTCTTGCCAGTTCATCCGCAATGCAATTGCCTTCAATGTCCCTGTGTCCCGGGACCCAGATGAGGTGGATCGAAAACTGTTCTGCCATCTCCTCCAGAGATGAGACTTAATAGCCGCCTGGCTATCTGAGTAAATACAGATATTGTTGCTACCAATTGGTAGGTTTTTAATTATCGAGACGGCTTCCTGAATTGCCATGACTTCAGCCTGGAAGACACTGCAGTGATCTGGGAGCCTAAAAGATATTCTTACGTTGTGTTCCTCAATGTAGACGCCTCCGCCAACGCGGTCGTCGAACTTGGAACCGTCCGTGAAGATTTTTGTTGAGCCACTTGGGCCCGGTATACCCGCAATCCATTCATCCCTGGTTGGAAAATGGGTCTCGAATGCTGTTGAAAAGTGTTCCTGTAGGGAGCAGTAGTCCGTACCAACAGGAATTAGAGGATTACCATTAAGAATCCGAGAGTGACCGAAGTCTAGGCCATTCCATTTTCTTGCCTCTCTCACACGTACAGCTGATAGAATGGCTATTTGCTTTCCCACTTTATCCAGGGGCAATAGTTTCAGGATGGCATCTAATGCTTCATAGTGCCCCGCTGATAGTTAATTCTGCAGTCCGCTGAACCTTACTCAGCTTTTTTAGTACGGCTTTCTTGTCCATTGAAGGCCACCAGATTGAAACTCCGTAGAAGAGAATCGGTCTCACGATGGCAGTGTATAGCCAGTGGACTATATTAGGAGACATGCCCCATTTAAGACCAATAGCCTTTCTGCATGTGTACAGGGCGATCGTGGCTTTCTTCCTTCGATCTTCCGTATTTAGGTTCCAGTCCAGTTTACTATCGAGGATTAGACCAAGATATCTGGCTGAACCGCTGAATGGTAGTGTGACACCATTTAATTTTGGGTTTATAAGAGGGGGTATTTTGTACCTCCTGGTGAAGAGCATGAGCTTGGTTTTTTCTGGATTAGCTCCTAACCCGCTATCTGCAGCCCATTTGGAGAGCGTGCATAAGGCGTTTCTTATGATTGGCAACTAAAAGTATGCTACAAATTTTTTTACATAAAAATTTGGCATATGCAACATTTTTCATCAAATCAGAAATTCTATTTGTAAAAACTGTTGCATACTTTTAGTTCCAAATTTAGGCAAAAACTTTGTTCTGCATCTGCTTGGTTATTATTTCTGCACGCCTGTTAGCTGAACTCCGTGCAGACTCAAAATATAGAGAAAATCGGATTTAATATAATTTTTTTTTTCTAAATCATCTTTTTGAATTCGGTCGTTATTCCAATTTTCGATAGCATAATCGGCGATATCTCGCGAATAACACGGGTAATGTTGGTCTCTAATGCTTCAATCGTAGCTGGCTTATCCACAAACCGTTTAGACTTCACGTAGCCCCAGAGAAAAAAGTCTGACGGTGTGATATCACATGATCTTGGTGGCCAATTCAGCGGTCCGGAGCGTGAAATTAATTGTTCACCGAATTGGTTCCTCAATATGTCCATTGTTTCACGGGCTGTGTGGCAAGTAGCGCCGTCTTGTTTAAACCAAATGTCGTTGAGATCTGGGCTTCAATTTCAGGTAGCAAATAATTCGTTTGGTCGCCATTGACGGTTACGGTCTGACCAGCGTCATTTTTAAAGAAATATGGACCGATGATTCCCATAAACTACGCGCTGGACGAGGTCTATTCGGTCGAGTTTCATCCAATAATGAATATTGGATCTCAAATTTGTTGATGGTATGACGAATAGTGGTCTCAGTTGGTCGATTATGGCGACCCTAAAATGGCCAAAGCGCGCGAAAAACATTCTTTACAGAACGCGAATTTTCGTAATATAATTGTACGTTTTGTAAACGTTGTTCGGGTGTAAGTTTTTCCATAATCGGGCGCGGACGACTTTGGGATACCCTGTACCACTAGCCTGCAATAAAATCCGGTATATTGCTTAAGAACACCAAAACACATTTGATTGCCAAATTAGGTTATAATACCTACATAAACAACCAAAAACTGTCGAATTTTGAACCAGAAATGTTTTTTTGACCGATTGGTCCTATGGGAGCTATATGATATAGTCAACCGATTTTGATTAAATTTGGTACAGTGCTTGGGTACTCTAAAAAACTTCTGAATGTCTTTGGTTACAATATCTTCACAAACAAACGAAACACAACGAATTTTGTACAAAAAACGTTTTTTTGACTGATTGGGAGCTATATGATATAGTCAACCGATTTTGATTTTGAAATTTGGTACAGTGCTTGGTAGCCCTATAAAACTGTCAAACACCAAATTTGGTTACGATATCTTCATGAACAAACGAATTATCCATCTAAAACTTTTGGTTTTTTTTGAAGGTCCTCTGAAACGCCCCTTTAGGAGCTATATAATATAACCCCGATATCAAAAAATAAACTTGCATCCCCTGACATAATAATGCATCTAAACTGAAAATTTGGTTGCTCTAGCTCTTACCATCTCTGTGATCTAGGCGTTCATGCAGACGACAGGCGGACATGGGTATATCGACTTCTCTAGTCACCCTGATCATACATTAGGTAACTTTGGGGGTCTACGACGTCGCCTTCTGTATGTTACATACATTTTTGGCTTGCACAAACTTAATATACCCTTTGTACCATACGGTACAGGGTTTAAATAGATGGCAACTTGACAGTACTTCCGCGTGGTTTATCAAAAAAATCTTATTGAACAAAAAACCTCAAGATTGATGACCCTTTATAATGTATATATATAAGATGTGCAAAAATGAAACAATTTTCACTGCCGTATGCTTGTAATTCAAAACAAGTTAAAGCACGTATATTATATTTGCTATTTTTATAAATTTTTAAGATTTATTATTTTTACAACCATACGAACGCATAATTTTCATTTTTGTTTTTCACAATTTTCACATGGAGATTCTGTCATCCCTACGCAGTTGCCTTCAAAAATAATTTAATGTAGAAAATGTCTAGCTGAGTAAGTAACAAAAACATATGAAATATAATTTCTTTTATTTTGTTTAATTTTCTAACGCTTAAAATGTTCACGGTTAAACATAAAAATTGGAAACACTATCATAGCTGTCTGGTCAAGCTGTAATAAAAATTGTCCAATACTTAATAAAGGCAGCACATACAGATTGAACTACCAAATTAGGCATAAAGACTTTTGTGAGCCTAAAACACAAAAAAAGGCCGACTTTTCACACCCTAATCCAGTGGTGGGCAAAACACATACAAACAAACATATCTTTTTGTGAGTAAGCAGCGCAGTAAGCAAAAGCGCACGAGAGAGCAAGAACCGCAATCAAGCAAAAACGATAGAGAGATTGTACATGAGCCGACTGCGCTGCGGCAGATTTTGGTGCAATAGCCTCAAGGTATACTTATTTAAGGTAGCATACTCTCGCCGAAGGCTCTCAGCGAAAGTTACCAATTTTTAGTTTCGTTGCGACTGCGCGTGAGGAGTTGTTTTCACGCATATTATTTTAATATGTTTGCGTTCTCTCTCTCTCGCTTTGTCTTGCTCTCAGTAAAATTGGTGACGGCGCCGGCAGCATTACTCTACCTTAAATAAGTATACCTAGCAATAGCCTCGCGAGTTATGTAAAATGAGAGACTGCCCACCACTGCCCTAATCTAACACTTATTTCGGAGCAGAACTTGAGCTGAGAATAAAAGCTAAGCAAAAAATGCATAAAGTATGGAGAGATGCGAAGGAGCCACAAACTAAAATGGAGTAATTGGGATAGGTTGATACGAGAACAGTTCGAGTTGATATTGACATTTTAAGTAATCATAATCTTCTGTCTGCAAAATATGTTTTCTCAATTTGCTCAAAATAGTGTATTTTTTTATACCCTGTACCTATAGGATTAAGAGATTTGTGCAATGTATGTAACGGACAGAAGGAGGCGTGGCAGACCCCAAGTCCTTTATACCAAAACGCTTATCATAACCTCGGGTAGCGATTGAGCCAAGTCCGTCCGTCCGTATGAACGCCTAAATCTCGGAGACTATAAGAGCTAGAGGCACGAAACTTTACCAGCCGGTGCGCATATTTCCTAAGAAGATGAAGTTTGTTGAATCATGTCAATATCTTCCCCCGTTCCCCCGCAGTAGAGTTTCGCGGTTTTTAGCCACACCGTTTAGTATTTTCATCGGAAATTTAACAGAGCGATGCGTTGTAGTTACATGCATCTATGTGTAAAAAATTAACAAAATCGGACAAATACAACAGAAGTTATAGTCAAAAATGTGCAAATTTCACCTCCCCTTGCCAATAAACTGCGTCAATATTTGACTCTACGCAATTATGGTTACAAGTGACCTAGAATCACAATTTTTGGTAAGCTCATTCATGTGGCTCTAATGAACAAATCCACATCCAAATTTTATCGATGCGGTCCCCCCACCCCCCACAATCCATTTACCGTGTTTTCTCCCACACACCTCAACATACCAACTTGAAACATACCCCGTATACTTTAAGTAAGTTCTTTGTTGTAACATTCGAGTTTCATCAAAATGGGTAAAAATTTAGGGAACTTATAGGTATAAATATCGATTTTCACCAAAAAAAAAAAAATCCCAATTGGAAAGTTCTTAGATGGAATATGCAGGAAAAATTTTTTTGACACAAAAGGTACAGGGTATTCCACTGTCGGGCACCGCCTCGACTGTACCACATTTTTTTTAATCTAAGTATATCGGAGAATATTTAAAAATTATTTTGTTTTTAATTATGTGCAACGAACTAATCGAATTCAAATCACATACAAAACTCGTTTTGGTGAAATTGGGAGCATCAAAAATGTGTAGGTAATTGGTTCAAGAAAAACTCAAAATTGGGCAAGAGTTTTCTTCGATGCAGCGCACTGCAGTCTCAGAAAGCTACTGCACATAGAAAAAAAAATGTGCATCCGATTCTAATCTCCTAGCGAACTTAAATTTAGATTTCCAAGTTAAAAAAAAAAGACTCAGCACAGCATTAAATTTTAATTTCATTTTGGTTTTTATTTCAACTAATTTGAGTTTTTTTGTTTTTGACTTAAATCGTAAGTTAATTAATTCTCATATTACACGCTTTGCTTAATTTTTGCTTCATTTGTTTTTTTATTTTATTTTTGTAATATCTGCTTTTTCAACATGCTGTTGTTGTTGCTTTTGGTATTTTTTTTTTGCATATCCCATAATTTTCAATTATGAATTACTTGGCTTAATAGGATTTTTGTCGTTTTCACTTTTTAATTGAACTTTTTTAATTGAATCGTTTGAATTTTTACCCAAATTGATTTGCATAAATTTTTTTGTTTTTTTATGCATACAATATATTTTAAAAATTAATTTTTTTTTTTTTTAATTTTTGTCATATTTTTTTTGTTTGTTCGACTCACATAAAAGCTCTCTGCGCTTAGCTCAACAAAAGAGAGACAGAGTTGCAGTTAGAGAGTTATAAAGTACAGTATAGATTCCCGCTACAAAAACCTTGTAGTTAAAAAATAAATAAAATTAAAAAAAAAAAAAAACGTGTAAAGCATTTGTATTTCACTAAATGTTGTATATATTTTTTTTAAGTGTAAATGTATACATATGTGTGTTTGTGGAAAAAAAAAAAAATTAAATAAAAATTATAATAATATTTTTAATTATAGTACTCAGTATAGTGTAACTTAAGAACTCAGCTCGAATTTCACAAGGAATCATAAGGCAGCATTTTGTGTTAAAATTTTATTTACGCTTTTGCTTTGTAGAATCGTATTTTCGTGTAATTTTTTTTAGTTTTTAGTTTTTACAAAATTTGCTAAGCTTTTTTTATGTTTAAAATTTTTTTATTTTTTTTTATTTTTTATATAATTTATAGTTAAGTTATGTTTTACTCTTACTAGGCAGACAAAAAAAAATTGTAGTGTACATTTTGTATTTTATATATATATATACTTACTATATATATAAATATTTGTTTAAATATTTTTAGCATTTTCATTTTCTTCACATTATATTTAATAAGTAAATTATTTTAAGCGTTAAGCCGGCTGGCTTTACATACATATCAGCGCTATATATTTGTATATGTAGTACATATAAATTATGTATGTAGGTTTTTTTTGTTTTTTTTTTTTTTTTTTTTTTTTTTTACTTATAAATACATAATTGAATTTATTTTTTATGCATTTGCTTGGCTTAGTGTCTAAAAATGTTTCACATGAATCTTGCTGCTGCTGTACTATGTATATAATATACTTTAAATAGAGTTTGCATATTCCCGGCCAAAGTTGACTATAAATATATAAATAAGTACATATGTATATAGTATATACATGCTAGCTGCAACAACAGACAGTTTTTAGGCAGCTGTACTTGTTTGTGAGCGTTCACTGTATTAATGGCTAAGAGCTGGCCTATGGTAACAAAACTTTTGTTGTATGTATATAGAGCTATACGTGGTATATAAATTATCAGCTCTGGCGGGAGCATGTGCGCGCTACGGCAGGCCGTAGACTGTACTAGTTCTGATATTGTTTATAATTTTTTTTTTTTTTTTACTAGAATTCACTTTAGTTTAGTCTAAAAATTTGATAAATTTTGGCTTAGAAAATGTTTCGGTTTATTTTTTATCGTACATACTTGAAACTAGCTACAGGCTTTCATTTTTGTTTTTTTTTTTTTAATTTTTTAAAATTTTTGCAATATTTTTTATTTTTATTTTTTTGTTTTGTTTATATAGCATATTTTCAACTCGCTGCTTTGCGCCTTAGTTTAAAATGAACTTTGTAAGTTTTACTTTTCGATACGTTTCGTTAATTGATTTACTTTACTTGCTCCTAACTCTTAAAACGCGCTTCAAGCTCTAGCCCCCCATACTCTTCATAAGTATCTTAAAATTTGCACTAGATATATTTGCCTTACTGCACTTGTTTCTGCAATTAATGTTTGAGTTTGCCATAAAATAATTAACGCTATAAATCACAATATGGTTTTTATATAATCAAATTCTTCACAAAAAAAAAAAAAAAAAATATGTATATATATATATCTTTACATTACATATTACAACTGCACATAATATGCGCTCACTTAGCTCACTAGACACAATACAAATACACATAGTTATATAAACTCAATATACAGTGCGGCGAAAAAGTCTTGGCACAACTTGCAATTTGTAAAAATTATACTGCTCTACAAAATTAATTAATTTTTTGCAGCTTTTAAGTATTTTTGCTTGCTACAAATTTCTCTTAGATTCTATGACGTCATAAGTCAGCTTGTTAACAAGTTGAAGCTTTGTAGAATCAAAGCAGCTCAAAAATTTACATGATGCAAAGAATTTTACAAGGTGACGCAAGCAAGCAGAATAAATGGCGGCTCCGGGTTCACTTTTTGTAAATTAAACTGACATAAATTTGCGATATTTAAAAAAACAAAAAAGTTTTAATTTAAATTTATATTTGTGTGAAGTTTGATCCAAATCGGTCCACTATTTCATGTAGCTACCATACAAAAAGTGAACCCGCTCTCTTTTGGCTGAGACACGAATAACGGACCTGCGCATTGCGTGACCTCGTATTGTTGGATCCTGAAAAACTTATATATAGCCTTCAGAAAAAAAAGAAAGCATTTTTCAAGCTAAATTGACGCAACTGAGATTTGGGAAACCAGCTAGGCCTAGGCTTAGGTTGCTTTTACTTAGCTGAGAGCAGCAGTGAGGCCTTAGCTACTTGACATAGGTGTACAGAATTTTTAGCTACAGTTTAGTAAATAAATAATAAAATGCTTAGCTCTAAAAAAACTTTCAAAATAGCGCTGTGTCAAGACTTTTACAACTCACTGTATAATTCCACATAGTACAATAATATATAGCAATCTAATGCGCTCTAATGCTATAATTAGCTCGAATCTATGTGTAAGTGTGTGTGTGTGTGTGTGGATGTGTATATGTTTGAGTGTGTATGTGTGCACGCCTGAATTGACTAAAATCTAGAATCTAGTAAGAAAAGATTTAACCCAAACCCCCTTAGACATGTGTGGCCAGCGGTCCCTTTTGCGTGACGCCCTTGCCATTGTTGGGCAAAATGAACTGCCCGGAGGGACTCTGCGCGCTGCTGGGCGGCAAGTTATTCGCCAGCCCGCCCAGTGGCCCACACAAAGCTGTGGGCTGTGTAAGCGGTGTGGCCGCCAGTGTATTGCTGCTGGCTGTCAAATTGGAGCTGCTGCCGCTGACGCTGCCTGTACCGGCAGCTACTCCAATGCCGGCTACAACAGCGCCACAGCTGCCCATAAGACTGCTGCTGGCGCTGGCGCCAAAATGCTTGAGCCCGCCATTGCTGTTGGCATGCCGTGCGGCATGGTAGGGCGGTGGAGCGGGCGTGGCCGCTGGATTTGCAGTGCTGGGCGGCGGCAGCGGTGGCAATATGGATGAGTTTGTGCGTAGATAGGGATTACCATAGATGGCGCTGAAGCGACTATCGATGCCATTCTGCAGCAAAGGTTGACCTGTTGGTAAGAAACAAAGATTTTATATTTGAAGTTCACTTGCAGCTAGAGACATGAGCTTACCCAGAAAGCCATTGGGCTGTGTATGATGCTGCTGCAACTCATTGCGCTGATTGCGTGGCAGACTCATGTTGCCATGGCCAGCTGCAGTAGCTGCAGCACCAGGCATGCCTACGGCTGTAGTTGTGCATGTGGCTGTGGCATTGGCCGCATAATGCGGCAAGGTGGAGGAATTTATGGACTTGCTATTGGGCTTGTTATCTGCCGGTGGACTATAGTCCAGCGCATACTCAAAGTATGGCGCATAGCCATTGCTGCTTGTTTCCTTATAGCTGTCCTGCTGATTCTTCAAGTTCTTAATGTGGCACTGACGATTGTAGCGTTCACTAAAATCACCCGAGAAGCGATCATCGAACTTGACAGGTCCGGCAAGCGGCACGCCCAGTGTGGCGCCCTTCATTTGCACATCGGGCATGGGTGTTTGTGTTAGATTAATGGCCAGACCATCGGTGCCGGCTTCAGAGTACTCTACATCATAGGCCTTGGAGCGCAGCTCGCTCTTGAGCTCGTTTAGCTTGTCGCCGCCACGTGATGCTTCGGGTATGACATCGGCGGGCATGGGCTTCTTGCGGCTGCGCTTTTTAAAGACAATGACAATCATAACAAACATAAGTATGATGGCCACCGAAGACATGGAGCCCATGACCACCAACAGGACGGGTATGGAGCCCGGCTCGGGCACCAGCGTAATAAGCAGCGAATCGCTGCCATAGGAGTTGATCACAGTGCAGTTGTATTTGCCATAATGATTGGAGCGACTCTCCTTGATAACAAGCGCAGCGCGCACGCCTTCGGGCAAATGATGCTCCTCGAAAATATAAAGATCCGGATCGGCGCTGCTCATATTAATAATCTTGCCATCATAGGACCAGAGTATCTGCTCAGCCTTGGGTATGCTAAACGCAAGGCAGTCAATCTTGGCGCGATTGCCAACAGCGCCAAACTGCACCTTGTGCGAGGTAATCATGGGCGCGCGTTTGACATAGACTGTGGCCTCGGCGCCAATCTCGGGAAAGCCATTGACCACAGCTTTGCAGAAGTAGCGTCCAGCGGTATCGCTGCTGACCTTCAGCTTCAGCTCAGCTGCATTACCTACAATCTGGTGGGCATAGTGTTATATATAGACAATGTAGCTTTTGAAAATTTAACATTATGAACCTACCTGATCAGAGTTCTCGTTGATCCATTCGATTTCGGGCGTGGGATTGCCATCTACCTCGCAGCGCATGGCTACCGAGGCGCCCAGATCAGCCTCTACGCTGACGGGTCTATGTCGAAAGATTGGACCAACTAAAATAGAATTAGGCACATGGGTTAAGCCTGCTTTTGTAGCAAACAACATGATGCAGACTTACAGCTAATGTCCAGCGTTTCGCTCTCCTCGCTTTTGCCCACAGCATTGACCACCTCGCATTTGACAATAGCATCATGATACTGCCTGGTGACATTGTGTATGATCTGCGCAGATTTAAATAGTTCTAGTTAAAATCTGCAAATGACAGAAGCTGTTCCAAAGCTTACCAGTTTGGTAGTAAAGTCACCGGTCATGAGCTCATCGTTGATGAACCAGCGATAGCTAAGTTCATGCGGATTGGCATCTGCCTGACAGCTGAGTATGACCTCGGCGCCCTCGGGTATGCGTCCGCCAGCTAGTGCACCACCCACAACGGATACGGATACTTTGGGCGCATATTTCACCTCCAGCAGCAGCTTGGCCGAGCGATAGGTGCGATCGGCCGTATTTTGCGCCTGGCAGGTAAATGTCGTATTATGATGTTCCTTTTTGGGCGCCAGCTTTAAGATAGACTTGGCGGTGACGCGTCGTGAGTCAGACAAAGGCTCCTTTACATACTCTATGCCTTTGGTCAAAACATTGCCCAAGCCATCTATCCAAGTGATTTCGGCAGCCGGCTTGCCACCCACCGAAACACATTCCAGCTCAATTTCACGATCCTCCGTGGTAACCAAATAATCGCCCTGTAGTATTTTGGGCGCCTCCGGTGGCACCAGCACTGTAAGCTTGGCAAAACGCGAACGTATGCCCTGCTCGCCTTGTGGACCAGGTCCTACCTGGCACTGATATTTGGCATCATCGTCCAGCATCACCGGATAAATGTCCAGCGAAAAGTCACCCTCCTCGTCACTGCCCACCATGGAGTAGCGCTCAAAACCGCTTAAATTGCGATGCTGTCCCAAACCAAAGTCATCCTTGGTCCATTGCAAAGCGCCCACCTTCTCCATGACGCGACAGGGCAATGTCACGCGTGAGCCCACCACTGCTGTTTGATCCTGCGGCTCCATGGCAAAGTGTTGGCCGCCATCGTTCAGACTCTTCGGCTTGTCCTCACTATTCGCTGCTGATGAAGCTGCGTTGTCGCTGTAGTGTGCGCTCTGCGAGGAGGATTTATTCTTGTTTTTAGACTTGGCCAGAGCACCCTGAGGCACCAGCAGTAGCAACAGCAACACCAGCGGCAGCACGGCGAGTGTGTGACAAACGCGACTGCAATTGGTGCGCATTTTCATCAAAATTTCAGGCTATGATTGAGAATTTTCTGCTTTTTGCCTTTTGATATGTTTAAAAAAGTCCTTGCTGAACTAGCTGTAAAGATAAAGAATTTTGAAAAAAAATTGGTTAGTTCAAGAAATTTTTGGGTATATATTATATGTAGTTTTTTTTTGTCTAGTCGAGATATAGAGACGTCGGAGACCTTCCAATGTCAACTAAAGTATGATCAGGTTGACTAGAGCAGTCGATATAGACATGTTCGTCTGTCTATCTGAACGTTCGTATAAGCTTCTAGATCTCAGAGATGCTAAGGGGATGATTTAAATCTAAAGCGTCTGTAAATATTTATATTCTTTGAAAAAGAGGAGAGCACTTAGCTAACCCCCATAAGTTGTCTCCACCAAGTATAATAAATTCATATCCATACGACTCCCTAACCGCCACAGTCAATCTACCATACTTTTTTCCAAAGTAGTTATATATTTATTTTTCGCGAAAAAGGGTGTCAAACCATACACTATAAGATACTCCACCTAATTTCTGGTTGTTAATGGTACGTGAATAACTTGACTTTGCATCGTGACTGCAATCTGTGTACCGGTGAGAATCAGATCTCTGATTGCTCATCGCAACAGCTTCGCAAGCAGACTTCCCATTAATTTGACTGAAAAATCTCCTCATAACATACCCTCAAAACTGTCTAAATAAAAATACACTTTGAAACAATGACACAAACACATTTACTTGACCTGGGCGATTTCTTTGCAAAGACAAAAATTAGGTTAAAAGCCGCACTGAGGCTAGTACAAATTTTCATATAAAATACATATATGTTTATAACAAAAAAAAAATAAAAGAAAGAGCATAACTAAAAACTTGGCAAAACTGCCTTAAGCCACAATTTTCGATTAGTTAAGCAGCACTGCTTGCGCTAGTACTGTGCTGCAAGCAGAGTGCTGTTAAATATGAAGTTAAACAAAACAGCTTAGCTGTGACAACAACCAAGCTGCAGCACTGCTTTTTGTGTTGACCGGCAAGCAGCGCATAGCGGCTTCAAAATAACAGTTACAAGCAGGGCACGAAAACAAACGAAACTTTTCACAAACGTTTCGACCAAAGACACGACTAAACTACTCTTATTTAGTTCACTTACTTTTCGGAATGTGTTTGGTTTTGCTTCGTACAAAAACAATACAAACAAACTTTATTTTTATTTTCATTCGTTTGTGTTATGGTCTCGGCAAAGACAGAAACAAAACGAAAAAGAACTTTTCGTTTCGTTTGTTTTCGTACTTAGTACGCTAGTACTGTGTTGCCAGCAGAGTGCTGTTAAATACAAAGCTTAACATAACAGCTTAGCTGTGACAACAACCAAGCTGCAGAAATGCTTTGTGTGTTGAGTAGCATTTCTCAACAGCAAGCAGCAATAACAGTTACCAGCAGTGCACAGCAAGCTACAGTTCAAGCAGTTATATGCCGCTTGCAAGCTGTAAAGCAGTTTCTGTTATACAAACAACAAAAGCAGCACCAAAAAGCAGTCTTATAAGCCGTTTCTTATTATGACCGCGCTGCAAAAAAAAAAAAAACTACTAAACGAATAATTTGCCCTGCACTCACCTCGCCACTTAAAGCCCCTTAAATAAATGTATGTGCTTTACACCTGCACCAACAAACTAAATCTAGGGTAGTTTTCTTATATATATAGTACATAGTACTTGTTCCATTTGAAGGCCTTGCTTTTGCTTCATTAGGCATGTCATTTTGTCCGTACCACTTGACCTTTTTGCAAATTAAATGCCATAAGATGCTATGCTATGAAACAAAAAAATATAAAAATATAAATAAATATTTAAAAAATTAACCTAAATTAAATGCTCAGCTCAGAACGTGAAAATTCATTGGATTGGCCAAAAAGTTCATACAGTTCATAAAGTGCACGGCACACAGCCTTGAACACAATTTGGAAATATTTACGGCTTTAGTTTTTTTTTTTTGGATTCTTATAGCTGTTGCTTTTGTTGTTGGTTTTTGTGTGTGACGAATATAGCCCGGGGGCTTATGCTAGTACTTCTTTTGAGGGCGGCGGGCGTGCTGCGCGTTGGCAGGGGGCGAATGAGTTTATTTTTTTTTTTTTGGAACTATGTACATGCAAACAAACATTGTCAGCTGCGCAGCATGGAACTTGCGTTCTTTATGGGTCAAGTTTAACTAAATGAAAGAAAAAGCGTGAAAATTCTGAAAGGCAGCTGCAAGCTAAAACAACAACAACAACCAAGTCACAAAACAAATAAAGCTCAAATCCACTGCATCAGAGTGCTGTGTGTGTGTGAGTGCGTGTACTTATGTGTGTGACTGTGTGCAAACCGCCTGGCTGGCAATCAACGCGAAAACAGCAGCAAACGCTGCGTTCTGTTACTCCAAGCCCTCGACCTCCTACCCTACCACATATACGTCCCTTTAGCACCACTTCCCAGCCACCATAACTATAACAGTAAATGCAACTGTAACTGTAACTGTATGTGGCAGGTTGGACTGAAATTGAAACATATTTTTTTGTTGTTGCTGTTGTTGCAAGCAAAACTAGCGATGGACGCAACATTCCGCATCGGAACACTAGGCACTACCTGTCAATCAATTGGATTTGTCTTAAGCGCAAAAGATAACACTAATTCTGGAGGTAGTAGACTTGCAAATACTACAAGTGCGTTCACGAAGTTGAGTATCGAAGCAGAAATGTACAAGTGCACAACAAACAACAGCTTGCACTGTAAAAGTTTTGTAAAAGCAGTGTAAGCAGTGTTAATATTCACCAGTGTATGCATACTTGTTTGTACTTTTTAGGCATTCATTATTAAGCAATTGCTGTGTGTAAACAAATACAGAAAAAAAACTTTCCCAAACTATGATTCTTGACAGTTTTTAAAGAAAGTAACATAATAAAGTAAAAATTGGCTCAATTTAAATTAAGTCAACACATTTTAATTTTTATTAGATCGAAGACGATGACGTCACGCATGGCCGTAGAGAGAAAAATGTACCGGCTCCTGTATTACACCTTTAACTTGAATCATTGTGTTCTGTAAGTACGACAGTAACTACAACGGGCCCCTGGGAAAACTTTGGGGCCGGGAGGAATTCCCTCTTTTCTCACCACTCTCTCGACGGGCCCTGACGTCACATGTCAAAAACTGGTTTTCGTACCTTTTTGTGACAAAGTAAAAATTTTCTTCAATACTACAAAAAGTTTGGAATTTTTTAGCCAAATCATGTTCAGAACTTACTACATATAAGAGGGGAACTTCTAAATGTAATACTTTGACGTTCGGCATTGAAGCAACATTGTGGTCGCATGGATGTAGGACAAATTTAGCAAAGGTTGTCCTAAAATGCTTGTTGCACCAGAACAAATTAATACTGTTTGAGAGCTGATGGAATAAAAAAAAAGATCGTCAAGCGTTCAATATTGAAAAAAAGGTTCTAAATGGTTTTGCTTCCGTTGGGCAACGCATAATTTTAGTAAAATATTCAAAAAATCAACCGAGTTGTTCTGTTCCGCTTCCATTGCTGTGCTCTTTGTAACGAAAACTTAAATTTCAGACCTAAAAAAATGAA
This sequence comes from Chymomyza fuscimana, assembly GCA_949987675.1. Classification (NCBI taxonomy): domain Eukaryota; kingdom Metazoa; phylum Arthropoda; class Insecta; order Diptera; family Drosophilidae; genus Chymomyza; species Chymomyza fuscimana. The sequence continues at coordinate 28,551,983 of OX465090.1, read as the reverse complement.
AATTTGGTTTGTGCTAGATTCGAACCATTGTTTTATGGTTTTCGATTTCAAGGTCCTGGCAGCTGCAAGCCTCACGCTCATCACTAACAAACAAACAAACAAACACACACGCACACTCAACACACACACACACACAGACACACACCCGCTGCATATGCATACATTGGCGCTTGTGTGTATGCAACACTTTTTTTCGTTGCTCTCTGAAAATTTGTAAGGACTCTGCCATGCTGGGCCGCAAATTTATAACACACTTACGCACACAGATACACAGATACTTACATGTGTAGTTTTGGACAAACCCCGACCGTTGCCCAGTGCAGCCGTTGCCCCCTCCCCCCACTATGGTCACCCAAGCCACCCATTCCATTTGCCGCTAGTGCTGCACTTTCTGGCCTTGGCATTTGTGGCTTTTGCAAATGTTTTTCTTTTCTTTTCCGCTGCTTTTCAGCTAAATTAAACACAATTTCTTTTTTTATTTCAAGACCCTATATGGCCCTTGTTGTTGTTGCTGTTGTTCTTGTAGCTACATGTATGTCAACCGTGCAGCGTGTTAAGTGCGTCATCTAATGTTAACAATTTCATCAAGTTAACGCCGCAAAAGCAAAATGAAAAAATGTGAAACTCTCTCGCATGGCTATGCCCGACAATGGCATACTCTGCGTCTGACACTTTTTGTAAATATATTTTTTTTTAAAACTCAGCGCAAAACGCTGCGCAACAAAACAAAATTTTATAACAAATAATGCAGACAAATGTTAAGCTGCAAAACGTTTACGTTTGCTGGTACGCAGTATTTAAAAGCAAACAGTGTTGCCACATTTTATTGTGGAAAAATATGAACAGCTGTTCTGTTATGCCGCTTAGAGACTAGTGCCTTCAATAAAACGAACAAGGTATAAAATTTATAATTATACGCAGTCAAATGATGGCTTATGTCATGCTAGCCTGGAAGACTAACCCACAAAAGATTCTTCTTTTTATAAAATTGATGCTATATTAAAGACGTAGCACTTTCCTGCTCAGTGCAAGATTGCCTGGATGATCATGATCCATAAACCTGGTAAGCAGCAGAGTGACACTGAGTCGTACCAGCCTATCAGTCTCCTTCCCACGCTTGCTAAACTTTGGGAGAGACTGTTGTTCAAAAGGCTGGTTGAACACAGCAAATTTCTTCCTGAACACTAAATTGGTTTTAGAGAAGTTCAGGACACTGTCAAACAGGTGCACAAAGTGATAAATACTTTGAAAACAAGCAGTACTGTCTTGGATTGATGTTAAACAGGCATATGACAGAGTTTGGTTAAATGAAGTTCTGTTCAAAATCAAGAATCTGCTGCCAGCACCATATTTTAAACTTCTCAGAAAATTTTTAACAGCCAGAAGATTTCAGGTTAACATTAAAGATATTCTTCTTTCAACTAAATCAATCAAAGCGTTTTAGACCCATTCCTCTTTAATCTGTACACGGCGGATATAGCCACTCCTATATGATTATGATTGGTTCGTAAGAGATGTCTGCAAAGCGCTGACCTCCAAATTAAACAACAACCAAGCTGCTTTTAAGGCAGCGCAAAAGATTAGCTAAAGGGCTAGGAGTCTAAAAAGAAGATCCTACAAAAATCTCATCGAACAAATCACAAAATTTCATTAATCTGTTAAGTCAACTAGATGATTGCTATGAAGTCTGACAAAACTGGCCTTTAGATAGGTATCCTATAATATATATCTTTATTTAAGACTACTGCAATTTATAAAAAAATATCTGCATTTTTAATTATTTGCATTATATAAAAATAAAACAAGCATTTTCAAGGTATGTTGCAGTTTTTGCGCCAGCTCGTTTTTCGCTGCTGTGTACTGCCATTAAATGCAAACTGCTTGCGCACAATCCAACAAGCAGTGTTAATTCAAACAGTTTTTACGGAAAATTTATAGTGCAATAGTGCTAAATATTTGGCTATGCTTTGAAATTTAAGTAAAAAAGTCTTGGGGGAAGTAACAGAGGGTGTGGGTAACTGTGTCCACGTATATTTATTTATATATTCAAGCAGTACAACTAAGATCAGTTGACTCACATCAAGAACTGGCCAGACACTAAGATTTACAATAAAAAAGTTGAAAACAAGGAAGTCAGATAAAAATTAAATATTATATCAGACGCCCTATGCTCCAATTAGGAGTTAAAGGAACATACTTATCTAAATATATATCAGAATGAGAGCCAAAAGAGCACCGTTGACCAAGTGAGTGACTCATAATATAGGATTGGTCAAGGATGCTCGAAGAGGCAAGTCAAGATGACTTAAGATAGAAGAAGAGATAGTTTGCATAGACCGTTCGAGAGATTGGAAAATTATAAGGGCTATTATAAGGAAAGTGCAAAGCATAATTAGATCTACAAAATTGTATGGCTAAAAGTCGAAAATTATGAGTTACTCTGGATGGTACGACAAAAGTAACTTTGTTAAGAAGTACAGTGAAGTCAATAAGGCTCAATAACGCCGTGGCATGTTCTGCGATGATTTAAGGAATGCAAAGTCTATCAGAATATGGTGGCAGTCGGATATTTGGGTACCAGTTTAAGCCACGAAGTGCAAAAAGCAGAAATTGCCCTCAATCATGTTCTGGTAAAGATGGTATTGAGGGCTCCAAACGCAGGAATAGTATTCCAAAATTGAACGGATGAGAAGAAGATATAAAGAAGTTTTGTGGTACAAGGGTAGTTAAACTCTTTAGAGCAACGCTTGATAAATGCAAGAACTCATCTAGCTTTATTCACATAGTTGACGAAGTTTTGTTTAATAGACTCACATGAGGCTTTATACCAAATTTGCTATGAAAGGTTCAACTTTTTCATTTTTACAATACAAGACTAAGTGCATTTTGATCTTATAATGTATAATATATGAATATGAAATAGCATAGCCATACAGAAATAAACGATTTTTGGGTTCGTAGAGCAGTTCATGTTTACTATATGTTATTGGTAACCCTTAAAATATCTCGATTTGTGGGGCTCAACTGCAATTTTCTGCGTCCCCGAAAGATTTGTGTGGCTTTGTTTTTCGATAAAAAAAAATTTTCTTATGCTTTTAGATTTTTAAAATTGAAAATACAAATAAATTTAAATCAATTTGTGCATAACAATAGTTGATGACCCACATTTCATACCTCATATGCCCTTGAAAAAAACTTTTTGGTCTACCAGGCCATCATCTGCCACAAATCTATAATATCCTCGATCCCCTGGGGTTCAGTTCAGGGTATAAAAAAATACAAAATGCCAGACAGAGTGCCACCAAAAAAAAAAAAAGACAGAAAACTGACCAGCCCCCCCTGTTCCACTACCAAGCCAGCACTATATGTATATGCTCGTCCATTTTCATTTTCATTTTCAGTACTTTGCTGTCCGCCATTTGGCTTGTTTACTTTACCTCTTGGCCATGATTTACGGCATTTGAACTTTTTTTTTTTTTTTTTTTTGGCGTGTATGTGTGTGTGTGTGTGTGCAGGTCTGGCTCGTACCGGAAGTGCTTGGCCTGCGTATGTTCCATGTGATATGCGAGCCGTGCAAACAGAGTCAACAACAAACCCAACCCCCCCCTCAAAACCTGCTAAGGTATGCTTTATATGTACGCCCCCATACAATATGGCCGCCATCTAGCCATCAAAATTATTAAAAATTATAATAAAATTTTTATTACCAGAAATAGCAAGAATAAGGCAAACAGCAAACCAACAAAGGCTCATTGGCCACCAAGGTTGTTGGTTTTGCTGCCTGCAGTTTTTCCTTTCACTTTGCTTTCTTGTTTTTCTAGTCTGTTTTGTACTAAACACTAAAAAAAAAAAAGAGCAAGAAATGTACCGGAAATGACTCTATACGGTTTTTGCATGCTTATAACACTTCCGCTAAAAATTATTGTAGTGTCTATAAAAAAAGAAAAGGGAAATGCCTGAGCTATAATATTTTTTATGCGTCAGTACTTATGTTGAGTGGGTTTATGTTATTTAAGAATTACAAGCTTCGCACGTTATGCTTTTTTTTTAGATACTTTCGACTAGTAAAATATTTAAGTGTTATTAAATATATGTAGATTTAAGCCTAGCTGCGGCAGGAAGAGAGTACTGCTGGCCAAGCAGAACTGGGGCAGATACTATTTGTGGGTAAAATCGTTAACGAAGCTATTAATTTTTGGCTTTGTATAATTAAGATATGCAATATTTATAATACATATTAATAATTATATGAATGCAGTCTGAATAGAATTATGGATTGTGGATTTTTTTTTATGATCGATGATTACATAACCATACAAAAAAAAAGAAAATCGACTTTTGCGTTCAGGGACCATCGAATACATTCGGATCGCCTTTAAATTTAGCTAGTATTCACTCAACACAGACCATATTCTAAATTAAAGTTGTTGAGCTTAGAAATAAGTGTTGCAAAATACGCGTTTTCCGGAATTTTAGATATTCGCATATTTCGGCATTTTTGTACCATTTGATGAAATATTAAAAAGCGGCAAAACATTCAAAAAAAAAAAAAAATGTAACTAGCTTACTCAAAGTGAGTCTTGCGCATTTTGTTTACTAGGGAAAAACTCAACTTATAAACTAACAAAAGGTGCGTTCACGCTTTAGCTAGTTGAGTTTTTGTGCAACTTTGCAACTACTGAACCCAACCGCCACCGTGAATACTCTACATGTTTGCTGGATGTTTTTGTGCTTGCTGACTCCGAATCAGAGGTCCAAAGCACTTAGATCTCAGAGACGGCAAGAAAAGAGCAACCAAACTATCAGTTAGAAGCTCTTTTTATGTCATGGCTAACAAATTTAATTTGTTTTTCGGTAAAGTGGTTATATAATATTTTATAGCATCCATACAGAGCAAATCAAAAAAAAAAAGAACTGTTGGAAGCTTTATTCGTTGGTTTTGCTATTCGAAAGTTTTTTATCAAAGCAGCTATTTCCTAGTTTTGTTTTTTTCTTTCTCAACATTTTAATCACTGTTTCTTGCATTTTTTGTTGTTATAATACTTAAGCACATATACATATATAAAATAAGCAGCTTCAGTTGCTTCTTTTGCAGTACAATTTGAAATATAAAGAGCTGCGACAGTTAAAGTGTGTAAGTTCCAAAAAAAAAAAAAGAAAATAATAAAAATTAAAAAAAATTAAAAAAATTCTGAAGACAAAACAAAGGAAAATGTGAGTAAAACTAAAACAAATGGCTTAACAGGCAAAACGCGTTCTACGTAAAACACATGGCGCAAAACACTAATGACACACAGATACACACATAGATACGCCGACGCAGACACATGCAAATCAACATTAACACACACTCATACACACATATGTACTTGTAGATACGCGTTCACTCACATTTAGACAGTAAAAGATTGACACGTGTGCAAACGTTGCTGGGGGTAGCTGCTGCCGCTCTCACTCTCTCTCTCTCTCTGGCTGTTGCGGCTGCTGCTGTTGCTCTTGCCGCTTGGCTGTCATGTGTTTATTATCCTTTGACAGCGGAAGTTTACAACAAGACGCCAACAACAATAACAACTACAACTATGACGACAACAGCTACTGCAGCAGCAGCAGCAGCAACAACGACAAAAAGACAACTGTGATATACTTTGACAGTGGAATACCCTGAATACCCTTTATTGCTACCTTGAGGATTGTAGACGTGCTCAATGGAACGTTTTTATTATTGCAGGCGGTATACGGGGAAATTTAAGCAAATGGCAACGTGATATTGCTTATTAGGCTCATATGAGTCTAATATAGTGTTGTAGATGTATGGTGTATTTTTAATTTAAATTCACGTGCTAACCGATTCGGATAAGCCTCTTACTATACTGAGAAAAAAAAACCAGGTGGGATTAGGCGTCACATGGCAGAAACGAAGCCCCTTTAGCTTAATTATTTCAAAGGTAATTTTTTTGTTAACATTTTACAATTAATATTTGTTTTGCTCTTAAAAATAAGGCCTACAATGTAGTGCAAGTTTTATGAAACATTTTAAATTTATTTCAAAAAAAATTACTAAAAAATATGTATATATGTATATATATATATAAGTGAAGCAGGCCACCTTTTTGGTCAATCTCTTGATAGAGGTACTAGCCAATATTTACCGATTATTTATTGAGTTATCGATAGCTAGATTTTTCTTTGACAAGATATATCTAGTAAATGAAAGATAAAATTTTGAATTAAGAAAAAAAGTCAATTTACTACGTTTTTTAAACACTACATTTTTTTTTTAATTTAAAATTAAAAAGTTTCATCAACCTTGCTCAAAAATAAGAATGATCATATTTTATGTGAGTGCAAAAAAAATATATGAAAAATCGACTGAGAATAAATTTGTTAACGTAAACGAAAAAGACATTAAAAAAAAATTTTTAATGAAAGATAAAACTTTGAATTTTTTAAATATTAAATAAAACTGACTTTGCTCAAAAATAAGAACGCTCACAATTTATGTGCGTAAATTCCATACAACAAACAAAAAACTTAATCGATTGAGAAACCAATATATTTTCTATACGAAAAAAAATGTTTTATTAATTTTTTTTTTTATATTTTTTTTTACTATATAATAAATTTTTCTTTTTACTTTTTAAAATAATTTTTTTTTAATTCAAAATTAGAAAGTGATATTAACTTTGCTCAAAAATAAGAATGAACTCATTATATGCTGAATTCATTGCAAAACAAAAAAAATCATAAAAAATCGACTGAGAAAAAAACATATATCATAAACGATTTTTTTTTTTAATTCAAAAATTATATATTATATGCGCGTGAATTTACTGCTCGATTCTATGGATACGACGTATAAAAGTGATAGTTGAGTCGGCAAGTATCTTTTGCGCCTAAAAAAATTTTACATACATAGTACTATGACTGATAAATTTAGGCCGAACGCAGTCCTACAAGCAGTTTAAAATAAATTTTTTGTTATCGATAGATATCTATTTCGATAACTTACCTACATTTAGATACGAAACAACAAAAATGCATCAAATTACAGTTCAACTTCCCTATAATGAACTCCTTTATAGCGAATTTTTTCATATTACGCTTTTCTTTTGTGGCTTATCTGCTCATAACGAATCTAATGAAGCAAATTTTTTTTTCCGTGTGAATTTCCTTTAGGGAAGTTTGACTGTATTTATAGAATTCCCTCCAGCTGTCCTTTTTTTTTCTGTTTGGTACCTGAATTTGATTTTGTATCTCCAGCTCTTGTGGGCTCCGTTGTCTAAAAGTTCACACAGAAGATAGAGTATATATGAATAGATACCCGTTTTAATGCTGATATTATTTTAGTATGTAGTATGCGTGCGGTGTAGTAGCGAAATGATATACACAAATACAAATGTATATCTATATGAGTATGGGTGAAATCTCGGGTGTTGTTATAGTCCCACTGTATTGGTATTATTTGTCTGTAAAAGTATCTTCGTTCCTCTTAGATGTAGAATGAGGGGGCTCTAAAGTCTACTAACGACAGAAATCGGACAAAAGTGCCTAGCATACAAAATACATACAGCCTTAAACTCATAATCCTACTCTTCTACCAGGGATTTCGAGGCGTGCACCTCTAGCTATGCTCTAACTAGCTCGCCGGATTGTCGGGGTCCTTTCTAATCTCCCAAAAGGTAGACACATACGTGCAATATTTTAGGTGCACTCAGCAAACAGTACTAAAATAAAATGAAATCAATTAATAAATCTATATAAATCAGATATTACACTCCCGACAGAGGAGAATACTATGCTCACGCTACACAATAATTAACATGGTTGAGGAAATTAGCTGGTGATTATTCCTGTTCATATGGAGACACTCGCATGTCAATGGTCTCTCTTTCTTTACCCTCCCATCCTGTGCAATCCTAAAATCAGAATTGACCCTTAAACCATGTCAAGATGTTTTCATGCTAGTCGTGATACCGCCATGCTCTACTGTGGACAACAGAAATAATATTTAAACCATTATTTAAAATATATATTTATAGCTATAATATTTATTAGAGAAAATATACTAAGGTATTTCATGTTTTATGCCAATTGAATCAATAGAAAAATAAGAATAATTAAATAATAATATATAAAAAAAATATAAATGTTATATAAAAAAAATTTACAACAATCTTTATATATTTGTTTTTGCAAAGACAATTTTAAACGCTTTACATAGTTACTCACTCCGGCTTGGCGATCGTTGAGCTCAATCGATGACGCTGCAGGGCTAAGAATTATTAATGTAAATAATATAATAATAAAATTATAGAAAAAGGGTATGCAACATTATATAAATTGCAACCAAACACAATTAATAATTAAAGGTTGTTGTTTTACAAAGAAGTGAAATATTTAAGCAAGAAATTTAAATTTAAATTAATAATACTAATTCAAAGAAACTGCTTTAGTAAGAATAATTTCATCCATTCAAATTGAACTGCATAATAATAAGGCATGCCATTATTAACTTCAAGATGTTATCAAAATTCATATATACTTCTTGGCAAAGCCCTTTTATAAAATATTATCAAAATATAGTTCAAGATATCAGTTACTATAACCAAATCCAAAGTTGTGCACGACACATTTATATCGTTATAATATGGATTAAAAGATTAAAAAAAAAGAATTAAAGTTCGCAAAACAAAAACTAAACTATAATATTAAGCGAACTTTATATATATATATTATCAAATTATATTCGCTGATTGGTGATGAGCTGCTATGAGCGCTGGTTAGTCCGGGATGAGGGCTTCTTGGTCGGGGCCTGGGAAATCCGAGGCCTTCCCAAATAGATTAAGTTGCCTTCTTAAACTGCCTTCCTATCCAAAGTGTGTGCGGTTAGGTTATGACTTGTTTCCAAAAAAAAAAATCAAAGAAACGTCACGAAAAGTGGCAGGAAAGTGTCGCAAAAGTAATTTTGGGCCAAGTGCACTATAACCAAAAAGTTACAATATGTTTCATTTTTAATCAAAAGCACTGATGTATATGTATTATATATATATATATATATACCTTGAAATTTTGTTGGTATAAACCAAAAATAATAGGAAAATAATCCAACGCCAGTAATAGTTGTAATTGTTTTCGTGTTAATAGCTATAATTTTTAATAATGTTAAACACGAACGATTTATTACCACGCACAATTCAACTAATTTAATATATATATATATACATATATATACTGCACTTTGCATTTGAAATAATTAGAAGACCACTAGCACACGTCTTGCTTATCGCACTTGTTTTCGTATAATGTAAGCTGAACTCTAATCAAAGCTGCGGGCAGCTTGCATTGACTTAGCCTAAGCCGAAAGATACAAAAACAATTAGATGCTTACCGCTTCGGGTCACCCAAGCTAAGCGTGGGTGAGCTGATCTAACAGCATAATCGTATGATTATTGCTGGCGCCACAAATAACACGATCGTTATCCAAAGTGACCTAAGAGTAAGCTAATTACTGAGCAAGCGAGTGCGTAGCGTAAGTAGCTGACGTCATAGATAGACCAATTTGAATGATATGACCCTGTTGGAAATTTGGTCTACTATTGCGGCAATATACTGGCCACTACAGGGCAGTTGAAGGAACGCTAGTCTTTACTAGTGGAGCTTCAACTGAAAAAGGCCAACTTTATGTCTTAACTTGTATATCTTTAAGATGATAGACTCCAATGTCTTTGCCTTGTTCATTAGCCAATTTATAATATGTTTGACTAACTTTACGAGTAACTATAGCAACAATAAATCGAGGAGCCAGTTTAGCGTTAAACTTTTTATCAGCGTTACTTTGACTAAAGTTACGTGCATATACTTTTTGACCTATCTTTAGATTTATAGTTCTGGTACGTAAGTTATACACTTTAGCGTTTTGCTCATGCGATTTCGCTATACTATCTTTTGCTTTTTGCCGCATTATTTGTAGAGCCGATGAATGTTCAATTCGTGTATCATCGGACAAAAGCTGTAAACGTCTGAGTAACTCATAGTCTTTTCCGTGTAAAACCATGTTTTGGCCAAATGCCAAAAAGTATGGGGAATATCCGGTACTTCGGTGTACATTGGCTCTTAAGGCTGCACTTATCTCGGGTAACTTTTTATCCCAGTTAGTATGATCTCTACCTATATAAGCTCTAATAGCTGCCAGTACGGATCTGTTTACCCTTTCGCTTGCATTAGCTTGAGGCGAGTATATGGCAGTGTGTATATGAGTCACACCAAATCGATTCATAAATGCCTTAAAATTACCAGAAATGAACTGAGAACCATTGTCAGTTAAAATCGTTTCTGGTACACCAAAGGTGCAAAATAAAATATTCTCTAGATAGTCACATATTCGCTGGGTAGTAAACTTTCTTAGTGGACATAGAAAATGAAATTTTGTGTGATGGTCCACCACAATCAACAAACCGATATTGCCAGCTTTGGAACGGGGATATGGTCCTAATAGATCCAAATACAATTTTTGAAAAGGTCGTTCCGAAACCATTGGTTTTCCCATCGGTGGCCTTAAAACAATATTTGGGCTTTTGGTTTTGATACATACTGAGCACTTCGATACATACTCTCGTATCTGATTTACCATTTTTGGCCAAAACAAATATCTTTTTAGTTTTTCGATGGTTTTACTGATACCACTATGAGCAGAGTTTGGGGGATTGTGGGATCTGGCTATTATATCTTGTGTAAGACCAGACGGAATCCACAATTTCCAAGAAAGTTTTTCTTGTAGTACATCTCCAGAAGCTGGTTCTGTTCTTTTGTACACGAAATCATCGACTATCTTTAAGTCCGGTAATTTAGTTTTATTAGAAAGAATTTGATCCTTTAGGTCACAATATTCTTGAGATTTGAATTCTGTTGATGTTAAATCGAGAATGGGGCCCTGGTCGTCAATCTCATCTAAAGCAGGCTCGTTTTGACGAGAAAGTGCATCTGCAACAATATTTTGGGAGCCGCTGCGGTGATTAATTTTAAAGGAAAATCCTTGTAATTTAATTGCCCATCTTGCTAGGCGACCAGCGAGATCTTTTTGCCTCATCAGCCATTGCAGCGAAGCATGATCAGTAATGACCTGAAATTCTTGGCCTTCGATATATGGCCGAAACTTTTTAATTCCTCGAATAACTGCGAGACACTCTAGTTCTGTAATGGAATAATTGCGTTGAGCCTTCGAAAGTTTTTCGGACATGTAAGCTATGGGTAATTCTTCCCCTTTCTCATTTGCTTGTGCTAAAACGCATCCTATGCCAAAAGTACTAGCATCACAGAGTAATACAAATGGTTTGTCAAATTCTGGTGTTGACAAAATGGGAGCAGAAGTTAAATGACTTTTCAACTTATTAAATGCTGTTTCTGCATCCGCATTCCAATTAATTGATTGCTTTTTCTTTAACAGCTCCGTCAAGGGAAATGTTAATGTGGCATAGTTCTCGACAAAACGTCGGTACCAACCAGAAAGACCGAGAAATCGTCTCAATTGTTTCACTGTTTTTGGAACAGGAAATTCATTAATGGCTTGTATCTTACTAGGGTCAGTCATAAGTTGTCCGTGACCTATTATGAAACCAAGATACTTTATCTCTTTCATACAAAAATTCGACTTTGCTATATTTATAGTTAAGTTGGCTTTACGTAAATGCAGAGCTACTTCTTGTAACAACAGCATGTGTGATTCAAAATTATCAGAAAGTGTTAGCAAATCATCTAGATAGACAAAAACTCTAGTTCTCAAATTTGCTGGAATAACGTGATCCATTAGTCTACACAGGGTTTGCGGAGCATTGCAAAGACCGAATGGCATCACTTTATATTGGTATAAGGGACGATTTGGAATTGTAAAAGCTGTATACTGCCGAGATTTCTCGTCCAGCGGAATTTGCCAAAATGCATGTTTCATGTCGAGTCCAGTTATATATTTTGCTGGAGGTAACCGACTTAGAATTCCATCGATATGTGGCAGGGGATACGCGTCCTTTCGGGTATGCTTGTTTATTTCACGAGAATCTAAACAAAGTCTATCTTTATTAGCTTTCCCCACTAAAACACTGTTGCTACTCCATGGGCTATTCGACTCTTCAATTACATCTAATGCAAGCATTTTCTCTATCTCAACAAACATACGTTTCTCAATGGCAGGTGAAACCGGCCAATGTCGTTGTTTCACAGGGGTCGTAGTCTCCATTTCTATTTGGTGTTTAATAAAATGCGTACGACCTAGTCCTTCTTTCTCGTATGAGGGAAAAATGTCAACGACCCTATCAAGCTGCCTCTTTTGCTCCAAACTGAGCGGGTGCATTTTAGGCGTTTCGGGTATATCAGCTTCTTTGCCGACATCCAATTCGCATATGTTCTGATTGGGCGAAAGTAGTTTGTCAATTAAACCAAAATTTTTCCAAAATGGAATACCTAAATATACTTCCTGTTTCAAGTCAGGTACTATAAAGAACTGAATTTCGTGTTCTTGATTACGAAATTTCACTGGTATTAACAGTTTTCCAACACAAAAACATGTTGAGTGGTTTGCTGTTGTGATGCTTCCTGAGCACTTGCGTGTTTTTGGGTGCTGTCGTAAAGACAGTGCTGCTGTACCACCTATGCAACATAAAGTGGCACCAGAGTCAAGCAAAGCTAAATAGTTACATCCTTCAATACTTATGTCAGTGTACATTCGATTATCATTGGACATAAATATTGATTCCACTAACATCTTGCGATCCTTTCGAACTTGTCTCCAGAATTTTCTTAAACGTATGGTAGACCGTTTGGATCTATATATCAAATCTAATGGCTCAAAACTATTTTGGAAATGTTCTTTAAAATGAAAAGTTTGAACACAACTATCAGGATCCTTAATCTCAATGAAATCATGGGTTTGAGTTTGAGCATCAGTACATGCAAGTGAATTTATTTCTTTGGTTTGTAAGTCTGGGTAAGTTGGAATCTCAGAAGCAGTGGTTCTATTTATATTTAAGTCGTGTAAAGTTTTTATTCTGTTGGATGCGTCAAAATCGTGCTGGTTTGCGCATCCTTCTTTAAGTTTCCCGAAGGATTGCACTTAGTACACTTGGGTTTAAAAACATTTTTTGCACCACATCCATAGCAGAAAATACGACGTTCACTAAGACAATCTTCGAATCTATGACCGAACTTGTCGCAATTCCAGCATACAATTTTATTTCGACGTATTTCTGAAATATTTTCGTCTTCAACTTCTTCAGAATCGGACATAATTTCAGATACGTTTGGTCTAGTAAATTTTGGCTTAGCGAAGAAGATATTAGCATCCTTACAAAATCTTTCGTGCTTACGAACTTCTTCCCTTAAGTCAAACCTATTTTCAATCTTCAAATGGAGTAGCTCGTATCTTAAAGTTGGCTTAGCGTTTCGCATTAAAATATCTACCACTTTAAACTCGCTTATCTCGTGAGAAAGTTGACCTATCAAATCTTCAATGACCACTTGAAAATCGTCGAAAGTTTCGTTGTCCTTCTGACGTCTTTTCCTTATTAATTCCCATAAGTCAAAATCATCTTTGGGATCGTCGAATCGACGTCTAAACTCAGAACAAAATAATTGCCAGGTAAATCTTTGGTTTCTACGGTGAAAATTCCAAAACCAGTCAGACGCCTTGCCTGAGAAAAGCAATTGCAAATTATCGCAAAGGAGACGGTAGTCACTATTTAGGTTCTGTTCTGTCAAAGCATGGACACGGTATAAAAATTGTTCGATATTGATCGAATCTTTTGTACCATCATATTTAATACGCCAGCTTTGCATAATGCTAGCTGCTTTATCTGAAGAGATACTTGAATGCTGACTATTACGCGGGCTATTCAACAGAAGGTCAGACGGTATATGTGAATTTGAAATATTATTAATTACTGGGTTGTTATTTGAGGATTGAGGAGTATTTCTAGTATGTAGATCATTGTTTTCTCGACCTATATTAAGAGATGATAGTTGAGCTTGTAAGGTCTCAACAATCGAAGTTTTAATGAAAGAACTTAATTCTTCCATCATATGTTTTTGATGGCCTTGAACAACAGATTGAACAATATCTGTTAAGTCAGTTTCAGTCATATTGCCATCTGTATTACAAGATAATCTGCTACCTGAACCGTCACGTTTTGTGTTGTTTCGATACCCAGATCTTGTTTGCATTCCCCTTTTGGGAGTTGCCCCACGACCTTTGCCAGTTCTAGCACCTCTTTGATGTTGATCACCACGGGAGGAATTTTTGTTAGCTGCATTCATTTCGGCTGCAAGGGTATTATTTGTAAAGGAGATCGTACTGGGATGGCATTCTGCCTTACAAGTAGGACACTCCAATGATGACTTAAGCCACTCAGCAATACAGTTATCATGATATTTATGTTGACAAACTGTTTTTGCTATTAACTCATCTAACCGAAATGGTTCATGGCAAATGCCACAGAAGGGATCTTCAGCGTTGATCGCTGCTGCAATATTTTCCGTACTACGACGAACAGACATTTTATGTTTATTAAAATTTATCAACTACGTCAAAAGATTAATGAATATTTGATTCTTAATCAAATCAACCAAACAAAATTAACAAAAAAAAATAATAAAGAAAAAAAAATATATATATAATAATATCTTGATTATAATATCAACCAAAACTCAAATATAAAAAAAAATAGAATATCAATAAAAGGTAGTTGTCCACTTCAAGCATGATTTTATCAGACTGCATGAAAAGCGAATATTGGAAGCTAAGCACAGTACCTTTTGAAAGTTACTCGGTCTATTGCTTCACTATAAAACAAGTAAGTCGGAAATTGGACAATCGTTGAACCTCAGTGTTCATTCGATTGTAAATCCTAAAATCTAAACATCACATTGCAATACGCTACTTTATATTTCACTAGACTTTAGTGCAGTTTTAACTATTAAACAGATTATATTTTGGTCGAACTATTGAAACTTATTCAATCAGTAATCGCAAATTCCAAAAATAACCTCCGCCAACACAAAATTGCACCATAGCATAGCGACTTATCGTTTGAAAAAATATGGGATCCTTTTATGGTTGTCAATCACCGCTTTATGCTCAACATATTGATTATGATCTAGTCGATTATTTCGAATCAAGCTCAAGAAAATCGCAATTCCAGATTAACCTCATTAGTGGCAATAAAATGTAGAGAGACAGTCAATTAGGATCAAACAAAACTATGGATTTGGATAAAAAATATCCAGAGAGCGTTCGTGGGACCTAACCCTAGGACTTCTTCAAATATAAGGTTATGCCAATGACAGCTAAAAGCTTTCTTGCCCCACGTTGGGCGCCAAATTGTAGTATGCGTGCGGTGTAGTAGCGAAATGATATACACAAATACAAATGTATATCTATATGAGTATGGGTGAAATCTCGGGTGTTGTTATAGTCCCACTGTATTGGTATTATTTGTCTGTAAAAGTATCTTCGTTCCTCTTAGATGTAGAATGAGGGGGCTCTAAAGTCTACTAACGACAGAAATCGGACAAAAGTGCCTAGCATACAAAATACATACAGCCTTAAACTCATAATCCTACTCTTCTACCAGGGATTTCGAGGCGTGCACCTCTAGCTATGCTCTAACTAGCTCGCCGGATTGTCGGGGTCCTTTCTAATCTCCCAAAAGGTAGACACATACGTGCAATATTTTAGGTGCACTCAGCAAACAGTACTAAAATAAAATGAAATCAATTAATAAATCTATATAAATCAGATATTACACTCCCGACAGAGGAGAATACTATGCTCACGCTACACAATAATTAACATGGTTGAGGAAATTAGCTGGTGATTATTCCTGTTCATATGGAGACACTCGCATGTCAATGGTCTCTCTTTCTTTACCCTCCCATCCTGTGCAATCCTAAAATCAGAATTGACCCTTAAACCATGTCAAGATGTTTTCATGCTAGTCGTGATACCGCCATGCTCTACTGTGGACAACAGAAATAATATTTAAACCATTATTTAAAATATATTTATAGCTATAATATTTATTAGAGAAAATATACTAAGGTATTTCATGTTTTATGCCAATTGAATCAATAGAAAAATAAGAATAATTAAATAATAATATATAAAAAAAATATAAATGTTATATAAAAAAAATTTACAACAATCTTTATATATTTGTTTTTGCAAAGACAATTTTAAACGCTTTACATAGTTACTCACTCCGGCTTGGCGATCGTTGAGCTCAATCGATGACGCTGCAGGGCTAAGAATTATTAATGTAAATAATATAATAATAAAATTATAGAAAAAGGGTATGCAACATTATATAAATTGCAACCAAACACAATTAATAATTAAAGGTTGTTGTTTTACAAAGAAGTGAAATATTTAAGCAAGAAATTTAAATTTAAATTAATAATACTAATTCAAAGAAACTGCTTTAGTAAGAATAATTTCATCCATTCAAATTGAACTGCATAATAATAAGGCATGCCATTATTAACTTCAAGATGTTATCAAAATTCATATATACTTCTTGGCAAAGCCCTTTTATAAAATATTATCAAAATATAGTTCAAGATATCAGTTACTATAACCAAATCCAAAGTTGTGCACGACACATTTATATCGTTATAATATGGATTAAAAGATTAAAAAAAAAGAATTAAAGTTCGCAAAACAAAAACTAAACTATAATATTAAGCGAACTTTATATATATATATTATCAAATTATATTCGCTGATTGGTGATGAGCTGCTATGAGCGCTGGTTAGTCCGGGATGAGGGCTTCTTGGTCGGGGCCTGGGAAATCCGAGGCCTTCCCAAATAGATTAAGTTGCCTTCTTAAACTGCCTTCCTATCCAAAGTGTGTGCGGTTAGGTTATGACTTGTTTCCAAAAAAAAAAATCAAAGAAACGTCACGAAAAGTGGCAGGAAAGTGTCGCAAAAGTAATTTTGGGCCAAGTGCACTATAACCAAAAAGTTACAATATGTTTCATTTTTAATCAAAAGCACTGATGTATATGTATTATATATATATATATATATACCTTGAAATTTTGTTGGTATAAACCAAAAATAATAGGAAAATAATCCAACGCCAGTAATAGTTGTAATTGTTTTCGTGTTAATAGCTATAATTTTTAATAATGTTAAACACGAACGATTTATTACCACGCACAATTCAACTAATTTAATATATATATATATACATATATATACTGCACTTTGCATTTGAAATAATTAGAAGACCACTAGCACACGTCTTGCTTATCGCACTTGTTTTCGTATAATGTAAGCTGAACTCTAATCAAAGCTGCGGGCAGCTTGCATTGACTTAGCCTAAGCCGAAAGATACAAAAACAATTAGATGCTTACCGCTTCGGGTCACCCAAGCTAAGCGTGGGTGAGCTGATCTAACAGCATAATCGTATGATTATTGCTGGCGCCACAAATAACACGATCGTTATCCAAAGTGACCTAAGAGTAAGCTAATTACTGAGCAAGCGAGTGCGTAGCGTAAGTAGCTGACGTCATAGATAGACCAATTTGAATGATATGACCCTGTTGGAAATTTGGTCTACTATTGCGGCAATATACTGGCCACTACAAGTATTACCAACTTATAAGACATTACACGCCAAAAATACCCAAAAACCTATAATACCTAATATACCCAAATGGGCATAGTGTATAACAACGACAACAACAACAAGCAGCGACAAAGACAGCGACAACGGAAAAACCGCAGCCGTAAAAAGACAAAAATATGCTGTTTTTTCCCCTTCTTCCCATACCATCCCTAACAACCTCTTCGCACACTAGCTTACCCTTCTTTATTTCACCCTTTGTCTTAGTTGTCTTTCCGTTTTTTGTCTCACTTTGTTTATTCGTTTCGCCTGCATGCAACGCATCGCTTGTTGCGCCAAATAAACAACTGGAGAAGCGAGCAAAAGGGTGTACCGAGGGTATCTAAAAAAAAAAAAAGAAAGGAAGAGATGCGTAAGGAAGCGTAAGCCCTTGAAAGAGAAGCAGTGTTGAGAAGTGAAGAGCGAGGCAGAAACCGCGTGTGGAAATGTAAAACACTGCGCAGTTTATAGTTCGCAACTTGATTTTCCTTTTTCAAAACTGAAAATCCTAATCAAATTTATTGTAGTTCTTCTTCTTTTAGTTGTTGTTTTTGTTGTTGTTGTTGACGCCCCTGTAGTTATTGGTAGACGCTAGCAACGGGCATATGAGCTGCGTCATCAAAAAAGTCACGCGGCGGCATGTATGGCAAGCAGATCAATAGCTTGGCTGTCAAGCAGTGCTAAACACGTGCAAATGTTTAAGACGTTGTGCAACACAGTTTTATATCACTTATAAGCATTGATGCATTTGGGGATTGTAGCTTAAAACTATTTATTTTATTTATAAAACATACAAAAAAAAAAACGGCTTGTTGTGAGCGATCCATAAGAGGAGTCTATAGATGCATAGTTCCGGCAGTGCTTAGAAGATTTGTTCGGTACATACTAAAGCAGTTTTGGGTACCTGCATAAATGTTATGGGTGATAATTTCTGATTAAGCGTAAATCAAATTTTTATATTAAGGCCTATACGCAGAATGCAAAAAAATTTCGCACGGAATGACAAAACCATATAAAAAAAAATCCCTATTGGGATATCCCATTCCCCATGGAATGACAAAACCATATAAAAAAAAATATCCCATTCGGAATTTTTTTTTTATATGGTTTTGTCATTCCATGCGAAATTTTTTTGTATTCTGCGTATAGGCCTTTACACTAAAAACGAAAACAGTGAGACCCCACAAGCAGTTTTAACAAGAAGAGTAGAGATCAAGTTGAGGCTAAGCAACCCCCTCCAAATCGAGAGACCTGTAAGAATACAAATTGGATTACTTATGGTACAGTAAGCAGCTGGACGAACTCTAACTCCTATAGGTTCTGTGAGATAAAGCAGGGATCCGCCCAGCAGAAGCTGCTCTGGCCGCTTCTTGGGTGCTCATAGGATCTTGATGCACACAGCTTAAACCATAAATATTCTTATTTCGGTAATTGGACTAGCTGATGAGCTCTAGGGAGAGTATCCAACATGATGATCAGGACGATACAAAAGCTCGATTTAATCATATACGCGAGTGTGTACACACTGTCTGTATCTCGCGGAACAAAAGCGCCAGTAACATAAAATTTGTTGCGCATTATGATCTAGTTCTTCTATTTATTGCCAATTACATATTTTACTTTTTAGATAACCTAAACGGGATAACCTAAGGCAAAGTATAGACAAAGCTGGTCAAATTGGTAACAAATATCTGGACAGCAAAGGGTATGTTAAGTTCGGCGTGTTTTCTTTCCAATTTCCTAGTTATAGTTGTTGCTATGCCATAAATTAAAACCTTTTTACACATGTTACGCGCCAAGCTGTCAAGTAGCTGGGTGAGCTGTCCCGGAGCCGAAGGGTTCATATTGAGGTTGAGGTGTGAGGGCGTGAGAATTCGAGCCGTTGCTACCAAGCGTCTTGGACACCGTCTTGGTGTTGAATTTATGCCAGACGAACCACCACAATAAATTCATCAATTTCCATGCATGCCCAGAACTAACAAAAGGGCGAGAAATTTTTTTCGGCAGGGCTGGAGAAACATTTATTGTGCTTGTGAAGGCTTATTGGTACAGGGATTTGTTAAACAAATGGTTCGGTTTGTTTGGGTTCAGTTCTCAGAATTTCACTTACCAGTTGCATATATTTACTAAGTTGGGTAGTCAAGTTATAAATAGGTCAGTTGCTCACCTGTAAACAAAAAAAAAAAATGAATAGTTTTAGTTTAGAAATTTAATTTATCGATTAAAAAAATATGTCATCTTGAGACTTAGGCACTTGTTTTATATATATTTTTTATAATAAAGTATTTTTACGGCACAGCTATTTATTATTAAAACTTTTTATGATTATATTTTTAAAGAGTTCATTAAAAACACATATTTTTTATTTATTAAACTATAAAATGCGCTATGATAATAATTTTTTAAGAAAAACAACATAAAGACTTGAACATAATAAATTTTGCTGGACATAATAAATTTAGCTGGTCGTACAACGAGCTCAGTGAGCTTTTAAAGCACACTGAATACATAGGGGCGACAGTGGAGTGTGCCTTTGCTTAATTATAGCAAATAAATTTGCATAATAACAGTATATACATAAAAAAAAACATGAAAAATATGTATCAAATAAAATTATATATTTAATAATGTTTACATTTGCTCTATTTTATTTTATGTAAAATTCAGTTGCATATAGTAATTTTAAATTAAAAAAAAATATATTTTCTTTAATGTTTATGTGTATAATCGGTTTTTATGCAAATAGGTTTTTTTTTGATTCTTAAAATAATTTTAACGTAACTGTTACTTTTTTTTTTTATGCGCGAAATGCAATACGCGAATGCTGTGTGAGAGTAGAGGGAGTCTTTGCTCAATTATAGCAGCTAAATTTGCATAATAAAAGAATATACATCGAAAAACATTTCAAATATGCATCAAATAAAATTATAATTTAATAAACAGCAATTAAATTTCATCTAGTAAAAATGATGGATAATGCAAAAAAAAACCAACAGTTTCTATTATGTTTATGTGTATAATCGGTTTTTATGCAAATAATTTTTTTTTTTTTTTTGATTATTGAAATATTTTTAACGTAGCTTTTTATGCACGAAATGCCATACGCGCAAGTTGAGTGACAGTTAAGAGAGTTTTTGCTTAATTGTAGCAAATAAATTTGCATAATAAAAGAATATACATCAAAAAACATGAAAAAAATGCATCAAATAAAATTATAATTTAATAATGTTTTACAGCCATTAAATTTTAACTAATAAAAATAATGAATACTGTAAAATGCGAAACCATTTCCTATTATGTAAATAATCGGCTTTAATGCAAACAACTTTTTTGATTATTAAAATTTTTAAACTTGCTCAATTATTTTAAACGAAATTAAACTCGCTGAAACTATGTGTGAATATAAATGAAAATTCTTCGAAGTTTTTATTTCTTTAGGCATTTTCTAAAGCAGTTTCTTTTGCAAAATTTTTGAACATAGATATGTTTTAATGCATAGATATTTATTATTTAATTAATTCCAAAATAGCTTGCACTTAACTTTCAACCGAATAGCTAATTTGGTTTTTGATTCCGAATTAACACTGAATTCCGCCAAGTACGGTTCATGAACTGGTTCAACAAAAAAAAAACACATACTTGATGCCTGGTATCGGACTTGGAAGTTTTAATATAAGCAAACGGCGGCTTTGCCTTTACTTTGGCGAAACTTTTCATCAATAATTTTTGTATTTTGTATGTGTATGCATGTAGTATATAAAGTATATATATATATATATTATGTATGTATATATATGTGTGTGTATAAAGTTGCCTTTTAATTGAATATTAATAACCAAATCCTGCATATTAAACAAGTAGATGACAGAAACAACAGCCAGTAACTTGGCTACTAATATATGCACAGATCTGTAATATTAAGTCGCACACTCACTAGCTCATTCTGTGTGTGTGTGTGTGTGTGTGTTTGTGCGTGTGTATCTATGTGCCTCTATGTGTAAGTATATGTATGTATCCGTGTGCGTATTTGGCCTTGTGTTGTTGCGCACGTTCGCTTCCAGAGAACGCTTTGTGAATCTTTAAGTTTGCAATTGCTTGGCGCCGCATGTCGTCCGCCCCCTACCCTTGGCCGCTTTACTTTGTCAATGTTGTCTTCCTGTTTAAATGTCAAATGTTAATGCAATCATTAAGCTCAATTAAACTCATTTCAACTTGTGGCAAATCAACTGCAACTCACAGTACATAATACGAGGGCAGTTTGATTAATTGATCGACTTGTTCTGAAATTCTGCAAAAATAAAAAAAGCGATGTTAGCCATTTTGGATCAGCGAAGAGACCTCTTTAAGATGTCATCTTTAAAATAAAAAGCCAGAACGAGAATGCCACAGTGCAGCCGTTTGAAAGATCTGCCGGGCACTTGAGCAAGGTACAAGACAAAGTGAACATCCGAACTTTGAAGGATCCCACAAAAACAAGAGCAGCACGGCAATAGAAGTTCGCACGAGGCACTGCACTAATGATGGCCGAGACTATTCACGTTGCTCATCACGACTTCTGTCGTAGCTGCGAAGATGATGAGAATGTAGAAAGCATAAGAAAGCACCAACACCGGCTATGTTATTGCGCTGCACTTCGTAGAAAACGCAACCAGTATCTGTGAAAAACACGTCTTCCTAGATCTGGGCCAGGGCCGTAGAGAGAAAATCCGGGGCCGGCGGGGCCACCTTTAGCTTGAATCACGACAGTACGACAGTAATTACACCGGGCCCCTGAGAAAATTCCCGGGGGGATCCCGCCTTTCCAACGCCCCTCAGATCTGGTAAATCTTCCCACAGCCGACCTAGCTTTTTTTATACAAACCTCAGAATAGTTTAGCAATCAAGCAGGAATGAGAGCGCTCAACAGCTATGCCACCAAATTATGCTTAGCTTTCCGTGCCCCCTACCTGCATCATTCTTTCTACTTCCTTTTCCTTTTCATAATTCGGCATCACAAAGGATCCCAAGCAGTCTCAATAACCTTACCTAACCAAACTCATAATTTTCAATAGTTAAGAAGCGGCTTACGAAAAGTTCTACTGAGCCTTCAGATCACGCCAGATCTTGTTGATAAGCTTCATGGAATGAAATTGGACGATCGAAAAATGAGCCTGCTTATGGTGGCTTCGTCTGTAGATATCTTAACAAACCGGGTACATCATATTCCATATGAACATTTGGACATGAGAAGCCCGTACCCGCGATTGTTTGTCTTCGACCAAAGGCACATCTGTGAGCTCGCCTTATCGTAGAATTAAGCCATGTTCAACTGTTATCCCAACAAGTTTTTTAACCCTTTCATATCCCTGGACAAATTATGAATGCATCACAAAAACACTAAAGACCAAGAATAGCCAAAGAAAAGCATTTCCCAGCTTGAACGTTCACCAAAGAAGCTCAAGATGGAGCCGACGGTCAGCAGAGCCATGGCGACAGTTTTTTTGGATGTACTCGTTGTAAATACCTTAAATAGGATGAAATGATTACCGCGGAATATTATTTAGAGCTCTCGGACAGGTTTGAGATTGATTGGAGGATACAATAGCTGCATCCGGTGACAAAGACCATTCACCATATTTTCAGGATCCAACAGAAATTCTATAGCTCGATGGAACAAAGAGCTTATCACTGGAACAAACTTTTATTTTGAGGATATTGGCAAAAATATTTTTTGTGACAGTAAGGTTAGGTTAGAACAACAGCCTAGCTAAGGAGCTGCCACATTTAGGCCGAATTTCAGACCGTTCTAACTCTATGACACTTCGTTGTTAGAAGAGACCTCATCGATCAAAGAGAGTTGCAACCGGTTGCAGAGCCGATCTCCATCATTTTTGCAGCCCATTAAAGACAGCTGTGGGAGATTGTTCAAAAGCAACCGCTTAGATATTTAATCCTTCTCTTGCGAAGTGCTAAGCATGAACAGACGAGGTACATCATCGTTGATTAGAATATTGGGAAAACGCTAGACTAAATGTAAACGGAAATAGATTTGGGAATAATCGAGGTGGTCCAGCTACTGAAGCAGTCAGATACGGTTAAGAATATTGAAAGAAAAATGAACTTCTTTGTTCCAACAGCTATTGCAGCAGTCAGGCAGAGTATTGGAAAACGATAGAACGATCGTCTACAGCTCTTCCTCGTCCTTATTGCAGCTGTCTGGCAGGATTAAGAATATTGTCAAAAATCAAAACTAAATATAAATAGAAATATTTTTTCTTATTCGCAGCGACACAGATCTTTCAAACAGCTCTCGTATATACTTAATAGGCAATGTTTACTTGTGTATGTATATATAGCTATCTATGTATATATAAAATGTTGTATATCAATTAGATATGCAGCAAATTAAATCACAATTGAAGAATTGTTGGCTTGCAACTTGAGCTTAATAAAAAGGCGGTACGGGAAAGTGGCAGCTGGAGGAGTCGCTGCGTCTTGGTTTGGGTGCTGGTTGTAAAAGACTTTTAAAGGACTCACAAATGTATGCTATACATTTTTCATTTGCCGCACTTAACTGTGCAACAAAAACAACAAAAACAACACAATGCCTCGTAATTGATGACAAGAAGAAAAAAAAAAACAAACACAGCAACAAATGCAAAAACAAAAACAACCAACAAAAACAACAACAAAGCAAACGTAACATAATGAAGGAAAGTTTTGCACAATTTAGTTCTCATTGTTGCCATTTTGTGTTGTTGTTGTTGTTGCTATTGCTGTTGTTATTGCTGTAAAATTGACTTAGCTGCGACGATAATAACAACAACAACAACCACAATACACACACAAACACATGTACAAACAAACAAACCAACACACATACACACAACAAGACGCCCACCAAATGGATTTGGTAAACGTTTTGCAATAGTTTCTAACCCTTTACAAGTACAGATAGTCTGTATATATGTCCTGTAGTTTCTATTGTTGCTGTTTTAGTTTTTACTATGCATATATATATGTAACTACACTGGTTGGCAAAAGTATTTTGACACTAAAAATGCTCAAAGGCAAACCTTGCTTGTTGAATGCGTTTTAATGCGTACTGCGTGACGTCACTAATCAAATTCAATATAGTACAAAAATTAAAATTTTTTTTTTTAAATTTAATTTGCTTAAAAAATATTTTTTTGTGCATATTTATTTTTAATATTTTAAAACTTTCAAATTTTTTTTTTAATTTACTAGCTCATTCTATTTTTAAATACATCTCCAAGCGCAGCTGAGAACCAAACATAATAGGGTCAGTCAAAAGCTTTCATACGAAAAACTAATGATAAATAATTCATAATAATTTTACTTGCATAATCTTTAAAAAATATGAATAATACATTTTTAGTGATAACAGATAAATTTGTTGTGGCACGATGGCCTGGTTGCTCTCATTCTTACTGTATACTGTCGATTTAGTATTAGATGCTTAGTCTAATGTAAATAAATACACAAAAATAATCTTTAACAAAAATTACCTTAATTTTAATTTAAAAAAAAAAAATAAAAATAGTATTACAATTTTAAGTTGAAGGCTGATAAACCAAAATTCCATTTTAAAAGATTTAAAGAAAGTATCTGAATAAGGATGGTGATGCAGATCGATTCATAGCTAAAAAAAATTTACCGGAAATTTTTGTTTTTAATTTTAACGCGATACGGCTTCATTTAAAAATAACATATTTTTCATTTTTTAACACTATTTCTAACAGAGACACCTTTCATATTTTTTTATTTTTTTTTTTTTTAAGCTGCTGCATATGGGTCTTTATGAAAAGTGAAAAACATTTTTTTGGATAAATGATTAAACTAGAAAATAATGTTAAGTTAAAATGTGAAAGGTGTCTTTTGACACCTCGTGGTAGAAATAGTGTTAAACCAATTTATTTCAATCTAAGTTTGACAGCTTTGAAAACTCTTTAAGACAATTGTTTCTTATTTTAAGGCATTACATTTTTTTTTTTTAAACATAAAATTTTGTAATTCTTTTTATATTTTCTTATTTTTTTTTTGTATAACCGCCAATATGCGTTTAATTTTTTTTTTAATACATCTTTTCGGTTTTTCATACTTAAAAAATAAGAAAATTTCATAATTTCATTTTAAAAAAATAATAAGTTAATTTTTTTTTGAAGAAGAAATATTCCATATTCTTTTCATATAGTGTGAAATTACGAATGAAATACATTTGGGTGAAACAATTTTCTTTTTTTAGAGATGTAAAAAATAACAATAAATAGTTGATTATATGACTCGAAAAATAATTAAATTTTGTAGGAGAATTCTAAAAATAACATTGCTTAACAAAAGTTTTTTTTGTAAAATTAACACTGTTGTTACTGCTAGCGCCACCTACTGAACTTTGGTGGCGCCATCTTGCTTATGGCAGTAGTAAAATCATAGGACAAACGTAAGACGTATGCGTTACGGTTGTGATTTTCGGTACTTAAACACAAAAAATTTAAAAAATAAAGTCAAAGTTTTTTTTATTAAATTAAAAATTTTACAAACTTTAAGACACCAAGCAAACATTTTTTTTGATTTAAAATTTATGGAAAATTTCAATTTTTTAAAAGCAAAATTTTTGTACTCCGTTTTCTTTATGTGGCTATAAACATTTTTCAAGTGGAACTGCTTGATGGAAATTTTTTACCTTTTTTTTTATGATAATATAACATTTTGGGAACTTTACCATTCCATTACTATTTTATTATTATTATTATTTTATTTTTTGCAATAAATTCTGCATTGTTTGGTAGAACGTTTAATCAGTCTAATATCGTAAAAAGCAGCAGTTATGCGTTTTCTGAGCTTCTTCATACTCAGTACCAAAAAAAAAAATTTTTTTGTACAAATGTTTGCAATTTTGTTTGGAAATAAATAAATTATTTTTTTATTTTTTTTATATATATTTATTGGCAATCAGCCTACTTAATACTATAAGGCTATAATCCAATATGTAAATTATAAGCTTAATCGCTACACACTGGTGTTATAATAAATAATTAAATAAATTATAGAGTGCACTGAGTTTTGTCAGCATACTTTTGTCGACTATTGTAGTTGGTGTGTGCATGTGTGCCTTAGTTATAGTTACTTGTTCCCATTATTGATCCGACAAAGTGCCATAAGTGTGTGTGTGTGTGTGTTTGTGTGTGTTTAGTTAACCTGCCTAGGCTGGACGTGCTTGGCTTATGTCTTTCTTCTAAACTATTCCTGTGCGTGTTATTGTATATGGGTATGAGTGAGTGTGATTGTGTGTGTGTGTATCTGTGTGTAGTTTTAAGGGCAACTCTAATATGAGTCTTTATTTAATTTAGTGTCGTTTTGTGTTAGTTTACAGCACAGAAAAACTAACAACAAGTCCAACTAGTCAGTTAGGTCAAGAAATGTGAACAGTTTTATTTTATTTTGTTGCATGAAGTAGTTCAGCAGTAGTTCATTTTTGCTAGTTACTCTAATCAATCAGTTTAACATTCTTAATCTAATTTAGTGCACAAGTTTAACATTCTGTAACTAATTTAGGGCAAAAGTTAATTATGTCAAATGACAACTAGTAAAATGCAAGTTCTAAGGTTCTAAAGATACTAAGTCAGCTCAATAAACATACACTGAGATAAAAATCAAGAATCTCGCACCGAAAAGCGTACCTTATTTATTTTACTTTTTTAATTCTTATTTCAAGAGCTTTTTTTTTTGTACACAGAAATGCTTAATTTGAGAATGTTTAGCATTTTTTTTTTAAGAGAAGTGAGCAATAGCTGTGAATTGAAAATTTTTTATACTTAATTTAAGAAAAATGCGGTACGAAAAATTTAAATAAATTCTAGAGTACAAAAATCTTGATGTGAACAAATTTAAACCAAAATTAAGATTGGCTCTTCTTTCTTTGTGTGCTAAAATATAATTTTGATGGCAGGAAGAAATAACAAGTAGGACAACGACCTTGGAGTTACGGTATCGAGATTACCATCTTTCTTGGAACCTTTCCAAGCTGCTCTCTCTGGTTCCTCAACAGTTCACAACAAAATATAAACAGTAATATGCTTGCACGTTAGTTCTGGTTGTGGCTTCAAAGCAGAACAGCTGTTGTTACTGCTGGCGCCATCTACTGAAATTGGTGGCGCCATCTCGTAAGTAAAGTATGAGTGAAATCATAGGAAAACTCTTTTTTTTTATCTGCTATTTGAAGTTTCTTGTACGTTTGGGACTGTCTGTGCTGCATATAACCCTAAAAATCCATAACAAAAATTTTCGAGTTCGGTTGTCTGCTAAATTCGCAACCAAGATCCAAAAAGCTTCAACACGTCATAGTTCTGCCATTACCCTTAAAACGTCTCATTTTATGGGGTTTTTTGAGTGGCTGTGCCACAGCTTTCATTTGATTTCAACGGTGCTTCAAAACCCGGTATTTCCACAAATAGCATATTTTTGAATGTTATGTGGGCATATTTTCATGATTCTATTCTTTGACCACCATATAAAATCTATTTTTTAAGCATGTAGAGAATTCTATTAGATAGTTTAATGCAAAAGAACTAGTTCCGGACGTAGTACCATGCTAAATTTAAGCTTTTCCATACTAAAGAACCAGTATTAGTATAATAGAACTAGTTTTTAGGCATAGGTTTTTCGAATGGCCATGTACGTGAATTTATTAGAATGTTTATTTTTTTATTTATAAAGCACTAGTTCTTAGAACTATAGAAAACGTATGATGGCATATTTTGTAATTTTTCATAGAGCATCCCATTCTGTGAACACTTTATTAACTCTAAAGTTTATTTTTTATGGCAGAAGATCTAGTTCCGTATATAGTACCATGCAGCTTAGTAATAGTGCTAAAATACTAGTTCCACAGCTCGTACATCGAAGTGTACTTTTCGAAAATTTTCGAACTGCGTATGAGCCTTAACTCTAAAGTTTATTTTTTAAGGCAGAAGATCTAGTTCCGTAAATAGTAGCATGCAGTAATAATGCTAAAATACTAGTTCTAAAGCTCTTACATCGAAGTGCCTTATGTATGCTGGATCTTGTTAGAAAGTTTATTTTTAAATTATAAAGAACTAGTTCTAAAATTTTGAACCGAATGGGATACGTATATTGGCATATTTTTGTAATTTTTCATAGAGCAAACTATGTTGTGACCACTTTATTAACTCTTTTTTTTGAGAATGCATGGCATTTATTTTTTAAGACCAAAGAACTGGTTTCGGAATTAATGTCATACAACAGACTGTAAAATTTCACCAACACTCACATATATTTTTGAAAGATGCAAGTGAATCCATTAGAAAAAGTTGTGCTTTTTTAATACTAGTTCCAGAACTAGAACTTAGGTATTTATGCAATTCTTTTTATTTAATATTTTATTTTTTAATGTTAAGCAATTGCAAATAATGCAATATGTCTGTAGGCATGATGCAACGGTTCCATTAGATACAAAAGTTTGTATTTAAAGATTCGTTAAAGAACTAGTTCCAGAATTAGTACAACAGAGTGCAATACGTATATAGGCATATTTTTTTGGTGTAATTTTAAAGAACACCCTCTCTATCTGTATTTTCAGTATGTGTGGGCGCAAGGCGGGTTCTTATTATTGGATAAAACATTTGTTGGCATTGCGAAAGCAAAGCTTACAAAGGAGTAAAAATTTCCCAAATGCGCTTTGCTAGCAAAAAAAAAAACCAACAACAAAGAAAAACAAACTCACAACAATTACCCAAAAAAAAAAGAAAAAGTGAAACCACCTTTAACGTTTAAAAAACACGTACAAAAAAAAAACACTATCTAAGTATAGAGAAAGGTTAGACCCAGCCAACTCCAAGGGCTGATAGTGGGGTGGAGGGTTTCCACACTGCTGTAGCTGCCATATGCATGAGCTGGTACTATTACAATGTGCGTGTCTGTGTAAGTGTGTCTATTCATGTGCAACATGGCGGCTGACCAGGTTGCCGTTTAGACCCAAAGGCGTATCCCATGCACCCAAGAAAGACATGGTGCACATGTGTGTGTGTGTGTGTCGGTTTGTATACATGTTTTTATAATTGTGTGCGAGTGTTTTTTTCCCAAGTGTTTTTTTTTTTTTTTTTGGGCTGCATGTGAAACGCAACACATGCACAATTTTGTTGTGTATTTTTTTGTCGTAAATAATTTTCCTTCTTTTTTTTGCGCTCCCGCTCTCGCGTTGCAACATGCAACACATACACACACACACACACACACATAGATAGAACCAGGACCAGGTAGGAAACCAATACATTACGAGCGTTGATTTGATACGCCATAAAATAGCGCCAACTTTAACGAGTGCACAGCACACTGAACAAATGAATCCATTCAAGCAGAAATGAATGCAAGTGAATCAATATGAGCGCAACGGTTGAATGCATTCAAGTGCACTCATTGCAGCTACCATGTGCATTTTGTGAGTGAGAAAAAATATACAACAGTTTGTACATAAGATTTCATTATTTCGACTAAGAAAAGCAATTTAAACAAAATAAAGTGTCAAAAAAGTATAATTGCATTTGGCAGTCGGTAAGAGATCTTAGAGTTTATAGGGATATGCATGCCTCCCGACGTCTGTCTGTTAGGAATACTTAGATCTTGAAGATTACAAGTGCTAGAGAGGGCAAACTTTAGATTTGGAATTCTTTTGTGTGCAGGCAGCTGCAGCTTATTCACAGCCGAACTTGTCTCAGAAGAAATGATCTTCCAGTTCGTTGGTAGCCAGTACTGAGTAAAGGCGAAGTAAAATAGAAACTGTTCTCTCTTAAGGGGTAACACCTGTGTAGAATCTTCAGAAAATCTATGTTTTTTGCGTTTTTCGCGAAACAACTTTTTTCGAATGGCTTCACGAATCGATTTGAAATTTTGACACATTCTTTATAACATCATTTTCTAGTGAACCACGTAGGATTTTGTCAAAATAATGAAAACTTTTTATATTTTACAATTTTTACTATTTTTCACGAATCGATTTCAAATTTTGACACAATCTTTATAACATCATTTTCTAGTGAAATAATCAAAACTTTTTATTTTAGAACTCAATTTCCATGATTTTTTTTAATGAAAAACAATTTTTTTCTCTTATTCCCTCTTAAGGGGTAACATCTGTGTAGAATCTTCAGAAAATCTTTTTTTTTGCGTTCTTTTCGAAACCATTTTTTTTTTTTCGAATAGCTTCACGAGTAATTCCGTCAATTTTTATCCGATCGATTTGAAATTTTGACACAATCTTTATAATATAATTTTCTTGTGAATCATGTAGAATTTTGTCAAATTAATAAAAACTTTTCATAGCAACTCAATTTTCATGATTTTTTGTGACGAAAAAAAAATGTGTCTTTTAAACTTATGCCAGTTTTTTTTTGAAAACCCCTACGTGGTATGCTTGCTTTTGGTCCATAGATTAAGCGGAATGTTTTTTTTTTATATTATAGATCAATGGCGACGTCAAAAAGCTGAAGCCGTGTAGGCCTCACTTAAAATTAGTCATGTACTCGTAGCTCTACAGTCGCCATTTTGTTTTTTATTACTTTGAAAAAAAAATTGTTTTTGTATCTCAAAATATGTATAATATCGTCACCTATTTGTATGCGGAATATAAAATAAAGTTTCTTTGAAAAAAATTGAAAAATAACCTTAAATAAACTATGCTCCACATAGGTGTTACGCCTTAAAAACCAGTACGCAGCAGCCGCAAAAGCTTACAAACCGCAACGAAGCTGACTTAAAAAAAAATTTTTGTTTCAGACCAGACTTGATTCTCATGGCATTTAGAAAACAAAACAGCTGATTTAATTTTAATCGTTTTAAGTTCAAAGAAAAAAATTAGCAGAATACCACAAATACCAAGAAGAGTAGCAAATAATATAGTTAGGTACACACTGTTCGTTATTGAAGCAATAAGCTGTCAATTTTTGTTCGTAACGGTTACGGGCTGCTGCGTACTGGCAGATGCAACTAAAAAAAATGTTCTTTAGAGTGTTATAAATTTTATTATTATTTTAAATACGTCAACAAAAAATCAGTGTGGTACCGATTGTGTTCGTATGCGTGAACGTATCGTGGTGAAACTTACACTATCTGATAGCCACACCTCATATATTGTGCACAATGTAAGCTTCAACTCGATACGTTGAAATCATGCAGGTGAAAACTCATACGAAACTTGTAGTAAGCTAAAAGCACAATTGGGGGTACATATTCACTTTGTCGGGCATAAAAGCATAAAGGCAAAAGCACAAAGTGTTCCACAACAGCTAACGCTTAAAAAATGTGCATTTACCGTACAAACCAGACGCTTCACTACGAAAAGTAAGGCCAAAAGAGTGTTATAAACGTTATACGCCAATATCTACGAGTGTGACCATATTTTTATTATTGATTATTTTGTGCTTCGAAAGTGTCAGAAAACAATAAAACAGCTGTTTGTAAACAACCGCAAAAAGTAAATTTTTAATTAAGCAATAATTGAAGAAATTGCTATGTTATATATTTACTGGCAAATATGAAAAGGTTTATCTTTTATGCTTCTAAATAGCATATTATTGTAAATCTTAGTTTTCGGTCAGTTTTTGATGTAAAAAATTTCTGCCATTCAGACTAGAGACGCAGATTAATAATAATAATAATAATATAATAGGGAAAAGCTGCACTGCGACCCTTAGGATCTATTGTGCTCCCTTCAAGCCCTAGAGCTCCTCAACTAGCCCAATTTCCGTGACAAACTTGATTATCTGAGATGGCTCTAGTCGGGTAATATCATGCATCAATATTCTATGCTCACCAAGAAGGGACTTCCTTCTTCTGGCTAGGGCATCACACTCTGCAAGTATGTGCTGGGAGGTTTCCTCCTCGGTTTCACAAAACCTGCATGTGCTTGAATTCAAGATGCCAATAGTACACAGGTGTTTCCTGAGTCTGCAATGTCCCGTTAGTAGCCCCGTCAGTATCCTAAGGGAATTCTTGCCCAATTGGGACACTTTCTTGAACCTAATTAAGTTGTAGGAGCCAAGAAGTTGCTTGGCCTGTCGTAAGCCGTCTGTGCCAGCCCAGTCAGTTTCCCGACAGGACCTTTCTTCATCTCTTAGCAGCTGCTTGGTAGTGTGTCTGCCAATGCCACAGTAAGGTTCAGGCCCTATTAGTGGTTTCGCAGCACCATTCCTCGCCAGTTCGTCAGCTGCTTCATTCCCGGGGATGTTCTTGTGTCCCGGGATCCATCTAAGGGAGACTCTGTTCCATTGTCCTAGACGGTTCAATTTGGTCCTGGTATCCCAGACCAACTTTGAATTAATCTTCGAGCCAGCCACCGCATTAATCGCAGCTTGACTATCTGACAGTATAGCAATATCTCTGTCTTTATATTTTCTTTCTAGGTTGATGTCTACACATCGGCCACATCGGAGACGCAGATTAGTTCATATCAATTTTTATTCTAGTTCTATTTCTATATTATACTTTTTTTTTTATAAGCTAAGCTAAACTGAGCTCAGCTGTACTCTTTGAATAAATAAATAAAAAATTTCTTTTAACGTAACCAAGGCATTTTTCACCTTATACCTACTGGTTAGCTTTGCTCTGGTACATTTTTGCCCTTAGGCTATATATTATTTTCAAATATCATATGATTAACAGCCTGTTTCCATAAAATTAACCAAAATACATATTTCCAAAACAAACACACTCTTTTGTTGAATGAGCTCAATTTGTTTTTCATGAATTACGGCTGCTATTTTTTTGTGTTTGTGTTTGTGTTTGAGAAATGTTTGCCAGTACTTGGTATTTACTCTGGCCATATATCTGATCGTATATATCCATATGTTTGCTGTCCAATTGCCCATTGAATGCTACTCGTACAGAGCAAAGCAGTTAAGCAGTCAACCATTTGCCCATACATTGACTCATTCATTCACTCACTCACTCGCTCACTCGCTCATTCACTCATTCAATCTATGTCTGACGGTTACTTTCTGGTTTTTTTTTTTTTTTTGTACTTTCCTTGACGTTATGTTTTTCTATTTTTGCGCCTCTTCATGTCACTGTTGTTGTTGTCTATGCCTTGTGCATACATGTATGTGTAGATAGACATACTCACAGATACACATGTCTGTGTGGCCGGCAATCCGCTTGGCAGTGCTTGCTTTTTGCCAGAGCGCGCGCGCAATTAAATCGATATAACGCTAGTAGGCTGCCTAATTGCGGATGACACGAAATTGTTTGCTCTATAACAATAAAGCTGAGCGTTACACACACACACACACACACACACAACAAACAAGGGGCGTCTATTGAGCCCCAAGCACCCAGACCTGAGGCCCAGGACCCGCGAACCGCGACACCCGCCGACCCTGGGGTCGACCGCAAAGTCAATTTCTGGCAACGCTCTTTGACTGACATGCTGAGATGCTCGTCGTTCTGGTATGAAACATTTTTATTCATTTGCATTCAATTTAATTCGATTTTGTATTCGCTTCAATCAAAAGAGTACATAAAGTTTAACTGAATGTATGTAACAGGCTAAAGGTGGGGGAGTTCAAGCAGCTCGATTTGTAAGAGTAGCCTATGTACAGTGAATCAAAAAAGTATTAGCACAGAGCTAATTTCGAATTTAAGTGCCTAGCTTCATAAGCAAAAAATTAAAAAGCCGATTCCAGTGATAAAAATCTGATCGATTTATTGGTAAAAAAATATACGGAAAATTTCAATTTGTAAACTGAACGTATGGCAGCCGCCTTGTGTTTTTTTTTAAATTATAAAATATAAATTAATTGTAGATTACAAAAGTTTTGTAGCCAGAGCAACATAGGAAATTTTTTTTTTTAATTATTTTATAATTGTGACTAAACAACTGAATACTTTTTAAACATATTTTATTAGAATTTTAGGCTCTTAAAAAAATAAATACATTTTTTATTTTCGCCCATAAATATTTCTAACACACATTTTTTTTAAACAAGTCTAAAAATAAAATTTTCAATATATTTTTTAAAAAGCATTTTTTTTAAATTTTTTAACTCTTTTTTTAATGTATTCCATAAAATATGCACTTAACTATATCATTTTAAAAAATGTTAGAAAAACAAAAATTTGTAATATTTTTATTAAAAATGATATGAAACAATATTTTTTTAAAAGATGTGCATTTTTTTTAAATAAATAAATAATAAAAAAATTAATATTCACTTATCGATATCGATTTAGTGCAACAATGTTAAACAAAAAATTTGTAATATGTTTTTTAAAAATGATATGAAACAATATTTTTTAATTTAAAAGATGTGATTTTGTTTTGAATTAATAATAAATAAATTTAATATCCACTTGTCGATATCGATTTGATGCAACAATATAAAAACAACTCAAAATTTATAACTAATATTTTTTTAAAAATTATGTGTAAAAATATTTTTTTAAGATGTCTCTTTTTTTAATTATTGAAATAAATTAAAAAATAAATTAAATATCCGTTTAACGATTTCGATTTGGTGCAACAATGTACAAAATAAAACGAAAATTTGTAATGTATGTTTTTTTTTTTTTATTTTATATTATAAGGACTATCCAGTCTATGTGTGACTTCCCCCCAGGCATCAACCGGTGCAACCTAACCCAACTTATATAGGACAAAATGCTTTTTATTTTTCAAGATGTAATTTTTTTCAAAATTATTTGCATTTAATGATCATTTAACGATGTTAATTTGGCTAAAATTTGTTATATATTTTTTTTAATTATATGAAACAATATTAATATGTATGTAATTTTTTTTAAATAAATAATAAATTTAAATTTAATATCCACTTATCGGTTTCGTTTTGGTGCAATAATGTTAAACAAAAAAACGAAAATTTGTAATTATTTTTTAAAAATTATATGAAAAAATATTTTTTTTTTTAAGCTGTGACTTTTTTTTTAATTATTTGCATTAAATGTACATTTAACGATTTCGATTTGGTGCATCAGTGTTCAAAATAAAACGAAAACTTTTAATATACATATATATGTATAACTTTTTTATTTTATAAAAATATTTTTTTAAAGATGTAATTTTTTGAATTTCTTTGCATTAAATGATTACGAAATGAAAATACGAAAATTTTTTTATTAATTATATAAAACAATATTTTTTTGCAATTGTGATTTTTTTTTAAATTGTTGCAGCAATGTTAAAAAAAGTAATAATATTAATAATATAATATATATATATAATAATATTTTTTGTATATCAATGTTAAGAAAATACGAACATTTTGTATCAATTATATACAAAAATATTTTTTTACAAGATGTGATTTTTTTAAACTAGTGCAACAATGTTAAAAAAAAAAGAAAAATTTTGTAATAGGAAAAAATATTGCACATCATGTAAAGTCTTTCCTCTCAAAGTCAACAAAAGCCAACATTACGTCTAAGCCAAATAGCCATCGAATTGTTTATGTGAGCCTAGTGAACAATATGATGGAGATGCTAACTACTCACCACTATTCAGAGCACTATACTGAATTAGTGTTTTTAAAACATGAGTGTATAACATATGCCAAAAACGAACTGCCAAAAGTTAAAGCAAAAGTATTTAAAAGTCAAGAGAGCCTGTATGCGCCACCTTTACCATAGATATACCATACATATTCGATATGTATACAGCATGCATCATAATTGAATAATTTATTGATTAGTTATCTACGCTGGCGCCTTCAATCAATTCGAATGCATTTTGTCCTTGCGCATGAGTGGACTACGCTGTCAGGAGCTACGTGAAGGCCAAAACTCTGGCATTGCATGTCATAATGTCAAGAGAGGGGCCGGTGGGCTGGGTAGGGTGGGGCAGTCTGTCGCGCTATTGAAATTGCAGTAAATAATGGGCCATATAGGTTGGTTGGCTGCACATAATGACATACCTTGACTTATGCAAATGCTGAAAGAGAGATAGTAGCTGGCAACAGAGGAAGAAGCGATTGATAGAAAGGGCATAAGGGCATGCGGAATAAGGCGACACCAAAATGACAGAGATAAATGTTTGTGGAATTGCAACTGGAACATGGACTGACTAACAAACAGCTTAAAGTTGTTGCAAACATATCCATGATGCCTTGAGATTTTACGAGAGCAAGCATCCTAACGAGGACTTAGCCGGAAAAAAAAGTTTGGAGCACTTTTGTTGAATTTTTTTTTTTTAAATTTGAAAAATTTACGTGTAACTGAGCAAGTTATTTTTGGATTTTTTTTGCAAACTCCAATTGAATTAAATTATTTTTTTTTATGAGTAATTTATAGTCACATACAATTTTTTTTGTAATATAAATGTAGATGGAATAGCGTTAAAAGTTACAAAAAATAATCGATTATCTACAATTTATTAAAATTATCGAAATCGTATTGGTGGAACTGAATATCGCAAAGAAGTAAAGATATTTTTTTAAAACCCAAAAAATGTTTGGTTTTTTGCAAGTTCCACACAATTTAAAATTCGTTCCATTCCGAGCATTCCAATTTTTGGCCAATTCGTGGTATTACTGTTTCAATTCCATCTGTAATTTTTAAATGCTCTTCCATTCTGTAATGCAGCTATTTGCATTGCCCTTTGGAAACACCGCCTAGTAATAAATATTTGATAAACTAATATTTAAATTAGAGGGCGTCAGTTGAACAACAAATATAATTATTAACCCGGTTAGGCCTATCAAATCATTTTAATGAGTGCATAAAAACAATGCAAAGTGCAGGCGTTTACCCTTGCTGACTCTTAACCCCTTGTGTTGCCTTGTTGCACAGGCCAGGCCACACTCAGACGCCCACAAACAGCGCACAACCACAAGCAAGCAGCACGCCACCAAGTACTCAACATTACGCATACGCCGTGTGGCCTGGCCACAAAACTGTGTGTATTATGTGCACCCGCGAACTTTGTGCCCTGCTGTCACACTCAAACCCCCCAGCTACACTAAACTCCAACACCAACCGCTCGTATCACAGCTTACCCAAGCCAGTGGCGCCACCACTTCCGGCGTACATTTAACAACCCGCAGCGCCGGGCAGTTTAACGCAGCAGCTGCAAATGCTCTCAGCATACAAAACTAATGAAAGCAACGGAGAAACGCCAAAATGAAAAAAATACACAAAAAAAAACAAAATAAAATAAAGAAAATACTAGATACAAAAGAATACGTAAGGAAAACGCGACGAAAGCAAAACTAAAATAAGCAGCAGAACAAATACGGAAAGCTATTAACAAGCCAAGCCAAATATGGTATTCTCTCATTATGTGAAAAACTAATGTCATAAAATCGGGAAAATGGAAAAATTTTCAAATTTTTTACAGCAACCCTGGCATAACTGCTGCAATACCATTTTTAAGGCATATTTTATATAAGCTGAACAAAGTTATCAAGAACATGGCTTAAGCCAGCCACCAGACCACCAGACAGACATAGCTGCAAGACAAAAATAACGTAGCCGCAACATAGGTCAGTGTCCAAATAGTACTTTTCGGCGCCAAACCACTGAACTATGAAAAAGTCCAAAGAAGCCGAGGCGGCCATTTTTGTTTTCCAGCTCTATGCTTAAGTCTAGTTTGAATACACCAATGGTAACGAGTGAGTGAGTCACTCACTGTCTTGACTGACAGTATGAATGTTTGCGTAACTAAATGAATGAATTAGTGAGTAGAAGTTGGTGCCTAGCCCAGTTGCTTGAAATTCATTGTCAACACACTGAAAAAAAAAACAAAAGCTGAGACCGCGGATCGTCCACTTCAAACGGTATTTGACAAAAGTTGAAGTTGTGTCCTGCTGGGCTTGTGGATGATGATGAGGACGATGATGATAATGATGTGGACGCCAAGTTGACGGCAAAGCTGCAGCTAAAGCGAAGCGTTTATTAAAACTAATTAAAATGTTTAAAACATTTATAGAACAAACGGGCGACAACATCTACAACACAAACACCAACAACAAGGACAACAACAACAATGTGTATGATGGCGACGTCAAGTGCTTAACAATAAAATGGCGACCGAGACGTAGGTAAGCGCAGCGGTACTAAGGGTGCGGGGCAAACGGCACTTGAAAAACTTAATTGCGACAATTAAGTTGGCAACAATAATTTTGAAGTTGGCCGTTGAACGTAGCCAAGCGGCCAAGTGAAAGTTGCTGCAGCCGCAAGGCAGAGAGGCGAGAGAGAGCGAGCGAGTTTGCACAAAAGCCTATAGTGTGCAAGTGTGAGAGTGGGATGGGTGGGATGTGCGGCGCGTTTCATTGTATGCGGGTTGCGTTTAAAAAAATATGGCGTGTGACATTAATGGCGCTTCCGCTTGAGCCATTTATTGTGTGTGTGCAACTGCAGATACACACACACACACACACACACACACACATGCATGCATGTGTCGGTGCCTTTTGCTATGACCTGGCAGGTGGTCTGAATCGCATACTCTTGCTCGCTCACTCGCTGTCGCGCTTAACAGCCTGTCAATTGCAAAAGGATGTTGGCGCACAGTGAGCCAAAGGAAGCGTGCAACGTTTTAAAATAAGTAACAAAAAGCAAAAAAAAAAAAAACAAAGGAAAGAGAGTGGAAAAAAAACACATCACAAAATAAATGAATGAAAGAAAGAATGAAAGCAATCGAAAGCAAATACATAAATAAATAAGAGCGAACCGCCATAAAGTAGATAGCATGGCAATGCCAATGACTTGCGGGTGTGCTGCGAGCTAACAAGGACTTGAGGCTGCAGCAGGCATGGCACGGCACGGCACGGTACGGAGCAGCGGCTGTAGCCGAAGCTCAAGCAAGCTGTAGTGGCCTGGTTAGTAGTTGCCGGCAAACAAAAAAAAAAAAAGCAAGAAATTCTTTTGGCAGCTTCTTTTGCCGCATTTACTATATACAAAATGGCGCACTGATTTCCGCAAACAGCAATGGCGTTGGCGACGGCGGCGGCGGCGGAGCTTGTGCAGCCCTCACACTCTGTGTGTGTTTGTGTGTAGAAAAAAAACGGCGGCTTAAAGCAAATGTCAAAAAGCAACATTTACTCACACACACACACACACACACAAACACAAACTAAATAAATAAATAATGAAAAATAACAATAAAAATGTGCGAGCGATTGTGCGTGCCTCTCTGCCTCTTCCACACAGGCACGTTTAGGCTTTCTCTTTGCCACCACTCTCACTGGCCCGGCCATTTGCTGTCAACGGCTTCGCAGCGGCAGGAAGACGATTTGCAGCCATTTGTCATGTTGGCCGGAAGTGCTGCCGAAAAATAAAATACAAGCACGTTTCATTGTATGTATACACATATACATATGTATGTATATGCTATGTGTGCGCGTATGTAAGCGTTAAAAAATATAAGTTGTAAATAAGCTTAAAAGCTGTGAGCCCAGGCTAAGACTCTGTCTGTTACTTTATGCATTCTGCCGCGTCTTGATTCTTCATCACACATGTTACGCCCACATATGCCACAAACCACCTTCTAGCTCCACTTGCACCTGCCACACTCAATTGCGCAAAAAAAAAGTTTTTCGTTTGCAAACACAAAAGATTTCGGGAGCAAAAATAAGAATACAATCAAAAAAAAAAAGAAGCAACTTTGATGATTCGAAGTTTTCATATACTTGCAGCATCCTTTCACAGATTCCTGCTCAAAGTTAAGCGCTACAAATTAGTTAAACGAATACCTTAGCACGTGTTTAACTTTTATAGAAGTTTATAGTTTTTTCAGCATTGCATTCGATAGATGCTACTAAAAATTTTTTTTTTTACTTTTGTTTTAAATTCAAATATTTGAAAAGAACATTCAGTTAACTCTTATAAAGGCCATTTATAATGCGCTTTGCAATGAATTCCTACCTTGACTAAGAAGTTTGTGTTTTTTCGTGACGTCATTGAAAAATTGAATTGAGCACTTTATTGCTGTTGTAGCGCCTCAATTATTGAAAAAAATGCTGAAAAATATTTACTAAAGATATTAAAAAAACGCGCTAATACGGAAATTTAAAATGTAAGCATCATACTCATCAAATTTATAAAATGCTTGAGTGTACCACCTTCTTACTTTGCGCACCTTAGAGTAGTATCTCCTTGAATCATTTTGACTGGACACTTGGTCAGATGCTCTTCTGTCCTTTTGCTAATATAATATATTATTTTTTAATACACTTCCTTCCGTTCTGTACTTTTTGTAACATTTTATACTTTTTGTAACTTCAACTGCACATTGTCGTATACTTAAAAACTGCCCTCGTTGTATGATATAAAAATCTAACAAAAAAAAAAATTATTTTTTGTGCTTTTCTCAACGCCAAAAAGTTGGCAACAAATTTTTTTTTACGTTGTTTGCACCAATAGACTTTGAGAGCATAACTCGACTTCGTTTTATGACTCGATTTGCATTGTTCTCATTGTTGTCGTTGTTGTTGTTGTTATCGTAGTTGTTTTTGGGGTTGTTGTTGTTGTGCTGGCTTTTGTTTTTGTTTCAACAATTTATTCAAATTGAGTTTGCAGTGTGGCTGAGCTGCCATAACTCAAGTAAAGTTGCCGCTAAGCAGCAATGGCGGACGACAAACACACACACACAGAGGCACAAACACTTACACACATGAAGGGCAATACATTGAGCAGGTGTTGATGGCTCTATTGATGTGCAGCGGAAGCCGCAAAGTGCGTGAGTCATAAAAATAAAGAAACAGAGCCAAAAACAAATGCCAAAAAAGAAAATAAAACAAAAATAAAAATAAAACCAAAAGGAAAACAATTTGATATATGCGCATTTGACAGTCAATGCTAAGCCAGAGCAAGAGTGTGAGTGCAGAGAGAGAGAGAGCGTGTGAAGAGTAGTGGCAGTGGGCCTAGCATATCTTTCTATGATATTGAGCCTTAGCTCATTCAGTTACTTTAAAGTTACTGCCAATTGTTCAAAGTTTAAGTTAAGCTTGTAAGAGTTCTCAACTCTATTTTATGACTGCAGTGAACTAAAGTTAATTTGTCTAATGCGTTTTTTTTTCACTCTGAAATTTTTGAGTTAGCATCAGTTGAAACTATTTTGAACGCAAGTAGTTGTGGACAGGTTTGAAAAATGACTGCTGTGGGAGAAGTGTTCTCCTCACCTGGTTCCATGCTTGTATTTTCGCTAGCACAATAAAAAGAAACAAGCATTGTGACGTCATGTATGATTATAAAAGAGAACGCTAAAATCCTTGATTTGTTTTTTTTTTTTTGTGAAATGTGAAGAATTTTTGGCTATATTCAATCAGAAAGGATTTCTAGACTGTCTTAGATTCTTTAAATTTGGGTGGTATTTAAAAAGGAAGATAAAGGCACAGCGAGAAAGCGAGAGAGTGTGTAAGACAGTAAATGAGAGAATGAGGTAGCAGCTGAGACAGTAAGAGAAAGAGAGAATGGGAGGAAATGAGAAAGAGAGATAAAACAAGAGAGTGAGAGAGCAAGAGAAAGGTAGGAAGCGAATGAGGGGGTAAGAGAAAGAGAGAGTGTAAAATAGGGAATTACTGGACTGTTTCTGTTACTAGTTTCTATTTGGAAGTGATTCAAAAAGGGAGAGGGTCTCGCAGCGAGAAAGCGAGTGTGGATGAGAGATAGCGAAAAAGAGAGCAAGAGATTGACAACGAGCAAGTGAGAGAGTAAGTGAAAGAGAGACAGAAAGCGAAGAAGAAAAGGAGTGAGTGTAAAAAGTAGATACAGAGAGAGAATGCAAGACATTAAGATAGAAAGAAAGAAACAAATACAGAGAGTGAGGGTGCGAGTGAGTTAAGGAGATATAGTGAGACAGAGAGAGGGGTAAGAAAGTGAGAGAGTGGGATTTGGTAAGATAGAGACAGGGTGAGAGAGATAAGAAGAGTGCGATAGAGAGAAAGGGAGAGAGTGACGCAAAGAGTGAGAGAGAGAGATAAGAAGAGTGAGAGAGAGAGGGAGAGAGCGGATACATGCGAGAGTGAGAGAGACAGAAAAAGAGTTAAGATCAAATAGCTCTCGCATACAAAAAAAATCGTAGCTACAACCTGCCTTATCGCTACGAATTTGCCGACTCGATGGCATTAAGAGCTGTGGGAGAGCTGGATTTCTGTTCAAACTAACATTCCATGGGCACAAGAATTAAATTTATAATTTCACATTTTGTTAGATTATTTATTAATGCAATTTAATTTTAATCAGGCGATTATGCAACAGCTGGTTTAAGTTCAGTAATTAAGCTAAGCCTGCTACATATGTATATGTGTACACATACACAATAAAATTTAAAAATATGTTTCTAAATTAAATTAAAAAAGTTTGTGCATACCAAGCATACATATATTTTGTTCAGATCCGTCACATACCTAAAAGCAGTCAAACTTCCCTATAAAGAAAGCTTATTCACAAAGCAGTGCATTTAAAAATCGTAACATGGGCATATTCGTTTGCAGAGAGCCATGTTATAGGGAAGCTCGACCGTATCTAAAAGTATTTATTATTATTTTATTCTACAGAGCAACTATTTTGATTTTATTTGGATTCTTCTTCAATATTTCCCCGATATGAAGAAAAGTCGCTTGTTAGTTTCAGAAGTTTGTTCACTAAAAAGTACTTTTTGTTGTTATTGTTTTCCATCAAATCCGTAAAAGCAGTACTAATAGTAGTTTAATATAGTCTCCTAGAGATGCATAGAAAATATAAAAGTATTGGGATCCGTGGGACCCAAAAAAAAATGTCCGCCCTGCGTTCATTTCTATTCGGGATAGACTAGTTTGCTAATGCTTCTAGCTCCAAACCACTTAACGTGCCGGTTCCAATGACAGACCCGTGTCTTCTCTTTGAGTTCATTCAGCATAGTAGTTATGGATTACCATGCAAGAAGTTTATGGTGGTAAGAAACCAATTCCGAACTAGTATGCTGCTCCATAGCGTTACTTGTGTGTGTGTGTGTGTGTGTGTGTGTGTGTGTGTGTGTGTGTGTGTGTGTGTGCATGCAAAACTTCAATGTGTCATTAAGGCTGCTGCTGTTACTGCTGCTCCCACCGTTTGATGCTTGGGGCACGTCTTGGCTGCAACCAATGCGCTACTTCATGCCCCTCCATATCCACATTTTGGCATTTTGGAGCACATCACGTGCAGCAGTCAGGCAGCAAGACGCAGCTGCCTGGCAATAAAACGTGGCGGCTGCCGCTTTGGCTTCCAGCGTTTCAGCTTCTTGGCTCAGCTCAGCTGGGTCTCGCTGGGAATAGCTATAGGCTGCTGATAGGTTGGGGTTGACTTGCACTCGGCACCGAACAAAGGCAAAACTTTTAAACGTATCAATGCGATTTATGCAGCGACAAAATGGGGCGTCACACATACACACACACACAGATACACTGCTGCTGCATGCTTCTACATGTGAGCATAAACCGCTGCAGCAAATTCTTCTTGTCATGTGGCAGGCATAAAGA
Source organism: Chymomyza fuscimana (assembly GCA_949987675.1). Lineage (NCBI taxonomy): Eukaryota > Metazoa > Arthropoda > Insecta > Diptera > Drosophilidae > Chymomyza > Chymomyza fuscimana. The sequence goes on along the minus strand of OX465090.1, from coordinate 28,507,871 downwards.
AGTGATAAAAAAAGGAGCCAAAAAATAAACCCCGAGCAAGCAGTAGAAGCCAGCCAAAGAAAATGCAAAATAAATTGGCAGGTACTTTTCGCTTAACCCGCACTTCCCACTTTTCACAATCCACACATCCTACCCACCCACCCACTCTCTTGCCGCCTCGTCTATCTGCTCGGCTGCATCTATCTTTGGGTCGCCCTTTGTGTGTTGCATTTTGCATTGGCAATGGTTAAAATTCAGTTCTTGCCTGCTGCTTGCCTTTGGCGTTTCGCTCTGCGCTCTCTCTCTCTGTCCCTCCACTTCTTGTTCCTTCTGGCTGGGCTTCTTGTCGCGCTGCCGTTAACAAAAAGCAGGAAAAAAAAAATGAAAAATATCCCAAAAAAATTTCCCCGTTTTTGTTGTAGCGAAGTTTATATGCACTTAAAGATTTAAAGTATTCGAGCCGTACGTTCTTTGAAAAGTTCCACATGCTAACTCCTTATGGCCAATGCTCTTCTTATATAGCAACTAATTCATGTACATACATAAAATCCTTGCAGTTTAGAATATAAATTTTTTGGGTTTCCATTTATTTTCGCTTTTGCAACCATACCACGTATAGAGCTTGCGTTAATTTTAAAATTGAAAAAAAAAAAACCCATAAAACGAGGTGTTATTTTCAACATTATATCAGAACCCCACCATGCCTGGGGTTTTTTGGGAACGCGGTTTCGGCGATCATAAAAACATATGGTCAAGTGCTGGGGTTCTTTGGAACCAAAAAACAAACATGGCCTGCATTCTGGACCAGAAAATCGTTTTCTTTTTTTGTGTGGCTGCGCAATTTTTCAATCCGAACTTTTCAGTCATTCCGACCAATTTCGAAATCAGGTAAAGGCCTGATAATTTCAATCTGCTAACTTTGAAATCTTTATGAGATAGTGCTTTCGTCTTTACCATCACTTCCCACCGCTTACAATTTTAGAGACCGCATGTTTTGACAGTTTGACATAGTATTGGATAGTTTATATCAAATGAATAAGGTATCGTTCCCTTTCTGATACCAAAGTCCGAAATTTGTTTTGTATGCTATAGATAAGACCTAACCTATAGATAAGTTGTAATATAACAAACTGCGAAACCGATGTTTTCGATGCTTGCAAACTTCGATATATCGATACATCGCTGTTTTCCAGTTGAAAGCTACAAGCTACCAGTGCTGCAAAAATATTGTTGTTTTCGATGATTTTAACTGGAAAACATCGATGTATCAATAAGGTATCGTTCCCTTTTTGATCCACTTGGGCAGATTTTCATTTTCCACAAAGGTGAAGTCCGAAATTTGTTTTGTATGTTATAGATAAGTTTTATTATAACAATGCTTTCAAACTTCGATATATCGATACATCGCTGTTTTCCAGTTGAAAGCTACAAGCTACCAGTGCTGCAAAAATATTGTTGTTTTCGATGATTTTAACTGGAAAACATCGATGTATGAATAAGGTATCGTTCCCTTTTTGATACCACTTGGACAGATTTACATTTTCCACAAAGGTAAATTCCGAAATTTGTTTTGTATGTTATAGATAAGTTTTATTATAACAATGCTTTCAAGCTTCGATATATCGATACATCGCTGTTTTCCAGTTGAAAGCTACAAGCTACCAGTGCTTCAAAAATATTGATGTTTTCGATAATTTTAAGTGGAACAAATCGACGTATCGAGCTTTCGTCTTTACCATCACTTCCCACCGCTTACAATCTTAGAGACCGCATCTTTTGATAGTTTGAAATAGTATTGGATAGTTTATATCAAATGAATAAGGTATCGTTCCCTTTTTGATACCAAAGTCCGAAATTTGTTTTGCATGTTATAGATAAGTTTTATTATAACAAACTGCGAAGCCGATGTTTTCGATACTTTCAAACTTGGATATATCGATACATCGCTGTTTTCCAGTTGAAAGCTACAAGCTACCAGTGCTGCAAAAATATTGTTGTTTTCGATGATTTTAACTGGAAAACATCGATGTATCAATAAGGTATCGTTCCCTTTTTGATCCACTTGGGCAGATTTTCATTTTCCACAAAGGTGAAGTCCGAAATTTGTTTTGTATGTTATAGATAAGTTTTATTATAACAATGCTTTCAAACTTCGATATATCGATACATCGCTGTTTTCCAGTTGAAAGCTACAAGCTACCAGTGCTGCAAAAATATTGTTGTTTTCGATGATTTTAACTGGAAAACATCGATGTATGAATAAGGTATCGTTCCCTTTTTGATACCACTTGGACAGATTTACATTTTCCACAAAGGTAAATTCCGAAATTTGTTTTGTATGTTATAGAAAAGTTTTATTATAACAATGCTTTCAAGCTTCGATATATCGATACATCGCTGTTTTCCAGTTGAAAGCTACAAGCTACCAGTGCTGCAAAAATATTGTTGTTTTCGATGATTTTAACTGGAAAACATCGATGTATGAATAAGGTATCGTTCCCTTTTTGATCCACTTGGGCAGATTTTCATTTTCCACAAAGGTAAATTCCGAAATTTGTTTTGTATGTTATAGATAAGTTTTATTATAACAATGCTTTCAAGCTTCGATATATCGATACATCGCTGTTTTCCAGTTGAAAGCTACAAGCTACCAGTGCTGCAAAAATATTGTTGTTTTCGATGATTTTAACTGGAAAACATCGATGTATCGAAATATCATACGTCATAAGGGTGCTTCCCACATGCGCTCTGCCTGTCAAGAACTCAGCTGGTATCAGTTTTATTTGCTTTAACTGCTCATCAGCCTCTTAATCGGACGTTCTAAAAAGTTCGTCAAGAGAACACCACAAGAAGCCTTTGTTTCTTAAATTAAGTTAACTGTGCTATCACACAATAAATATATATTTTTGTACTATTTTACTATTTACCTAAACTTGTCTCTAAAATTTAAGAAAAAAAAAAAAACAAATTATCTTAAAAATTGAACCTTCTTCACTAAAATGTCAGATATTTGAATTGTTTGTGTGATTACAATATGTATATAGTGTGTATAATCTAATCGGTTATTATTATCAGATGTAGCGTTTCTATTTCACTATTCCTTATGTCTAATATAATAAGTCTAGTGTGCGTCTAACTAGATACAGTTCAGTCGTATTATAATAGCGCCAAGAGTAGGTTCTTCTAACGGCACGGAAAATGGTTGGTAATACGTTCAAAAATTAACTAAGTCAATTAATATCAATTCAGTTAATATTCATAAAAAGTGGTTTTGATTTCTCTTGAATTCGCAAACTGTGCAGATGCTACTTTTAAGAAGTGCTTAATTTCACTTGCATGACTGGATCGTTAACGATATTGTTAACGGCTGTCAGAAATCTTAAACTAGATCACTACCAAAAAATTTTTTTATGGCTGCTTTCACTTCTTTCACTTATGCTATGTTTACACTATTTCAGATTATGAGAATGTGCCTTTTGGCCTATGCGTGCCATGATAAAATAAAATTTTAGTGGATAAAGTGTAGCTGGTGTAAGTGTAATGTAGACCAGGACATCAGGTGCCCTATCTTTTAGAGCAGCTAGTCAGGGTATTTCAGCTGGTGTTGAAGGCGTGGGGGGGGGGGGGAGGCAACAGAACACTTTTGTTTTAAATGCGTATGGAACTAGCGTTCACGCCAACATATGCAGTCAGATGTCTGTGCCAATTCATAGACTGTTTACACTGCACTTTGCCGCTATGAAACTAAATTATGTTGTTTGACCACGCAGTGTAAACACAGTACTACAATTATTTTATACTTTTTAAAATTTTAATACACTGTACTCATAGGATCAAGCATATAATAAGTTTGTGAAATGTATGTAACATAATGCTTATCATAACCTCGGGTAGCATGATGCTATGAATTTCACAAGGTGGCGCAAGGAAGTGCGCAGCCAACTGGTTCAACTTTTGTATGGTAGCTATGTGAAAGAGTGTTCATAAAATAGAACTTTTTAAAAAAAAACGTACTCTCATCTCTGTGAGCTACTTTTATTAGAATTCTCATATTTTTGATAAAATGCAACTTATAACTGATTTTTTTTTTTTCAACGGTAGCAATACAAATATGTCTTAAATACTTTGCTGCTGTCGCTGTTGGCATTACAGCAATTGGATGTTGTAGCTGGAGCACGCATATTGGCACCATTTTTCTTTCCGGGAAAGAGTCATTTTATGATGATAAGTGCAATTATAAGAGAGCTGGTGAAGCGTGGACATGAGGTAGCTACCAAATAACTACTTACTTTGATACATGCTGCTGCTATAAGCTATAAATTTTCTAGGTCACTTTTGTTACACCATTCACACTGGCAAAAGAATACCAAGAAACCATGAGCGACAACTACACAGAGATACTACTACCGCAGTATAATTTTTGGGACTTGAGTAAGTTAAAAGTAGTTATTAGTTGTGCATATATATAGCAAACTATAGTAAACATATATTTACAGTCAAAGAAAACACCGGAAAAGAAACTACATTAGAAATGACAGATTTGTCGACGATTGATTTCATTCAAATCGCGAATTTAATAGGTGAACACGGCACGGCTTTTGCCTTTGAACAGCCCGAAGTACAGCGCTTAATTCACGCTAAGGATAAAGTCGGAAAATACGATCTGCTTTTGACCGAACAGTTCTATGTTGAAGCTTCCTTGATATTCGGTCATCTGTATCAAATACCCATTATAACAATATCAACATTTGGATATGCCAACTATTTTAGTCCAATGGTTGGCATCATGTCACCCTGTTCTTATGTGGCCCACCATAGTTTGCCGTATACGGATAATTTATGCTTTACTGAACGTTTTCATAATGCTTTCATATGCGCTGTAGAAGATCTTATACGCAAGTTTTCATACATACCAGCTCAGGATGCGATTTTGAAGAAACATCTTTCCAAAGTGCTCGAAACTGTACCGACTGTGCGGCAATTGGAACAGAACATATCTGTGTTGCTATTGAATAGTTACATGCCACTGGAAAGGCCCAGACCCGTATCTTTTAATATGATACCAGTGGGTGGACTACATATAGCATCAACAAAACCATTACCACAACATTTGCAGCAATTTTTAGACGAAGCTTGCCATGGAGCTATTTACTTTAGCATGGGTGAGTACAGTCAGAGAACTGCTCGTATACTTTGAAATTAATTTTTATTCATTTAGGCTCCCAAGTGCGCAGCGCAGATCTTCCAAGCGAAAAATTAAAAATATTTCTGGATGTGCGTGTGCTGTGGAAATTTGAGGATGATAAGATACCCAACTTACCAGCCAATGTAATGATACAAAAGTGGATGCCACAAGGAGACATATTGGCGCATCCAAATGTGAAAGTATTTATATCCCATGGTGGTCTCTTTGGCACACTGGAGGCTGTACACTATGGCGTGCCAGTGCTGGGCATGCCCGTCTACATGGATCAGTATCTCAATATAAACAAAGGCGTAGCTGCTGGCTATGCAATTGCTTTGGACTATCGTAAGATCTTCGAAAAACAGCTTGAAGATGCTTTGCAGCAACTCTTGTATAATCCCAGCTATAAGAGCAACATGGAGCGCGTTTCACTTGTGTTTCGCGATCGTCCACTTAGTCCAATGGATAACGCTATGTACTGGATCGATTATGTGATAAAGCACCGTGGTGCAACACATTTGGTATCACCAAGCATAAAACTTGGCTGGTATCAGTTTTATCTAGCGCTGCTCATTGTGACCCTGCCCCTAATAGCTCTTTGGTTTATCTGCTGCAAGTTATCACGCGGTATTCCCCAGAAGCTTAAGAGCAGTTAATTGTATTTTTTTGACTTTTATTAAACCATTAATTAGTGTAATGTTTTTAATTAGAATTATATAAAGTATTGAAACGAACTTTACCTAAATTGGACTTATTACATTTTTCTATTGGGAAATGATGAGTTAACTTGACACAACATGACTAGAAGAGAGTGCTCTCCCAGGCCAGAAGTTCTTAAAAGTTTCTCTTTGAAAAAAAAAAACATTTAATTTTCTTAACAATTTTTCCAACTGTCTTATATTTTACTTTATTTTCAAGCAAAGCTTTATTTTTATTTTCAAAGTTGTGGATAACTTATTATTATTATTCATCAAAAAACTATGTTATCTCACTTTTAGGTTTAAAAGTAAAAATTCACAGCTCCACCAGACCCTAGCTCTCTGTAGAAGCCTCTGAATAGCGACTGCGATTGGTTGCTTTGTTTTTCAAAAATATCTACATGTCGATGTTTAAAAAGCTCACATCAGTCTACATTAGGGTGGCCGCCGCTGATATGGAGGATTTTTGAACCGTCAATATCAATAACGGCACCCACTAAAAAGTTTCCTTTTTACCTGCATATAGCGCCTGTAAAATTTAAAGACGATCCGAAAGTATTTGATGGGCGCGAGAATAGGTCAAAGGTCATAACTTGCACTTTTTTCCAAACAAACAAATTATGGTTCAAAAAGTCTCATATCTATCTAAAGATTATTTTAAAAAAATATAGAGTCGGCCTGAATAAATTTGGTAAGCTCTAAAATTGATTAAATTGAATAAATACACCAGTTTACATATAAAAAAAAATTTGGTATCCTTAACATGTTTCTGTAGTCAAATGAAATGCTAACACCGAAAATGCAATCAAAAATTTCAGATATTTTGAAAAAACTATTTTTCGAAATTCCAAAAAAAAAAAAAAAAAAAAGTGCCTCTGCTTAACAGCAAATATTTCTGGTTATACTAAACTGATTTCGATAATTTTTATACTAGACTGTAGATAATTGAATTACCCATCGATTATGTTTGGAAAATGTTTTTGTCAAACTTACGGTTTGGTCGCTATTTATGCATTCATATGAACATTTTTTATGACCTTTGACCTATTTTCGCGTCCATCAAATACATTCGGATCGCCTTTAACTTTTACAGGCGCTATATGCAGGTAAAAAGGAAATTTTTTAGAGGGTGCCGTTATTAAAATCGTGAGATGTTGCAAAAATGGCCACCCTAGTCTACATACTAAATTTGGCTGTAACTTATTAATTGGAATTTTTAAATAATTTATGGAGAAGGGAGTTACAGATTAAAACATTTTTACCTATAACATTTTCAGCAACAAGGTGTGACAATTTTTAAGCGGGTAGCGTTTTTTGGTGAGTATTTGGAGCTCCTATGGCTTGTAACTTTACGAAAAAAATTCTTGAAAATATTCTTTTTTTTTTCGGGAGAATATGTGTAAGCAGGGAAGTTTCTCACTTCGAAGTGTATATATCAGTGGTAGTAAAAAACTGTCAGCTCACTTTTCAAACTTTTGGGGGGGGGGGTGTTCGGACCCGAATGGATATTTTATGATTCAAAAATTTTTTTGAGAGCATTATCATAACATGTTATGAAACAAATTTGAAGTATTCTACAACTTTAACGTCAGATACTGGGCATTGCCAGACTTGCTGACAATGCAAACATGACTTTTGTAAGAGTATAGAATTGGTAAAAGCAAAGTAGAAATGCCAAGCTGCAGAAATTCTTGGCATGGCATGCGTGAATAGCTATGTCTATGTGCCTCTGCACGCGTGTGTGTGTGACAAACGCTGACAGTGTCAAAGCATCGCAGCACAACAACAGCCAAGTGGTAACCAAGTGGCAAGTGCCTTCAAGTGCTGCCAAGTGTCCAAAAAAAAAAAAAAAAAATAAAAAATAGAACATATAAAAAAGAACACTTCTATATCGCTGCTAGACTTGCTAGAACTTGGTTTACGGCTACGCTGACTTTGATTATAATTTTTGTCAGCCTAGCAGCAGTCTGAGTCTGTCAGTAATCTGAAGTCCCTTGGCCACATTTTGGTTGCCTGCCATTAATCAATGGCAATCAGCAGCAATGAAAGAACTTTTGTGGAATCGGCTGAGGTATGTGCGACAAGCTTGTTTTCAATGGAATTGTGCTTGCTGCTTGGATGTGTCAACAGCTGCTGCTGCTTGGCCACGTTCTGGCGCTCAATTAGCGGTTGGCCAATGTCAAAAGTCGTTGACATTTTTGAATAATTATGACAATTGAAAAGTTTGTTGCATACCGTAGGGCGCAGCGCCATGATGACATTAACTCGGACGTGGACATGAACGTGAACATTGGCTGCGACGTTGACGTAGACGCTAGCGTCTTGATAATGAGCTTGTTGATTGGCCAGAGGGACGTGTATGAGAGTGAGTGACGCATGTGTCAACAGAAAATTGCTTAATTAGAAGAAAGGCAACAACAACAACAACAACAATAAAAACAACAACAGCCAGCCAAAGTGTTGCGTCATTTTTGTTACGCTCTTGTCTCTGTGTGTGTGTGTGTGTGGGTGTGTGTGTGCGCGTGTGCTTGTATGTGTGAGTGACAGACTAGTAATGTCAAAAGTGACAGGCGCTAAGCATTCAGTCGCCCTGGTCATTCGCATGACCGCTGCCACACCCGCCTGCAAGTAGCGTCTACTTCTTCACTCACACTTACACGCCCTATTGTGCTATCCCGTTCTTTGGCCTCAACGCTATTGCTGTCTTGTTCGCTCCTGCTTGCTTTGCTTGTTGACATGCCGCTGACAACTAATTAGTTAAGTTGTTTGACTAAAGCAAATGAGCCAACAACAACAACAACAACAACAAGAACAACAAAAGTTTAAACAACGATTTTCATATGAAAACTTTTTGGCGAATTCAAGCAGTTGCTTGCCCGCTACGTTGAACTCTGGAACTGCCGAACTCTGTAACTCTCACACAGTCCAGTAGCCGCATGGAATATTAATAATTTATGAAATGTTCTGTTGATTTACAAAGGGCGTTGGTTTAGATAAAACAAACAAATGCCAATATGCGGCTATGTGCGCCACCTCTTAAATGCTGCTCCTCCTACTCCTTCTGCGTAGAGCTGTCAAAAGCTGCCTGCCTGCATGGGCGTAGTAGTATAGTATATTGCCAGCTGTCAGCCAGCTTTCCTGTTCAATCCATCTGTCCGTCTGTCAATGCTATGCCATTTAGTGGTCTAAACTATTTGGTTTTGGCATTTGGCTGGGGCCACAATCAATTTCGATTTAGTTTTGGCCACTGATTATCATCAGATCTGACGGTATTGTTGACCGCCCACTTAATTAAATGCCCAGCTAATTCGCACTTAACCTTGAAGTGCATGAGCTGGACATGCTTCTTTGGCATAGTCTCTGCTTTGGACGAACCGAAACCAGCACACAAAAGCGGCATCGGCTTTGTCCTGAATGCTGCTGCTGCTGCCGCTGTCCTGAATGCTTAGGCTTGATTTCCAATGCAATTGCTGAGATAAGTAGCGTCCCCCGACTCTAGTACATTTTACCAGCTCGACACGCTTTTATCCATTACATGTGTCTGACACACACACGGGCGCTCTCTAGCGCCCACTAGCGCCTGCTGCTTACGAGGGCAGGCTTAAAAGTAAACGGCCTACTAAGAAATCAGCTTGGTGCGTCTAAGGCAGGTCAAGCAGCTCCTCGGTTTCTAAAACTTGAAATGGTTCAAAAAAAAAAAACTCCAGCTGGACAAGAGCTCACTTAAGATACTAACTCGATTACCTACGCAGATTTAGAAAACAGCTGACAACGAGTAAAATTTAGGAAAATGACTACAAACATGTACTTCTTAAAGGCAGAAGAAGGTTGACACTCTTTATCCGACATAGAATCTTAAAACACGATGTCACATGGCTAGAACCAATCCAAGTAATTTGGTAAGTTGTTTTTTGTAGATACAGCTTTTCCAAACTGTAATACATTTCTAAAACCCTCTAAGACGTCGGATACCCCATAAAGTTACCTAAAGTATGATCAGAGTGACTAGAGAAGATGATATGCCCAGATCTCAAAGATGGTAAGAACTAGTTCAACCAAACTTTTAGATTAGATCCCCTATAATTCCAAGGGAGACAAGTTTATTTTAATTTTTTGATATCGGGGTTATATTACATAGTTCCCATAGGAGTGTTTTAGAGGACCTCGAAAAAAAACCAAAAGTTTTAGATGGATAATTCAATATTGTAACCAAATTTGGCATTCGAAAGTTTTTTAAAAATCCCCAGTACTGTACCAAAATTGAACAAAATCGGTTGACTATATTATATAGCTCCCATAGGACCGATCGGCCAAAAAAACGTCTTTGGTACAAAATTCTTCTGTTTTTGGAAATATCCTAACCAAATCTAGTAATCATATGTCTTTTGGAATTCTTAAGCAATACACCGGATTTAAGTGCAATGTGGTGGGTGGTACAGGGTATCCCAATGTCGTCCACGCCCGACTTTAACGTACGCCATCTTTTTAAATGCCCCAAAAAGAGTAGTATAAAACTCGGAAAAAAATCGGAAAATATAGTATGTATTATGATATTAATCGAAATTGTTGGAAAAAAAAAACAAGTTTTCCACGTAGCCTATTTTTTAGATTTGACCTACTCTGACTTTTTCCGGAAATGGTTTCACCAAGCCACGTTATGGACAGGCACATCCAAAGTGTAGCAGTCGTTAAAGCAGTTTATATTAAGAAATAGAAAAAAAAGGAGCTGCCTGCTTTGCTATTTCGTTTAGTTCTCAGCCTACCCACGCACTATTTGTTGCATTTTGTTGTTGTTTCGCTCTTGCCTTGGCATTTTTCTACTCAATAGCACGGCTTTCAATGCTGGACTCGACTTCTTCTGTTCTACTCTTTGCTGCTGTACTGTTATGTTCACCCAGATTTATTTTGCGCCTGTTTTGTTTACCGTTACGGCGGCGGCGTTCTGCTTCTGCTTCTTCTTCTTATTATTTGCGGTTTCGTGCGCCGAGCCGCAAAAGTTTTGCCGTGCTCTTTGTTTTTGTTGCTATTGCCTGTTTTTCGTTTTGCAACGCTTTGCTTAGCTATTTTTTTTTTTGTATTTTCTCTGCTGCTGCTTTTTACTCATTTTGCTACTCTGCTGTTCTGCTTCTTTGCTTTCTTGTTTTTTCTTGCTGTTTGCTGCTTTTTATTTTTTGTTTTGCATTTCACCTGTAATTTTTGCAACTTTCAATTAGGAAGGCATTAAGCCAGAAAGTGCTTCAATGAGCAGCACGGAGTATGAGCGGACAAGAGTAAGAGACAGGTACTGGTACAGCGAAAGAGACAGCTAGTGAGAGTGCAGTTGGAGCGAGCAGGCAAGGCAGTCGACATGGCTGTCAGTCGATCCGACTAAATGAAAAGCTGCCGCAAAACTTCCAACAAGAAAAGTGCAAAAAATGTTTGTGGGCGTTGCAGCTGAAGGCGTAGCCTTGCATACCTAACCCCAGTCCAAAAAAAAAAAAAAAAAAACAGAAATGAAAATAGGAAACCCCCCACTACGCTCAAACTACCGCACCGTAGACCAAGGCTTGGTCATAGCCATGCAATTTCATTCCACAGCTTGGCTAGCTTCTGGTGCTTGGTACCAGCTCCTACCTACCGCTCTCTCTTGGCTTTCTGGTTGCGTCTGCTGCGGCTGCTTTTCAATGAAATTGGGTTTTATATTTTATTAGTTTTGACTACCATAGAATAGAAATGTGCGCGCTAGGAACTGTTTCTGACTAGGGCGGGGGCGTGCAAAGAGTTGGGCGGCAGCGGGCGTGGTACTTTAATTAAAATGCCGTGCGCAATGCATTTGGCTTAGAATAAATATGATTTGCAATTTTTATGACTTGAAGAGGCATACTGGTACACAGTGTGAGGCTAGAGATAGGGAGTTTTTTTGAGGGGGGGGGGTGGCATTAGTATAAGCAAAAGCGTGCCAGAGAGCGCCTATAATCGCTGTATACATCCTTAAGCTGAAGTGTATCATTTAAAGGAGAGCTCATTGGGGTTGCTTAAATTTTTGAGCAAAGATTTTCAGCAAAATTTTCATGCGTCTTATACAGGCAGGTTGTGATTCCGACTGTTTCAAAAATAAATTTTTTGGGTGTCTTATTTGGAACAATTAAATCTTGTGACGTAAGTTAGAAGTTATTTCGAGAGCGCATTTTTTTCATTTTTTTTTAAATTGAATAATATTGAAAAAATAACTATTGTTATCTAAACTAGAGCTAGAACCTTTCAGAAACGACGTACCATAATTAAGCTCTCAATAAAGTTGAGCAACATATGCGTTGGAAACATTTTTTGAGCATATGATTGGATTTTATTTAAATCGTTACTTCGTTTACTTACTTTTCTTGTTTCTTTTTTTTGCTTAAACAAATTAAATAGGTATATACCGCGATAGTAAAACTGCTTGCCGCTAGCAACACTGCTTGTCATTCACTTGGAACTACAGCACTGCACTATCAATCGGTTACTGATGAGCACAGCAAGCAGGGTGTAGCATTTCTTGTTTTTAAAATACAGAAAAACTTTATATAATCTCATAAAAATGAATTACTCCAAGGCAGTAGAATTAGTTTCAAGAAACCGATAAGTTTAAAAATCTAGGTTAAACATTTTACACTGCTCCTGCAAATACAAAACAGCGCTATCAAACGGTTACTAATAAGCAAAGCGAGCAGGGTGCAGCACCCCTTGAATAAATTAGTTCTAATAAACTGATATGTTTACAAATCTAGCCTAAATATTTAATACTTATTATCATCACAGGGTGAATGACAAGCTATTTGCAAGATTCGTCAACTTGGGCAATAGTTGCCTAATAAAGAAAATTCTTTAAAGTTTTCTTTACCTTTTTTTTTTTGTGTAAAAATAACAAGAATCTTAACACATTTATTATACTTTGATATAAGGCCCACAAATAGTCAAGGCCATATAAAAGATTTCAATAATAAGTTTAAATTACGCTCAACAAATATATTTACTTCCATGAATTGTAGTTAAAAATAATATACCGCCAAAAATTTAAAAATCACTGCGTTATTAATATCAACGCAAGCAACATTGCAGTGTGACCATACATTTTTTGCTAGTGACAATGCCTGCGGCAGCCATTTTTTTTTTTAAACCTGTCATTTTATTGTATGGACTATGGCTGTTTTGATGCCTAGCCCATTGGCTTTATTTCTTAACAAAATATACATGTTAATAAAAAAAACCAAATGTCATATTAACAAAGGAGCTACTTCAATAAAGTCCATTTGATTGTATCTCAACTTAATAAAAAACATTTTGACTTACTTTAGCTGTGGAAAATCCCTTCAAATAGTTGCCACACATTGTTGATACTGTCTGTTCATAATCCATCTCATATTGTTTTGCCATTAAGCCATTTTAGTCAAAAAAAATACTCACCTGGAAAAAAAACGAAAAAAAACTTTTATATTTTTATATTTAACAATTCATATGTATACGATTTTTTTTTTAATGTAAGTCTTTTATTTAGTTAAATGTGGCGAAAATAACAAGTTAAAAAAACAACAATGGCGACAAACTCAAATAACTGTCAAAGCAATTGACAGGACACAACGGCAACAACAACAACAACAACACCACCAATAACAACTGAAATAACAACAAACGAACATGTAACTAAAAACTGATTTCATTAGCATTGGTCAATTGCGCAGATAGTATGGGACACTACGCGCCATTTGAATAGGTCAGCTACAATTTTTTTCACACCTTTACTGGTTATAGCCATGTCTACGAATTTCAATTTCGAACAAGGATGCAAGGGATGCAAATTTAAAAAAAAAACCGATTTAATAAGTTAAAAAAATTTAAAAAGCTAAAAATGAACTTTTTATACGTTTTAAAATTTTTATGAAAATTTTTATTGCTATAATGAACCATTTTTATTTTATATTTTTTTTTTCCTGTTTTGTTAAATCAATCAAACTAAAAAAAAATGCCAGGAAAACCTCAAAAAATACAAACATTATTTTTAACAAAACAACAAAACACTTAGTTTTTTAAGTTCGAAACAAGTAATAAAAATAAAAAAAAAAAAATTATTATTATTACAAAAAATCAAAGAATCAATACAAAAATTTAAGCAAACAAGCTATTTTTATTTAATTTTAATTATTTTATTGTTATCAAACTTAGAATTTTAAGCTGTAAAAATTTAAGGAAAGTCTTTACAGATAAAACTATTTTTTTTTTTAAAATTACAAATACTTAAAACTGTTTAAATTGGTTACAAATAATAGAAGAATTTACAAATAAATTTTTAAAACAAACTATTCATTAAGAATTAAAAAAAAAAAAAAAATATATATATATTTTTTCCGTTCTTTGTGTGTTTAATGCATTTTATTAATTAAAAAATAATACAAAACAATAAGTTATAATTCCATAAAAAATATAAAAATTTAAACTAACTTTTTAATTTCTTTAGATTTTGTCACAAACTCGCGCTATTGCGATGACGCGGAGTGTTTATATGCATATACACTCACTAAATGCACTTATGTACATGTAAAATGAAAATGAAAATGGACATTTGCTTTGCTGCGGTAAACAACAATAAATGGAAAAACACAAAAACACCAACTAAAATAAAAACTAAACTAAACTAAAATAAAATAAAATACAAAAAAAAAATGCTTTCAAAAATTCCGCGAAATGCACAAAAATTTTGCATAGTGGTCAAAAAAAATAAAAAATAAAATAAAAACTGTACTAAATAATTATGGCAAGCAAACAAAAGTTAACAGAGTGAGACAGCAACAAGCGGCACAGCAGGCGGGTGCAAGCGAGATGAGGAGATGCAGAGAGAGGCCGTGAGCTGCATTGAGTGAATAAGTGGAAAAATTAGGCAAGTGTGAAATGATTTGCACATAGCAATTATGTTTGTCTGCTTTTAGTTGTTGTTGTTGTTGTTGTTGGGGGCATATAAGAGCGGGGGCAGCCATTGCTTGGTACCAAAGGGGCGGCTACGCCACAGTATGTGTGTGTGTGTGTGTGTACGTGTGTAGTTGCAAAAACTGAAAACTGATTACATAGCCCTCGGCTGTGTGGCAATTGGAATTGCTATTTATGCAAAATGTTGGAGCTGAGCAGCGTGTGAAGCTAAGCGTGAGAGTAGAGCAGCACTGTGAGCGAGAGGGGAGCGCAAGAGACTAAAAATACTATATAGAGTCAGAAGTAGAGCAGCATGTGGGGGGGGGGGGGGGGGGGGGGCTGTATGGCCCAAATCAGAGTTAGTCAGCTGGGGAAATATTTTGGCAAAACAGTAGAATATGATGAATGGGAATGAGTGTGAATATAAATGAGATAAGCATGTATTAGTTGTTTTGATTGTTATTATTCAAATAAAAATGGTTGAACAAATTTCTAGTGAACTATTTATAAGTTCTGGGAGTGCATAAATCTTTGCAGATGGGAGCAAGACTGGAATTTTGCCAAGGTTTAAGGATTGGGGAAAAAAGTTCTAAGATTTTAAAACGTGGGTTTTACTGCGAACCTTTATGTAAAAGAATTATGATTTTTAACTAAAATTGGCGAGATTGCTTTCTCCATTAAGATTAAGGGCCATTGTACCTTATAAGAAGACGCTGGAGACCCTCCAAAGTTATCTTCAATATAGTCAGGAGTCAAAAGAAATTTATTCGGACATGTTGGTGCTAGGGCTAGTATAACCAAACTTGATATTTAGACTGCTTATGTAACCAGTCAGATCAAGTAAATTTTTTTTTATTTCTGCCACGACTTAACTTGCGTCAAAATGGGTCAATCGCCGTTTTTTCTGCCTTACTTAACTGCTGTAGAGAGACTTCCATACACCGGAAAGTGTAAACATATTTTTGAAGTTCTTTTTTTTATCTGCGTATCCGCTTAAATAACTTTTTGAAGACTTTATAAGCTCCTGCTACCGCCTCTTGGCACTCAAGAAAAAAAGAAGACACAAGGTGGTTCAGTCCGTGCTTTAAGGCAAGCGGTCCCATTTGCTATTTGTTAATGTAAAATAAATATTCTTTATTATTAAAAAATGGTTTTTCTTTAAAAGTTCAAAAAACTCGTCCACCAAAATATTTAAAAAAATTTATATAAATGTTACATAAATAAAGATAACTTGTAAATTTCTTGCAAAAAAAAAAATATTTTGGTTGACCTTTTTTTTGTAAGAAATTTATAAATTGTTGTTTTTGAGCATAGTTGGTCATGCCATCAGTCTAAAAAGAACTAGTTCAAAATAATTTATTTTGCTTGACCTTTTTTTTTTGTAAGAAATTTAAAAATGTTTGATACTGAGAATTTTCGGTCACACCATCAGTCCAAAAAGAATTAGTGAAAAAAAAAAACAGTTCAAAATAATTTATTTTGATTGACCTTTTTGTGTAAGAAATTTAGATATTTTTGATTTTGAAAAGTTGTGGTGATGGCATGCAGTCCAAAAAGAACTAGTTCAAATTAATTTAGTTTAAGAATAAAATTAGAAATGCTAGTCTAAGATCTTCGAAATCAGATAGGAACTGTAGATGTTACGTTACTACAGCTGCATACAAATTCGCGAAGGCGCAACTGAACGCAAATGAAAAACTTTGAATGAAAAATTTTTTTTTCATACAAAAGTGTGATTGACTAAAGATTAGAACTTCCGTATATGGTTCTAAAACATCTACAGTGCCTATCCGATTTCGATAAGAACATTTTTGTACATATCCTATATCACTGTAAAGAGCGCATCAATACCTTTCGATCTAATCGTCTTTCATGTCGATACAAAATTTTGTTCACGAGGTATTGACGAAAAAAAAGAAAAAAGTGCCCAAAACATGTTTTTCAAAAAAATCTCGAAAATGGTGCTTAAGAAAAAAATTACCCTAGAAAATACTTTTTTTACGAAGATTAATTTTTCGTGTAATCTTTATTTAAGACATAATTATTTCTATCTTATCTGTGTATGGCCTAGAATTTTGGGCTTGACTTTTACATTTTTCAAGCTGCATAATAAAAGTTTAACACAGTCCATACTATCTTCGTCGAAACGACTAACATATTTCTATGAGATTGTGAAATGGGCTCTATTATATAAATAAACTGTTAAATTTTTATACCCTGTACCGTATGGTACAAAGGGTATATTGTGTTTGTGCAAGCCGAAAATGTATGTAACGTACAGAAGGAGAAGTCGGAGACCCCCCAGAGTTACCTAAAGTATGATCAGAGTGACTAGAGAAGTCGATATACCCATGTCCGTCTGTCCGTATGAACGCCTAGATCTCAGAGATGGTAAGAGCTAGAGCAACCAAACTTTCAAATAAGATCCCTTATTAATCCATAGGAGACAAGTTTATTTTATTTTTTTGATATCGGGACTACATTATATAGCTCCCATAGGGGTGTTTCAGAGGACCTCGAAGAAAAGCAAAAGTTTTAGATGGATAATTCGTTTGTTTATGAAGATATCATAACCAAATTTGGCGATCGAAAGTTTTTTAGAAAGCCCCAGCACTGTACCAAATTTTATCAAAATCGGTTGACTATATCATATAGCTCCCATAGGACCGATCGGTCGAAAATTAGTTTTTTGTACAAAATTCGTTGTGTTTCGTTTGTTTGTGAAGATATTTGGCATTAAGAAGTTTTTTAGAGTTCCCAAGCACTGTTCCAAATTTGATCAAAATCGGTTGACTATATCATATAGCTCCCATAGGACCG
Source organism: Chymomyza fuscimana (assembly GCA_949987675.1). NCBI lineage: Eukaryota > Metazoa > Arthropoda > Insecta > Diptera > Drosophilidae > Chymomyza > Chymomyza fuscimana. The sequence goes on along the minus strand of OX465090.1, from coordinate 28,490,273 downwards.
ATCGGTCGAAAATTTGTTTTTTGTACAAAATTCGTTGTGTTTCGTTTATTTGGCAAAGAAATATCTTTTGGAGATTCTAAGCAATATATCGGACTTGATTGCAATGTGGTGGTACAGGGTATCCCAAAGTCGTCCGCGCCCGACTTTAACGTACGCCATCTTTTTTCGTCGATTTAGCACAATCGTATAAAAATTAACGTGTGTTCTTTAGCGTTAAATACATAATATTTCATTAGTAAATTTAATACCCCTTTGCTTACATCCCCGCTGACCAAATAACTATTACCTAAGCTGCTTGCTGCTATCATCAAAATCGCTTTAAAGGCTTTTGTAAAGTTAAATTTAATATTCTCTTCACTTTCCCGGGCACTGCATGCCCGCATTTACATTTTAATTACCATATTCAAACCTATTCACGTGGAAAATTACAATTTGACGGACTTAAAAGCTAAGCCTCAAAGTGCGTCAAAATCCTACTATGGAAATAGAACAGTATATGGGATACGATAATAGCTTGCATGTCCACTTATTTTTATTTTGCAAAAGTTTATCGCTATCTATTAATGATATTTTGTTGACATTTTTACGCCTTTATTAGTTTAGTTTTTGGTTTGATTTATTATTATATAATATATGGAGTCTTATGCTGCCTCGTTCTTAATCTAATAAATGACTCATATTTGGCTATATATATATACAACATGTGTATAAAAACAACGTAGCTGTTCGACATCATAAATTATTTGAATGGCTCTGCATAATTAATAACTAATTTTAATCGCTTAACAAACGCCACGCCCTTTATCTACGCCCATGCCTTTGCTACACACATACATACATACATATAGTGGGCGTAGCGGATTCCATAAATGTTTGTCATTGCTTCGTTAGCAAGCTGCCACCACGCCCCCATCTTGTCCTTAGGCTGACCAATCGGCCATTGTTGTTCTTGTTGTTGCCATTGATGATTATTATTATTGTTATTAGTGCGTCAAATTTATGGGCTATAATATATATAGGGTGTGTTTTTTAAGAGCTCACCAAAAAAAAAAAAATAGTAGCAAAAACTAGGTTGCTGGTCCCTCCGTCAAAAATATAGAAACTATAAAGTTTACTTTTTTAAGGAAATTATTAATATTTAAGTTGAAAAATGTATTTATTAAAAATTATGTTGAAAAAAATACTAAAATATAAAAAAATACCTTCATGTATGCTTTTACTAGTATTATTTGTGGTCTACTCGATACTCTCACGTAGCATACCTCATTTCGTTACGTGACGATTTATCTCTTATTTTATTCTAAGCAGCGTTAAAAGACTTCGTTTATTCTCAAACTGAAATTTGTTTTTTTTTTATTTGTTGCTTTTAGGCAGCCAGATACACTATAAAAAAAAAATGTACAGTCCCGTCAAAAGATTAAATTTAAGTTCGAATTTTTATTATATTTAAACTTATTTCAGCACAATTTAGAGCTTATTTTGAAATACTTCAAATAGGATCTTAATTGCATACCTATAACTTTCATTCTTGCATGTCGGAACTTACTAAACTCAAGCATCTTGAAGATGTACTGATGATATATCGGTTCTCCAGTTAGAGTAAAAGAAGTTCCATCAGAAAATGAAAAAAATATCCTCGACTAACCCTATAGTATTTCCCCTCTTAGTCCGTTTATAAATTAAATGCCAAAAAATACTGCGCCAAGTACAGCCGACAGCTGTTAGCTGGAAAACAAAATATAAAAAAAAACACCCCATATATATATGTTGCTCTGTTTGTTGCCTTTTAGGATCAGCTTGTAACATCAATTCATTTAAATTGAGCATAATTTTTCATTTAACGTGAAAATTAATAATTTACGCCCTTCAATAGGCGCCGCCGTTGGCTAGAGCTGGGGCGTAAAAGTGGCGCCAATGGCTGGCTGCAGGCATGCCAACTTGCTAATTATGTCACGTCGTTGGACCCAGCGCCGCCTGGTGCTGCTGTCTGCCCAATGATGGGTACTATTAAAATGTCAAACTGTGCTTCTGGCACACCCCCCACACACTCTATCACAGCGACGACGGCAATAAAGGAAAACAGTCATCAAGTGAAATGTGAAACGCTTATGCATAAATGCAATGAGCAACAAACAGGACACGAAGAAGCATCAAATCAAAGCGTGGAGCACAATAAGCGTATGGGGTAGCAAGAGGCAGCGCCACAACAAAATAACAATACGAATGGGCAGCCAAAAGGCGTTGAGCGTAAAAGTCAAACAAATTAAATATTAATTTATAATGCCAAGGAATTTTGTGTGCGCATTTTATTTTTGTTTCCTTCTTTGTGCTCTGTACTTTAGGTCTGCAAGAAGTGTAGCATACTTTTCAGCGTAAACTAATTTGTTTAAAAGAGAGCAAGGAGTACTTTTGGTTTATGCGTGCAGACCTAACGATGCTCTACTGCTCATGAATATCTCACAAATTTAACTTGATTCTATGGTAAGGATGCAGAATAAAATTTCTGCAAAAGAACCTCCTTGTGCCGCTTAAAATTTAAACAAAACAAAAACTTTTAAAATAACTAAGTGACTGATATTGATCAGATAAAAATTATATAATCAAAGGGTCTAGCTGGATAAGGTACAGAAAACTGCCCCCAAAAATTTTTAAAAATAATGCAGATCGATTCATAGTTAAAAAATTACAGTTTTGGCTTAATTTAAAAAAAAAAAAAAATGTTTTCTTTTTTCTTAAATCGAAACATTTTTCTAAAAAAAGTATCAAATTCTCTTATTTTTTTAAGTATGTTTCTAAGATAGATCAATCGCCATTTTTTTTAAACATATCTTTTTATCCAATTTTTATATTGTGTAACTATGAATCAACATTGTTAAAAAAAAATAATACGCAAATATTTTAATGGTTTTTTAAGAAAAATTTATGAAAAATACTTTGAACCACATTTTTTTAGGCTAAGTTGATTTAAAAAAATTTTTCAATATTTTATAATTGGAATACTAGATAAATGTATGATATATCAATAATAATAATACTAAATATACTTATATGATAAATAAAGCGCTTTAGCCTGTTGCTGCCTGCGCTTAGTATTAAGTATTAAGTTTTGTAAAATTTCTTAATCATAATATCAATAATATCTTAAAATTTCGTAAAGTATTATTTTTTTTTTCAAAATTTTTTGTCTCAAGTTTCATTTAAAATCGTGCTCCAAAATCTTCGCTTATGATTTCGCTTGAATCCTCTTAGTATCATGATTTGATTCTCGCATAAACGTAGCTACACATTGGTGGAAAATAAAACACAAAAGTGAGCGCAGTCATACATTTAATGAGCGCAACACCAAAGCTAACCAAAAGAGAAGAAAAAAAAACAAAATTCATTAAAGATGGATCTGTCCATATTTTTTTTATTTTTTTTTGCCTCTCATTACCTATCGTTCCCTGCCTTTTACCCTCCCCTGCTGCATATCTTCTTCTGCTCTATATGCGCCGCAATTTGGGCAGATTGTTTGTTTGTTTGTTAGTTACTTTGCTGCTGGCTTTGCTCCGCTTGCCTCACTGCATCCACTCAGAGCCGAAATTTATGCCACACACACACACACACGTACACACAAACACATATACAAGAAGCTAAGCAAGCAAACAGGCAAACAAACACACACACACACACACACACACACACACACATACATATAAACAAGCAAAAAGTGGCAAAGACATGGAGCCGGCTTGGTCCATCGCTTGAGCCTGCAATTTTATGTATCTATAATTTTGCCATTATGTACGAGGGCAGCTTGAAAAGCAATTGGCTTAGTCAAAGAAATAATTGTATTTTTTTTGTTATGATTTTTTATCAGCAAACTCGACATACAGTGTGACGTCATTGGAGCTCGATTGATTTTAAAATAGAAAAAATATGTTTGGCTGAGACATTCTTATTCTCAATGAACACCAAAAAGGAACGCATTTTTATCATCGTTAAGCCTGACGGTGTCCAGCGTGGACTAGTTGGCCAACTAATTGAGCGTTTCGTGCTGAAGGACTTAATAGATCTTGCTGAAGTTCGCTTGCGCATCCCAGAAATTGTTGGTGAAACAGCATAGTGTTCTATCTATCTAGATTTTCAGTCCTGCCCGGTTTGATGAACTACATGAGCTCTAGTCCAGTGGTTCCCATGGCGTGAGAGGGTTTAAATGTCGTCAAGTCCGTTAATGTAGAGATTCGTCGGGACTCCAGTCACTGCTTGTTGCTTGAAACTGTATTAGGGGTTGAGATTTAAGTTTCATTAAAATAAATAAAACTTCATATGAAAAATGAGTTGGAATATGTGGCATATGTATATAAAAATTTCAAAGACAAAACATGGCCTAGGAAAAATATATTGCTCATCAAGGCACTCAGTGTAGATATAGCTTGTAGTAGAGAATCCTTAAAATGCAGTAAATATTTACTTTTATGTAAGGCAACTGAAAATTGTGAAACAGCTGGAATAACTTGATAGCTCCAAAAGGAAACTACGCTGAGTTAGAAAATTTTTAAGTGTTTCCACTTACTTTTCAAACTGCCCACGTATCTAAGTCTATGCCGGATGTATGCTTCTGAGTATAGGTGTATGTGTGTGTGTGTGTGTGTGTGCGAAAGCCAGCAGCGCTCATTAATAATTGAGCGTACGCTTGAAGCTGCCACATTGGTGGCGCCACGCCATGCGGGCGCTGCTGTCCAAGAATTGCTATGAAAATCAAAATTGTTCGCTTGCGCTCTGTGTGCACGGACTGTGGCCAGGGTAAGCCAAAAAAGAATGCCAGAGGGCATACAGGGAGCGCTATTGAGGGCAGTGCCGGGGCCATGGAACGATAAGGCGGCAGCAGCGCTGCCAGTCGTTAGTTTTGTTGTCGCACATTGCTGGCACGCAAATACGTTGCGTATACGCAATATTTCAGCCATAAAGCAAGTGATATAAAGTGGGCCAGAGAGCCACAGCCAAAGTACAAGCACAAATGCTATGCTATGAATACGCTAGCTGCTATCAGCCGGGGTCTTAGCTACGAGCTGGATTTTGGGCTGGTCTCCCGGCTGTGCTTGCTATACGGACGGCATGTCTTGTCATATGATTCAATGAATTTTTCACAGCATTGCAGTGTTGCTCCACGGCTACGGAGCAGGAACACGAAGTCTACAAATAGCCTAACAAATGTGTGCAACACACAATACGCTTGGCCTTTGCCTTCGCCTCTGCCTTCTCCGAGTTGCTAGCCCCAAATATGTTGCATTTGCTACTGGGCGCTGTCTCTGTTTATGTGTCTGGGTGCTGGTAACATGCGTGTTTGGTCTGTTGTTTTGGCAGCAAAGCTACCACCACCCCCCACCACAAAAAAAAAACCTACATTATAGGGGGTTAGCTCAGGAAGTTATGATTGTTTCACGAGCTGACAAATAGAGCAACATGCGCAACCGGTCGGACGGTCGTTTCGAGTCGGGTCCGGTTTGGTCTCCTCTGCTCTGCTCTGTATGATGGCAACAAAAGTAGCCGGGCAGGGCACATGGTTTTTGGATTGGTTAAATTTATGCGCCTCTGTGTGTGCGTGTGTGTTGAGTGCGTGCTTGCTTTTATCAGGAACGCTTTTTAGGGGCGTACTAGTATGAGATTGCGTTTTTCTCGCTATACCCCTTGGACGTGTGAGTGTGTGGCTCCAATGTTGGATTTTGCAGTAAGCCCTGACTCAGCTTATTGCATTAGTGGGCAAATTTTAATACTACTTTTGGTCTGAATTATTGTTTAAATCCTTGCATTATTGATACCCATTATTTTCATATTCAAACCAATAATGTAATACAGTGCAGCTTAGAGGGTTTTGATTGTTGTGAAAATGGAAGTTTTTGGAAATACACAAAGCATCTCAAAGGCTTAATGTCATTGTCAGCAGCGAAAGCTTAATTTGGGTATGTCATATATATCAATACCAAAAGCCCTGCGCAAGAACATTAAAAATCTGCAAACTCGAATTTTAAGCATTTAAACACACACCAAAGTGGCTTCTGGTAGCATATTACCTTGGCTGCTACTTCAACTAATTGGAAACTGTTGCATTTCTATGCAAGTATTAAGCAGCACAAAAAAGTAGCATGCAACATGCTTACAGGCTTTATAAATGGCAGCACATAGCTTCGCTACTAAGCTGATTCTAACAAGCATTTACTATTTATATAAACTGTAGCTACATATAGTACATAGCTGCAGCTTAAAAGACCTCAATGTGAGTTTAAGTTACTTTGTCAACATTTACGAACAACCTTAAAGTCATTTGGCCAAAAATACTTGCAATAAAGCCTTTATAGACGCTCACACACACACGCATAACACAAACACAAAAGCAAATGTTTTATTGTGTGTATTTGAGTTTGAGTCTCACGACAGTGCGCACCTTAAATACACACACACTCAGTGCGGAGTGAAAGACAGAACTTTGCTTTAATTATCCCAAGAGCTGTGCTGAGTAAACTCAAAAAAAAAAAAAAACAGTAGAAAAGTTCTACTCAACTTAAAGCTTTAAATTGAAGACGAAGCAGCAGCAGCAGCAGCTTGCCCCAAAAAGTATGCAACGACTTTGCTGATTTGCGCAATTGTTGCGCATCTCACATACACACACGCATACGCACATACTATATATAACAATGGCGACAAGAAAACAAAAATGGCAAACACCAAAGCAAAGTAAAATAAAATAAAATAAAATATAAGTACAAGCAACAAAAGCAAAGAAAAATCAAGCCAAAAAAAAGCGAAAAAAAAAAATGGCGTACGCATTTTAAAATTTTAATGCGGCGCTGCCAATGACGACGCCGCTGCCGGCGTTGACAGCGTTACGCTGACTGAGCGCGCAGAGCGAAGGCGAGAATAAAAATAGCGTCGCACAGTGGTAGCAATGAGCCAGGATTAATACAAATTTTAAATATAACTTAGAAATGCGAAATTTATTTAAATTATTGAATTATATTGTTTGCAAATTAGCTAGAGAACACAATCAAAATTACTGAGAACCTTCTCGGCCATAACGCTCAATAGTATCTAAACACAAAATCCATGAAAGATGTAAAAGCAGATAAAAATCTTTTTTTTTTATATCTAAAAAAAAATTTTAATCAATATTTTTCAAAATTAAAAACAAAATACATATTATTATTCAAAAAAAAAATTGTATACACTTTTTTTTTTAAAAAATAAAACAAAAAAATTTTTTATTAATTATTTTAAAAAGTAAATTTTATACAATATTTTTTGAATAATAAAAAATAATATGCTTTTTATATTATTTATTTGATATTTACAATTTTTTAAATTTATTAGCTAAAAGTATCTTATAAATTATTAATTTTTTATAAAATACATAATATGTTTTTAATTTTAATATACATACTTATTTAAAAATAATATTTTATTTTAATTTTTCTTGTTATTTTTATAAAAAATATGTTTATTTTACATTATTAAAAAAAAAAAATTTTAGTATTTCTTCTTTTAAAAAATAAATATTTTTTTTATATTATTTATTTTATATGTATAATTTTTTTAATTTATTATTTAAAAGTATTTTTTAATTACTAATTTTTTTTTTCAAATTGTATGTTTTTATATTTAATTAAAAATAATATTTTTTTTTTAATTTTCCTTGTTATTTTTATAAAAATATGTTTACAAATTTGAATATCTCTTTTTGTTTTTTTTTTTATAAAACATACATATTCCTTAAAAAAAATAGATTTTTTTTAATTAAAATTTTTTTTAAATTCATTATTTTATTTAAAAAAAAAATAATTTTTTTTTACTGTACTGTTTTGTATATTAAATAAAAAAACCATTTCACATACCTCAAATATTTTAAAGGCTATTAGTAACTAACAGCTAACCACTGTGCGCCGCCGTCTAGGCGTATGACGAACGTGCAGCATCAATAATACGCCGCATTGGTCTCAGCAGCAGCAGCAGCATTTTTAAATGTGCCTTAAAACTGAAGCTGAAAACAAAGTCCAAACTGAAGCTGTAGCTCCCCTACAGTAAGGCCCGCCTGTTAGTCCCCTATTGGTATTGAACACGCGCCGCACGCACACACTTTAAATATACTTTTAGACGCAGTTGGCAAAAGCCAAAAAATTACTCATACCGCGACAAACGCGACTTGAACGTTAATAAAAATGACAATTGATAGGGGGTTTGTTTCTTGGATGGTATGCATAGGCCTACGCTTTTGGTGGGCGTTGGGAATTGCCAAGTTATGTTTATGACAAATGCGAATGCTCATGCTTAGGCTCTTGATTCGAAAACGACGCTAGACAGCGGCACGTAAATGTCAATGCTACCACGCCCATCATCAGCCCAGCCAGCCAGCTGCTATGACTACACAGCAAGAAAGCGGCCTTTAAGCAATTGACTAAGTAGGAATTTGGCTTAATATACTTGAAATGAGTGCTATGCACTAGATGGCAAAGTGTGAATAGTTTGAGAGATGGCGCTTGTAAGAGATATGTCTATATCAAATTTAATAAGCCAGTCTTTATTCATTATGAGCAGTCTATAAAAAAAATTATTTGGCGCTAAGTATGTGTGTATATGGTGTACATGGTTGCCAAGTTGTTCCACAAACCAGATCTGGTATTGCCGAACTTCTTGCTCTTTCCGCAGCTATATGTAAAACAGCAGCTGAGCTTTAGATTTTGAAAAAAATCATAGCATACATTTTGGGGCTGCCTTTAAAAAGCTTGCAAATTTATCTCTTTTCAAAACTTATATCAACACTTAAGGTGATGGGGTCAAAGGTAGTGCGGCTTAGGTTTAGGCATAAAAAAATTGTATTTTTTCTCACTGTGTACTAGTACCAGCTAGACTTAGCGCCCTTACGTTTGCCTTTTGCCATTTGCTCTTTGTGTTGGCTTTTTGTCATTCATATTCAATTGCTTATTATTGCCGCCAACGCCTTTGTGCGTGTATGTATGTGTGTGTGAGTTACGTGTGCAGCTTGCCTGATGGCTCGACTTGGCGCCCAGGGCCTAATCATGTCCATGAGCACGCCCATTGAGCACAACTTTTGACGCCCATTGCCTTGGTAGTCAATATTTCGCATGACGTTGACAATTTTGCTTCTTTTATTTGTATGCGTGCGTGTATATGTATTATTATTGTTGCACTGACAGCTTGACGCCGGATTGTCAATCACATGCAATTTAAATAAATTGAGTGTTTTATTCGGTTTTCAATTTAATACGCTACACGCGGATATACTTGCACTAAGTCCGTGCGTACGTACGTCCATGGTACTGTTCTGGTCGTTGACAGCCTGGTAGGCATTCTGTCACCATATTAATCATCATCAGAACTTGGCGTTGCCAGCCCACAGGCGACAGTTAGAATGCCAACTACGTCATATACACACACACACACACACACACACACAGGCTTCTCACTAAAGCTACATAAAATCTCATACGTAGCATGCTTTTAGGCGCTTGCAAATTGCAATGAACAACACACACAGATACACACATGCATGCTGCCATGCTGATCAGCCGCACTAAAATAATCAGCTGTCATACTGTATACATTTTTTATGTATGGCCAAAGGGTATGGAGGCACAGCCACAGCTGCAGTACATGGAACTCCAACGAACACGAGTATCTGTCAGTAGCACTTATGCATAATTTTTGTACTACATTGATGCGACTATGCAATTAATGTGCCAGACATTAAATTCAATTTGGGTTGGGTCTGAATTTTATGCACTAAGCACCTACAATGTGGACTGTAAGCCCAGGACGGAATTGGAACCGTAATAGTGCTCTAAGCTCGTTTTCCACTGCTGACCGTTATTGTTTTGCTATGGAAATTTGGATATTGCATGCTGTACGCTGAATAGCAACGTGTGAGGCTGATAAGATAAATGCGATTGATTTAGAGCTAAATTAGTTGAATGTAAGGCATGTGTGCATTTGGAATAAATCAGTAAGATACGTGATAGTGATAAATAGTAAATAATAATTGTAATTCGAACGTAATAATTAAAAGAAATGCTTTTGCCTGAAGCTTAAACTAACTCATATAGTTATCAAGTATACGCCGCTTTAGCACTATTAATTGCACGCTTTATCTTCAAGCCTAGCTTTAAGCTCTACAAAAAATGTATTTTAAAGCAAATCATATTAGGCTTACATCAAACTAATGCGGCTAATGTTGCTTTTATATATTATTGATAAATACGCTTAATAAGGCTACAATTTGAAATTTCATTTTAAGCTTTTAATATTATATAAATTGAATTTAATAGTGTTTGAACTAAAACTACGGCTTATGTGTTATGAGTAAAAGCAGCTGCTAGTTGAAGTTAAGAGTCTTAAATTAATATGTGAGCCGCGTACGTATTTAGCTGCTTATGACATATTGCGTATACGCCGCGTATATGTATATGCACATAATAAGCTTTAAGCGAGACGCTTAGCAACAATTGTAACAATTGTTAAATATTTAAAATAATCATAGAGTGTAAAATATAAAATGCGCTTATGTGATAATAGCACACACACACACACACACACAGAGAGTGAGTATATGGCTGAGGACGCATGAAAAACCATGGCGGCCGGGCATGCAGACAATGGCGCACATCCGGTTGCTTATTATGGCAAGCGCAGCAGCTGTCTTTGTGTGTGTCTGACAGTGGGCGTGGCAGAACAATAACGACCAGTAAGTAGCTACAATGCGTGACATTTGGCCCCAAACCCATACTTACACCAAAAAAAAAGTATATTTTTATATATGCAAAAAAAAGTGAAATAAAAAGTCGAGCATATAAATATATTTATTTGCTTTAATGCGTCACAATTTTTTATGCTCATTTATTTATTTATAAATTGTCTTGTATACACACACATATATATATATATATATAGCATTTATACTATATACAAATTTTATTTTGCCAGCAGCTTTGCGATCTTCCAGAACAACAACAACAACAACACACAGCTGGCATTGTGTCAACATTTAATTTGTTATTTTGTTGTTGTTTTATTTTAAAACTCGTCGACCCGATACAAATTTTAATTTGCACTTTTGAAGCAGTCTTTGTTGTTGCTGTTGTTGTCATTTTTTATATGCTTTGCATTTGTTGTTGTTGCTCTTTAACAAAAATAAACTTCGCACACATGGACATATATGGAAATTTATGTTTTTTGTTTCATTTAATGAATATATTTATTTATAAAAGGACCAAATAACTATAATAAAAACAGCTAAATCTATTTTATATAGCATATATGCATATAAACTTTTTTTGTATTTGTTGCTCTAGTCAACAACTAACAAATAACAGCAGCTCCCACATGAGCAACAAACCATGCTAGCCAAAAGTATGCTGACATAAAAAATTGGCGTAATATTTTGTACTAGAAATATTATAAAAAAAAAGAAAAATTTATGATAATTTTATTATAATGAGCTCTCACTCACAACCATTGGACAAACTTTAAATTATCAATACTGTAGCCATTGTGTTTGTGAAATATGCATTAATAATATATAATATAATAAATAAATTATTTTATAATAAAGAATTAGTTTTGCCATCAACAAAAATTATACAGAAAACATAAACTTACAAATAAAAAGAAATAATGAGCATAGAGCGGGGAAAAGGCGAATGAAAGCTCGCAAATATATAATAAAATATATATAAAAAGTATACTTATAGCTTTAAGACCTCACGATATGATGTAATTTTTGGAATTTAAGTTGAGATCACAACTATATACTTTTTAATTAATATAAATTTATTTCCATAATATTTTTTTTAATTAATTAAATTATAGTTTAGCTTTAATTCAAGCTTTTCAACTGAAAGCTTGATTTTTAGAATTGAATATTTTGTTTTAAAAAAAGTAATATGTAGTGATGAAAATTTAATTTTGAAAAATTTCGAAAAATATGCTAAATAAATTCCACAGAAAATTTTTAAATGTTACATTCTTAAATTAAAAAAAAAATTAACCTATTAAAAATTAACTAAATCATATACTTGCCCACTTTCTAGGGTAGTCAATAACTTAACTTGAAGTAGTTTTAGAATTGGAAAATTCCAAAAAGCTTACCTGGAAAGATAAGATGAAAAAAGATTGAAAATTAGTTAGGTTAAGAAATTAAATTTTTATAATATTAATATTTAAAGAAACTTGTTAAATTGTTTTTTAAAAAGACTAACCTTGAACTAGTAAAGTCACTTGATTGTAACCATAAAAATTTAGTTTATAATTTCTTTACAAATATTAATATTCCAATTGAGAAGATTTAATTGTAACTCTCTTAAATTTAGTGGCTAGCTTTAAAGAAACTATATAAATTACGGAAAATAAAGCAAATTGTTAAAACTTAAACTTATATAATTTCAAGAAGATATAAGCCAAAAAATTTTGCAAGTTAGCCTGAAAGCCTATAGTGCTCTGACTACAAAACTTTTCATAAGCTAGAATTAATTTGTACTCTATATTTATAATATATACCTACTATATAAATAAATAATAAATTTTATCCAAGTTATGTAGCCCATTAAAAAAGACATGAAAGATAAGAAAAGACAAACAATTGTTTTTCAGTGTATGAACATTTCATATATACTCCGCATAATACCTATAAAAAAAATTTCTTCTAATTTTTGACATCTTTAAAAAAAATTAAACAATATTTTTCTTAAATAAAACAATATTTTTCTTAAAAAAAGCTTTTGTATTACTTTAATTAACATTATTGCAGCAAATTTATTTAACCACACGAAGAAGCAATAAAACGACGTGTTTTTTAAAATGGAGATTGATATATTTAAGTATAGTAAGTTTAAGTTTTATACTTAACAAAAAAATTAAATAAAAAAGAATTATAATATTTATATATTATTAAAAATAAATAAAAATATTTTAAATATTTAAATACCATATTTTTTTTTTAAGTTTTATTTTTTACATTAATGAATATTTTACATAGACTTTTATTTTAAAAAATTTGTTTACTTTTAATTTAATATTAAATATTTTTTTTTAATATTTTATATATATTTTTTTTAATATTTTATATATATAAATATTTTTTAATATTTTCTGTTTAAATATTTTTTTTATTTATTTTTTTTTTAAATAAATATTTAGACATTGAAATTTTTTTTTTTGTTTTATTTAAATTTTTTTTTTTTTGAAAGAGCTTTATTAATAACTTAGGCTAAGAAAAATTTACTCACAACTAAATTAAAAGTAAACACATTTTTTTTTAAAAGTCTTCAATTTTTACAACTTTTTTGACCAGCCTGAAGGCCTACGTTGCTCTGGCTACAAAGCTTTTATAACTTAGAATTAACTTATACTTTATAATTATATATATAAATATATACAACTTTTTTGACGTAATGCCTTCACATACTAGCTTAAAATCAGTCAACGAATGAGTTTGCACCAAAATGTAAAGAAAAATGTTAAAATTTATTGAAAAATGTATAAGGCTAAACCTTTTTATTTATAACTAGGGGGTTCTGGCCCCTGCTAGCTTTGCTTGCCAGCTTTTTTATATTTTTTTTGCACATCTTCTGTATTTGTTGGTAGTACATTTTTATAAGCCTTAGAGTGTTTTAATATGATTTTTGTTGTGTTTATGATTTGGTTGTGTTAAAATCATTCAAAAGGATAGGTGAAAGGGTAAACAGGTTCGATTTTTAGTGGAAAAAAAGCTAAAGGAAATTCGCGAGTCCCCAGAAAGTAAAAGATCTCTAAACAAGTTTTTTATTTTAAGCACAAAGAGAGTACACTTGCATCCGATTTTCCAAAAATAAGAAATCAAATATTGCACACGGTTTTGAGAGCATACTTTTGAAGACTACTGTACATGTTTATTTTTATATATATATGTGGCATATAGTACTCTATACTATCCGCACATCTTATATAGTACACTCTCCAATGCACTGATTGTTATGGAAAAAACAACAACAACAATAACGTACAGAAAAACAACAACAATTATAATGGCTACCATAAATAACTGTTAGCATAATGAATTAGTTTCTGACACAATGGCAAGATAAATAAACGAGCGAATTGAATGGAGAGCACGGAGAGCACCAGAACGAGAGAGAGAGAGAGACAAAAGCAATAGCCTGCAGCGCAAATGATTTGCTGAATTGTTTAAGATTCTGCTTATGTACTATATGTTTGGTATGTACATATGTACAATACATCAGTCTTATGTGCAATAAATCTATGCAATGTATCTCAAACTGATGTTCTATACAACGTAAAATAATATTTGTTTTACCATATGCTCTACGCATCTAAATCAGCTATAACCAAAGTGAATTTAAGTATCTTTAAAAGCTTTTAATTAAATATCGTTATTTCTTTTTATAGCTAATTAGTTAAAGTTATTTCTTTTTACACTTTAAAGTTAATGAATTTCAAATAAAATACTTGTCAGTTTTTTAATAAAACTAAGATATTGGCGTGATGAAAATCTCTTTAAAAACTTTTACTGACTGGCTTTCAGTGTGCATCTTCATCTATTTCAATTCTTACTTTGCATGCTGTTCATATACATGGAAAAATACTATTTAAGAAAAGCTCGAAATAGTTCTCTAAAAATAATTAAATAAATAAATGACACTACAGACCTAAAAAAACACTGAGAAAAGTCTCCCATATTACAAAACATTTTTAAAAATTTGTTTCCGATTTAAATGATTTCAGTTTCAGAAAGTTCAAAAAGTCTTGCACTATTCTATATTTTCGGAAGAATCGTGAAGATTTTGTGATATACAAAAATGATAACTGAATACTGGTTTAAAAGAAATAGGCTTCTTTGAGAATCGTGAAGATTATGCGCTACACAAAAAAATTATCAAATTCTGCTTAGATTGAACAAAGATTATTATTTGAAAGCTTACTTTCGGAGATGAGCAAAAAGTCGTTTACTAGTCTATATTTTCTAAGGAATTGCTTTGCTTAAGCTTTTTTTTAATGATGAGCAATATTTTCAGAAGAATCGTGAACACAACAAAAGATTAAGCAATACTGGTAAGATTAAAAAATGAATGCTTTCTCAAGTCTTTTTGAGAAGATGTTGAAAAATTCGTGCATTATACTATCTTTTCGTATAGAATAGTAAAACTACGCGGCACACAAAAAAGATTATTAAATACTGATTAGATTAAACAAACATTGTATTTTGCAAGCTTACTTTCGAAGATGAGCAAAAAGTCGACTACTAGTCTATATTTTCTGAAGAATTGCATTTCTTAAGCTTTTTTTTAAAGATGAGCAATATTTTCTAAAGAATCGTGAACACAAAAAAGATTAACAAATACTGGTAAGATTAAAAAAAGAATGCTTTTTCAAGCTTTTTTCAGAAGATGATGCAAAACTCGTGTATTATGCTATCTTTTCGTGAAGAATTTAAACAAATTTAATTTTTGCTTTCGAAGAAGAGCAAAAAGTCGAGGAATCGTGAAGACTACTCGGTCTACAAAAAAGATTACCAAATTCTGGTTGGATTAAATAAAGATTATTTTTTGCAAGCTTTTCAATATCAAATCTTGTTAATTCGAAACTGAAAATCGATTTGCTATTATTGAGCGTAAAATATTAATTTAAAGCAAACTTTTTGTGTAGACAAAAAAACTTAATTTGAGAATGTCCATCTTCTTAGTTTTAGAATGTTACAAATTATTTTAAGAAGAACTGCTCTCAATAGCAGTTGAGCTGAAATGCAACTCTCCAAATATCCCTGACAAATGTGAACGCGAAGCATGCTGTTGTTGTTTGTTGTTCCAACATTCTCAAGGGAAATCTTCCAAATGTCTTTCATTCCCATTATGTTAAAAAAAATTTAGAGAGTGAAAGATGAAGCGAAACGACTAATTGCGTCTGTGAGCGAAAAGCCAAGCGATACTGTTGAAATGCTGAGTGATCAACTGCTGAACCGCTCTAACTTCAAGAAACAGAACATAGAAAAGAGAACGTATGAGCTTAGAAGATTCTCCCATTTGCTTCCATTCATAGTGAATTTTCTAGGACTCTTACAACTACTGCGCCTGAATTAATTTAAACCAATTTGCAAAGTTTTAACTTTTATTTGCAATTTTTTTATAATAGATTTATACGAATATATTTGTTAGCGGTTGCATTTGCAAAAGACTCCATATTTAATATTCAATATATTTTAATAGTTATGTGCTTGCATATATACATAAAAATATACATAAATAGTTAGTGTAGTAGATACACACATTCATACATATGTATTTAACTGGTGACTTTATTTACATATATATTTTTAATTGCACTTCATTACCCATCATCGACATGTTGTTTATTATTATTATGCTGAAAATTTATGCTAAATAAAAATGGGGCGGACATGTTAAAACTAACTAACTAAAAAAAAAAACAAGATGAGTAAAAAAAAGAGGCCATAAGAGAAGAACTGCCGCTGATTGCAAATGAATATGAATTTATAAACAACAAAAATAAAAATAGATAACGACAAAGAGACAAACCAAAAAAACAAAAGAAAAAACAAACACAAAAACAAAATCAAAAGACAAACATGTGTAACAACATACGCCTCTTTTACACATACCAATGCAAACATATATATATGCATGCTAAGTAGCCGATACACTGCGAGAAAATTGTTTGTTATTACAATAACGCTCGACTATGGAATTATTTTTTTTGGAATTGCAATCTATTAATAGATTTTATTTTTAATGAAATATTTTTGTGCAAACGTAGATACTTTTAATTTGCAGAAAGTCTTTAAGAGAGACCAAAGCAAACTCATTATACCCTGTACCTATAGGTACAAAGGGTATACTAGATTTGTGCAATGTATGTAACGGACAGAAGGAGGCGTGGCAGACCCCAAGTCCTTTATACCAAAATGCTTATCATAACCTCGGGTAGCGATTGAGCCATGTCCGTCCGTCCGTCCGTCCGTCCGTCCGTATGAACGCCTAGATCTCGGAGACTATAAGAGCTAGAGACACGAAACTTTACCAGCTGGTGCGCATATTTCCTAAGCAGATGAAGTTTGTTGAATGATGTCAATATCTTGCCCCGTTCCCCCGCTGTAGATTTTCGCGGTTTTTAGCCACACCGTTTTATATTTTCATTTGAAATTTAACAGAGCGATGCGTTGTGGATACATGCATCTATGTGTAAAAAATGAACAAAATCGGACAAATACAACAGAAGTTATAGTCAAAAATGTGCAAATTTCAACTCCCCTTGCCAATAAACTGCGTCAATATTTGACTCTACGCAATTATGGCTACAAGTGACCTAGAATCACAATTTTTGGTAAGCTTATTCGTGTGGCTCTAATGAACAAATCCACATCCAAATTTTATCGATGCGGTCCCCCCACCCCCCGCAATCGATTTACCGTGTTTTCTCCCACACCCCTCAACATATCAACTTGAAACTTACCCAATATAATTAAAATAGCTTCTTTGACGTAACTTTCGATTTTCATCAAAATCGGTACAAATTTACGGAACTTATAGGTATAAATATCGTTTTGCACCAAAAAAAAATAAATTCCAATTGGAAAGTTCTTAGATGGAATATGCAGGAAAAATTTTTTTGACACAAAAGGTACAGGGTATTCCACTGTCGGGCACCGCCTCGACTGTACCACATTTTTATTATTATTTTTGCATACAAGACTAAATTTTTTTCAATAAAATTAAAACTTAGTTGCGAAATTGTATGCAGATTTTTAATGTTGAAGCAGTCTTTAAAGATGATCAAAGAAAAAGCGCGAGATTTAAAGAGATTTTTGGGTTTTCGAAAATAGATTATCTTTCGATTTCAATTAAAATAAAAACTTAATTGCGACTTTAATTTCGAAGCAGTTTTTAAAGTAGTTCAAAGTAAAAGAAGAGAGATTCGAAGAGCTTTTTATAAATTTTATTAATTTTGTAAAATTAATTTTTCCAAAATATATTTTGCTTAAATATCAATAAAATGAACACTTAATTGCGGATCAAAGCAAAAGACAGATTAGAAGAGCTTTTTATAAAGCAGCCCTAATATAAGTCAATCGTGAAATTTTAATGATTTTGTAAAATTATTTTTTCGAAAATAAATTTTCTTTAAATATTAATCAAATTAGATATTAATTACGTATTTCAATTCTGCAGCAGCCTTTAAAGGAGTTCAAAGCAAAAAAGCGATTTTAGAAAAGCTTTTGATAAAGCAGCCCCAATATAAGTCATTCTTGAAATTTTATTAATTTCGTAAAATTTTTTCGAAAATAATTTTTTTTTTAAATACGAATAAAATTTCAGCTTGATTGCAACTTTTAATTTTCAAGCAGTCTTTAAAGGAAATCAAATTTTTTAATTTTGTGCAGAAAAAGAGAGATTTATTGAGCAATCTAATAAAGGCTATTTCTATTGATAAAGAAGCCTTAACATAAGTCATTTTTAAAATATTATATTATTTGTAAGAATTTTGGCAAAAATTTTTCAATTAAATATAAAACTTAAAACACAAACAATGTCGGAACCAATTTTTTTAAAATCATTTTAATGTTTTTTTTTTCTAAGCAGTTTTTTTTTTAACCCTTATGTGAGTGACAAAAAAAACACCTTCTCCAGAGTGACAGGGGTACCTGGGTACCCACAAATAAATTGTATGAAAATTGCATATTTTTCCCATCGTACTGTAATTAAAAATGACATTAAATGATTTTTTGTTATAATATAATATGCGTTTTGGCGATTTGATAGTGAAGTAACTCACTTTATTCCTTTGGAAGGGCGTGGAATATCGATATATTTTTTACACCTTTAAAAGAGTGACAGGGGTACCCGGGTACCCCAAAGTAATACATATGAAATTGCATGAAAGAATTATTTTTTTATTTTTCAAAATAAATTTGCACATTTTTGGAAGAAATATGCTCCAGAAAATGTTATAAGAAAAAAAAAAAAATAATTATTTCATGCAATTTCATATGTATTACTTTGGAGTACCCGCGTACCCCTGTCACTCTTTTAAAGGTGTAAAAAATATATCGATATTCCACGCCCTTCCAAAGGAATAAAGTGGAGCCACACCAATGAAAATTTAAAAACAATTAAAAGTTAAGAGTTCTCAAGAAGTTTGAGCTTTCTAAACTATCTGCAACCATTAGATTTTCCTACTTGAAAATGAAATGGGTACCCGGGTACCCTGTCACTCACATAAGGGTTAAACTGTTCTACATGATAATCTTAAGATCTACATAAGCTATACTTTATAGATAATTTACATAACAAATTCTTTAAAATAGTATTCAAAGCATATCTTTCAAATTGAATTCTTTAAAAAAATTTGGCCGTGCTCCGGAAAACGAATCCGAATGAATATTTTACGTTTGGTGCTCGCAATTTCATCAAAACGAATTTCTTATGAGGTTTGCAAACAACTTGCTTTTTGCAAGAGGAATTACAACGCATTTTTTTTTTTAAATATTCTTTGTAATAAGAATATCATTGTCGTGGTAAATTTTAATAGAAAATAGTTGTAAAAGTATGCTAACAAATAGTAAGGGAAACATTAGTAGTATCTGCGAGCATGCAAAAACGAACAAAATTTATTCGATTTGGTTTTTCGTTTTCCGCAGCACAGCTAAATTGCATAATTAACGAAGCACTTAAAAAATTTTCTATTCTACTGCAACTTTATAATGACAGTTTTTTTTTCGCTCAGTGTACATATGTATTTATATAAAATTAAAGCAGCTTTTGTCTCGTCTGGCTTTAACTTTTTGCGTGTTGCTTTGTGGCAAAAAAGGCAAACCCCAAAATGAATACAAGAATACCCAAAAGAAAAAAAAAGAAAAGCAGAAAATATACAGCAGCGAAGTAGACAGAGGGGTAGAGAGAAAAAACATATACTATATAGTACAAAAAAAAAATGTAACAAAATGCAAAAAAGAATTGATGCAGAATTCAAATAATTTTATGGCATATTTAAGTGTCTGCATAATTTGGCTGCCCCATTGTTGTGCCACTGCTGCCTCGAACATGGCCCAGAGACAGTTTTCCAATGTATGTGAGTGTGTGTGTGTGCATATGACATAGAACATAAAAGGTTCAACTGACTGTAAACGCTTAAATTGATTTAAATGCAGGCGCAGCGCTGTCAGACAGCTGACCAGGGTGCTGGTTACTTGCTGCCAGGGTTGGGGGGGCGGTCTGGTTGTTGGGTCACTTGTTGTCGTACATGGTTTTTGGTTGCTTGGTCAGTTTGGTAATGCCTGCAGTGAACAGACGTTGGGCTTTTCAGCGACAAAGTTGGCTTATACCTTGGCTAAAAACTAAGCATGTATGTGTGTGTAGCTGTGTGTAGTTGTAGCAAGTTTTTCAACTCTTTCACTATGCCAGCTACTAATTTAGCTTAAAGTGTGTGTGTGTGTGTGTGTGCTTTAAGTCTTTGCCGCTTGTTATAATTTTAATCAAACTTAAAACAAATTTCCTAAATAGTTTTGCGCCCCCTTTTTGCCCGTTAAGCTGCTGCTTATTTGCCGCATGCTGGGCGTGGCTAAATGCCTTTACCAACACTGTCATATGTATGTGTTTGTGTGTGTTCGTGTGTGTGGCAAAACTTTTTAAGCTAGTTGTAGCTGTGTGTGTGTGTGTGTGTGTGTGCTGCCGGCTGGCGCAAAAGCTGATGAAAGTTTTTTGAGTGAATGAGCTCAAAAATCTCTTTTTAATACTTAAGCATAACTAAATTAACATGGCTAAGTATGTGTGCGTGTGTGTGTTGAAAATTATCTATGTGTGCAGTTGTGTGCATGTGTTAGCGGTTAGTGGCTAGTGGCAGCAGCAGCGCAGCAGCGCAGCAGCAGCGTTGGTGGCATTTAACAATTTTGCGCAAATTAAATTTGCGTCTGCTGTAAACCAATTAGAATTTTTGTGGGTTAGACACGGATTTGTGCCCCTTTCCTGGCCTGCCACTGCTGCCACATATGTGTGTGTGCGCCTGTGTGGGTGTAAAGGACGAGTTTGGGCAAGTTGGTCGTTCGCAGTAGCGCCTAAAAGCAAGCAATGAAACTCAAACAAAGCAGCTCAAACTGTTCTGCTTGTGTCTGTGTCTGTGCCTGTGTGTGTGTGTATCTGTGTGCGTATATGTATTTTTTTTTTTAGCGGCAACTCACAAAATGATTTGGCCATAATGTGCACAAAATAAAACATGAGCTTGACCAAATAAAAATGGACAGACGGCCATAGATACATCAAACGAAGACAAACTACATGCCGCCACGTGTGTGTGTGTGTGTGTGGGTGTGTGGGTGTAACTCAATGTATATGGGTGTGTGTGTGTGTGTAGTTACCGCGTTTATTTGTATTAGACATGACCACAAGCTCAGTGAAGTCAACTAACGACGAGTACGTTGCGCAATAACCGCAAAAACACACACACAGATACACACACACATGCTTAGCAGCAGCAATGGCGGCCACCACGCCAATGCGGATGACGACGTTGAACACAAGGATGAGCAGCAGAGCCAACCAGTTTGGAGAACGACGATGACGATGACGATGACGATGACCAGCTATGTGACCGACCGTCAGTTGGCCAAAGCAAATAAACGCTTTCGGGCACAACATAAAAATTGTATATGCAAATGAAGGCAAACATAGCAACAGCGACAACAACAACCACGACAACAACAGGAAACAGTCAAGCAACTACAACAACATAAAAGCCAAGAACATTTTCATTTTCGAGTCTCGGCGTTTTTTTTTTCTTTTGGGTTTTCTTCTGCTTCTTATATACACTCTATACAAGTATAGCAGCAGTATATATTCAACTTGTAGCTTGCAACATTTACAAATGCTTACGACAGCAAAGATAACCATAAATCGTATAGTAAATATAATTATATATAGATAAGCCTAAATGTCTTATAAATAATATGACAGCTACTATTTAACAAAGACAAAAATAACTTTCCACCGAATAATTACTTATTATAACTCAGCGCAACAATTATACGCACTGTTGCACAAATACAAAGTTTATGGAAAATTAAAAGCTAAGCTAATAAAATTATCGATAAAATTTTGTCAATGCTGCTTCTTCGTAGCAAGCAGATTTTGTCTGGCATATAATAACGTAGAAATATTGCTGGGGCAGCTTATCTATTACAATGTTGGAATTTTTCTCTAAACTTTTCTGTTACATTTAGGCCAAAATACCGAAACAGATATCGCACTTTCCAAAGAGATACCCATAAAAACTTTTGAGCTATACATATTTCAAGTACGTTCATCTGCAAATTAAGACAAGACCATCTATATACATAGCTTATGTACAGCGTTTATTAAATTCAGTTAGAGTAGACTTAATTAGGGTGCGGTCATGTGCGCCTCATAAGGATCAAAGTTCCTCGCGCTTATTTTGTTTTTTTTTTCAAAAACGAAAATGTAAATTTCATATTATATTCATTATTCATTAAAAATAATAAACAAAGAACTAATACAAAATAATATATAAAATAGTAAATGATATATTATATAAAAAAATGTGGTACAGTCGAGGCGGTGCCCGACAGTGGAATACCCTGTACCTTTTGTGTCAAAAAAATTTTTCCTGCATATTCCATCTAAGAACTTTCCAATTGGAATTTATTTTTTTTTGGTGAAAATCGATATTTATACCTATAAGTTCCCTAAATTTTTACCGATTTTGATGAAACTCGAATGTTACAACAAAGAACTTATTTCAAGTATACGGGGTAAGTTTCAAGTTGGTATGTTGAGGGGTGTGGGAGAAAACACGGTAAATGGATTGCGGGGGGTGGGGGGACCGCATCGATAAAATTTGGATGTGGATTTGTTCATTAGAGCCACATGAATCAGCTTACCAAAAATTGTGATTCTAGGTCAGTTGTAGCCATAATTGCGTAGAGTCAAATATTGACGCAGTTTATTGGCAAGGGGTGGTGAAATTTTCACATTTTTGACTATAACTTCTGTTGTATTTGTCCGATTTTGTTCATTTTTTACACATAGATGCATGTAGCTACAACGCATCGCTCTGTTAAATTTCAGGTGAAAATACTTAACGGTGTGGCTAAAAACCGCGAAACTCTACTGCGGGGGAACGGGGGAAGATATTGACATGATTCAACAAACTTCATCTGCTTAGGAAATATGCGCACCAGCTGGTAAAGTTTCGTGTCTCTAGCTCTTATAGTCTCTGAGATCTAGGCGTTCATACGGACGGACGGACGGACGGACGGACGGACATGGCTCAATCGCTACCCGAGGTTATGATAAGCATTTTGGTATAAAGGACTTGGGGTCTGCCACGCCTCCTTCTGTCCGTTACATACATTGCACAAACCTAGTATACCCTTTGTACCTAAAGGTACAGGGTATAAAAATACTAAAAATACTAGTTACATATTTTTTATTACACATTTATTTTATACGTAATACACGTAAACTACAATAATAATAATAAAACAAAAAAATGTATTGAGTATGTTTTATATTTTATTTAAATTGGAAAATGTATTCATTAAAAATAATGTGCAAAAAATTAATACAATAAAAATATATAAAATAGCAAAATATTTATTATATAAGCAAATAGTAAAAAATAAAAGTTACATATTGTTTTTTAATTATTAATTTTAATAAAAATTATATAAATTACAATAATTAATGTAAAATAACAAAAAAAAAATGATTACGTAAGTTTCGTGTATTTACATTGAAAAATGTATTCATTAAAAATAATAAACCAAAAATGAAAATAAAATTATATATAAAATAGCAAATGATATATTATTTAAAAAAACATACTAAAAAATAGTAATAAGTTTCATATTTAAAAAAAAAATTATTTAGTTAAAAATTATATAAAAAACAATATTATTCATAAAATAAACAAATGTTTAAGTGTCAAATTATATTTGTATTAAAAAAGGTATTCTTTCAAAATAATAAACAAAAAATTAATAAAAAATTATATATAACAAAAAGATATACATATACACAATATAAATATAAAAAAATAAAAATATTAAAAAAATAATAAGTATCAACAAACAAAAAAATAACAAAAACAATAATAACAAAAAATATGTATTTATTTATATAAAATTATATCGAGAATAAGGCAATAAAAAAAATTCAAAATAAAAAATATATTTACAGCACATAATTTGATATATATCTAGAGTATTATTTATTGGAAGTATAAAGCAAAAATATATGTAAAATTATAAAATAATAAAAAATATTTATTTATTTTTAAAAAATGTAATGATATTTTTGAGTCAAAAAATAACCTTAAAAAATTATGTACAATTTTATATATATCTAAATAATTATTAATTGGAAATATATATATTAGAAATTAAAAAAATATTGTCCTATTTGTAGTCCACGCGTTACTCTATTATACACTATACATTATTTCGTTACGTGAAGATTTTTATAGCATTTTTTCTTTAAAAAACTTGATCTTAAAAATATGAGCCAAATTGTATTTATGCTTAATAAAAATAAATTAAAAAAAAATAAAGGTTTTTTTACAAACAATTTTTTTTTTAAAGGCTGTTGTGTCTATATGTCTATATTACTAATATATCTTAAAAAAAAAAGTGAAAATTGTAAATATATTTTTCGTGCTCTTTAGTTGAGTCATATAAATATATAAAAAATTACTTATTTCTAGTTAAAAAATTATATATTTTTTTTGGAATAAGAAATTCCAAGTAAAACTGAAGCTTAATAAAGACATAGATATATTTAAAAAAATTGATTTAAGTGAAAAAATTTTAACATCTCTGCAAAAAAAATATTTTCACATAAAATAATATAATATTTATATTTTTTATTTCCGCGATGCTTATTAATAACTCAAAATATGTAAATGTTTCCTCTACATGTAAGCTACAAAGGATATATTAAGTTTGTAGAGGAGAAGACGTCGGAGAGTCCCAATGATATCTAAAGTACGAAGAGGATGTATGAACGCATCCAGGCGTTCATAGATAATGAGAGCTAGAGCAACCAAATTTTCGGATTGGAA
The DNA here is from genome assembly GCA_949987675.1 of Chymomyza fuscimana. Taxonomy (NCBI): domain Eukaryota; kingdom Metazoa; phylum Arthropoda; class Insecta; order Diptera; family Drosophilidae; genus Chymomyza; species Chymomyza fuscimana. Next base: position 28,465,148 of record OX465090.1, on the reverse strand, counting down.
CCCTTATTGTCTTCCGACAAACTGAGTTATTTTATTTTTTTCATATAGGGACTATTGATATTATACAGCTCCCATGGGAGTATTTCAGAGCACCTCGAAAAAGGAAAGTTTTAGAGGCAGGTTGTGATCAGCTGAAGCAAGCTCGACCCGTGCGGGCTATGGTTGCATATGTTTGCTGCAGTGCATCAAAAATGATATATTCTCAAGTGGAGTGTACTTATGCTTCGGTGTTGTAATCAGTTGCGATTTGCTACGGCTTCCCTTTTTTTTGTTGGTATAATTTTGGTTAGTATGTGCGCTTTGCTTGGCTTTTTCATGTGTCGGGAAGTTACAGGTGAAATGCGAAATGGGTAAGATGAAAAGCATGGCAAGAATGGGAAATGGGAAATGTAAAATGTTCTCGCGCTTCTTTTGTAGTTGGCCGCGTTTTGCAGTCACTACAGCAACTTACTTTGCTTCCTGACCAACTGAGTGTATCCATGAGTGCGTGTGTGTTTGTATCTGTGTGGGTGTGTATACGGTATGCTGCATTTGTATTCGTGGCCAAGCTTTGCTCTGTACAATGTGCTATGGCTATGAATTGAATTATTAAGCAGAGCAAAGTGTGGGCAGGGGCCAAGCTGATTGCTGAGCAGGTCATTCGAATGCGAAACACACACATGTGTACAGATATATGTACATATATGTACGGGTATGTACACATGCAGACACGCTCAGTTACTCGCACACATGGACATTGATGCAGTTGCTGTATGAAAAATGGGCAGAGGCAGCGCAGTGGATTAAGCTAAAGTAGAACAACGGCACATAAACCCAAAAAAAAAAAAGGAAACAAAAAAGAGCAAAGGATTGGGCTGGCTACAGTCAAACAAACCAACTATCATATACTTTGCTCTTTCACAAATTTCATTCGATTTTGGTGAGAATGTAAGTAAAATATTCAATAATTTTTTCTTCGTAATTCTACAATATCTTACGCCTTGCGGACACAGGGAAGTAACTCATTTATTTTATTCTAAAGGTAGTCTAATACGTTTTTTTTTTAACCCGACAGGTATTACCAGAAAACTTAGGTATTTCTGAATCAGCTTTTTAAGGTAACTTCTTTTAGTTAGAAAAGAAGCGCTGGGAAATTCGTTATCCACCAAGCCGGCGTTTTTTCCATTTTTCCTCTTGCCGTGATTTTTTTGCTAAATATCTATTTTTTGCGACAAAATTCAGACCCGAAAGGGATTTTCAAGTACCTCAGCTTTTTCTGGATTATGAAAAAATAAATTTTCGTCCACCGTGGTATAAATTTTCCCTTTCCAGTGTTTATTTTTTTAATTTATCGTGTTTATTTTTTGTGACAATATTCCTAGCAACCGAAAGAGATGTCGGCAGACTCGCAGATATAGAGATCAGGCGAAAATCAAATTCCGTTCCACATATGTTGCCATTTCCAGCTCAAGTTTATACTTGATGGAGGGTCTCACAGGCTCAATTTTATTATATAAGCTTAATATACCCATTACGTTCTAACTAAAGCGACACGCACGCGTTTTGTTGGCGTTTTTAGTCGCCAGGTAGGCCGACACGGCATTTGTCTTCATTGCAATGCATTTGCAGCGCCAAAAAGTATGCCATTAGTTTGAGTTAAGTGCAAAGCGAACAATAATTTACTCAGCAGCAGAGAGAGCGAACGAGAGAGTTCACTATATAGGCAGCGAAACATTGAGTGTGTATTTGTGTGTTAGACAACACTTTCAATAGCAAATACCAAAGTGAGCGCAGTTGGTTGTGACACCTGCGACAAAGCGCGAGAGCGCTAAAGAGAAACATGTGCGTGTGTGTGTGCAATGTAACTGTAAGATACAGATACAGTGCGAATATAAAAAATCGCTCTTGCTGCGCTTTAGTCACATTGATCGCAACAAGAGGCACAACATGTAATTGACATGAATATTTAATGCCATAATATTATTTTGCACTTTTCCTTTTGTTTTTTTCTTTATATTTTTTTCTATCTATCTACATGTTGTTGCTGTCATTTGTTTTCTGCTTTGTTTAGATTAGAAAAGTTAGTCATTGTTGTTGCTTTTGTTGGGACTCTTTGGCGCGCCTATGCAGCAAAACTTTGAAACTTTAGTTGCATAGAACTCTATGTCTGCCAAGGACGCAACGAGGCTTTAAGAAACTTATGTCTTATACTCTAACATTTTAGTATCAATTTATCATATATAACACACATAAGGCGTAAGTAAATGGTTTAGAGTAGAGAGAACGAGTAGAGCAGTCATAAAAACAGTAGTTTTAATATCCATTAAAAGTTGGCTAAGGTAAAAGGCTTTAATATCTAGAAACTTCAATACTTAAGTCAAGCAGAAAAGTAGACATCATAGGTAAAAGTTTCAGCATATTTAGCAACTGCTTTTGGTTCTTTGGATCTTCCAAAAATATGATAAAGAAACTTTAAACAATTCGATATTTATAATAAAAAGTCAAAAATTCTGCGGTATGTCAGAATGCTTCAGGCGGGTTTGCCTTAATTTTCGTGAGAATTCTATAAAAAATAAATTCTACGTAAGATTTTTATTTGAGATACGGATTTATGAGATTTTTGAGACACAAATGATTGTGTCGCAAACATTTTTTTTTTTCGATTTAAATGCTTCACCAACTTTTTTCATATTTTTAAAGCTTTGAGTCTTATTAAAAAGTATTTTATAATAATTGGAAACAATTCAATTAATAAGAAGATATCAGAATTCTTTCGATAGTTGATGATTCGATTAATATTAAGGTGAAAATTCCATCTTTCGATGGATTTGCCTTAATTTTCGTTGAAATTCTACTACTACTACTACTAAATATCCCAAATGGAATTTTTTTTTTTTTATATGAAGTTTTGCGACTCCGTGCGAAATATTTCGAACTGCGTAGACCCCTGAATATAGAAAATTTTGTATTTTTAAACAAGTTCTCTTTTTGGTTTGAATTGAAAATAATATGCGTAGTTTACAGCCCTGGCTTATATAATACAAAATTTAACTGCTATCATTAGAATTTGAAGCCTCTTTCAATTAGATCAATCCAGTCTATCAGCTGATCTGCAATCGGCTTTTTTCTAGACAGTTGCGTTAAGGCAGTCCTGTCTTAAGTGTCTATAAACTGCAATCTCTACTTCTAGCCAGCAGATGCTATGCCGGCCAGCTTTACCAAAGAGCTTGAATCGACATTAACTAACTCTAACATATCGTTAAAACGTTCACTAGTGACGCGGATTACTTCATATCTATCTTTTTTCTTCGTTCTTTTTTAATATTTAATTACATTTTTTTTTTTTATAATTTAATGTCAACTATACTTTGTTGTATCCCTTTGAAGTAAATAAATAAATAATTGGGTTTTACCAAAATTGATAAATAATAATAAATACAATATACATATAACAATAAATAGTTAGATATTCGTTGCAACTCTAATACAGTGGCTTGCGGCTCTTCTTGTCTATCGATAACTCGCTTACTATCGCTCTCTGCCTGTTTCCACAAATGCCAACTTGTTCCGCGTCTCTGGATCTGTCCACTTTGCTTTGTTAACCTCTAATACGCCGTTTGCTTTCAAAACACACTTGCATTGTTATCATCATTGTCATTGCTGTCGCTGTTGTTGTTTCCTACGTGTATTCCCTAGTTTTATTCTATATTTGCTTTGCTTCCCTTCGCTTCCTGACCAACATCTCTAACAATTCCGTCCATTCCAGGCATTGATATGCGCGTTTCGTTTGCCATTCAGTTGGAATTCAGTTTTCGCGCTTTCAGCTTGACAAAAGTTTTTGCATTAGTTTTGGTTTTATTTGCTTCACACGCTTCGCCTTAGTTTGTATTTCTGTTTGTAGCTTTAACAACAATATTTGTGCGTCTGTCTGTGTGTGTGTGTGTGTGTATCTGTGTGAGTGTATGCTCTCTGTGTATTTGCTCTCTTATTTGTTTGTTTGTTTGCGTGTAACTAACCTTTGCCCATTGCCGCCAAATAAGAGCGTAGTTAAGCTTTGCTCAATAGAGGGGGATCAAAATATATTTTTTTAAATCTCAATCTAAAAAACTGAAATGGCAAATAAATTTTAAATTTAGCTTTATTTTTTTTAGTTCATTTTCTCATTTTTTTTTATTATTATTATAGTTTTTTTTCCTAAATTATTACAATGCAGTTAAGATACTTTAAAACTACAAAATAAATTTTTATATTTACAGGCGCACCAAGGAGAATCCTTGCTTGTTACGCTTGCCAACCCACCCCCTTATATACAGAACATTCAAACTTTAAAATCCTCTCTCTCTTATTGAGAAATAACTTATTTTTTTTAAACTCAACTATACGTTAATACATAAAAGAAAATGTTATGCTTATTTAATGCAACATCGCAATGACAACCTTAATTTTAATGCATTTCCGCTTCATTAGTTACAAAAAAAAAATATCTGTAATATTTTAATAAATTGAATTAAAATATAACAATTATGAATATATAGTTTTCAATATATTTTCACTTTATAAATTATTAATAAAAAAAAAAAATTATCAATAATATGTTAAGCAGACGTGCTTCGGAAAACGAAAACGAATAATATATTTTGATTCGTTTTGTTTTCATATGTTTGCTGTTTCCTATTACTCGAAAACGAATTTTTTGCGAATGAAAATGAGTTGGTCGAATAGGTTTTAAACTGAAATATTTTTTAAAATATTCTTTGAGTAAGTTTTAAGTTTCTTTTTATACTTATTTCAAGCAAGATGTTTACTTTTAATTATTTTTTTTTTAAACAACCCAAAAATAGCGAGCACAAGACAAAACGAATTTTATCGATAACCGATAGGTGCGACAGGGTTCATATGTTGTGCAAAAAAAATGTTCTTCTAATTTCAATTAATAATGTTGCTAAAGCTAATATTATTCTGTAAATTTATTTTATTTTATAAATACATTTTCTAAAGTAGTCGAAAAGTGTAGTGTCTGTGCATTGTTGCCACCAACAATGTTAAAATTTATCGAAAAGCGTAAATATGGCAGGTTATCGACAAGCACAAAATATGAAATTATGAGCACGGAAAAACGAACAAATTCGGAGCACGCTTTCCAATTAAAAAATATGTTAAACAAAATAATCATGTTGTTTAATAATTTGAATTAAAAAAATTGTTCGAAAAATTAATTATGTTATTTAATAATTCAAATTAAAAAAATTTTTAAAAAAATAATTCTGTTTAATAATTTGAATTAAAAAAATTGTTCAAAAAATTAATTATGTTATTTAATAATTCAAATTAAAAAAATTGTTCAAAAAATAATTAATAATTTGTAAATAAAAAAAAAATTAAAAATACAATGAAATTTTTTTTGGTATTTAAATACCATGCGCTGTAAATATGTTTAAAATAACTAAGTGAGAAAAATTTGTAAAAGTGTAAAATTAATTTTTAATAATAATAATTTTTTTGGAAACTTTATAAATCTAATGTTTTTAGATTCAGCGCTGGATTTATATAAACAAAATATAAATAAAGTTTTTTTTTAACTGCATTATAGTTTCAATAAAAAAAACAAAAGCTTTTTAAAAATTGTTCACAAAAAATTATTTTTTTTTATTTCATAAAGTTAAATCACTTTAATGAAATTAATTACTAATTAAAGTATGCCAAAATAAAACAAAAAATCAGAAAGCTATAATAAATATTTTTTTCAGCAACTAAAATAATGTTACTTTGCTAAACATGCATTTTATTTATTTTAATTAATTTTTTAATCTATAAAAAATTGATATTTTTAGTGTTGTGTAATAGCAGAAATGATGGCAAAGTCCAATAAATGACCCATTTAAAATTGTATAACTATTGCACTATAACACAGATTGAGCAGCGGCAAGCCCCCTAGCTACACCTCTGCTACCAACACTCGAGCATTTTCTTGCCACTTTGCAGCTGTATAAAAAAACAAGAATAAAAAACAAAAAAATTACTAAATAAAAATAAATAAAAAAAAATAAAGAGAAGAAATAACCAAACAAAACTTTTGCTCACCTACTTTCATTTTACTTTGTTGTCTATTGTTGAACCCTCCAGACCCTGCCGTCCGCACTGCCCCCCTCTATCCCCCATTGCCTCTTGCATGTCGATCTCATGCTGCTTTTGCAGCATTTTTAGCCAATTTCCGGTAATTCAGTTTTATGCAGCAACTTTTTCGTTTTTGGTTATTTTTTTTTTTTTGCTTTCTTACTTTTTCGTATTTATAACTAAATATTATGCTCAGCTTGCTTCAGTGCCAGAAAAAGATACTCTTACTGCTGCCATAGCCATAGTCATAAAAATACAGTCCCTCGACAATTTCAAGGTTATGCACGTCTAGTACATACTAATGTGTTTGTAGCTGTATCTGTGTGTGTTTTTGTGTGTGAGTGTTTGGCATACTTTAAAGCAGCGCCTATGCGTAGGCAATGAATGTCTAACTGCGCTGCCATAAAGCTAAGTGAAACTCGCCTTAGTTTCTTAGCCGCTACTACTAGCCCGCAAAACTTTGCCCATTCAAAGATACAACCACAACAACAGCAACTACTTGAAGATACAGAATGCGCGCACGGATACAAGCCAGCCGCGAGTATCATTATTTATACTTTGTTAGCGTCTTGGCCTCGACTGTTGCCACTTGGCAGTTGCTTTATGTGGCATGCCTCCACCATGACTATAGTGCCACAGCCCCCCTACCCCACGCCGCACTGGTCTAAAACGAAGCAGAGCATACAACTTGTTCGTAATTGACTTTGATAATTTTCACTTATTGTTGCATACCATAGAGCGCTTAGAAGCCTGCTGCCTAGTTACCAGCGAGAGAGACTGCTAGAGAGCGAGTGTGAGTGTGTATGAGAGAGCATAGAGACTACAGAGATTCGCTGTTAATTTGATTAGAAAAGTTTCCATTCGAGAATTTCCGTTTCTGTTTTTGTTTCACTTAATGTTTCAGTTTCATGCATTGTCGTCGTTACGTTTCGTTATGTTGCCCCCAAATGTTAAACATTTCTTGCAACTTGAGAAAAATATTTAAAAGTTTTGAAAACTCTGCAAGTGTACTCAGACATGTAATTTTAATAATGTGTTATATATCTAAGCAAAAAATCGCATATGCTATAAATTACGTATATTAATTACCGTGTTGTTGCCAAACTTATATACCAAATGTACAGCCAAGTTAAATAACAGCCATAAAAAGTTATCGCAAGTATTAAAGTGAGTGTTAAAAACAATGTTTTTGCTTCTTGGAATTTTCTACAAGTTACGCTTATGTGCTTTTTAGTATATAAAAACCTTAAATATTTACATTTAAAAACGCTAAACTTGTACTCTGCTCACGCACAGCTAAGAGTATTTGTATTTGTTATACCGATATAACATAACTCTCTTTCAAATCACTGTCTTTAATTGAGCATCAAATGCACTTACACCAGTGATGGGCAGTCTCTCAATTTACATAACTCGAGAGGCTATTGCACCAAAATCTGCCGCAGCGCAGTCGGCTCATGTACGGTCCAAGTGTGTGAAATCTCTCGCTCGTTTTTGCTTAATTGCGGTTCTTGCTCTCTCGTGCGCTTTTGCTTACTGCGCTGTTTACTCACACAAAGAAATGTTTGTTGGTATGAGTTTTGCCCATCACTGACTTACACAATGCACTTACACACATACACGAACATGACATTATTTCTTAGCGCAAATGAGCGTAAAAGCGTCTTATGCTCTTCGTAATTTTCAAACAAAAAGGCGAGAGAATAAACTTGCACCTCTTTTGTATTTGTTACTGTTAGCGTGCTCACGGCTTTATGTTTTTATCTGTCTATCTGCAAATATCGAACAAAGTCCTTTAAATCCATAACTCGAGAACGGTGCGTCTGATTTGCTTGGGATTTTTTTTGTTGTATTCTGCTGGGCTTCAAAACCATTAAAAAGTGTTCAAATCTTAAAAGAATCGAATTTTTTTGCACTTTTGTTTTTTGTAAGTATTAAAGTATCAAAATTCAATTTCATGCGTTTTTCGTAAATATGTTTCCCGCCTCTTATGACTCCAATGCCATAATAAATAATCATTACAATTTAATTAAGCCTAAATGCTTTATTTTTAGAACATTGTACTCCACGCGTATTTCTTACTTTGTAAGATTAAATGAATAAAATTAAATTTGAACATTTTTTTGGCCTATTCACCCTGAGTAGCTGAAGATTGTATTGATAGGACACGGTAAGGGCCCAGTTTCGGCTTTCTTCTTAAAGGCCCATACGCAGCACGCAAAAATTTCGCACGAAATGTCAAAAATTTTTATATAAAAAAAAAAAATCCCAAAAACGGGTGCTGCGTATGGGCATTTCATTTTGTCATTCCGTGCGAAATATTTCGAACTGCGTATAGGCCTTTAATTTTAAAAACCTGCGGCACTCCGGCAAATTTTAGGCAATCTAGAATTTTCTATAAAAGTTGCTAAGAAAATTTGATGTACAATTTGCTAAAAAAATTGTATGTAAGAGTTTCTACGAAAATTTAAAATATCCATTTTTTTTTTTTAAATTAAATTTTTGTGCATTAAATTTGTTATAAAATGCATTTAATTTAAATACCGCTAGGGTGTTTTTACAATTTTAGTGATTAAAAAAAAAAAACATTTTGACGCTAGAATTCGATGACAACAATATGGCAATCGATTGCCATGGAACTTTGAAATATCTCCAGAAAGTGAGATTTGGTCATGTATTTTTAAATTTTTGCGTATATAAGAAGTTTCCATTTGCGGAAATAAGTTGTCTTCGACGGGTCTCTTTTCTAATCTTCTAATACAATTCCTCAACTAACTACAGAAATTAAGATTTTTTTTTTTCGAGATAATTGATCTTATGCTTGCATCATGTATATTTTAAATTTTTGCATATCTAAGAATTTGCATTTATGGAAAAAAGTGACCTTCACCGAAATTCGTTCTAATCTTTAAATTCAATTCTTTATCATTTATCTTTTAATTAGCATTTCCGTAATTAGCACAACGTTTGAGTAGGACATGAACTGACGGGTCAACTAGTTCTGGTATAAGATACCATCAATGTCTAGAATTTTGTTAAAACTGTCAGTTATTTAAGGCTTATTTTAAACTTTTCGCTAATATATTTCACTTACAGTCACTACATATCACTAAAAATCGCACAAATTTATGTTATCGATATATGTTAACAAATATTTATGCAAGTAGCAGACTTATTTGGCAGTGTTGTATATAAAATTTATGGTGTTATCGATTTAAATAGAAATTATGTAATGATAACATTTCTGGCCCTCCGTTGAAGTTACAAATTTGTTTGGTTTTATGTAGAATTAAAAATTAATTTCAGGCTTGTAAGCCTTTTGAAATTTATGACGAAAAGTAGTCTAGGAAATGTTTTGGAAAATTTCGAGTCAGTAAAGCAGCCGTGTTGAACATTTATCGATTATAATTTTTCACATTATTGTCATCCTTGAAGCTTTAGAAAAAAGTACCCAACTTCATTTCAAACACATATTTCTTCTTTGGGTTTAAGATTTATTTCACAGCAGCTCTTCAAAAACTAAGCAAAAAGTTTCCGAACTCTGTAACTATAATTCAAGGCCTTGAATGGAATTAAATTGAGCTATAAAGTATAGACAACCTATGTATGTGTACTGAGTATACAGAAATTTTATTGATTCCTTTTGGCACAGGTTAGGTTAGGTTAGGGCGGCTGCTGGCTTGAAACCAGCACACTTAGGCCTGGGCTGGCCCGTTGTGACACCGCACGAATCTCTATGCTTTCATTGCATTTTTACCCTTCTCCTATATGGTATGCTTAAAAAGGGTCCCATCCCGATGCAGCAATGTAGCTTGCAATCTTTCTCGGACAAATGAGCTCCAGCCCTGCTAGGTTCTGAAGGAAATAGTAACCCAGGTGCTTTTTCCTGCGTCTGCTAAGAGCTTCGCAGGAGCAAAAGAAGTGCTCTACTGTTTCTAGCTCTTCCTCGTCTCTGCAGCTTCTGCAAAAGTCATCCAACGAGCCAGTGCCCAGTAATCGCTCTAACGACTGCCGAACACTGTGAACGGTTAAGACTGCAAAGTTTTCTGGAGCGTTTTGGGTCAATAGTTGGCCATATTTGGCGGGTGATCCTACAGTGAGGTGTGTTGTTCCACATACTTTGAGCAAAAGTAGCCATCGGCATACGTATATCCACCTTATCAGGAAGGAGGGTAGTGGTCGTGCCGTTTCTGGCCAGTTCGTCTGCTATTTCATTACCTTTAATATCTTGGTGCCCCGGCACCCAGATAAGGCTAATAACAAACTGCTGTGCCATCTCTTGAAGAGATTTGCGGCAGTTGTTTGACTGTCGTCGTATTTGAGGATAACGAGCGAAGTGACTTAATAGCTGCCTGACTATCTGAGTAAATGTTTATTACCCTGTTGTCTGGGCTGGCGTTGCGTAAGCAGATTAAAGCCACGTTGATAGCAAGGACTTCTGCCTGGAAAACACTACAGTGATCCGGGAGCCGGAAGGACTGCCTGATATTTAGTTTTTCTGAGAAAACCCCTCCCCCAACTTGATTGTTGAGTTTAGAGCCGTCCGTGAAGAAACTAACGGAGTCTTTTTGACCCGGCTGATTTCCTATCCACGATTCCCTTGAACTACCATTATAGAAAAAAGAGTTGAGGTGTGTTCCTGAGGGATGCAGTAATCGCTAGCTGACGCAATAGTGTCTGCTACAAGAATGGACGAGTGCCCATAACGTAAGACTGCCCAGCTTTGAGCATCCTTTAGGCGTCTCGCTGTTAAGGTAGCAAATTCTTTTGCCACTAGAAGGATTGGAGAGATATTGGTGATAGCATTTAGTGCCTCACTTGAAGTAGTTCTAAGAGCACCTGTGATACATAGTTGTGCCATTCTTTGCACCTTATTTAGTGCTTTAAGCTTTGATTTTATGGCACAACCAACAACAAATTTTATTACAGTTCACACTGCAAACTAAAAGCTTCGTCTCAAAAAAAATCCATTAATTTTTCATTTCTGAAAAGTTTTTCTCAATTCTTTTGAAGTAGGCTGATTTTGTTGAATCTCAGTCAATCCTGTTATGTTAGTTATTATTGTAAATTCAAAAAAAAAAAAAAAAAAAATACTTTTAAAGTTTTAAGCTATTCGAAGCATTAGTATAGAAGTTTCTTTTAGCAAGCTTTTCAAGACTGTAGAAAAGGCAATTAATTTTTTGAATTTTCTATACGCTCGTTTTTTTGGTCACAATCAGCCCATGTTCGTCATTTGGTTTTATTTTTAATGAAGAGTTTCCCTAAAATATGTTTTTTAATTAGTTAGTTAGTTAATTTTTAGTATTGTCATTATTATTTTATTTCGTACAACTTATCTTACATGGCTCTACATGATGTTAAGATATACACCAAAAATTTTATTGTTTTGCTAATTTTTTAAATTAATTTCAAAATTAAAAAAAATGTATTTATTGTTTGAAAAACTCTTGTATTGTGTTTGATTAAGATTATTTTTTTAAGTTTATAAAATTTGCAATCTATGCTTGGATTATAATAATATATAATACGTTCAGATCTGAATTTATAGTGTTTTAGTCAACTCAACCAAAATAAAAATTTATTGCATGAGTTATACAAATATTTACATAAAATCTATCTGACGGATTTAGAATACTGAATCGCCTAAGGCACTTAGTAAAAAATATATTTTCCAAAAGATCTATTTTTTTTCATGACTAAAAAGGCTACTCTGACAAAATTTACAAAACTGTAATTGCCGCGCTTTAAAGGCATTCGTTATTTAAAAACTATAACTAATTTTAAATAAATAAATAATTTAAAGTTAATGCATAAAGCTTTAATCGGCATTAAAGTTCTAAAGTAGTTTGCATTAATTATTTCTAGTTGACCAAATATTATTAAAAATTCAAATCGATTCTACAACAAATAAATTGGTTGCGTTTATTTTCGACAGTTAGATGTAACTACAGTAGAGCTTCGCTAATGTGAATACCCAGGAACGCAGCATTTTGCACAGGAATTGGTTTTAAGCGGAACATATGAGATTATATATATATATATATATATAGATTATTTGTTTATATAATTCTTTTATCTATATAAAAAAAAAATGCCTTTTTTTTATAAAAGGTTTGTAGCCAGAGCAACATAGGCCTTTAAGCTGACGAGTAGCTACTTAAAAAAAAAAATGTCATATGCAAGAACTCATTTCAATGAAGTTCGTTATGGGCAAGTTCGACTGTCTATACAAGTTTTATTATTTACAGTGTTGGTAAACGTTTCAGAAAAACAGCGTAACAAAATGCAGCTGTTTTAGGGTAGAATCGGAAAGGACTGAATTAATCATAACTAACTCTCGAAATAGCTCACTAATGCTTCGAAACAAGGCAGAACTGGAACTACCTTAACATGATCCCCTTCAGAGCTGTCGTAGCGGCCTCTTGGACGTCTTCTAAGGAGCTGTATCAGTTGTTCTAGGGATGCCGCTTGCGCCAGAGAAAGAAGCCAGATTTGTACTGCAGCGGGGTTGGAACAACTTGGCAGCCCTGTGCTATGCCATAAACCGTCTCATTTTCGCATGACCAAATCTTAGGTAATAATTTTTTGGACACTATCGTCCGAAATCTTTAACTCATCAATAGTCAGACGAATGTTTGTATACAGGTTCAGGAGTTCAGAAGCGCCTTCACTTTGGACACAATTTTTATCAACCCTTAAAGTTGATATGAGACTAGGAGTGTTTAATCATTCCGAGGGTTTCGTCGCGCAGAAGATTTTTCTACATCTTGTATAGCGATGACACTTAAGAGATTTATGGAAATCGATGTGCTTAAAAAATAAATAAAATAAAAAATATCGCATGCGATAGAGAAATTCATTTCTACTACTTTTTGATGCTATCCTATATCAGTCTAAAAATCGCTTTAAGCATTCAATTTTCTGGGCTCAAATTAATATCATTTTTGAGCTCTTCAATTTGATCCCATATTTTTTTTTTTATATTATTTTATTGTATTGAAATCCACTAAGTACTATGCAGTCTATGTGTGACTTCCCCCCAGGGCTCAATCGGTATAACCTAACCTAATGTATCGCAATTCATCTAAAAAATTATTAAAAATTGAATTTATTTTTGTACACACTCTATTAAAAAAATAAGCTACTTATATTTTTTTTTTTATTTTATTTGGAAATTGGGCTATCTGGAATCTCTTTCCAGCTGCAAGTACTACACAATTTCGCCAGAATTTCAGATTAAGCTTTCACCATATTTACAAACCAATTGCAAGCTTTTTGTTTTTTTACTATGTAATGCTTCCTGGAAAATACCTTTCGTATTTTCGTGTTGTAAGGTTACTTTTGGAATTTAAAATAAAATAGTTACTCATATTTCATAGAAAATCTTAACTACATTTGCAACCACCTCATTGCAATGGTCAGCTTAGCAAACTTATGGTGAAAACTAGAATTATTTATACATTATATACTGACTAAAAACTGACAGGAGCAATTCTCTGGAAATATATACCTGCCAGAATTAAAAATTTAGCTATGTATATTACATAAATAGCTTTCAGCACATTTCCAACCCGAAAATTTGTAGCGAACTCAGTTTTAATTGCAAACTATATTAACACTGACAAGAGAGCATTTACTTGGAAATACCTTGCAGACGCGAGACCATCAACTCGACCAAAGATTGTTCTAAAAATGGCAGCTATTTGTGGAGCAACATTTGGCATTTGTGCTTTTTTTTTTCGATTTTTACGTTATCAAAATAACATGAAGCTCATAATCTAACTTTGTATCTTTTATAATTTATGTACATTTCCTCTACATGTATACACTATATATATAAGGTATATAGTATTTTGTATGTACTGTGTTATTCGCGTTTTGTAGTTGTTGTTGTTGTCGTTGAGGTTTGCACTTTGACTTTTGAAAACGCCCGTCTGTCCATTGGACTCCCTCTCTTCCAACTGACTGCCCTCGCACTTTGAGCACATAGTAAATATATATAAAATATATAGCTGCTAAAGGATGTCTGGCTGCTGCTGCTGCTGCTGTTGATTTTGTTTGGAGCTTTGTTGTGGTTTGCTTTACATTTTGTGGCTCACATCAAATTTGATTGGCACAAAACGCTTTTACTGCAGAACTTTTGTCATTTTCAATTTGTTAAAGTGTTCAAAGAGATTTCGGGCTAACATCCAAGTTTGCACATGATTTGATGGCTCAAAGCAGCACAAATCGTTAAATGCCTGGCAAATATGTCTGTTGGATAGCAGCAGTAGCATGCTGGTGCATAAAGCAGGAATGCATTGGTAATGCGTTGCCTTGGAAACGCATCCTGGCATCATTGTACGCCATATACTCCAAATGCGGATATAAAATCAAGCGTACAAATGCAGCGCTTTGGCAAAGTCCTTAAAGTGCATTATAAATAATGTCCAAGTACTTGGCAATGATTTGTTGCTGTTATTGGGGATGTTGGCTTACGGCGGCCAAAGAAATAAATGAATAACAGAAGGTGCTCTTTTTAGAGCACCCAACTTTTTGGCTGCGTTGGGCTAAGTAGAAACTTGTAGAAAGTCAGTATTAGTTATCTATCTAATTATCGAAAATTCGTAACCAAAACTTTTAAAATTTTCAGCAATATTTCGCAGTTTCAAAACTGAAGTCATAAAAGCTTTCAAAACTTTTTGTAGCAGCTTTAAAGCACATAAGTCTTCACTGGAAAAAAGGTAGACAAAATTTTGTTTATTATGCTCTCATGAACATAACCAGCGAATACTTTGTTGTTGGGATTTAATGTACATCAATTTATGTAGATACATTTTTTTAGTTACTATGAAAAAGCATAGGTAACATTCCATATCTGTCTAAACAGAGCTTTTGAAGCATTTACAAATTAATTGCAATGTTAATCGATTGGTAGCTCTCTAATCTCTGAGTTGGTGGAATTGAAGATTTGCACTTGTAAAAGGTCCACAACATTAAGTTATTTAGCTCACGTGACTGTACCAAAAATTAACATTTTTTTACTCAATCTTTTAAAGTGTTTAAGCGCATTTTTTTATATTAAAACGATTCTTCTATCATGTTCGAAATCAAGAGATTTAAATCAAAACTTCTGAGGAAAAAACGAACTAGTTTATTTTGTTTTTTTTTTTGTCAAAATTTGGTTTCTTCAACTCTCAGACAAAGAGACGTATTTGTTGAATTGGTAAGTAGTGCCCTTTCTTATCTTATATAATCTTATAGTTATAAATTGTATGTCTTTTTTGCTGTCTTTTTGTTTTTATTATTTTCATAGTGTTACCTTTTTACATCTAACATTAAGATTTATCAAAGGTATCAGTCCAGACTCTAAGAAGCTTAACAAATGTGCCATAGTATAGTAGATTAGCAAAAATAATTTACATATATACTCAAATGTGTCACTTGTCAGAGCTCATCTCTACAAAGACTTTCAAGAACATATCTAAAAAGACTTCATAGGCATGATACTTCTTTGAAAAATAAGTCTGCTAGAAAAATAAGTATCCTTGATAGATTTAAAGTATAGATTGTCTAAATATTATTGCAGCTTATGAAATAAGTTTTCATATTGCTTAAGTTTCTCAAAACTCTATCGCAATTGCAAGGAAAAAGGTCAACGTCTTTTTTTAAAAGAATCTTCGAAAGATGCAGATGATTTAGCAGTATGACTAAAATCCACTTAATTCATCTATATAAAAATACATCTGACAAATTCTACAAAATGCATCTTTATAATTATGTCTATTTTTTAGACTGAATCAGCAAATTTCTGGCTTTTACGACGTCTGAAAAACCAAAAAAAGATAACAGCTTGCACATTCGTAACTGCTCTCTACTTCTTCTTTCTTTCTTTACAAATTTATAAGCTTCAAGTGTATTGGCTATAAATTCAATTCTACCAAATTTCATCTTAGCATCTTATTTCTTGCAGCTCTGAAGATGTCGGTAATTTCAGAAAACGACAACGGCTTGCGCATTCGTAAGTGCTTTATACTTCTTCTTTCTTTCTTTATAATTATATAATATGACAGCCTCAAACGCCCCAGCTAAAAACCGCAAAGTTCTTCTAGGTAGAAGTGTAGTGGCTATAAATTCAACTCTACAAAATTTCATCTTTGTAACTATGTTAATTTATTGTCTAAATTTTGATATCTCTAGCGCCCGAAATATCACAAAGAGATAACAACTTTCTTATTCGTACTTGCTTTCTTCGGAATGTTTGCACTTTTAAATATTTGAATAATAGCTTCAAACGCTGCGAAATGCTTCTAGCTAGAAGTATAGTGGCTATAAATTCAATGCTAAAAAGTTTCATCTTAGCATCAAATTTTTTGCAGCTTTGAAGATGTCGGCAATTTCAGAGAAAGTTAACGACTTGCTCATTCGTAACTGCTTTCTTTTGAATGGTTTATAATAATATGCACTTTTAACTCTTTAGATAGAAGTATAGCAGCTATAAATTCAATTCTACAAAATTCATCATCTCATTTTTTGCAGCTCTGAAGACATCTGAAATATTAAAAATTAAAACTGCTTTCTTTTGAATGGTTTATAATAATCTGCACTTTTAACACTTTAAATAACAGCTTCCAATGCCGCGAAATTCTTCTAAGTATATATTCAATACTATAAAATTCTTCATCTCATTTTTTGCAGCTCTTAAGATGTCGCTTATATCAGAGAAAGACAACGTATGGACTAACTAATTATACCAAATGAACTCTCTGAGTAACAGCTTTAACACCTTGGCAAAAAATCTTCTAGCTTAAAGAAAAGCAGCTAAAGCTTCAATTCCATACAAAATACAATCTTAAACTCAGCTCGAAAAAATCAAACACTTGGTCATGTCTGACGTCAAACTGCTCCAAACGCACATATCAACTTAATATACCCCTCTCTTAACTCTATGGCTAACGCGTATAAAAAGGCAAAAACGCATAAAAAAAAGCACAAAGCGACCAGGAATATAAAAATAAGAAGAGAGAAAAAAAAAAAAAACAGCTTACCATAAAAAACGCGAAGAAGCAAATCCCTTTTGTATCTTACGGCCTTGGCTGCCCCTGCTCAAGCTTGCTAGCTCGCTCGTACTTTCAATCCCTCTCTCTCTCACTCGCTCTCTCACTCACTGCTTTGTTGTTGTTTGAGAATTTGCTTAAATCTTTAAGCTGCGATATGTCTCAAGTGAAGTAGCTTGGCCCCTGGTCCAGACTTTCTCGTTAGTTTAGAATGCGTTTTGTTGTTGCAACAACCAGTTTGCAGTTCCATTGACGAAATCCAAAAGATGACAACGAAAAAAAAACAACAAAAAAAATAAAAAACGCGGACGGTTGAAAAGTTTTTGTTGTGCTGCAATGGTGACAGGGGCGGAGTGGTGTGGCAGCCAAAACCAGTTTTGATGCGTTTGTTGGGGCACAGGTGCAACTTTTGGACCGGTTGCGCAGGAAGCTGCCACAGAGCAGTTGTTGTTGTTGTTGTGTGTTGTTGTACGTTGCACGTAGGATGCTTTAAATTGACGTTTTCCTTGTAATTTAAAAGCACACACACACACGCACAGTTACAGATACAAGCTACTAAACAAGTTGTATTGGTGTGTGTGCTAATGCCTTAAGTTTGCGTGTTTTTTGCCTTGCAACAACAACAGCAGCGACAAATTAACAAAACCATAAACAAAACACAAAAAAAAAATCAAACACAACAAAAACAAAGATAGCACTTTTTGATTTTACTTTGTTTTTTTTTTTTTTTTTTTATTTATTTGCTTTTATTTTGCTTTAGCTGCAAGTTACGTTTGCCATGGCTTAGAGCGGGGTTTGCTGCCCCCCCTTTATTTTTTGTTATAATTTATATTTAAAAGCCTAGGACAACTTGAACGCGGCACTTTGGGAGCACTTGACACTTTGGAGCACCAAACAAAAAACACAAAAATTGAACCCTAAATGTATATAACTCGAGTTGCTTTAAAAGTTGGCTTTAATTTTTTTTTTTTTTTTCTTTAAATTTAATTTGTAACTATGTACATGTTTTATTTTTTATATTTATTATATATTTCTTTGCCGTGTGTGTGTGTTTCTTTTTAGTGGGTGGGGGCAAGAGACAGCGCGCGCGGTCGGCACGGGGCACACTGGCACTCTGACGCTGGGGCACTGTGAAAAACTTTAGCGACTGTCTGCTGACACGGCGGAACACGTACTAAAACTTGTTCGCTGCCAAGCGGCCCGCAAATGCGCCGGAAAAATGCGCCAAAGCGACTGCGACGCCAGCAGCGGCTGCGACCGCGCTAACGAACGACTCCAACTCTGTTAACATGCAAAAAACTGTTCCCACTGCGCTGCTCTGTTGCTATTTTTATGAGCGTGCTGCGCTGCCTTCGCTATCTACGCTGCTCTTTGTACTAAAAACGATGGCACACGATAATGACGTTGACGCCAACGTCGACGCTGTTATGACTCCTGGTTCGTTGGCTTGCTGTCGCTGTCGCAGTCGCTGCCAACAGCCCCATTCATTCAACAGTTCGCAGCTGTCGTCCGTGCGGCGAAATCAGGTCGTTGTCTTCGTGTGCTTTGTGCTCGTGCTCCACACGAGCGCCACTCGGCGCCACATTCGGCTGCATTCGTGACAGCTGCTTTGCTGCTCGTGTGGTGGATTTGGTGAGCTGTTAATTCGGCCTGCCGCCTGTTAAGGATAACAGTTTCTGATTGGAGCAGCGCAACGAAATTCCGTTACTTAATTTCGCCAACAGTTTATAGAATATTTTGGCTGACTCGCTGTAGGCAGCGGCAGCGGCAGCAGCAGCAACAGCGCACAGTGGTAAAAATTAGCTAAATAAACTAAAATTAGATTTTTGTTATTGGTTTATTTATTTACACTGTGTGCTTAACTATTAAATAAAGCTAGAGGGTAGAAATGCACTTACATATATTTATTATATACTTTGTCTAATGCATAAAATGCACTGAATTGGCTATCTATGCAATTTGGGGAAATAGTTAAGGTAATAAAAGCTGGATAGGAGTTGGGAAATTAATTAGGAATAATTTTAGTCATTGATTTTAGCTGTGGATGCATAAGTAAGGAATAGCAGTTAGGATACATTACATGCAATTGTTTAAATTAAAAATTTTTATTGGCTGTGTCTTATTTGAGCAGAACATATTATATTCGTAAAAACTAATTTAATTATCACCGTGTCCAGTGTGTTTGTACCAACTGAAAATATTTTGCATTAAATGGTCTAGCCGGTTAAGGAATAAAAGAGTGCCCCGAATGATTTTTAAAAGCTAATGGCTAAATTATTTATTATTATACATAAAACTCTTAGACTTGACTGATGCATTTATTAACCTGGAGTTTCGTTTTATGGACTAGGAGAGAACTAATCAAGGGCTTAGGATAATTCCGAACGGGTCAAAATTTTCATTGGGAGAAGTCGATACACCCATGTCCATCTGTATAAAAGCACAGATCTCAGAGATAAGAGCTAGAGCAACGAAATTTTCAGATTAGATGCCTATTATTTTATAGAAGACAATCTTATGTTTTTTTTTTATATCTCTCATAGGAGTATTTCTGGAAACCTCGAAAAAAAACCAAAAGTTTTAGACGCATAATTCCTTTGTTTATGTAGATAGCGTAACCAAATTTAGCATGCGGAAGTTTTTTAGAGTTCCCAAGCACTGTACCAAATTTGATCAAAATCTGTTGACTATATCATATATAGATCGGTCAAAAAAACGTGTTTGGTAAAACTTTAACGTACGACATATTTTATTATTTACTTATAAATTTATAATGCAGAAATTAATTCTAAATTTTAAATGATGTGTAGTCAGAACAACTTAGGCTTTTAGGATGATATTTTTTTTTTAAATATACACCAAATACAAGTTCAAACTACGCTTAGTAAAAATTTTATAATCCAATATTACTATAAATAATGCTAAACTGTTTATAGCCTGTAAGGTCCTTATTAAATTTATGCAAACGTATGTAACATAGATAAGGAGTTGCTGGGGATCATCCTAAGTTAGCTCCAATATGGTCAAGAGGACGATTTATGTGTATCTGTATATTATAAGAGATAGAATAGCCAAAATTTGACATTTGGACTCCTCATATGTCCAGCTATGTGAAGTTTATTTTTTTCTTCTTAAAACCAAATATATTAGATATTTTCTACTCAAAGTTACAGCTGTAGTTCTAAAATGTGGAATGCGTAAAAAATATCTTTCAATTGATACCAATCATCAAAACAATCGGACCACAAACATCGCAGATAATCGTCATATATTTAGTATTCTGGACCTTGGATTCCGCTCTTATTTCTATAGCGAAAAGTCGTTTTTTTTTATATGGCTGTGTAATCATTGGAGATTATCTTAATGTAATTAAACAGCCACTGTTTGAATCTGCTCTTTGCGTATAACTACTAATTCCAGTCGGCTAGAATTCCAGTCCAAGTACCAGTAGAGACAAATTAACAAAAAAATGTTTTTATTATAATATTTTATGAAAACTTACTTCAAGATATTCTAAACTAATTTGATCGAATTTTCGGCTTAAAAGTCGAAATCGTAGATTCTAGTTCTTAATAAAAATTTTTTCTTGTTATGCACATATAGGGTATCTGAAAGTCGACCACATAAATATTACAATAAAATTTAATAAAAAAATAGTCTATATCCAAATAAATTTTCAAACAAAATCTATTCAAGCTACATTAATAAAAATAATAAATGAATATAACAATACAATTTTATATAAAAATATTTGCAAAAAAAATCTTCAAAATCGAAATAAATTTGCAAAGAAAATCAATTAAAAATTTTGCTTATGCGCGTCTAGATTGATCATTAGGGCCACTGTGCAGCGACGTTGACGACGACGTCAGCGCTGGCAGCGCAGTCAGCAGTCTAAGTGATATTAAGTGAGGAGTTTGGCTGCAACAACAGCAAGCAACAAGGCGCATACCTAGACAAGCAGTCGGGAAGGGCATATGTACTCATCTCCTACCCCCTCCCCATGCCTTACACACACGCACGCACATGGAAAATGCATAAATTAGTCGAGGCAGCCGGCAGTTGGCAGTCAACGTACTCCCCGGCAGCGTCTAGTCCATATGCACATAGGTAGTCATTGCTGCTGGCGGTATGGAGGCTGGCAGGGAGCTGGATATGGCTGGCATTCCGGCAGACTTAAGGGAACCATTAAATGGCGCATGATTGGTGGCAGCAGATGCACACAGCGGCCGTCAAGAAAACACTAGAGGGGTAGCCAGCGGCGTGAAGGAGGCCTGCAAGACCTGGAACCCCAGGCTAGGCACAATATAGCACAGCAAGCCGGAAGTGCCAAAGACTTTTGGGCATCCAATAGCTTCCAGAACTTTATGATGACCCGCTGTGAAAGTGTTATATGGGAATGACTTACTGCCCCGGATTTTGCCAAGCTCCCAAACTTTAACTCAAAGACCCAGTATAAACGCATGACTGTATGAATGAATGAATGAACAGCATAAACTAGACATATGCAACTGGCACAAATCCCAAGATGAATCAGTTCATTGGATCAGGGCAAACATGATTCGCACGTATTAGTATTTGACTGAACAAAGACCAAGTTCAGGGGGAGTTACAAGTATTTCTAGAACTTTATACTACCAAGTAGCTTGTCAATAACAATGCAGCTTGTTGAGTGAGTGCATCATTTGAATGTTGATTGGGAATGGGGCTAGGAATTTAAATACAAATGCAACATGCAAAAATCGTATCAACAAGTTGCAGCTCTGGAGAAAGCTTAAGAGATAACAACAAGAGCCAGCTAATAATGAGAACTAGTAGAAGTAGAGTAGTGGAGAAGGCAGAGCAAGCAGAAGACCTATAACAAGAACAACAGTTAGCAAGGTGTAGCTACATAATAAAAAATAAAAAAATAAGACTAATAAGAAAAAAAAAAAACACTTACATTTACATAGTTTGCAACATTCCGTGGTAAAGAGCATTAAACTTTACTATAAAAAAATTGCTGCACGTCTCTAAAGAAACAAGATTTTGTATGGGGTGTTCTAGTATGGGTCTATGGCAATTTTGAAGTCTGAGACTAATTTTTAGGAGCTGAGTCACTTTACTGACTCAAAATCGCTAATAAAGAGATAAACTGGACTCATGCTCTACAATTATATAAGTGTTTCCATTTTAGAACTACACTAGTGTCCATATCGATAACTTTTATGCGATCAGTTTATCGATACGCGAAAAGGATGCTCTAAATGAGCTGTAGACTGGATCGCAATAGTTATAAAAAATGGCAACCAACTTCCAAATGTGGGTCATTTTTTACTCTATTTACTATCAAAGCGGCTCTAAATGGTTGGGGAACAAAACAGTGCCTTCAGCCGTTCTCCGAAAAACGAAAACGAACGTATTTTATTCGTTTTCGTTTTTGCTTGCTCCGAATTTCATATATTTGTTGTTGATATCTTATATTTCCCACGTAAACCCTTATATTTCCCTAAGTCTTTCGTACAGCTCTGCACCTTTCGATTACTTCATATTAATTAAATTTTCATTTGATTATACCCTGTAACTATAGGTACAAAGGGTATACTAGATTTGTGCAATGTATGTCACGGACAGCAGTAGGCGTGGCAGACCCCAAGTCCTTTATACCAAAATGCTTAACATAATCTCGGGTAGCGATTGAGCTGTATGTCTGTCCATCCGCCCGTCTGTCCGTCTGTATGAACACCTAGATTTCGGAGACTATAAGAGCTAGAGATACGAAACTTTACCAGCTGGTGCGCATATTTCCTCAGAAGATGAAGTTTGTCTCTCTGGTCTTATAGTCTCCAAAAACCAGGCGTTCAGACATACGTACGGGCATGAATAGATCAATTTTCCGTATCCTCCTCAGCAATATGCTTGGGAACACTAAAAATTTTACAAATACCAAATTTACTTATCTTCGTAAACAAACGATTTATGCATCTAAGACTTTTGGTTTTTTGGAGAAAAATTGTGTACTCAGTACTGATTTTTTGTAAAAACTTTATCAGATTCTTCGGATAATTTTGCCATTTTAAAGTACTATATTATGATTATATCTGCTATTTTCCAGAATTTATAGATGCTCTACATTAATCGAAAGAATTTTTTATTTTCCACGTTGAAAAAGTATAGCGCTTCGAAAATATTTGGGCGTCGAAGAGGGCGTGGCAGAAGAATGAAAAGATAAACATGACCTGACTGCTCATATAAGGAGTCCAAATATAAAGTTTGCTCATGCTATCGCTTCAGACATACGGACGGGCAAGAATAGATAAATTTCTTGTGTCCTCCTCAGCAATATGCTTGGGAACTCTAAAAATTTTACAAAATCCAAATTTCGTTATCTTCGTAAACAAACGAATTATGCATCTAAGACTTTAAATTTTTTGGACGTGCTCTAAAGTACCCCTATGGTAGCTATATAATATAACCCCGATATTAAGAAAGTAAAATTAACTTGTTTCCCGTGACA
The DNA here is from genome assembly GCA_949987675.1 of Chymomyza fuscimana. NCBI lineage: Eukaryota > Metazoa > Arthropoda > Insecta > Diptera > Drosophilidae > Chymomyza > Chymomyza fuscimana. The sequence goes on along the minus strand of OX465090.1, from coordinate 28,441,523 downwards.
TAATTAGGGATCTAATCTGGAAGTTTTGTTGCTCTAGCTCTTATCATCTTTGAGATCTACGTGTTCATACAGACAGACTATGGTATATAGACTTTTCTAGTTACCTTTATCATACTTTAGGTAACTTTGGGCTAGGAAATACTTAGTATACACTTTGTTCCACAAGTTAGGCATAGGCTATAAGCGCTTTCATTGTTGGCTGGGTTATATTGAAAGAAAGCTCTGTATGTAAGTTTAAACATTCTACAGTAGAAATATTTTTTAAATTATAGCTCCCATAAGTCTATATACAAATTTTGGTGACTGTAGCTTCTTTACGGGCAATTTTACGGTTTTTAGTGGGCTTCTTCATTTTCTTCGCGCAGTTCTCAACCGATTTTTATAAAATTTGCATTCACAGCTGGGTTTCATGGGACTTATAAATGCGGCAGCAAAACTAGCCACTACAAAAAACCAAATGCAAGTGAAGAGCTGGACCATAAAAACCATCTTGTGGCCAAATTTTACTATCTAGAGGTCGTTTTTAGTAGGGTTTCTGCATAACTCGCTTAGTTTTTAACCGATTTTTATAAAATTTGCATCCACAGATGGGACTTAAAAATGCGGCAGCAAAACTAGCCACTACAAAAAACCAAATGCAAGTGAAGAGCTGGACCATAAAAACCATCTTGTGGCCAAATTTTACTATCTAGAGGTCGTTTTTAGTAGGGTTTCTGCATAACTCGCTTAGTTTTTAACCGATTTTTATAAAATTTGCATCCACAGATGGGACTTAAAAATGCGGCAGTAAACCTTAAAACTCTTTTGGAGGCTATTACAAAAACCCAAATGCAAGCTGGACCATAAGAACCACCTCGTGGCCAAATTTCATGCTTCTATCCCTTTTGGTCTGAGAGAAAAAAAATTGATTGTGCCCAGAACGGACATGAACGCACCCAAGGTGCTGCTGATGATTTTTTAAATAGAAACAACGTCTGCTGCTATTCGTGATCCTATGGGTATAAAGAGAGAATGTCAAGTCAGTTGTCAAGTCTGAGGCTGAAAAAACAAAGAGCGAGAAGAGAATTAGTAGCCCAGGAATTTCCAAAGCATTGGAATTCATTTTTAGTAAGTGCTCTCCAGAGCATGTGTGTGCGCACAAATTGTTTTTATATCAAATTTTTCTAATGCTTGGTAATGTAGACAAAAAAGCAGAAGAAACGGAGTGGAGGGAGGTACATAGGAAGCTAATACGCCCTCCAAAAAAACACTTGGACTGCTTGCTAGCTGGTCTCTCTGGCTGGTACTCTCGAGTTTTGTGCTACAAACATCATATGCCCAACAACATGACGATGACAATGAGGCAGAGTTGCAGGAAAGCTGAAGAAGAGTCTGGGAAGCTGGAAAACGGGGGGCTTGGTTGGTTGGGTGGGTGTGATTGTCAACGTTGTGACAGACAAATGTCAATAGTTTTTGCCGTGTAGCGTGCTCTGCTAGATGTTGCTGTGCCCCCTTGCGCTTGATGTTTCAGTTGCAACTGGAGGAGCTGCATACTCACATTCCCTGCGCTATCAACGACAAATCAATGACGACGACACATGTTGGACATGCCTCTGCCACAACAAGAACAACAACAGCAACAGCAACAACAACAATGGAAGCATTTAAGCATTTGGAAGCAATTACCACAGCAATGAAGCGTTGAATGAATGAGAATGAGAATGAATGGGCCCAAGCTGGGGCACAACGCGTGTGTCACACTCACTCGAATGAATGAGCGTGTGTGTATGTGTGTGTGTGTGTGTGTTTTTTTTTTTTTTGTTTGGTCTAGTAAGTGTAATATAGATCAGCTGAGGCATGGAGGCAGACAACTGCACACCTAAGTAAGCGCGGACGGATGGACGTAGCAAACGAATTTATGTGCATTTTTCCAGGGATTCGGCTTGGGATTACTTATTTAGCAGCCAGCAACAAACAGCAGGGCAATGCAGATGCTAGAGATTGCAGTGGACGAGAGAGCGACGACAAAAAAAAAAAACAAAATAAAGGGGAAGAGCTCTTAGCTGTAGATGGCAATAAAGATGGGAAGATGGAAATGTTGCGGACGGCGGAAATACGAGACGCTTCAAATGCCAATGAGCCAAGGCGATGAGCCAGCGGCTAAACTTGGAGTTGAAACCAATTTAAAGATCTTAATGATGCACAAACGCTGACGATACTCATCATGCTGATGATGATGATGATAATAATGATGTTTTTCTTGTTGTTGTTGTTGTTGTTGCTATAGTTCTTGATGACATTGAGCTGTGGAGCTGTGGGATTTTGGGTTTGGCATTGGCATTGCCTTGATGTTTCCATGTTAAAATCAAATAAAGTAGAAAGCGGAAGAGCTCGTTTCCAGTAGAAAGCCAACTGAAGTGTTTCTTATGAAAGCAACCCTGACAACGCCGGTGGGCATAGACTGATCGACTGATCGCCTACCGCTCTCTCGTTCACTCCCTGGAACTGCTCTGATCTGTACTACGTT